>CM053598.1:207022018-207090861 GCA_028646575.1 Pseudocheirus occidentalis
GAGTCCTTAGCTTCAGTTTGTCTGATTCTAATTTTTAGTGAATTATTTTCCTCAATTATTTTTTGAAGTTCCTTTACCATGTGTTCATTTTTTCATTTTTAGAGAAGTATTTTCTCCAGTTACATTTTGGACCTCCTGTCCTAGTTCTCCAATTTTGCTTTTCAAAGATTTGTTTTCTTCAGTGAGAATTTTTTCCAGTTTGGTCACTACCTCACTAATTTTGTTTTTAAAATGTCTTTTGAGATCCTCCAAGAAGGCTCTTTGGGCATGAGACCAATTCACATTTCCTTCCATGGTCTCCAGTGTTGATATAGAGTCCCTGTTGCCTTCTGGATTTGTTTGTTCTTGCTCACTATAAAAAGATTTGATGGTCCTAGCCTTTTCAGTTTCCTTCTTCCCCATTGTAAGCACCTGTGTCCTGGATTTTTAGAGTGGATATCCTCTTCTGGGGTGCTGGAGTATTGTGCTTCTCAGGTTTGGAGGTAGGGGTTTGGTAGCTGTAGGCTACAAGAATGTGGCCTGAGGCCAAGACCAAGAGTCTCAATGATTCCCCTGAGTTACCCTGAGGTTTACAGAGTAACCTGTGGGGGTAGGGGTGTGGATTGGCTCCTTCAGGTTTCCACGTCTGTGTCTTTGGGCTACAGCTCAGGCAGGATCAGAACAGGCTACAGCTGAAGGCCCAGAGGCAGGGCTGCTGTTTGTTGATTGGCCCAGGGATACTAAAGTGCACCTGAGTTTTTCTTGTTAGGGCTTGCTGGCTCAACCCTCCTGGGCTTAGACTCTGTACTGTATTCTTTTCCCTTTCTTCAGCCATGCCCAACCCTGAGGCTGTTTCCACTATTTCAAGATTTTACTCTGGGTGGGACATTTAACTCTGGAATTTTCTGGGTCAGGGAGGGGGGATCAGAGCAACTAAGCTTGGCTTCTGGAAGTATGGGTGCATAATTTTAAACATTCAGGTTGCCCCAGGGAAAGCCACTGATCCTGCTTTGGGCCCCGAGTTGTTTCCTACCTTGTTTGATGATACTCTGTCCTGTGGTGAAACAGCCAGGCTGGGTGAGTCTGCTGGCTGGCTGGGACTTCTTCTCTGTCTGCTGTACTCTGCTCTCAGCTCCATGTTGGTGTGGCTCCCTTGTGCTCAGCGTTTTCCTTACCCCAACCTGAGTAGGCACTTTCCTGGGCTCGGAAGCTGCCACTCTCAGTCTCACAACAGGTTCTGTCACTCTTAAATTCATTCAGATTCACTTTTTAGCCTTTAGGAACAGAATTCCACTGACCTTTTTCTTAGCCTTATTTTTCCTGGCTTGTTAGGTGTGGAAATTGACCCAGGTGTTGCCAATCCACATTCTGTAGACTCCGGTTGTGGCTTTTCCCAACTGCCCTGGGGCCAGGTCATGGTTTCAGGCTGGGCTGGCCTTGGCTGCCAGCCTGTCACGAAGAGCCCCTCCTGCCAAACTACCTTCAGTGAGAGATGTGTTTTCTGTATTTTTGTGGGTTTGGGAGCCCTAAAATTTGTTTAGAGTCATATTTTCTGTGTATTTAAGGTGGCTGTGTGGAAGCTGCAAAACTTTGCTGCTTCTATGCCCCCATCTTGGCTCTGCCCCCCCAATCCACAAAATTGTTTAATCTGTAATTTAGGGTGGATAAAATACTTTTTAAATACTTATATGATACATATTAAGAACTGATCTGCCAAAATTCTCTGCATTATCATTTTCATAATATCTTAAAGCACAATAATATTCCATTTGATTTTTTTAACCATGATTTATTTAGCCATTCTCCACTCTGTGGAAATCTCCTTTTTTCCAGCTCTGTGCTACCACAAAAAATGCTACTAAAATATTTTGATGTACAAGAAGCCTTTCTTTTTGTCACTGATCTGCTTGGGTATATTTTAGCCATATATACTCATTTCTAAGATTTGGGCTTTTTAGTCATTTTATTTGAATGAATCCAAATTAATTTCCATTATAATTTTAGTAATTTACCATTCCATCAGCAACCATTCCATCCCAACTTCTGTTGGGAATTTTCTGGTTGTAAGGTGAAACCTCAAGGTTGTAATATATTCTGAGGCCTGGGAGTGCTATTCCACCTTCATTGCTATCATTTGTCCCATTATTTTCCTAGATGGTCAAGGATAATTTCTTCTTTGAAATGAATTTTAGTTTTTTTTAATATAGTTCTATAAATCATCTGTTTGATAGTTTAATTGATAGAGTATTAATTAAGCAGATTAATTTTGTAGTATTGTCATTTTTATTATATTTTCATAAGATAACCATGGGTAATTAATTTTTCTCTGCCTATTTAAGTTCATCTTTATTTAAGGAGAATTTTGTAACTCAATCTATGTGAGTACTGAATGTGTTTTGATACACTGACTACCAAATATTTTATGTAACTTTTAGCTATTTTGAAACGGACTTTCGTTGTTCTTATTGACTCATGGGTTTTCTTAATGTTTTATAGAAATTCCATTGATTTAATGAGTATATTTCATAGTCTACAACTTTTCTGAAACTATTTCTTAATGACTATCTTTGCTCATTCCCTAGGATTTTCAAAGGAAACCATCTTGTCATCAGCAAATAAGCACTTTATCTCCCTTTTTTCTTATCATTACGGTTTTAATTTTTTTCTCTAGATTTTACTGTTTATTGCTGTCATTTGTAGAAACATATCAAATAATGCCAGGAAGAGTGAGCTTTCATGTTTTATTCCTGGATATATTAGGAAAGTTTCTAGTACACACTAATTTTATATATCATAATTATATAAGTAATAAAGCTTTGTGGTTTTAGATAGATACTTTTTTCACATTAAAATATCCTATTTCTATACATTGTAGAGCTTTTAGCATAAATGATTTTTTGTACTATCAAGATTTTTCCAAATATATTGAAACAAGTTACAGAAGCATTTCACCTTGGAAGATTCTTTAGATCTTTTGAAATTAGTTCTATTTCCTTTTCTAAAAATTTATCATTTGAGATTTCTATGTAGTGCTCTGTTAGGTTCTGTTAGGTTCATCGAGATGTTTATGTTTTTGAAAGTAATCCTCTAGTTTTTTGTCTGTTCTCAATTTTATTAGCACATCACATTGTGTTTGTTGTTGTCCAAGTGTTTCAGTTGTGTCCCACTCTTTGTAGCTCCTCTTGGAGTTTTCTTGGCAAAGATACTGACATGGTACATCATTTCCTTCTCCAACACATTTTATAAATGAGGAATTGAGGCAAACATGCTTAAGTGACTTGCCCAGGGTCACACAGCTAGTTAGTATTTGAGACCAGATTTCAACTCAGGAACCTATACCTCACTTCTGTCCTGGCATTCTATCCACTATGTTACCCTTTCTTATTTTTTCTGATCTTGTGATTTCACCTTAGTCATGTTTTATTTTGTTTATTTGACTTGCTGACATCTTTTTTTAATTACAATATCTAAAGGTTGATCAATTTCATTATTGGGTGGTTTTTCTCAAAGGCAAAAAGCTTTTTATTTCATTCATCAGTTCTACAGTATTTGGGGGTTTTAAATATATCTATTTCTTCACTAATTTTCAAGGTTTATTCTTTTATAAGCATGGGAGTTTATTTATTGAGCTTCTATTCTTTAAATACATATTAAGTTCATTAATAATTGCTTTTTCTATTTTGTTGGAATGTTTTGGGGGATTTAATGTTCCCTCTGAGTTCTGTTTTAGCTGTAACTCAAGAAATGTTGGTATGTTTTCTCATTATCTTTGTCTTTCACATAATTAACAATTGTTTCTATAATTTGTTCTTTAATCATCTCTTTATTTGGAATTTTAAGTATCCAGTTATATCTGTGCCATTTGTTTCTGTAATCCAAATTGATTACTATTTTATTTTATTACATCTGTAAAGAATTTTTTTCAGTGTTTCTGCTTTTTATGCAGTGGAAAGTCCTCTGTGATCAAATAAATGGCCAATTTTTTAAATGCTTTGGGAGACACATAAACATGTATGTTCCTTAATGGTCTCATTTAAAAGGTGCAATAAGTCTGACATTTATAGTTTCTCCAACAATTTGCTCAATTCTGTATTTTCCATTTGTTTCTCCTTTCTTAGATTTGTCCAAAATTGAAAGGGGAACATTAGAGTCTCATAGTATTACAATTGTGTTACTATTTGTCTTTTTATAATTCAGCTAATTTTCCTTTATGATGCTAGATACTATAATATTTTAAACATATTAATTTGATATTGATATTGTTTCATACTCTATGGTTACTTATAACATAATTTCCTTGATTATCTCTGTATACAGGAGGGGTTTTTTTTTTGCTTTTTTTTCTTATTGCAAGACACCAACTCTCTTTTTTTATATATTCACTTGATGAATATTAAATTTTGCTCCTGCCTCTTATTTTCTCCTATGTATACCTTTGTTTTTAAATGAATTTATTAAAACACAGATGTAAGGTTTTGTTTTCCTGTTTATCCTGTCATTCTTTATTTGAGTTAATTATGCATTAAGTTTGTCTTTTCTTCCATTATTATATCTAGTATTTTATCTAGAATTTTTTGTTCCACTTTTGTCAGTTATTTCTATTTAAGATCAGTTTTGCTTAGTTTATTTTTATTAATTTCTATTCCCACAAGATCTCTTCCTCTTCCACCCTACTTTGTCAACCCTTTACCTAGTTTTGATATTTAATATGACATTGATTTATTTTTCTTTCTTTTTTATTATCTAATTATTCCTCTCTTTCTATTTCTCTTTTTCTTTTAAGTGGTTAGGTAAAAGTCCTCCCTCTTTTATACCCACCTTCCTTCTCTTTATACTTTTTTCCTGTTTTTCATTCTAAAATGAATTCCTTTGTTGGATTGTCTTCATTAGTTATTCTCCTTATTCATTCACTAGAAACTAAAGAAGGGAATGAGAAAATAAATTCTAAAAATCAAAAGAGCTCAAAATGTATTTTCCCTAAAAACCTGAACCTAATGATAAATGAAAAAGAAAGACATCCCAAAAAATAGATATTTGAATGAATTCTGAAAAAATCCAGATTTGAGGGGATTATTTCAGTTGCAAGCACTCCAAAAAACATAAATACAAGAAAAGTAAATAAATATGTCTACCAAGGAAACACTAAGCAACAAAATAAATTACTCCACCATCAATCTGGCATGTTGATAATAATGGTGATGATGATGATAAAAGGCAAAATAATAGGAAAGTGTAATCTATTCTGAACTTTTATTCTTTAATTCTTGCTCAATATCCTAATTTATTCTATGTTTAGATTCTTTGTGTTCCTCACTCAATCAAATCTTCTAAAGCCTCAAGTTTGAACTTCATCTTCTAGTCATCTTTTTTTTTCTATTTTGCCTCCTTCTTAAAATTATCAGTTAATGAGATAAGTAATGAGGATAGAAGCACTGGCCTATGACCAAATTTATCCTCTGCCCAGTTCTACCCTTTTGCCTTTACCATGATAACTATTTGTCCCCATTTTCATACACCTTCATCTCTGCCCCATATCTTCCCATCCTTTTGGGTTCTTGCCCCTACAAGCTTTCATTTCCCTTCTCCTGTAGCAGGTTATTTTCCAGTGATGCACAAAATACTCTCAGAGAAAATGATCATCTTGAACATCAATTTTACACCTTCCTCCCACATTAATCGTTTTGTAAACACAACTTCCCATTACAAATATATACCTTTTCCTTTCAAGAATTTCTTCAGATGAATCCTTTCCTACTAATGTGTCAATATTTTGGCTTTTCCTTTCCCAATTTCAATCTTTCTCTTTATCCAACTTTTCCATTTTCTTATATATAGGAGTTATTTTCCCTTTGGTGGTTGTCCATGGATTTAATTATAAGTGTTCCCTTCTCTCTTCTATTTCTCCTCTGCCTTTTATTAATGGTCTCTTCATTTCTTAATTTGATAAGCAAGCCAGTCCTTTTTATGTCTTTTAAATAAATTATTAAGAGTTGATAGAGTGCTTCCAGGAGTTAAGATGGTGGAACAATCAGCAAAGTGCCATAACTCTCCCATATTCACCTCCAAGCAACCATAAAATAGCATCCCAAAATGAATCCTGGAACAGAAGAACCAGGAAAAAGATGGAGTAAAGTAATGTTTTAGCCTAAGAAACTTGGAAGAATAGCAATAAAGGTCTGTCTCAAGGGGTAAAAGAAGAATACAGACCAGAAATGGAAGTATCTCAGCAAGTCTGAAACAATCTCCACCTCAGAAAACCATCAGGAGATCCTGAGCCTCCATGTAATGGAGCAGGTGAATGACAATACCATTACCCTACATGCCTCAGCGTAGCTCAGGGAGCAAATAGATTCCAACTCTGAGAAATGCCACTCACTTCAGTGAAATCACAGGCAATCCTCAGTGGCCAGACTTCCATGAGTTTCAGTGTAGCCCTGGGAAAACACAGAAATACCCCACCAGCCTCAGCACAAACCAGATGTCACCTGTAAGGCAATCATCAGGTAAGCTGACAGATCCTTGCAGCATCAAGCAGCACCATATACACACACCCCACATCACCCCCTCAGCACAGCATTAGACATGAGGGTCCCCTGTGGAACTCAGGGTAACATTAGTGTAGCAGCAGGTAAACAACCAGAATCTGTAGCCCCTGGAAAAAGGTAAATAGCCTGGACCTGTAGCCCCACAGAAGACTGAGGCAGTGCACCTCCCACCCTGAGAGCAAAGCTCAAATTTAAAATAAAGTAAAAAGGCCAAAAAAGATGATCAAAAATATATAATTGTAATAATCTGACCATAGGAAGCTATTCTGGTGACAGAGAAGATCAAAACACAAACTCAGGAGACAGCAATGTCAAAACACCAATGGACAAAGCAGCAAACAGAAACAGGAAATGGTCTCAAGCCCAGAAAGAACTCAGGAAGAGCTCAAAAAGGAGCTTAAAAAACATCCAGTCAGATTGACTAAGATGACAAAACAGGAAAATTATAAATGCTCTAAAGGATGTGGCAAAATTGAAACAGTAATGCATTGTTGGTGGAGTTGTGACCTGATTCAACCATTCTGAAGAGCAATCTGGAATGATGCCCAAAAGGCTATAAATAACTGCATACCCTTTCACACAGCAATACAGCTTCTAGGACCGTATCCCAAAGAGATCATAGAAGTGGGAAAAGGACCCATTTGTACAAAAATATTTTAGCAGCTCTTTTTGTGGTGGCAAAGAACTGGAAATCAAGGGGATGCCCATCAATTGGGGAATGGCTAAACATGTTGTGGCATATAAATATAATGGAATACTATTGTGCTATAAGAAATGAGTAGCAGGAAGATTTCATAATAACCTCAAGAGATTTATATGAACTAATGCTGAGTGAGGAGAGTAGAACCAGGAAGACTTTGTACACAATTACAGACATATCATATGTATGATGACTAACTTTGATAGATTGAGCTCCTCTCAGCAATACAAGGTTATAAGACAACTCCAAAAGACTTATAATGGAGAGGGATACCCATATCTAGAGAAAGAACTGCAGAATCTGAATGCAGATTGAAGCAAGCTACTTGCTTTCTCTCTCTTTTTGTTTTCTTTTATTTCTTATTTTTTGTTATTCACTCCATTGATTATAATCCTTCTTTATAATTTGACTAGTGTTTAATGTGAAGGTATTTATAAATCCTATATTTGAATGCATACTACCATGGAGGGAGGAGGGATAAGAGACAGGGGGAAATTTTTGAAACTCAGGGGATTGAGGAATTGAATGTTGTAAACTAAAAGTAAATAAACAAATTTTTAAAATTCATATAAGAAAGATATCAGGAAAAGAAATGAGAGTGATGCTAGAGAACTATGAAAAAAGGGTCAACAGCTTGGAAAAAGAAAGCAACTGCTTAAAAAGTAGAATTGGTCAAATGGAAAAGGAAGTACAAAAGTTAACTGAGGATAGCAAATCCTTAAAAGTTAGACTTGGGCAAGTAGAAGCTAAGAATTCTGTTAAACATCTAGAATCTAACAAACAAATACAAAAGAATGAAAAAACAGAAGAAAATGTAAAATACTTCATTGGAAAAACAACTGACCTAGAAAATTGTTCCAACAGAGACAGTATCACTATCATTGGACTACCTGAAAGCTGTAATCAAAAGGAGGACTTGGGCAGCATATTTTAAGAAATTATCAAGGAAAACTGTCCTGATATCCTGGAATCAGACAAGAAAATAAGCATTGAAAGAAACCACTGATCAATCACCTAAGGAAAGAGATCCCAAAATACATACTCCAAGGAACATTATTTGCAAATTTCAGAACTATCAGATGAAGAAAAAAATATTGCAGGTAACCAGAAGGAAATAATTTAAATACCAGGGAACCACAACTAAGATTATTGTAACTTAGCAGCAACATATTCAAAGTTCAGAGGTCATGGAAGACATTCTAGAAGGCAAAAAACTAGGACTACAACCAAGAATCACCTACCCAGCAAAATTAAGCATAATAATTTAAGGGTGGAAATGGTCGTTAAATGCAATAGAAGGATTTCAAATTTTCATAAGAAGACCACAATTGAACAAAAATGTGACCTCCAAAATCAAGACCCAAGAAACATAAGGGATTCAACGGAGGCAAACTGTTTACATACTTAAATGGAAAGGTCATACTTCCAATTCTTAAAAATTTTACCACTAATAGTACAGCTAGAAGAAATATACATAGACAGGGGGTACAGACATAAGGTGAATTTGAGGTAATGATATAAAAAATTATTAAGGGATGAGAAAGTATAGTAAGTGCAGAAGGAAGAGAAAAGTAGAATGGGTTAAATTGTTTCACATGAAGAGATGCAAAAAGTCCATTATAGTGGAGGGAAAGATGAGAGGGTGGGTGATGGGTATCACTTAAAATTTCTCTCCTAAATATTGGCTCAAAAAGGGAATAAAATACATAATCAGTTGACTATATAAATCTCTCTTATGTGACAGGAATGTAGGAGGTGAAGAGACTAAGTAAAGGGAGGGAGCTGACAGAAGAGGGAGCAGACTGGGGGACATGGCAGGCACAAGTAAAACACTGTTGAGGAGGGAAAGGTGAAAGGAAAGAAAGGGTAAACAAGAGGAAAAATAGAATGGAGAGAAATACACAGTGATCATAACTGCAAATGTGAATGGAATGAACTCTTCCACAAAATGGAAGCAAATAGTAGAGTGGATAAAAAAGCATAACCCTATAATATGTTGTTTACTAGAAACATATTAGAAGCAAAGAAACACAGACAGAGTAAAGTTAAGGGGCTAGAGGAGAATCTGTTATGATTCACTTGAAGTAAAAAAGAAAATTTAAGCAAGGGTAGCAATCCTGATCTCAGACAAAGCAAAAGCAAACATAGGCATAATGAAAAGAGATAAGGAAGGAAAATATATCTTGCTAAAAGGCACCGTAGACAATGATGTAATATCAATACTAAACATATATGCACTATGTGATATAGCAATACTTCTTAAAGGAGAAGTTAAGTGAGTTGCAGGAAGAAATAGACGGAAAAATTATACTAGTGGGGTACATCAATTGTATCCTCTCAGGACTTGATTAATACAGTCAAAAAAAAGAAACAAGAAACAAAGGAGTCTAATAGAATATTAGAAAAGTTGGCTATGACAGACCATTGGAGAAAACTGAATGGGAATAGAAAGGAATATATATCTATATTAGAAAGACAGAAATATTAAATATATACTTTTCAGATTATATTGCAATAAAAATTAAATTCAAAAAAGGGCAGAAAATAGATTAAAAATTAATTGGAGACTAAATAATCTAATCCTAAAGAATAAGTGAATCAAAGAACAACTCATAGAAATAATAATTTTGTTAAAAAGCATGACAATGAAACAAAATCCCAAAATTTATGCGATACTGTCAAAGCAGTACTTCAAGAAAAAATTATTTCTCTAAATTCTTACATTAAAAATAGAAAAAGAGATCAATGAATTCAGAATGCAACTTAAAAAAACTTGAAAAGAGCAAATTTTAAACCCCCAATTGAGCACCACAGAAGAAATCCTGAAAATTACAGGTGAGATTAATAAAATTGCAAATAAAAATTATTCAGGTAATAAATAAAACTAGGAGCTGATTTTATGAAAAAAGCAATAAGATAAATAAGCCATTGTTTAATTTGATTTTTTTAAGAAAAGAAAGAAGAAAATCAAATATCCAGTACCAAAAAATGAGAAGGGTGAAATCACTACCAATGAAGAAGAAATTAAAGCAATCATTAGGAAACATTTTCCCTGATTTAATATTAGAAAATCTTTCAACATAATTAGCCATATCAATAATAAAACTAACAGAAATCATATAATTATACCAAACAGATGCTGAAAAAAAGCTTTTCACAGAATACAATATCCATTCCTATTTTAAAAAAAACCTAGAAAACATAGAAATAAAGGAAGTGTTCCTTAAAGTGAATAGCAATATTTACCAACCATCAGCAAGCATTATATGAAAAGAGGATAAGTTAGAATCCTTCCCACTAATAAGAAAGTGAAGCAAGGACACCCATTATCACCACTATAATTCAATATAGTACTAGGAATTTTAGCTATAGCAATAAGAGAATAAAAAGAAATCAAAGGGATTAGAATAGGCAATAAGGAAACAAATCTTCCACTCATTGCAAATGATATGATACTTAGAGAATCAATTTAAAAACTACTTGAAACAATTAACAACTTTAGTAAAATTGCAAGATATAAGATAAATCCACATAAAAATTATCAGCATTTCTTTATATGACCAAACAAGCCCAAGCAGTAAGACATGGAAAGAGAAATCCCATTTAAAATAATTTGGGATTATACCTGCCAAGACAAACTCAGGAACTGTATGATCACAATTACAAAATACTTTTCACACAAAGAAAGGCAGATCTAAATGGAAACATATGAATTGACCAAACCAATATAATAAAAATGGCAGTTTTACATAAGTTAATTTACTTATTCAGTGTCATACCAATCAAACTAACAAAAATTATTTTACATACCTAAAAAAAGTAACAACAAAATTCATCTGTAAGAATAGAAGGTCAAGAATGTCAAGGAAATTAATGTTAAAAATACAAAGGAAGGTGGCCTGACTGTACCAGATCTCAAACTGTATAATAAAGAAGTAATCATTAAAACTATATGATACTGGATAAGAAATAAAGTGATGGTTTTTAATATAAATTTTGTATTTGTTTCATTGTTTACATCATTCATTTCCATGAGATTTTTGAGTTACAAATTTTCTCCCCGTCTTTCCCCTACCCCCAACCCCAAAACAGCGATCCCACTGTAAAGCCCCTCCCCCAATCTGCTCTCTTTTGTGCCCTCCTCCAACACCCCTCTAACTATCTGGTAGGGCAGAGGGTCTCGCTACTCCAGTCCCTGTGTATCTTAATTCCTAGTTGCATGTATTGCAGAGCTTTAAATTCTAGATTCTTGCTCTGTAAAACTTGCTCTAGCAATAAAAAATTTATATTAAAAAATAATAAGAAATAAATAATAAAGTGATGGATCAGTGGAAGAGATTTGGTGCCCAAGACACAACACTAAATGACCATAGTAACCTAGTGTTTGATAAATCCAAACTCTCCCAGTTTTGGGTACAAGAACTTACTATTTGGCCAAAAAAAAAAAACCAGGAGGGCACAAGTTAGATACAGACCAACATCTCACACCATATACCAAGATAAGGTCAAAATGGGTGATAAATAGAAGAGGAATAGTCTACCTGTCAGATCTATGTCGAATAGAAGAATTCATGATCAGACAAAATATAATTTTGATTATATTTAATTAAAAGATTTTGCATAAACAAAACCCATGCAACCAGGATTAGAAGGAAAGCAAAAGCTGGGAAACAATCTTTATAGCATGGGTCTCTGATAAAGGCCTATTTTCTAAAATATAGAGAAAGGTGAGTCAAATGTATACAATACAAGCCATTTCCTATTGATATACAGTCAAAGGATATTGATAGAAAGTTTTCATATAAAAAATAACAGCTATCTATGGGCATATGAAGAAGTGCCCTAAATCACTTTTGATTTAATAAATGCAAATTAAAATAACTGTTAGGTACCGCCTCACCGCAGTCAGATTGGCTTATATGACACTAAAGGAAAATGATAAATGGTAGAGAGAATGTGTGGACACTGGATCGCTAATGCACTGTTGGTGGAATTGTGAACTGATCCAACCGTTCTGAAGAGCTATGGAACTATGCCCAAAGAACTATGAACTATGGAACTATGCCCAAAGAGCCATAAATTCATCCACATCCTTTGATTCAGCAATACCACTACTATGTCTGTATCCAGAAGAGATCATGAAAAAGGGAAAGGACCTACAAGTGCAAAAATATTTATAGCAGCATGGTGGCAAAATATTGGAAATTGAGGGGATGCCCGTCAATTGGGGAATGTGTAATGGAATAGCATTGTGTAATAGAAAAAGATTAACAAGCAGATTTCAGGGGGAAAAAATCTGGAAAGACATGTAAAAAGTGGTGTAAAGTGAAATGAGCAGAACCAGAAAAATATTGTACACAATATCAGCAACATTGTTTGATTATCAACTAGGAATGATTTGGCTCTTCTCAGCAACACTATGATCCAAAACAAGTACAAAGGCCTCATGAGGCAAAATGCTAACCACATCCAGGAAAGAACCAATACACTCTGAATGCAGATTGAAGCGTATTTTCTTCACTTAATCTATTCTTTTTTGTAGGTTTTTTTCCCTTTTACTCTCTTCTTTCACAACTGTGACTAATATGGAATTATCTTTACATGACAGCACATGTATAACATATACCAAATTGACTACTATTTTCAGAAAAGGGGACAGATGGGAGGGAGGGGGAAAATCTGGAGCTCATAATCTTGTAAAAATGAATTCTAAAAATTGTCTTAACGTGCAATTGGGCAGAAAATACTATTTAAAACAGCCGTGGAAAAATTTATTTTATTGCTTATTCTTTCACATTTAGCTTTATTTTTTCCTAATCACTTCAAATGGGATCTTTTATGGGATGTCTTTCTTTTTTTTCATTTATTATTAGATTCAAGTTTTCAGGGCATGTAGTTTTTGGCTATAGTTTGAGCTTTTTTTATTTCCAGAATATATTATTTCATTCCTTTCTGTTGTTTCTAGTGAATGAAGAGTAGTCTTATGTTACCAAAGATTCCTTTTCTTTGTATTTATGGATTTTTTTTCTCCTGACTGCTTGTAAAATGTTATGTTTGTTACTGGGATTGTCAGACTTAACCGTTGTGTATTTTGGAGTTTGAAATATAGGAACTATATAGTTTGAACTACATTCTGGAGGTGATCTGTGGATTTTTTCCACTGCTGATTTTTTTTTTGTATTTAGAAGTTCTTTCATGTTTTCTTGTATTATTTCCTGAATTATGGTGTTTATCTTATTTTCCCCTTGTTCTCCTGGGAGAGGTAATAACTGCTAAGTTGATTCTGTGGATCCTGTCTTTGAGATCAATGCTTTCGCTGATACAGCAATCATGTATTCTTTTAACATTATTACCTTTTGTTTCTTTTCCAGATTATATTTTACCTCAGTATATTCCTAATCTATCTGATGTTTTCTCTCTACTTTCTTTGAAGAGTCTTGTCACTAAGGTTTCAGGTTTTCTTCATGCCTAACAGAAGCTTCCAATCTAAGGGGAGGGACAACATGCACAAGGAAGCAGGAAAGTGTTGGAAGGACTGGGAGATTCCATGGAATACCAGGCACAACTGCATCTTGTTCCATGGAGTTGAAATCAGAGCCATTACATAATGGATCCCTCTCTCCCTTCCTTCTATTACTTCTTTCCTTCTCTGGTTGCACTGTCAGCTTCTGCCACGTTTGCAGATCTGGTGCAAGGGGCGGGGGGGAGGGGAAGGAAGAAGCTGGTGTTCTGTGCAGAATTTCTGAAGCCTTGGGTTTCTATAACCTAAGCGCTCTCGCTGTCTCGCTCTCGCTCCCGCTCTCGCTCTCGTTCCCTCTCTCATCAAACTAGATGACTCTTAAGGTTTCTTCCAGTATCAGATTTATGATCCTATAAACTCCCAGTGAAGCCACTCATGAGTTCAGCTGTTCTACTCATTATTTAGGATTCTCTTGTTTAGTCTTTTTTTTATGCTCCCTGGAATTATTACTATTTCTATTGTGCTGTGCTCTATAAAGATTTTTTTTATTATTTCTGCCTCTTTATATTTATTCACAATATCTCTGGTTCTAATACAGTTATGCTATAATCTTATTTTGAAAATGTGAATTTTTCCAACATGATTTATATTCGAGGTAACAAGTTGAGCTGAACATAAATTTCACTTTTATTCGCTCAATCTCTGCCACTGGAAACAATGAAGATTCAGAAAAATACACCATTTCACAATTACAAGCTGTAGCTCTTCTGAGGCCCACTTCCACAGGCAAACTTCAGATCCTCATCAAAGTGTCACATTTATTACATAATTTCTGTTCCTGTAAGAACTGTGAGCAGAGGGGAGAAATGGTCTGGTTCACACATCCCCAACACTTTCCACCATGGTCAGGGACTTTGCATCCTTACCCACCAAGTAACGATTTTTAGTCTGCCTATCAAGAGACTATGGTAACCCTGCCAATGGGGGCTGACCTAGCAACAATCCAAGGCTGCCAATCCCACTGCTATTTATTTTAGTATTTATGCATTTATTAATCATTTAACATATCTAAAGCTGTGCTTATATTTTTATTAGATCCCAATTTTTTTAATATGTCACTGATGAAGTTTTTGAGTGTTGTGTCCCTGACTCTATCCTCCTCTTAAACTCTGTGGTTTTTATTGGAGAATTTTGCACAGCATGGCACTTTTTGTTTTGTTATCCTAGAACTGATCCTACATGTACTTTTTTGGCAAAAATTCTACATTTCTTCCATTTACACCACACAATAAACCTTTTAACTTTAATTCCTCAATCAGTAAATTAGTTAATAATTTCCTGCCATGCACTATTTTCTGTACTTAGTACAGGGGATAAAAGAAAGGCAAAAGGTAGTAACTGCTTTTAAAGAGTTTATAATCTAATGAAGAGACAACATACAGAAAAATATGGACAAGTACATAAGATTAACCAGAGATAATCCACAGAGGCAAAGGCACTAGTATTAGGAAGATCAAGACCAGCTGCTTGTAAAAGGTAGAACTTAATCTGGGACATGACGAAAGCCAGGGAACCAGAAGGTAGAGATGAGGGAGGATAATGTTCTAGGCATGGGGGTGAACCAGCAAAAAATGCTTAGAGTCATGAGATAGAGTGTCCTTTCCAAGGAAGAGAAAGAAGACCAGTGTCATTGTTCTGCAGAGCATTTGAAGGAGAGTAAGGCATAAGAATATTGTAAAGCTAGCAAGGGGCCAGCTTATAAATAGGTCTATAAAAGTCAAAGAAAGGAGCGAATATTTGAACCTGGAGGTAATATGGACTCACTAGAGTTTGTTGAGTGGGGGTCTATATGGTCAGAATTACATTTTGGGAAGATCAGATTGATAGCTGAGGGTAAACTGGAATAGGGAGAGATTAGAAACAGGGAAGTCAACCGACAGGCTATCACAACATTCCAGTTGAAAGATGACTGCTAAAAAGAGAAAAAGGAGTATATAGGAGAGGGCTTAAAAATAGAAATGCTAAGACTTGACAAAGAATTTTATGTGGAAGGTGAAAGAGAGTAAGAAGCCAAAGATGGCAACTTAGTTATAAGCCTAGGTGATGTGATAATTGAAATCTGAAATAACTGAGGAAGCAAACGTTCAAGCTCCTAAGCATGTTGATTTATTAAGCAGTGCATTCCAACTGCATAGCAAATTGGGACCAAGCCCCTCAGCTGACACTAGACCCCGCGTACAAGGGGAGGCAGATGTTTTTGCATTAATAGAAAACAATTAACAGGATATAAAGCAGAATACAAGACTAGGTAATCCAATTTCTAATTACAGGAAAGATTCGGGATTTACAAGTTGGGAGGAGGTAGAGTAAGCAGAGTAATTTCCTGGAGGTAAAACAGGATATCACTCAATTGCCATGATTAGCAAGCAGGCAGAATTTACAGGAAAATGAAACTTACATCTTGGAGTCATTTGGGTTCACATAGTTCTCACAATTCTCTCAGTGACAAGGAAATAGTAGTATTCTTGACAGTATTAAAGAAGTCTGAAAAGGAGAAAGTTTTTGGGAAAATGAGTTTACTTTTGGACATGTTAAATTTAAAATATCTATAGAACATCTAGTTGAACAACAATTCAAATTGTTTGATAGACAGTTAGAGATGCTACAATGGAGGTCAAAAAGTTGGGGGTAGACGAGTAGATCTGAGAATTATTTGCATAGACTTTATAATTCAATTCATGGAAACTGATGAGCTAATCAAATGAAATAGTAAGTAAGAATAAAAGAGGGTCTAGGATAGAATCTTAAGGAATATCCATAGTTAGTGAGTGTGAACTGAATGAAGATTTGCCTTTATCTTAGGAGTTGTTCCAGACATCAGATGAGTACAATTCTTATAGCGATTACAGATCTTTGCTGAATACATCCCAGTGGGGAAGTTGGAGGAAGAATATGAGCCAAAAAGAAAGTGAATGTGACAAACAGAAGTCTTACCCATGAGAGGTATGCACAAAGAAAGTGGAGGAGAGGAAAGGGTTTCCTGGAAGACCTGGCGGGTCTGAATGAACCATCACACGTGATTCTGTGGAGCCTTTCTTTATATTTAGGCAGGTGAGAGAGTTCACAAACTTTAATGAGGACTTATGACAAGAACTAAAGGAAACCCTCAAATTACAGTATTTTTTGCCTAGTCATAGCTCCCAAGGTAATGATTTTTGGTTTGATCATTTCTAAAGCACTCAGGGATCCAAGAGGACTTGGGGAACCACTGGAACTATTTTATAGGGGTTTCTTTTTTCTTTGTCTTATGGCAAGATCCTTCAAAGGAGACCGACAAGGACTGGAAAAAGCAGGGTAATTTAGACCTCAAAATTAAAAAAATCAAGAAAAAAGTGGTCAGCAGTGTCAAAGACTTCAGAGAAAGGTAAGATTTAAATCCACTAGATTTGATCATTAAGAGACCATTTGTAACTTTGGAAAAAGCAGTCTTAGTTGACTGATGAGGTTAGAGGCCAGACTGCAGAGAGTCAAGAAAACAGCAAGAGATAGTGAAGTGAAAGCATCTTTTGTAGAGTCTTCTCAAGAAGTTTAACCATAGAAAGAAGAGAGATATAGGGTGATAACTAATATGGATGAAGAGATTAAGTATGGGTTTTTTGAGGATAGAGGAGACATAGGGTGTATTTTATGCAGTAGGAAAGCAACAAATAGACAAGGACAGTTTGAAGGTTAGTAAAAAAAAAGGAAGGATGAGAGAGGAAGAAATCTGCTCTAGAAGATAGGATGGAATAGGGCAACTTGAGTGTGTAGAGGGCAAGAAGAAGAGCCACTTCTTGTGATACAAGGGTAGATAGTAGTAGAAGGAAACTGAGTGATGTGAGATGTGGAGGAAAGAAAAGGGAGCTCCAGGTGAATGATCTCTATTTCTTCAGTGAAAAACTTGTTCTTAGCTCAGTGGTGGGTGATTGTGGGAACAGAAGATATGGGAAGTCTGAAAATAGATGAAAGATTTGTAAAAGCTGTTGTGATGAGTAGGATAGTGAGGTGACTGGTGATTGTCTTGCTATTCTTAGAATGAAGTTGAGCTTATATAAATTTGTAGTGGACTCAGTGAGCCTACTTTTGATATCTGTTCCATTTTCATTCTCCATTATATTTTTTTATTAAAAGGCTGAGTGATCTATATTTACTTTGGAAAATTGTGCATTGCTTTAAATGATCCCAATCTTCTCCATTTTTTAAATATCAATATTCTAGTGATGGTATTGGGCTAAGAATAATGGAATCTCATAGAATCCCCACAGTTTCTATAGACCACAACATCTTACCAATTCAACAAAGAACTGTATCACAACAGTGTTAAATGTAACATCCAAGAGATTAATAACCAGAAAAGAAGGTGAATTCATCTCTAGAACAGAAGAAAATAGACACACTTTATCCATGTAATGTTGAGAGATTTAGCAAAAAGCTTCCATCATACTGGGTAGATATCCTCTAGAGCAGTGGTCCTTAACCTGTGGGTCACAACACCTTTAGGGGTTGAATGACCCTTTCACAGCAGTCCCTGAAGACCATTGGAAAATACATATTTCTGATGGTCTTAGGAACCAAGACACTGCTTCTCTACACGTCTCCAGGCAGGTCTGCCTACATGCCAATATGCCCACATATGAATATTAAAGGGTCACAGCATTAGGAAGGTTGAGAACCACTGCCTAGAGGTTTTATGAAATTGAATGGTCATGAAGTTAATTTTCTTAAGTCCATGCTTTGCTTTAATGTACATGAATATTCCTACCAAATAGCAATTCCTCTGCATATTTTAGGAGGGTTGAAGCAAATTAAATTATGCCTAGGTTATTACACATTAAATTCCTTAAAGTTTTAATCAAAAGCCTAATTTATTTTATTCTTGATTCATTTTTACAATTAAATGTTGTATTGAAAACTTAAAACCAAAAAAACTGACTCAGCAACTAGTCACATTTAAATTATATCATTTCAGTGACTAAACTAGCATGTCTTTTCTATCATTCCCTCTAATTCCTCAAGATCTCTTGTTATTTATTCTCATTCATTTTTTTTTGCTTTTTTTTTTGGAGGGCAGTTGGGGTTAAGTGACTTGCCCAAGGCCACACAGCTAGGTTTTGTGTTAAGTGTCTGAGGCCGGATTTGAACTCAGGTCCTCCTGACTCCAGGGCCGGTGCTCTATTCACTGCGCCACCTAGCCGCCCCCTCATTCATTTTTTCATGAATGATCATTGTAATTAAGTTTTCCATTCTTGATTCTGATTTTTCCGCCTTATTTTTATAAAGTTATTTCCAGATTTCTTTGTATTTATTGTATTTGTTGGTCTTGATGATTTTATAGTATTCCATTAAATTAATTTATCATAATTTGTTTAGCCATTAGGTATTTAATCTCTTTCAGTTTTGTGGTCACATATAATATTGCTATGGGCAGTTAGGTGGCACAGTGGATAAAGTGGCAATTTGAGGTTTTTACCAGGAAATTTTTTAAACTTCCCTTTATTCTGTGATTCAACTGACAGGATACTGTTTGAGAATTTGTGGCAAAAGACCTCCTGAAGCTTCTTGCCTCTGAAAAATTATTTTACCAACTTATGTTCTTGAAATGCCTTTTATAGAAATAAGTTATTGCTTGTAATTTTTTCCTTTCAGAAATCAAACATTAGAATTTTTGAAGTTAACATTATTGATAAAAGAGAAATGTTGAAATGCTGTTCCCTTTGGGATCAGGGTTGAAGTAATGTTCTCCCTCTGACCATTATAATTGGGCATATTGCTGGAAATGCTAACTACATGAATAATACAAGAAAATGACATTAAGGAAATGGCAGTGAGAAGGCAACAATATTTCCATTAACAGATAATGGAATTTTTTACTTAGAAAACTCTAGAGAAGGAGCAACCCAAAATAATTACTTCAGCAAAGTAGCCTGCAAAATAAAGCCACAAAAAATCAACATTTCTGTGTATTACTAATCAAACTCACAAGAACAATAGATAAAAATAACATTTAAAACAATGGCAAAATGTTTTAAATATATGGGAGTTAATATACAAATAAAAAGACTTTGAATATATAAATACATTAAGCGTATAAGCATTTTTTATAAAAATAGAGATCTAAATAATTAGAGGCATTCAGTGTTCATGGCTTGATCATAGTAAAAATGACAATATTAATCTGTTTCAGTCTATTTCAGATGTTTTAGGGACTTGGAGTTACTCACAGATAGATGAGACAGACCAACAATGATGAAGATATTTATATTGAATGCATTTTAATGCACAAAAAGGAAAGTTTGAGTCACTTGAAACATTCAGAGGTATGGGAAGTAAGAGAATAGTCTAAGTCAAAAGATACATCTAGATCCCAATTACTAGAGATAAGGATATAGATGAGACTCAATCACAGAAAAGAAGAGATATGTCAAGATTCCAATAAATCAAGGGACAATGGTACAACCAGTTCTAAATTCCCATTATTGGGTGCTGATCTCAAGAAAGAAAGAATCAGTGCAAAGGTTACTACTTAGGCTTGGTACATTCAGGTCTTTTTAAGCTCTTACTGTCCCTCATTGTTTGATTAATAGGAGACCTGGGTCCTTTGCCCTTCACACTGCAGACCAGTTTGACATCTCTCACTGAGAAACAGTATCAAATACACTATGATAGCTTCCCTCCTGGGTAATTAATATGTAATTGGGATTGGGACATGAGTAGCCCTTTCATGCTATTTCTGACTTGGGAGAGACTGAGTAGTCTGCCTCCAAGAACCATTATAACAAAATGTAATGGAAGTAAATTAGAGAGACCTCAGAATATGTGTAGACATTCTGTAACTTGATCTGGTCTGCTTACCACATGATGGACAGAATCACAGTTGAAGAACCAGAAATGGAGAGAACCTTCAAAAAAGACTTTAGTAGGCTTGGCTATTCCCTTGGTTTCTTTGTTCATGATTTGACTTTTTCCTGACAGTGCCTTATAAGAAACAATGTTCTAAGAAGAAAGGTAAATTTTTCTATATAATCCTTGATCCAATCTAATCCTCTCTTCTCAGCAAATTGTCCCAAGTATCATCTGTACTGTCTCTTTAATCTTCTATCTCTCCCCTTCTACTGACTCCTTAACTACTGCCAATGATTATAGAATTTGGGCACCATCCTTTAAAAACCCTCAATCTGTATATCACAACTTGCTCTTGTCATAAATTGCTCCTCTCCCTTTTGGCCAAACTCTTTGAAAAAGCTATCTATGCTAAGTGCCTCATCTTCCTCTTCTCTCACTGACTTCTAAAGTCTGCTCTGGGGCTTCAGATCACATCACTGAAATGAAACTTTTTTTCCAAAATTAGCACTAGTCAAATCTAATTCTCCTTTCCCAGGCATTTTCTGTATTAACCTCTGTAACTTCTGTCTCTTTTGATCACTTTCTTCTACTGAATACTCTGTCCTCTCTAGATTTAGGTGTCCTCTCTTCTGGTTCTCCTCCTACTTGTCTGCTCCTTTTTAATTATTTTTGTCAGATCTTTGTCCAGGTCACACCCAGAAACTGGGAGCATTCCCCAAGGTTCAATCCTAGGTCCTACCCTCTTCTTCCTTTATAATATTTTGCTTGGTTGTCTCATCAGCTTACATGAATTCATTCCATCTCTTTGCAGATGACTTCAAGATCTATGTAAAGGGCCTTAGTCAGGAAAAATCCAGAGCTCTAATCTCAAATCAGAAACTGCAGTTTTGAATGTCTTCAACTAGATTTCCCATAGTTATGTCCAAAGCAGAACTCTTTATCTCTTTCCCAAATTTGCCCCCCCTTTAAAATTTCCTTATTTCTATCAAGGGCAGCAGCAGCAGCATCCCATTCATCTAGCTTCAAAGCCTCGGAGTGATGGTTGACTCTTCTCTTGTGCTCATCATATCCAATCTGATTTCAAAACTTGTGATTTCTACGTTCCTAATAGTTCTCAAAATTCCTTTCCTCCCCCATTAAAATAGCCAACAGTCTGCTGCGAGTCCTTTTAACCTTGTGTCTGGACTATTGCAATAGCCTTCTGATTGGTCTGATGTCTCTTTCCACTCTGACCCATTCTGCACTGGGTTGTCAGAGTGATTTTACTGAATTTCTATTGACTTACTCACTGACTAATCTCTCACCTGATAGCTTCAGAGGCTCTACTAAATTATTCTGGGGAAGAAAAGTAGTTACTTCCCCTAAAAAGTAATCTAGCTCTCTCATCTTTTGGAAAAGTCTCAAATCAAATTTATACAACTTTCCTTTTCCTTCCTTTTCTCCTTACTGTCAACTCTTCTATGCTTCCTCATCTTTGCAAAGATCAGATCTCCTCTTCTCTACTTTTTGACATCATAAGGATACTAATAGTGCATGCAAGCTATTTATTTGGTTATTCCTTTCCATGTGAGAAGCCTATCTCTTTTTTCATACACTTCTTTGATAAAAATCCTTATTTCATAATTCTTTTCTTGTATTGCAGCCTCAGTGGATGAACTTCAATTTCATTTCTTTGGGGAATGCAATATTTCATGACTCACAATCATACAACACCTGAAGAATATTGATACTTTAAAATATAGAATTCATAGAGAAATGTGAAGTCATTATGAGAGCTTCCCATTTAACAAAGATAAGTAAGTAAAAATTAAATATAAAAAATTAAGGGCTCCCAAGTTTTCCAAAGTCAATCCAGCTTGCTATCTTTCCCTTTTAATTGAATCCAACTCATTGATCATTTGCCTTTCATATATTTGTATGGATATCTATATTTATGCATATATATTCATATATGTATTAGTATATATATATATATATATATATATATATATATATATGTACATATACATATAGGTTACCAAATGAACTCAATCAGTTGCCCATAATATAGACAATATACATACTCTATCCCTTTCACTTTTAAAAGGCTTTCTATGCAGAATGTAAAAAATTAAAGTACATGTGGCATATTTTGAAATTAATATGAAATATATAGGATATGCATAATAGTTCTTATGCCCCATTAAAAATGGCAAACACTTCTAAAAGAATTGATTTTCTTACAGGCAAAGTGCAGGCAAATCAAATTGTTCTCTGTCAATTCTCTAGCTTTTATAGATAAATTCAGTATTGTCAGTTCCCCAGATACCATCCCCATTTTAATCTTTTTTTATTTTTAAATAAATGCTTATTGATGTCTTTTGAAGGTTTTTTTTACATGATCAAAATTTTTCCAGTACCACAAAAAGCATTCCAGAGCCATACCATCCAATATAATAAATAATATTTTAAGGAAAAAACATTTAAATTAACAAAACTGATTTTAAAGATTTGAAATATGTGCAACAAACCACTACCTTGCAGACATTTCACTTCTACAAAGGGGTGAGGTGGGAATGTCTTCTCTTATTTCTTCTTTTGAACCATGTTTTTTTCTTTATGATTTTGCAGCATTAACTTTTGATTTTTTTGTGGTTCTTTCTGTTTACATTGTTATAATTATGACATATTGTTTTCTTGACTAGGCTTACTTCATTTAAATCTCATACTGCTTCTTATTAGCTATCATATTTGTCATGTCTTCCATGTGGTAATATTCTGTGAAATTCATATACCATAATTTGTTTAGCATCTACTTTATTTCCACTTCTTTACTATCACAAAAATCACTGCTATAAATATTGTGCTAAATATTATTTTGCTACAAATATATGGTGTTTATGGAACTCTCTTCTTATCAATGGCCTCCTTGGGTTTAAGTCTACTAGAGGAACCCCTAGGTCAGAGGGTTTGTTTGTACATTATAGTCATTTTATTTGTATAATTAAAAACTCCTTTCAAAAATTATAGTACAACCCAGAGCATTAGTGCCACTATCCTCCTAGAACCCTCCAACACTTAATATTTTCACCTTTTTTCATTTTTGCCAATTTTCTGAGTGTGAGTTGAAACCTTATGGCTCCTTTGATTTGCATTTCTCTTACTATTAGTGATTTGGAGCATGCTTTCTTATGATTGTTAATAATGTGCCATTCTTTTTATGAGAGCTATTTGTTCTCATCCTTTGACCACTTATCTATTGTGGAATGACTTTCAGAAAGATAGACAGAGATAGATAGATAGATAGATAGATAGATAGATAGATAGATAGATAGATAGATAGAATACATAATAAAAATATAAATACCTAAAAATATAATAAATGTATAGATTATGATAAATAGAAAAAATAATCAATATGAACTAAAGCTTTAGGGTCACAGGAAATATTTCTATCACTGTTTTTCCTCAATGGTATTCTATGCTGGGCATGACTCAGTCCAGTCCATGATAATTTTGGTTTGATATTAAAAGAAAATGAGACACTTGTAAATCCTTCAATAACTAACAGAAAGTCATAGCAGGAGGACATTTCAATAAGGATAGGGTTTGAGAATGCCTAGATTTGATTCAGTTGGGTGAAGTTCCCTTACCTCAATCATCTATGGTACTGCACCAGTTAAATGTCAGGGAAAGCCCTGGAGATTCTTGTGATTGCTTTGTACTCAGGAAATAAGGAACTGACATCAGTAGTCAGAGCCTTTATTCCCCTGAGTGAACCAGATCTTGAGGAAAGTTCTAATACCCTTTAAGAAAAAACTTTAATGGGGGGGGGGGTAATGAAGGGGGATGTGACAGGATATTTCTCCTGACCAAAAAAAAGACAAGATAGATGGACTTTCTTTCAGAAAAGAAAAGGGGTGCTCAGCAGCTACTTAAGAGAATGGCATTAAAATTTTGGTGTTATCAGTTTTATACTCCTTGATAAGAATGGAGCAAAAACTTAAAATATTTGTCTTGATAATCACAAATGTAGTAAGAGGGGCTTTCAAGTTGGAAATTAAAAGGGAAAGGAGAGGAGAAACTTCTTAAGTATAGGCACTAATGAAATAGCATAAAGAGTACCTACAATGTGAGTGATTATAGAGATTCCCGAAAATTCACAGAAAACAGTTCAAAATCAGAGACATTATTGAAACTCATGGTTTCCAATGTATAGACACAAACGTACAAGTACAATAAACAGAGAAGGGAAACTAGAGATCCTAAGTGGAGACAAATTTGACTATACAAGGATCACAGAGACTTAATGACTAGAATGTAACTTTGTATATTCCTTTTTTTTTATCCGAATAGATAAAATGGATATGGGGAGAATAAGGGTGAAAGGAAGTAGCATTATATATTAAGAAGATATGTTCATATAAAGAAATCCAAAACTGAGGAAAAGATGGGGATAAGCAGGAAGCATGGTGGAGAACATCTGAGTAAAAATCAGTAAAAGTGGAAACAGAAGTGATACTGTCATTAAAGTAAACATCCCTTAAGTAGAAAGATAAAATGACAAGGCATTAAGGAATCACATTGCAAACATTATGTTTGCATGGTATAATCATAATGAGGGAGTTCAGTGACGGACATCTGGAGGTCTAGTGTATCTTGACTTAATGGGAATTTCATCATTCGCAAGGTGAAGGAAAATTATATTTTGCTTCTCTTTCTCACTAATATGAAGGAAACAATTCTAGAGTGGAAATGATGGAGATATTAAGAGGAAGTTACTATTCAGTCTTAGAATCTAGGATAGAAAATTTGAGGAAAGTCAGACAGTGTCTAATATGTACCCTGGAATTCTACGAGCTAAAATTGTAGGAGGTAAGTTGGGGCAGGAGGAATTAAATTATGAAAACAAAAAAAAGGAAATAATTCCAATAAGGAGGAAAGGGGAGTGTTGCATAAAGAAAACATGGTAAATGTGCAGCAAATTTTAAAAGTCATGCAGAAGACTAAACTAGGACAAGAAGAAGAACATGAATGCATAAATGTGGCATTGTTCTGTATGAATAATGTCAAAAGTATTAAATCTCAGAAAGAAAAGCAAAAGACAAAAAAATCGTTTATGTGAAAAAGACCTGAGAGTTTTAGTAGACTTCCAGCTCTGTATTAGTCAACAATGTGATGTAACAGCCAAAAAGCTAATTAATGATAGCATATCTACCAAGAATAAAGTGATGATAATCCCTTTATACTCTGCCTTGAAAAGACCACACCTGTACAATTTTGTTTAGTTCTGGGATCCACAGTTTAAAAATATTACCGTGTCCAGAGGACGGCAATCAGAATGTTGGAGGGCCTTATCCATGCCTTTTGAGTTTTGGGGGAAGAAACTGGTGGGGTTTAACCTGGAAAAGAAAAGACTCACAGGTATATCAGAGCTTTTTAAAATACTTCAATTGTTATATTTTAAAAGGATTAGATAATTTATACAATGATACCATTACAGAGAAAAACAACTTTGAAAGACTTTAGAGGTGTGCTCGATGCATTGATAGCACAGGAATAAAGAAGATATTCTGAGAGAAAGGCAATGATGTTACAAAGTAGCAAGATGGATACATTTTGGAAATGGTTAGGATGGGAACTTTATTTTGTTGAACTGTGTAGCCGTTTCTTGAGGGATTTGTTTCGGAGCTTTGTCTTTTTGTGTTTTTTTTTAATTTGCTGAGAGGAATAACAGAAGGAATATATTAATTAAAATGGTTATTGCTCAAAAATTTAAAACTTAAAAAAGATAATAGCAATATTAGAAATGAGTTGTCTCAGAGGACAGAAGGTACAGCTTCACTGAAGGTCTTGAAGTGAAGTTTCAATCAACTATATTGTGGATCTAAACTGCAGTGAATATTCTTTTTCTAACTAGGTGGTCAAAGAATTCCTTTCTGTCTCTGAAATTTTGTGAAATTGTTGTCAGTACAGTTATTTATTTTATCCATTTGATAGATGACAGATCTGAAACACTAACAAATGTTAGAATTGGGATTTGAACCCAGAGCTTTCTGACTCATTCTACCAGACATGTTCCCACTATTTTTTCTGCTACAAAATAATATAGTCTTAAATTATTTTTGCCATTTGAGACTCATTAATCAGGACTCTATAGCTTCATTTAGAATTCTTTATTATTGGTTGCCTTTGCAGGATCTTCCTTCCCAAAGCTTAGAATCATTGATGACATCACTAGTCTTCACATAATCTAAAACAGTGGTTCTCAACATTCCTAATGCCACGACCCTTTAATACTCATATGTGGGGTATCTGCATGTGGGCAGACCCTCCTGGAGATGGATAGAGGAGCAGTATCTCATTTTCTTAGACCACTGGAAATATGTGTTTTCTGCTGGTCATAGGCAACCCCTGTGATAGGGTTGTTCAACCCCCAAAGGGGTCATGACTCTCAGGTTGAGAACTGCTGCTCTAAAAAAAGTGGTAAATTTGGGTTACTACCCAACAGTCCCCTAAGATTAAAATGTAATCGGGAGATGTTTTAACAAAATAAATTAAAGTATGATATGATATATAATGTTAATTGTGATTTTCTAAGTCAATACAAAATCTGAAGATATCTATTTGAGTTTGACACCAGGGACAAATGTCACCGCTTCTATTTCTGAAAAATTGAAAGTTCCCAGCAAGCGGCAGTTTCTAGTGTAACTGTGTAGAGAAGGGGACATTTTATTTGTCCATTTAGTTCATCACTGCTTTGATCCACAGGTATTATCTAAAATGAAGGGAAACAGCTCTGTCAAGCAGAATAATTGATAATAGTTGGAAATGGATGGTATTTTACAGAGAACCCTCAACATGATTGTGTGAACCCACAGATACGGTCCCACACTCTTAGCCTTCCTAATCTCACACTTTAAATTTTAGATCATTATGATAAAATGGGCCTCTTAAGCTTACCTAGTCTAGCTTTATTCCTCTAGCCAAGTACACATCTAAATCACTGGCCTGTTTTTAGTGACTTTTAATGAAGATTTTTTTATCTTCTTTGATAATAGATTTTAACATTTATTGCCATGGCACACTGCCGTTACTATTCTTCCATGTATCTCTAAGAGGGTTCTTCTTTCATATGCAGACAGTTTTGTTAACTTAAAAGGGCAGAAGCAAGGATAGTTCTAGAAGAATTGGTGAAAAAGCAGCTCCACAAACAGCATGTAGGTAAAAATGGTTAAAGTATTCTCTGTTTCTCAGCATCTAATTTGCATATGACTGACATAGGAACTTTGACATTAACAGCTGGGAAACCTTGATTTCTAAAACTATTCTGTGGCTATTTAATTAATGCATATTTCCTGGTTGTGTATTGTCTGGCAGAAACTGGGATTTTGACTTATCACCATTCAATGAAGTCATCTCACTTAAGAGATCCTGCTTTACAGTAGTAGTATAGCGGAGCTAATCTTAGGGATCAAATAAGAGTTTAGAGCAGAGATGACCTAGAGCAGCCTGTGGGTTGTGACCTGTTTGGGGGTTGTGACCTTTTCACAGGGGTCACCAAAGACCATCAGAAAACGCATATTTCTGATTGTCTTAGGAACCGAGACACTCCTCCTCTATCCGCCCACATACTAGTATTAAAGGGTTGCAGCATTAGGAAGGTTAAGAACCACTGCCCTAGAGAGATCTCTGGTCAGGTCTGAGAGAGGCTCTCAGAGCTTGCACTGTCACATATTACTTGGAAGGGCTTTCCAGATGAAGAAAAGACTTTGATTTTGCTGTTTGGAAGAAAAGACTAAAGGAGGAAAAGTTTTATCTTTGCATTTCTTTGCACCATTACTTATTGCCTGAGAAGTGTCCTCAAATCTCTGCCAAAAGAAGGGGGTTTCTGCTTTGGCTTCTAGGAGCAGAGCCAAGATGATAAATTTGGAAATGCTATAGGAGAAATCTCAGGCTTAGAGTTTCTGTTTTCACTTTTTTTTTCTTTTTGGAGGGTAGTTGGAGTTAAGTGACTTGCCCAAGGTCACACAGCTAGTTTTGTATGTGTTAAGTGTCTGAGGCTAGATTTGAACCCAGGTCTTCCTGACTCCAGCGCCAGTGTTCTACTCACTGCACCACCTAGCCACCTGAGTTTCTGCTTTTACTAAAAGAGTGTAACAACACCTCAGCAGCTGAGAAGAGAGGTAAACTTAGTGGAACATTGATTATAAATTATTATGTAGACCATTCCTGAGGAAGACAAAGGACAAGATGGTATAGATTCAAGTTGGGAATTGCTTTAGGCATGTGAGTTCCTTATACCTATTACTCACTGCTATTCTGTAAATTTGTGGCCGTGCTCCCACAATGGACACCATGCATCAGTGAGAGAATGTGTCCTTCATGGAATGTTATGTTAGTGTTCTTGCTTTGCCTTCTATATAGTGACTATTTATGATTGAGAGGGAATGG
Source organism: Pseudocheirus occidentalis (assembly GCA_028646575.1). Classification (NCBI taxonomy): domain Eukaryota; kingdom Metazoa; phylum Chordata; class Mammalia; order Diprotodontia; family Pseudocheiridae; genus Pseudocheirus; species Pseudocheirus occidentalis. The sequence goes on from CM053598.1 coordinate 207,051,018, forward strand.
TGTTCAGCTGGCTGACTTGGTGAAAGAAAAGCACAAAGAGTTACAGTAGTAACAATGCATCCCCCCTACAGTTATCTCTAGAACTCTTAGAAGGAAATTGTAGCAGTGACCACCCACCTAGCAGCAAAATTGGTGGTCTTCCTGCTACAACAAGCAGCCGTCTTCTTTTTGAGGTCTAGAACTACGAGCAAACTTGCTAAACCTGCATGCTACCTAGTAGAGGCAGTGTTGAGCACCCCACAGTGGATTCTTAGAGGTAGCCTAAAGTAATGGAAAGACCTCTTGTTTTAGAGTCAGAAAGCTTGGAGTTTAGGTCTTAATACTCTCTGAACCCCATTTTCCTGTTATATGCAATGGGAATAACAATATTTTCACTATTTGCTTCCCCATGTTTCTTTGAAGATGCTTCTAGCATATAAAAGCGAGGTATGATCACATATATTTCTGACTTAATTACATTGTCTTTGATTCCTATTTTCTTTCCATTTCTAACAAGCCTCTTTTTCTATGTGTGGGATAGAAAAATCCTTTTTTTTTTAAAGCAGCAGTCTCACAAGCTGAAATGCACAAATTTTCCAGTTTCACTGGAACAACTTTGTCATACAGAATTGAGCAACACTTCAAAACTTGTTACATTGGAAAAGAGATAATTGATGACCATCAAGAATTTGAGTTTAGTCATCTTAGTTCCTATTCTACATAAACAGGTTCCCCAAGATAGGAACTATGAGTGCTGGTCCTTTAGACTTGCTGAATGTAAGGGAAAGGGAGAAAATGGGAAGATCCCAGGATCAAAGAGTCTTAAGCTTCTAGAAAAGTCATCTAGAAATATTATACCATACTCAGGGCATAAGAGTCATCAACTTACACATCCTCTTCTCCTGTGGGCTTTGGAAATCATCCGTTCACATGCTTTCCTCTCCTCCCTCAAATATATAATCCAAAACTAAATGGTACCAGGTATATTGTTATAATCATGTTGGAATGGTTTTACTGTGCTAGTAACTGTGGCACAATGGTTATAGAGTCAGAGAATCTGGATTCTATTACTGCCACTGATTCTTACTATCAAGGTGACCTTGGGCAAGTCATTCAACCTCTCGAGTTCATAGTTCCTCATCTATAAAATGAAGGGGTTGAATTAAATAGCCTTTAGGTTCTTTCCAACTCCAAATCTAGGATCCTATGATTTCACTTCTCTGGGTTTCACTGGGAGACAGTGTGGTAAAATGGAATGAATTCTTGTTCTGGATTAAGAGAAACTTGTTCAGATCTCAGCACATTCTCTTACTACTTATATGACCTTGGAAAAGTCACTTAAGCACTCTGAGCCTAGGTTTCCTTGTGTATAAAATGAAAGAGCTGGAGAAGAAGGCCTTAAAGGTCCCTTAGTGCTTTAAATCTAAGAATCTCAGAACTCACTATCATAGTTTCTTGAAATTAGTTGTAAGGGGATTTTGATGCTTAGGGAAAAGAAACTATTTTTGGAAATTATTATATATAGTCTTCCTGACATCTTTAAATATTAGCAAATAAATGAACTAGTTCCAAAAGTGCACTGGATCCCCTTACTAGTAAATGCCTGGAAAGTATTGCTATTTGCACTGAGTGTCTGCTATTTTCTGGACACTAATCAATATCCTCCAGGGAACATGAAAGTTATGTCAATTGTGTAAGTGTGCCATCTGCTGGTCCAAAAGAAATTATCCTGGGAATTAATTCAGACTTCTTTATAGTTAAAATTAATTATTCAAAGCTGCTTCCACTGCTTCTTAAGCTAGTGCCAATTATCTCAATGACCTCCTTTTCCAAAATATTATACAAAATAGCATTTATGTCATACAGTCCCTATACTGACATTAGAAAGAAAAGAAGCATTCAGTGGGCCTTGGATAATGCCTAGAATATTTTCATTTTACAGAAGGGGAACCTGAGGTCCAAAGAAGCTATCTTGATGGCTCAAGTTCATATTAAGAACACAGGTCTCCTGATTTCCAGGCCAGTGCTCTTAGTTTCTAGAATACTCTTATCCTTAATAGTATGAAATCAATAAACGTGGACTGAAAATTCCTTTCACCAAAACAAAGCAACCTCTAAAGTGCACTAAACTAAAAAGCAGTTATCTGGGCACACTGTATAAATCTGACTGGATGGGCTTTTTTTTCACATATGGTTGACAGAGAACTTTAGAATCTCATCTTGTTAACAAATACAAAATCTGCTAACTATCGCCATTCCCAGTAATGTTCCAGTGAAAAGACAGACCTGCACTATTCCATGTTGAATAGTAATGGGGGAAAGGAGGCTTAATTTATCTGTCGTGGGGAGTATTTCACTTCCTAGAAAGGTGGGGATGTCTAGCAGTGTAATCGCAATAGTATTTGTCAAGCCAAAACCTTCCAAAGTACCTACCAATCACACACCATGGAAACAACAATAGAATTCAGGAGCTTTAATGGTAAAAGTCCAAGCCTCCTACTGATTTAAACAGAAATTGTCCTTAGCCTGCACGTTAAACCACAGAAAACTCATTCTAATCCAAGCATTCTCTGCAGTCTATCTTACCTGGTCACCTACTCACCTCTATCAGGGGACCCCATCTTGTTCACAGGTAGTAATACATGCCAATACATGCCAATAGAGGGCAGTGACACACATAGGTTTGCAATTTGTTCATTCTTCCTATAAGAAAAACTGCATGATTCCATATTGGCGACCTGAATTTGATTTGAGAGTGAATTTAGCTCTTGCCTGAGGAAAACCCTGACCTTAATCCACAAGCTCACACTTAAAGCATTATGCTGTCTTACTTTTTCTCCACCCAAGCTTCCAAACTCATGTCTTTACCAGAGCCTTCCAGATTCCCAGATTTGCACACTCCATGACAAGAGACAAACTTTCCACCAACCAACAAAATGAAAAACATCAGAGTCCAAAAATCCCCCACAGAAAAGTGCTTCAAGAATCTTGAAAAGCATACCTACCTTTGTTTGTAACATATGAAATTATAACAAGTACATTCGCAGTGAGGACTTCTGATGGATGACTCATAGTTTAGCTAAATTCAATGAACCACACACTGTGCCTATCCCAGTAGGTGACTCATGTATTTTTTATTTCAAGTACCAAATGTTTGCCAAAAACAGTATTTTTGAAAAGTAATGAAAATTGTTCAAAAAGAGTGCATGAATAGGTTAGACTGCCCACCAACAACCTCATTTGTGCCCTGACCACTTACATGGGATTTGGTAGGACTACTGTAGTAACCCTTGTTAGAAAGTGTTTGCCACAGGAAGAGCAAGCGCAGGAAGGGCCTGTTTGTTCTACTTGATTAAATACAAACACATATCAGTAGAGATTTGTAGCCTTTTGGACATGCCCCAGTGTTCTAGAGTCGAAAGCAATGCTGTAAAAGGGGGGAAATTCTTTCACAAAATGACTATTTAAAACAGAAAGATACCAGGTCAATTCCTGGCTCTCCTCTTTCTTGCTTCTTTAATTAAAAAAATCAAAGGAATAGAGAGGTGAAAGTTCACCTGAGAAGGAGAAAAACAGTTACTGGTCAGGGAAAATTAAGACAAGTTCACATTAACTACTCTAACCACTAGTTTTTCGTATTGTTGTCAATAGTGAATATTCATAAAAGCCTCAGCAAGATCTACCCTTTCCAGAATGTGCTCCTTTGATTAGCCTCAGATGTTCCTTTTTTTAACAAGAAAAAGGAAGAGGAAGAGACAGACCTTGGGTAAATTATCTGGTTTAGCTCAGAAAATTTTGAATATTTACTTGTATATGTGAATAGATATTTCTCTTCTACAGGACACTTTATTTTTACTTAGTTTTTTTTTCAAAAGCAAAAATCTGCCATCTTTCCTTCCCACCCCAACATTCCTTCCCTATTGAGAACAAAAGAAAAAGAAAACCCTTGTTACAAACTGTGTGGTAAAGCAAAATAAATTATCAATCTCATCCATGTCCAAAAGAAGTCTCATTCTGAAACCTCGAGTCTTTCACTTCTCTGTCAGGAGGTGGTTAGCATACTTCATTATCAATTCTCTAAAATCGTGACTGGTCCTCATACTGATCAAAGTCCCCAATTCTTTCAAAGTTGCTTACCTTTCCCATATTTATGTTATTGTATAAATTCTTCTCTCTGGTTCTTTTTACTTCCATCTGCATCAGTTCACACAAATCTTCCCAGGGTTCTTTCAAACCAATCGCTTCAGTTATTTCTTACAGAACAATGGTATTCTGTCACCTTCATGCATTGTAACATCTCATTTGCTTTTGTTTAGTCACCCAGTCATGTTTTACTCTTTGTGGCTCCAAATGGGGTTTTCTTGGTAAAGACACTGGAGGGGTTTACTATTTCCTTTTCCAGTGTATTAAAGCAAACAGAGGTTAAGTGTCTTTCCCAGTATCTCATAGCTAGTGAGTGACTAAGGCTAGATTTGAACTCAAGTCTTCTTGACTCCAAGCCCAGAGCTCTGTCCACTGAACCACCTACCTGCTTCATAGTTCATTCTATCATTCCACAATTTATGGGCACCTCCTCAGATTCCCATTATTTGACATTTCAACAAGAACTATAAATATTTTCTAGATCCTTAATCTTTGTTTTGCTTAGAACTAATTTTTTTTAACCTACCTTCTCTCTAATTTCTTCTTTTCCTCTCATTTCCCAGTTAAATGAAATGTATTTCTGTACCCAAACCAGTTCAGATGAGAGGTCAAGTATCAATTGCTCCCCCTCTACTTTTTTGTCTGTTTAATTTGTTTAATTTCAAACCTTTATTACATGACATAACTTTTTTTTTAAATTTCCTTTCCTTTTGCTCCTCATTTTATGACCATGACAATTATAGGATTCAGAATAAATACCTAGATCATCTCCCTATTTTTGTATGTAAACAATTTTATTCATGTTTAGTCTTTTAGAATTGTTTATTTATGTTTACTTTTTATATTCTCTCAATTTTGTGCTTCTATTTCAATATTTCTATGCAGTCCTGTTATTTTCACCAAAATTGTTTGAAAATTCTCTATTTTATTAAGAATCCATTTTTTCCTCTGCTTTTCTGCTTAAGTTATTTTTGTGTGAAAGCTCATATTTATAGCCTTCTGAAATACTATATTACAAGCTCTATACTTCTTTATAGTAGTGACTATGAAATCATCGGTGATTCTTACTGTGATTTCTCTGTATTTTAATTCTTTATTTTTGTCAACTTGCTGTATTTTTTTTATTTGACTTGGAAGCTCTGGATTTAAGTTATAATGTTCTGTAAGTTTTTATTTGGGGATTTCATCCAGGAGTGACTGCTAGATTCTTTCTATTTCTATTTTGTTTTCCGGTTCTAAGATATCTGAGCAGTTTTCTTTTAAGATTTCTTGAAATAGGCTTTCTAGGCTTCTTCCTTTTAGTCATGATTCTCAGATAATCCAATGAGTCTTTAATTTTTCTCCTTAAGCTATTTCCAGGTCAGTTGATTTTGCTATGAGATACCTTATATTTTCTTCTTCTTTTTTTCAAATTTTTTTACTTAGTTTTAGTATTTCTTATGGCCTCATGGAGTCATTGTCTTCTATTTGTGCCATTCTAATTTTCAGGGAGTTTGTTGCTTGAGCAAGACTTTCTACTTCTTGTACCAAACTTTTCATTCCCTATCCAACTCTTTTTTTTTCATAGCTCTCATTTCTTTTCAATTTTTTTTCCTCTAGCATTTTCATTTCACTTATAAAAACATTTTATTCTTTTATTAAATTTTATTTAATTCTCTCCCTTATTTAATTTAATCCCTTCTCATATAACCTAAAATAAGCCATTGAGAAAGCAACAATTACAAACGTCCATTACAAATATGAAGTCATGTTAAACAAATTTCTGTATTAACCTTCCCTCATACCCCCCACAAAAAAGCAATTAAGAGAAAGAAAGAGGGGAAAAATGCTTCAGTCTGTACTCTGAGCCCATTAATTTCCTATGAGTATTTTTTATTATGGGTCCTTTGGAATTATGGTGTGCCACTGTGTTAAGCAGAGTTACTAAATCTTTCCCAGTTGATTATCTTTACAAGATCATTGTTACTATATAAATTGTTCTCCTGGTTCTGTTCATTTCACTTTGCTTCAATACATATAACTCTTCCCACGTTTTGCTGAAACCATGTCCTTCATTATTTCCTTTTTTTGCTTTTTGAAGGGCAATTGGGGTTAAGTGACTTGCCCAATGTCACACAGCTAGTAAGTATTAAGTGTCTAAGGCCGGATTTGAATTCAGATCCTCCTGACTCCAGGGCCAGTGCTCTGTTCACTGCACCACCTAGCCACCCCCATCACTTCTTAAATCACAATGGTTTTCCATCACATTCATGTATTATAACTTATTTATCAATTATCTAAATGATGAGTATCTTTTCAATATTTAATTCTTTGCCACCACAAAAAGAGCTGCTATAAATATTTTTGTGCCTATGAATCATTTTCCTCTTTCTAGAAAAATATTTTAAATTCTTTTTTGTCTTGCCTCATCTCTTCCAGGAATTCTAATTGAATTTGCAACCAACCTGTGTTTTTCTTTGAAGGTTTTCTGGCAGATGTTTTGGAGTCATTCTCTTTTTCTAAGTTTCCGTCTTGACCATTCCTATCACCATAAAGCTTTTGATAATGGAACACTTTTTTGTTTTCTTTCTTTCAGACTATTTCTTGATTTCATTCATAATGTTTCAGTCAGCTTCTGTACACTTCTAGAGGGAACATTGTGGGCTGATCTTCCTACTCCTTTCTTGGGGTATTGAGAATTATTGTGTTCTGGGATCACATGAATGCCACAGGCTGAGGATTTTCAAACTTTCTGTGTTCCAAAGTAGTTTGATCTAGGACAAAATCTTATTGCCTTTACCTCACAACCTGATCTAAGCCCCAATCTGCCAGCCAGGAAGTTCTACTGGTTCAGAATAACAGAACTTCAGATTCGCCATTGGTCAGAGACTTTGGCCCCGATTATTCCTCTACTGGTTTCAGATTGGTCTAGAAGCTGGAACTGAGACCTTCCTCTGCTCCTGGAGTATGAGCCACACCCATATTGCTTGCTTTTGAAATTGTTCCTTTCTTCATATAAATCCTAAGCATAACCAATGCAGTAGCTCCTTATCCTGAACATTACCCCCGGGTGTAGATCTCCTCTTAATCTACCCCGCATCTATAAATGTCTATCCCGGGCACCACAGTCAGCACTTGTTCACATACTGGAGTCCCAATGTGGGTCTGAGACCTACTCTGGGGAATAGTCTATCCCTTGGTGTACCCTTTGTCCTCTGACCTCCTGGAAAGACTCTATCCCCTGTGTCCATGGATCTCTTTAATGAGCTCCCTATGCTGCCTTGAACTAGAAAAAAAGTAATCACTGTAATTTGTTCTTGGATTTCCCCATCAGTATTTAGTTTGGTGTGTTTTCTAGATCTATTTGAAAGTTTTGCAGGGAAAGATACTATAGTGCTTACTATTACTCCATCTTCTTGGTTACAAACACACACATACACACACACACACAGCCAAAAACAAAAAAATAGGGGGGCAGAGTTAAGGTGGAGGAAAGGAAACAGAAGGGAAGCAGTAACTTTTCTAAGCTCCTCCAAGAACTCAATCACTAAGCTTTAAAAAGTGAATTTGAATGGATTTTAGAGTGACAGAAAACATTGGGAGGTAGAGTGTGGCCAATTCCCATGCCAGGAAAGTGCCCGTGTAGGTCTGGGCAGTGGGAACATGGAACGCAAAGGGGGTACACCAGCATGGATCTGAGAGCAGACTCCATCAGAGTGAGAAGGAAGCCCAGCCAGTGGACTCACATACCCCAAGGGCAATTTACAGGCATCTCACCACAAGACAGAGGATTGTTGGAGCTGGGTGAGAGAAAAGGCACAGCCCACAGCAGAGACAGCAGTTTCTCCTGGGGCTACCAGCCTACAGCCTGGGTGTTAAAAATCACAAACCTGAACTTCCAGGAGTCAAGATGTGGAATAAAATCTAGTTTCTTCAATTCCCCCTCCCTGACCAAGAAAACCCAGAGATAAAATGTCCTACTCAGAGTAAAATCCTGAATTAGTGGAAACAGCCTCAGGCTTGGGAGTCACTGAGGAAGGGGGAAGCAAGGCAGTACTGAGTCTAAGCCCAGGAGGGTTGAGCCAGCAAGCACTAACAACACAAACCCAGGTGTGTCTTAGCACCACCAGGGGAATCTGAAGACACCAGCCCTGCCAGCCTCTAGCTGCTGGGCCTGCTCGAGCAGTAGACCAGAGACACAGAGATAGAAACCAGAAGTGCCCAGACCACCCCTCCATAACAGGTTACTCTATGAGCATCAGGGTAACTTGGGGGGAAATATTAAGTGTCCTGGCCTTGGCCTCAGTCTAGACACTCAGAGACTATATCTCATGAAGTTAACAAACAAACACCTACTTCCCAACCTGAGAAGTGCAATACATCTACACCCCAGGAGCAGATATCTACTCTAAAAATCCAGGACATAGGCAACCATGATGAGGAAGAAAGCCTGTGAGATCTAGAGCCATAACATCTTTTTACAGCTACCAAGAACAACCAAACTGAGAGGACAATGTGGACTCTATGCTCACACTGGAGACCACAGAAGCAAATGTGAATATGTCTCAAGCCAAAAAGCATTCTTGGAGGAGCTCAAGAAAGATTTTGAAAGCCAAATTAGAGAGGTAGGAGATAAATTTAAATGTTGTATCAGCAAGCACCCTAGCATACCCAGGATGGCTGCTAGCACAGGTTCTTATATCTGCTTTTTCAAAGAAAGCAACTCAAAATGGGTTTAAAAATCTTACTTTAATCAATAAAACATATATCATTTACTTAATTCAGGGGGAAAAGTCAATATCCTGAACTTCAGAGAATATAAAAAGAAGTTACAAGCAGACAAAGAAACAGATTAGCAGATGGGCTTCCAACCATCTGACCATTACATCCATACCTAGTTAGTTACAAGAGAGAGAAGCACCAAGATCTGGGTTTTCAAAGACAGGGGGAGGGGGGGGGCTCAATAGCTGCCCTGAGTCTTATCTGGTCAAATCATACAACTTTTTCCAAAGTGAACTCCAAAGCAAAAACTCACATCAGAGTTTATATAGCCTTTTCCTGGATCAGAGAATGTCACAACCCTCTTGACCCACTGCCTAGTCACAAAGTGATAAGGTGTGGGTGTTCCTGAAAAACAAGCTTCCTGCCACAGGCTCCATGTGATCACATTCAGCCTAGGAGAGGGCAGAGTATATTTTCAAATCAGGGAAGGTTCTCAGAGTCACTTGGGTCTTCAAAGAGCCTAGGGGCAGGGAAGATCTTCAGATTCCCAAAACAAATCTACAGTGACCAAATGGGGGGGGGGGGGAATCTCACTAAAGAAAACAAATCCTTAATAAGTAAAATTGGGGAACTGGATAGGAGGTCCAAGATCTAACTGGAAAAAAATACTTCCTTAAAATTGAAAACTGAACATATGGAAAAGGAGCTTCAAAAACAAATTGAGGAAAATAATTCACTAAAAATTAGAATCAGTTAAATTGAAGCTAAGGACTCTATGAAACATTGAGTCAGTCAAATAAAACCTAAAGATTGAAAAATTAGAAAAAAGTGTAAAATATCTCACTAGAAAAACAACTGACCTGGAGAACAAATGCAGGAGAGATAACCTAAGAATTATCAGTCTACCAGAAAGCCATGATGAATAAAGCAGCCTGGACAGCATCCTCCAAGAGATTGTGAAATAAAACTGTCCTGATGTCCTATAATCAGAAGGTAAAACAGTTATCAAAAGAATTCACCAATCTCCTTCTGAAAGGGATCCCAAATTGAAAACTCCAAGAAATATAGTAGCCAAATTCCAGAGCTTCAAAGTCAAGGAGAAAATGCTGCATGCAGCCAAAAAGAAGCAATTCAAATATTGTGGAACTACAGTCAGGATTACACATGAATTAGCAGCTTCTACATTAAAAGACTGGAGAGATTGGAATTTGATGTTTTGTAAAGCAAAAGAGCTAGGACTACAACCAAGGACCAGCTACCCAGCAAGACTGAGAATAATCTTTCAGGCAAAGAGATGGTCATTTAATGAAATAAAAGACTTCCAGATTTTCCTTATGAAAGAGCTAGAGCTCAATGGAAAATCTGATCTCCACTTACAAGATCCAAGAAAGACACAAAAAGGTAAACAAGGAAAACACACACTCACACACACGCATACACACACACACACGCATAACTTGGGACTCAATAAGAGCAAACTGTTTACATCCCTCTATGAGAAGCAGTTACCTGTCAATATTGAAATTTGTATGAGTATTGTGACATTTAAAATGAGTGTACATAGATAGAGGGTGTGGATATAAATAAACTAATCTGAAGATTGAAAAAATAAACCTTTTTAAGAGGACAAACGGATTGTAATGGGAGAAAAGGAAAGGATAAGGCAGAAAATAGTAAATTATGCCACCTGAAGAAGCATAAAAACATACTAAAGGGGAGGGGAAAGAAGGATGGAGATGAGCATCATATGAATGTTATTCTCATTGGATCTAATTCAAAGAGGGATCACTACAATCAGTTAAGTTTAGATCCTAACATGAAAAGACATAAAAACTCATTATAATAGAAGGAAAAGAGGGAGGGAGAGCAGCATTGTATGAAATTTACTTGCATTGATTTGGGTTCAAGGAAGGAATAACATTTTCCATTAAGAATAAAAATCTACTGTGCCCTACAGACATTAGGAGATGTAAGGGGGGGTGTAAGAATGGGGAGCACGGTTAGAAGGGAGGGAAAGAGTAGTAAGGGGAAATAGTAGGTAAAAAGGGGGGAGAAACAGGGAGGAAATATTGAGGGATGTGGTGGTAAAAAGGAAAGCTCTTAAAGAGGGGAAGGGAAAAGGAAGATACAAAAATATAAACAGGGGAGGGAATGGAATGGAGGGAAAGTCACAGATAGTAATCATAACTGTGAATGTGAATGGGATGAACTCTCCCATGAAACAGAGGCAGATAGCAGAATGGATTAAAAACCACAATTCTAGAATATGCTGTCTACAAGAAATACATTTGAAACAAGGGGATAAGGACAGAGTAAAGGTAAAAGGACAGAGTAGAATATATTATGCTTCAGCTAAAGTAAAAAAGCAGGGGTAGCAATCCTTATCTCAGATAAAGCAAAAGCAAAAATAGATTTAATTAAAAGAGATAAGGAAGGAAACTACATCCTGCTAAAAGGCACCATCGGGAATGAAGCAATATCATTACTTAACATATATGCATCAAGCGGTATAGCATCCAAATTCCTAGGGGAAAAGTCAAGGGAATTAGAGGAAGAAATAGATAGCAAAACTATATTAGTGGGGGACCTCAATCTCCCCCTCTCTGAACTTGATAAATCTAACCTCAAAATAAACAAAAAACAAGTTAAGTTGGCAAATAGAATTTTAGGGAGGCTAGGCATGATAGATCTCTGGAGAAAACTGAATAGGGATAAAAAGGAATATACCTTTATTTCAGCACTACATGGCATGTCCATAAAAACTGATCATGTACTAGTGCATAAAAACCTCACAATTCAGTGCAGAGAGGCAGAAATATTAAAAGCATCATTCTCATATCATGAAGCAATAGAAATGATAAGTGACAGCAAGAGATAGTATGAGAAAACCCAATTAAAGTTACTGTAGACATTAAAAAATATTTGGGAACCTACCTGCGAAAACAAACCCCGGACCTATATGAACACAGCTATAAAACACTTTCACACAAATAAAATTAGATCTAATTAACTGGAAAAACATCAATTGCTTGTGGCTGAGTCTAGCTAATTTAATAAAAATGACAGTTTTACCTAAATTGAATTACATATTTAGTACCATACCAATCAATCTACCAAAAAATTACTTTATAAAGCAAAAAAAAAAAGTAGCAAAATTCACTTAGAAGAACAAACAGTCTAGAATATCAAGGCAATTAATGAAAAGAAATGCTAGCGAAGGTTGCCTAGCTATACAAGATTTCAATCTGTATTATAAAGCAGCAGTTATCAAAACTACTTGGTATTGGCTGAGGAATAGAGTAGTGGATCAATGGAATAGATTGGGTACAAAAGACTTAGTAGTCAACGATTACAGTAACATACTTCTTGTTAAACCCAAAGACCCCAGTTTTGGGGATAAGAACTCATTTGACAAAAACTTCTGGGAAAATTGGAATATTGTATGGCAGAAATTGGGCATAGGCCATTATCTAATACCATATACCAAAATCAAGTCTAAATGGATGCATAATCTAGATATAAAGGATGATACTGTAAGTAATCTGGGAAAGCAAGGAATAGTTTACCTGTCAGATTTATGGAGTAGGGAAGATTTTATGACTAAACAAGAATTTGAGAGGCATTATAAAATGCAAAATGGATAATCTCGATTACATTAAATTGAAAAGTTTCTGTACAAACAAAGCCAATGTAACCAAGAATAAAGAGGGATGGGAAATTGGGAAAGAATTTTTATAACCAGTGTCTCTGATAAAAGCCTCATTTCTAAAAATATACTGGGAATTAAATCAAATCTATAAGAATACAAGTCATCCTCCAATTGATAAATGATCAAAGGATATGAACAGGCAATTTTCAAGGTAGAAATTAAAGATATCTATGAGCATATGAAAAAACACTCTAAAAAACTATAGATTTGAGAAATGCAAATCAAAACAACTTTGAGGTACTACATCTCACCAGTCAGATAGGCTAAAATGACAAAACAAGAAAACGACAAATGCTGGAGAGGATGTGGAAAAGTTAGAACATTAATGCATTGTTGGTGGAGTTGTGAACTGCTTCAACCATTCTGGAGCTATTCCCCAAGGGCTATAAATAATTGCATACCCTTTGACCCAGTAATTCCACTTCTAGGGTTGTAATTAAGGAGATGCCCATCAATTGGGGAATGGCTAAACAAGTTGTGGTATATTAATGTAATGGAATACTATTGTGCTATAAGAAATGAGGAGCAGATGGACTTCATATTTACCTGGAGAGGCTTATACAAATTGATGCTAAGTGAAAAGAGCAGAACCAGGAGAAATTTGTACAGAATGACAGACACAACATATGTGTAAAGATCAACTTTGATTAACTGGACTCTTCTCAGCAATGCAAGGTTATAAAACAACTCTAAAGACTTAGGATAGAAGATGTCTACATTCAGAGAATGATCTAGAAAGAACAGAGTATAAATGCAGACTGAGGCAAACCACCTGCTCTCTTTCTTTTCCATATTTGGTTTTGTTTCCTCTTTCCCATTGTTCATTCCAAGTGTTACAACCTTTCTATACAGTCAGACTAATCCCCATGTAATGTCCAATGTGAAAGTATTTGCAGATCCTGTACTTGATTGCATGCCTCCATGGGAGGGGGGGAAGGGAGAAAATTTGAAACTCAAGGGATTGGGGAACTAAATCTTGTAAACCAAAAGTAAACAAACAAATCAATTTTTTAATTTTTTTAAATCACCATCTCTATTCCCTTATCAAATAAGGACAGAAAGGAATTGCAAGAGTAGTGCCCCCTCTGGACTAATTCTCCAACTTGCATTTATATATCCACTTATAAACTGGATCTCCAGAGGCCACCTACTGTCTTGTCCAAGGAGTAACCCAATGAGTGCCTATTCTTAGTACTCTATCTCCATTCATGTGCATGCTTCTGATTAACAATCAGTCAGTTGAGAATTAGCATTTAGCAAAGACATTTATCAATGTAATTTAGTCAAGAAAAGATTGGTACAACTTTGGGGTCCCACTCAAACTGGTGTACACTATCCCCAAAATACAGACAACATTCAAAGGAACAATTGGCACAGTCTACCCAGAATACAGTGTTGATTAAATATTGGAGGAAAAGAAACATTAAAAACCACTTTAATAACAAAAACAACATAAACCATATAATTCTATCAGTAGAGATGAGACAAGACTTTTAAAAAAGAATTTGAAATATTTTTCCAGAAAGAGGAAAATGATCCATAGATACAAAAAATATTTATAGCAGCTCTTTTTTGTGATGGCAAAGAACTGAATATTGAAGAAGTACTCATCAATTAGAAAAATCAATAAATAAGTTATGGTACATGAACATAACGAAAAACCATTGTGCTTTAAGCAATGATGAAATCTTATAGGATACATGTGTGACAAAAGGTAACCTTAACTCCTGGTACTTCATGGGCTAGATATGCTACCTCTTCTTGTAGAGTTCAGCTCAGCTCAGCTCCCCTTAGCTCCCCTATTAGTCCATCATCTCTTCTGGGCTGGTGGTTACCCAGTTGAGCTCCTGAAGTCTGCTTTTCTTGAGTCCATAATCAAATTTCTTCTCTGCTTCAAGGGGTCATGTTCCTTTAAGCAGTTTCTTCCCTCTGATGACTATCTCTGTACCTGTGCCTTTCCTTTGGTCCACCCTGCTTATTACTGGACACATTTGTATCTTATAGATCTAGAAGATTATCTGATAACAAGATCATTGTGGGCAGGGGAAAAGAAAAGTTTCCCACTATTCCTCACAGAGTTTTTTCTGTCAAAGCACTCCTGAATCGGGACTACTTGACTTCCTGAAAAAGAACTTAAAGTGCTGAAATTTATTCAAACATACCAACTCGTTTGCTCAGCTAGTTGTCCTGCTCCCTTCTTCACCCAATCACCTCCTAAAGAGAAAATCTCATTGTGTGTCTGCATTCTATGATTCTCTCTTCTGAGTAGAAGGCAGTGGGGAGAATTACATTCCACTTGCAAGCATACCAAGGTTGGTCAATGTCATCTATTTTGTTTGTTAAACATATGGTTCTACGAGTTTATTGCTTTAGTGACTTTTAAAGTGGTACCATTTTTACTTGAGGTGTATCAGTGGTATGGTCAGAAATCTTGAGCTATAAGCAAAAATTTTAGAAAGATCCTTCTTTCATGTTATAGAAACATATCCAAAAGATTATACATTAAGACCAGGTTTGATTGCTACCCAGAATACAGCACTGATTAAATATTGGAAAAAAAAATAAAAACCGTTTTAATAACAAAAACAATATAAACCATATAATTATATCAATAGACATAGAAAGATATTTTGACAGAATTCAACAACATTTTATGTTTAAAAATACTAAAAACATAAGCATACATGGATCTTTGCTTAAAATGGTGAATATTTGTTTAAAGTCAAGTGCAAGCATCATATGTAACACAGGAATACTAGGATCTTTTCCAATAAATCAATAAATACAATCAATAAATAACTAGAGAATGTATATTTTGGAGTCTATTTACCAAAAAAAGCTTGCAAGTGCTGAAGCTAAGTCATCTCTGAAAACCTGGAATATATCAACACTCTAGGGTTTTTTTAGTCTTTTGAATTTGCTTTAATATTATTTGTAGTCTTATGGAGCCATTGTCTTGTGTTTAGTACATTCTGATTTCCAGGTAGTTTGTTACTTGGGAAAGGTTTTGTACCTGTTGTGTCAAGTTATTCATTCTCTTTCCAATTATTTCTTCCATAATTCTTGTGTCTTTTTCAATTTTTAACCTAGCACTTTAGTTTTATTTATAAAAACATTTTAAACTCTTTTCAAACTCTTGCTTCATCTCTTCCAGGAATTCTAGTCAAATTTGCATCCAAACTATGTTTTTCTTTGAAGCTTTGCTTGAAGATATATTTGAGTCATTCTCTTCTGTGTTTTAGACCAGAGCATATATATTAGTATAATAGATTTTTGCTACAGGATTCTTGTTTTCCTTTTTCATTCTTCCAGTCTTCTTCTTGACTTCATACATGATGAAGGTCATGTTAGGTCAGGTCAGGTTCTTTACACTTACAGAGGGGAAGTCTGGGCTGGTCCTGGTCCTCCCTCCTTGGGGGATTTTAAGTGGTGAAATGATTGCACAAATTCAATCTCTACAATAAATCTCTACTGCATTGTCACTAACTCTGTAGAAGGTATCAGGAAGTAGTTTAAGCCACCCAACACATACAGTTCTATGAACATAAAAACTTTATATTGTAATTTTGACATGAGTCAAAAAAGGACCCTAAATTTACTAAGAAACAGATTTTACCAATCTAAGATGACTACCAATGTCGCTAAGAAAGATGATAATTACACTGGGTGTGGGGGAAAAAACAGTACTATCAACTCATGTTGCATATTTCATGAACATTAATGTAAACAAACTTTTGGAATATGTCTTCATTTAACTTGTATCTTTTGAAGTAGAGAGCGAAAATACAAGTCATATATTGGTGGTGACTGTTCACTTCACAAATATAGAGATATCTATCAAGAAACCAGAAGGTTTCCATGGTTGCTAAAATTTGCAGAAGTATTTCCTACTAAGATCTATTCAGAGCAAGACAGGGACTTGGAAAGCACACTTCTGAAGAAGTTAGCCTTGACTGGCATTAAGAAGTTAGAGTAACATCTTATCACCCTCAAGGGATCAATACCAAATATTTCAACCACACACTATGGCTTTCCCAGTATATGCATACAATTCTACCAAACTTGATGCAACCATATTTAGACCCAATCTGCTGACATTTGGGCATGAATGATGACTACCTATTGTCTTGAATTTTGGAGTCCTTGAGAATAGAAACTAGAAGGACTATGGATGCTCACAACCCACATCCACCTATGCTTAGAGAAAAACTGACAAAAATTTACCCCCTCACTACAATGTTAGGTGAAAAGAATGATGAAAAATAATGGCATGATGCCCCTTTCATTATCAAGATATTCCACATGGTTAGAGAATTGTGTTGAGAACTCCAGGTAGTGATGGGGCACAAATCAGCAGACCAACAGAAAGCTACTCCATATGTAATTATAAAGGAACTGGGCAAGTTGCCTGTTTACAAAATAGCCCTAGTGACTGAAAGGGAAAATTCACCACAATCACTTACTGCCAATTTATGAGTTAGTTAGACTCCCTGTTGGACAGGTTGGGTTTGATGGATATTTACCTCACAGACTCTTAAGTCAAGGAGATTGCCAGCCGGTTATGCAAAGATGGCCTGTCCCAGGCATTAGATATTTTCAAATGAAGAAGATTCTGTACAATATCCATAGTGTTTGTATTAAATTATTTTCTTATATAATTAGGAATATTTTATAGCCAAGATTAAATATTAATGAAAGGCATTTGATTTCATGACATCTACTGGAACAATTCCCTCATTAAGTTTCTTTTAATGATTTATCAGTCTAAGGAGACTAAGTATTAGAAACTTTTTTATAAGAGTCTCTTGTAACTAAGAAAACATTTTATTTCATTGGCAAATGAATTTCCTTTAAAACTTAATCTCACATATTTTAAAAGACTGCATGTTATTTCACAAAAAAAGAAATCACCAAAAGGCTGTTGCAGAAACAGAGGGAAAAGATCTATTAGACAGATCACTTAACCTATTAAAATAATTATATAATTGCTTAATTATAAGAAACATAATTACATGTTCCTAATGTCATTAATTGTGTCAACCATATTAATTAACATTAGATGCTGCCAGTGAAATGCATTATGGTTTAAAGTTTAAGGAAAATCAAAATGCTTTCACTTCAATATCCTAATAAAATCAGATGTTCCAAATCCCAGAATTCCAGTTACCTTAAGGATCTCTATCTGGTTTATATATATATATAAATTTTAATTTTATTATAGATTGAACACATGAAAAAAAAATTTTGGTGGAGGCAATGAGACATAAGTGATTTGCCCAGGGTCTCATAGCTAGTAAATGTCTGAGATCAAATTTGACCTCAGATCCTCCTGACTCCAGGGCCAGTGCTCTATGCACTACACCACCTAACACACTGAAATTTTACCAGGAGATAGCACTAATCACTGATAGAAAGATAGCACAGTGGATGAAGTGCTAGTCCTGGAGGCAGAAAAACCTGAGTTCAAATCTGGTCAGATACATTTGTTAACTATGTGACCTTAAGGAAGTCACTTAACCTCTGCTTGCCTCAGTTCCCTCATCCGTAAAATGAGGATATTAACAGCATCTACATCCCAGAGTTGTTGTAAGGATCGAAAGAGATAATAATTATTAAGGACTTAGCACAGTGTCTGTCACATAATAAGCATATAACAATAGAAATAAGCAATTGAAATGTGAGCTATTATTAATCATTTTTGATAAATTTTTAAATAAATCAAAGTAGCTAGTGGTTTATTTGGTTTTTTTAAAAGCAGCTCCTAATTTTATTTATCAATTTTATGGTAGTTTTGTTGTTATTATCATTCTTGTTTTCAATTTTTTCTCTTCCTTGATGCTGAGAATTTGTATCATTTTTAAGAACATTGATTTTATACTATTTTTTAATTCCCATCCCCAATTAATTGATCTGTTCTTTCTTATCTTTGTGGAAGTGTTGAGTGACAAATTTTCCTCTGACTGATTTAACTACATCTCCAAAATGTTCATATTTTATCCTATTGACATTATCTTTCATGAAATCATCTGTTACTTCTGCTTATTCTTTGATACACTCATTTTTAGGATTAAATTATTTAACCTCCAGTCTTGAAATACCTGATTTCCTCACACCAAGAACTTCTGTATTAACTCTAATAGTCATTGAAGTGTACTCTCTAAGAGCTATAACTTGTGCTCATTTTCTTGAAGTAATATCCATTCTTTAAAACTATAGCATCAAAAAAAGAGAACAATGAGACATGTACATGGCATGAAATTTAACTGATAAGAAAACTGATAAGAAAAGTTACTAAAGGTAGAGAAACCAGTTCACTCTAGTTTCATTGTTAAAGTCAATCTGAGGTACTTTAGTGTTAGTTGAAGCACATATACATGATTATTGCTGTCACAAAATAAAACTATGTCAAGATTGTGAGAAGATCATGATTGAGTTACTGAAAAGGAATACATCCTCACATCCTCTCAAAGGATTACAAATCAGAGAAGCACACTCACAGGCATACAAGTATGCAACTCCCCGGCCTTTCCATTCTACTGGAAAGCACAAGGTGTGACATGTGATACATACAGTTAGATGAATACTCCAACTTAGAGCAAAGCCCTCTGGGTCTCTGCTCTTATCTGATTTTGTTGGACAGAAGCATCTTAGACATATTTAATCAATGTGTGACCCAGATTGCACCTTCCTTTTTTCAATCACAAGACTACTATGCTTAAGAACATTTCCACCAGGAGACAATCTTTTATAGATAGAATTGTACCCCACTTCTTACATGTAGGGCATCCCCCACATACCCCATTCCATTTCTGTGCAGGAGGTACCTCTTCTAAATTCTACAGGCATATTTAATCTTTGGAATTGATTTTACAAGACATGTTTCTTCTTTTTGCTTTCCTTCCAATTATTTGGATTTATGGATTTTTGAAACATTATTTTAATCCTCTCTTGTAAGATTATTAACAACAGTTTTGAGTTTTCAACTCTTGTTGACGTTGACTCAAAGAAATTTTGTTTCATTCACTTTTCTTGGATCTCTATTTCTCAGTTGTTTAAAATATATTCAGGTTTATTCATGTCTTTTTTATTGTGACATTTTAAATCCTATTTTAATTTGAATCTTGCTTTGTTTTTTCATTGCTTTGGTTGTATTTCAATGGGATTTTCCTCTCTCTACTCTAAAATTTTTATTTTTATTCATTTTATCCTATAATTTGATTCTATTGGATGAATTTTCCACTTATTTACAGATGTTGGAAACACATATGTTTTACACAGTCTAGTTATCAACCACAATTTTTACAGTTTAAACCCTGGTACATTCCTGTTTTACTTAGAATTTTATTTTCACTTCTATCAAGTGTTCTCTTTAATCTTTTAGGGATCATTTTTAGCCCATAATCATTTAGCTGTCAATGTGACTGTGCAGCTATGCAAAATATCTTGTTGATGTTATTAATTGATTTTTCTATATTGACAACACATATTTGTGTGACTATGAGCACGAACAAATTTTAACTTATTGACTACTGGTTGCATAATTATTTTTTGTATTCTGGTATATGAAAATGGTTATTGGTACTGTTCTTTATGATCTTGAATTTATGTGGCACTTATATAGATTTGCTCATTTCTTTTTAATGTGTTAATTATATATAATTTTGTTTATTGATTTATTAGAGAATAACTTGGCATGTTTAATACTTAATTTAAAGCAACTAAGCTTTTAAAAATATCTTAAATATGAAGCAATCTCTTAACTATATTAGTGCTGAAGTGATTAAATTGCACGTTTGTTATATAGGTGCTAAAATCATAAAGACCTAATATTAAGAATAAATATAGAGCATAAAAGTGAAATGTTGTAAAATATTTCAAAGGACTATGGAATACTTGAAAGATTACACGGTTGTATATAAAAACATAAAGGCAGGCAAGGTCACTCAGGAAAAACTCTCTGAATTACATGACCCATATCATTCAAACATCTCTCTTGTACTGACAATAGGAGATAGTACAGATGCAGGTCACTCTTTGATTAGGTGGAGCTTCTTAGAAAACTGGGAGCTCTTCTGAAAAAGGAAGGCATTTATGTTCATACAGAAATTGAGTCACATTTAAGACTGAAACTGAATTGCCTTAGGTAATCCAAGGCTAGTTATCTTGTGTTAGAGAAACTCAAATTAGTTATCTTTGTTGGGATAGGACAGGATATGTCCCTCAGCAGAACAATAATAGAAAACTTGGATTAGTTAGGTATCAGATATAGTATAGCACTGGCAAGTTCTGGTCAGAAAAGACAGAGAATCTTAAAGGAAAAGCTATTGCCTTTGTGCAGGGTAAAAGGTCACATAATCTCTTATTACATGACAAACATGATTATTAAATTTGTGTATTCAGTATGATGGTGAGATGACAGAAAGCATATGCTATGTTTATGCACACTGCTATTTCAACAAAAAAGAGAAACACCTTCTGATTTTATAGTTATTGTGAATTCCCTATTATAGAGACCATGGTAACTTATGAGGAAATAAATAAGGCATCAGATGGAGCAAGCATGTAGAGGGCTAATACACAAGCCTTAGCTGTTCCTATATATCATTGGTCTTGAGTCATAATTAGCCAGGGTGAGGCAAATACAGAGACATGAAGGACTACAGTACTTCAGCAAATAACGACCTGAGGTTGGCTCTCTCAAAAATATCTTCTCAGCTGCAAATCACAGAAAAAAAGACAGGGAGCCACTGTGGAGATGACTATTCAAAGACAGGATCTCAGATATGGTAAAAGATAGAATAAAAGACAAAATAAGTCTCTTTAGAAAGCTAAAGTGCTAAGGTAATGGAGGTCATGACAGTATAATATAACTAAGCCACCCACAGGATATAATCAGAGCAGCAGACCCATCTTCTGTTAGAGTGGTGGTTGGTTAGGCCTGTTGCCTTGTAATTTTCAGTCTGATAAAGTCATTCGACTTAATAAAAACTTTATTATGCTATAGTATAGAAATATACTCAACAAGAATACAACATTGAGCTTTAAATGACAGGACATCAACTGCCTCCATATGGAAACACATCTGACAATGGTATGATAAGTCTAACAGGTTTAGTAAATTGATCAAGTATTGTGCACCCTGACTCTACACGGATGGGCTTTTAATTCCCAGAGGTGAACAAGAAAACACATCAATTTGATCTAAATCCATCAAGAAACTATTTAAGCATCTAGGCCCCCTCTATTCCTTTGTCCCCTGTGGAAATCAAATCTTGATAGCCTCTCTTATTTTAAAACAATAGCTAGTCTAAACTTCATATTCAAAGGGAGAAAAAAACCCTGGTCTATGACATGATAAAGGAGGGGGGAAGGAAACTGTGGCCAATCACAGATGGCCATACAAATGTCAGAAACAATAGTGAATAGTCTTGGTTCCAAAATCTTCTGAACCAGGCTAAGTATAAGTAAAAAAGTGATGGTGACAAGAAATGTCATCCTGGTTCTTTCAAGAATAATCTGTCATCATTACAGATGATACATCCATCCAAGGCACATCCAAGGAAAACCAATCAATCTTAAAAGACATTAAGGTCATCCAAAAAAAGTGAAGATTGATCTAATACTCAATTCCTTATTGATCTATCCCACTTAGACACAACGGACCCCACATGGAAGTGATTATGAGAGTTGAGGTTGTAAATTACACTGCTATCCTAGACAGTGTACCTTGACAAATGACCATAATATTCCCGTCATTCTATAAAGATATTTGAGAAAAATACATTTAGAACTAATGAAAGGATTTGGACTTGTAGTTAGTGACAAAGACTCTACATCGCAAGAAAACTGGTGCTATCAACAAGAAAATACATGCCGTGGCCCTAGGACACACAAATGTGCCACCTCTCACTGAAGTATAAGCATTAATTGGAAACAAATTTAGCTTATCCCACAACCTCTCAAACCTTTCCGAAACAGAAAGTATATGCCAGCAACAAAGCAATGAAAGTTGTGGTGCTGGTTGTTTCCATAGTTTAGGACACCAAAAACCCACCAAAAAAGGTTAAAAACAAAAAGAGCCGATGTCAACTCAGCACCCCTCCCAATTATCACCAGTGCGGCTGGCAATGTGTCTGAACTAGCCAAATAGACTTAGAACAAAATCAAACACCATACCTTGGTCCTCCCCCCAACCTCCATCTTTCTAGTGGCATGGAGAACCACAATACATTCTAGATAGATAAACAACTTTAATATTAAAGATCACTTATAAAAAAATTAGGAGAAGCAGATCAATACCTCTCATGGCTACAAAATAGGAAATGTACTCTTTTATTATTAATGGTTTTTTATTTTCAGTTTCAAATTTCTCCCTCCTTCTACCCCTCCCCCACCCATTTTACAAGGGTCAAGAGAAACATATTTCTACATTAATCATGTTGAGGAAGTAAAGCAGGAAAAATAAAGAAAAAATATCATAAGTCCTCTAGAATTGCCATGAATCATTGTATTGATCAGAATTGCTAAGTCTTTCACAATTGATGATCATTACAATATTGCTGTTACTATGTACATTGTTCTTCTGGTTCTTTTCACTTCACTTTGCATCAGTTTCTATAAGTTTTCCAGAATTTTCTGAAATTATTAGGAAGCCTATTTTTTTCTTTCTGAAAAAAAATATTATTTAACATTTCATTTTCTTCAATTAAATGTAAAAATAATTTAATATTTGGATTTTTTTTTATTTTGACTTCCAAGTTCTCTGCCTCCCCTTCTTCCCTCATCTTCTCATTGAGAAGGCAAGTAATTTGATATGGGTTATGCAAACTTTATTTCCACATTGGTCATTTTGTAAAAAGAGAGGCAAAACAAAAAAAATTAAGCTTAAAATAAAAATACATTTCAATCTGCCTTCACACTCCATCAATTCTTTCTCTGGACATGGATAGCACTTTTTCATCTGAAGTTTTTGAGAATTGTTTTGGATCATTTTATTGCTGAGAATAGCTGCCATTCTCAGTTGATCACCGTACAATAGTACTATTACTTATACAATATTCCCCTGGTTCTGCTCTTTTCACTTCACATCAATTCATATAAGTCTTTTCAGATTTTTCTAGGGGCACCCTTCTCATCCTTTCCTATAGTATAATGGTATTCCATAACAATCATATACCACAAATTGTTCAGTCATTTGGTGGGCATAGGAGATGTATTCTAAACCAAACAAGAAATAGAGAAAAATATAAAAGATAAAATAGATAATTTTAATTACACAAAACCTAAAAAGCTTCTGCACAAACAAAATTTCTTCACTTAGAATATGAAAGGAAGTGGTCAACTGGGGAAAAAATCTTGCTATCACATTTCTCTGATAAAGGTTTGGTATCCAAGATATATAAATAACTAATAAATATACATAAGACCAATATTCATTCTTCAATAGATAGATGGACAAAGGATATGAACAAAAAATATCCAAACAAGAATTGCAAAGTATTCACAAACATTTGAAAGAATACTTTAAAATTCAAAGTAAAACAACACTGAAGTTTCACCTCACACCCTGCAAATTGTAAAAAAAAAAAAAAAAAAAAAAGACCAAAAATGGCAATAGTCAGTGTTGGAGGAGTTTTGGAATGATAGGCAAACTAATTTATTGTTGGTGGAGATGGAAAATAGTACAACCATTATGTAAAGCAATTTGGAACTATGCAAAATAATTATTAAAATGAACATATTCTTTGAACAGTGACTCCATTATTGGGCTTGTCCTCCACTTATAATGGAACTTTTACAGTAGCAAGGAATTAAAAGCATAGTAAGTCCCCAATGATTGGGGAATACTTATATAAAATTGTGGTATATTGATATAATGAATATAATGTTGTATAAGAAATGATGTGATAAATAAAAAGAATCCTAGAAAGATCTACATGAACGGATTCAGAATAAAGTAAACAGAGATAAGAAAACTGTATGTATAACGGATAAAACAATGTAAATGGGAAGAGCAACCACACACCAAAAAAATCAAAAGTGAATGTAACAAGATTAAAAAGATTAAGCATGACTCAAATGAATTAAGCGATATGAAATACATCTTTTGTGGAGGTGGGAGCTCCACAGGCATTACACATTGCATATGATTTCAATTTTTTCAACATATTAACCAATTTGTTGATTCCTCCTCTTTTTAAAAAAATGCTACTAGTTATACGGAATGGCTCTCTGGGAGTGGTAGGGGATAACTATGATAATGTGAGAAATATATAATGTTGATAACATTTTATTTTTAAAAATACAAATATATTGAAAATAATACATTGAGATCCAATATCACCACACTTTGATACTCCATATAGCTGGTGTAGAGGCCTACAAGAGAATAAAGGCAATATACATTATGATAGCACTAGCTCTTCAATCTCAGGAATAAAACCTGTATTTGACTTTGGTGACTCCCGGTATCAGATGAGTAGTAGAACTGATTGAGGTAAAAGAACAATGAGAAGAAATCTATGTTCTAATTTTGTAAATAAAACTGGTTGTTCACTTGAAAAGAAACCCATAGGATCCAGCTCACCAGCTCCCAATTGCTGTGGAAAAGATCTATTGAAGAATCTTTTATTCGTGATGGAAACCTCAGAAACCATCTTAAAGAATGGTATTATTACAGAGTCTAGCAGCGCATCCTATGTCACCTTCAGTGGTAGTTGAAAAGAACAGAAATATATATATATGTGTATATATTTATTTATATTTATATTTATATATACACACACATATGTATACATATATATCGATGCTTGTAGAACACTCAACTTAGAACCAAATAACCAAAGTGAATTAGTAAAAGTTGCCACAAGTTCTAGATACCCTAGCTCATCTTCATCTACTAGAAAGCCAGTGGTTTTCAGTCCTGGATTTAAATAAGCGATACTATCAAATTATCTTGACAATGTAAGACAAAGAAAATATTATTTTCATCTGCCCTCTTGGATTTTACCAATTGGATATTTTTCTCAAGGTATTTCTGGGGCACCTGCCACTTTTCCACAGGTGATAGGAAAGTATTTGGAGACATGAATTATGATTATCTAAAAGTGTTAGTGGTCTTAGATGACTTTGTCATCTTTGCAAAACATTAGAAGAATATGGGAAAATACCAGTGAAAATGTTGCATTCACTATATAAAAATATTCTGAAGCTGCCAACTGACAAATGCTAGTCTTTCTGAGCCTCTGTTAAGATAAAAACATTCTTGAGCCAAGATGGTGGAGTAAAAGCGGGAACTCTCCTGAGCTCTCCCCCAAACCACTCCAAATACCTTTTTTAAATGATCCTACACAAATTCTAGAACAGCAGATACCACAAAACAACAGAATGAAACAGATTTCCAGCCCGAGACAACTTGGAAGGTCAGCAAGAAAGGTCTATTGCACCAGGGTAAGAAAAGAACTCAGTCCAGCACAGGCTACACCAGCTCAGACCAGGACACAGAAAACCCTGAGTAGGCCTTGGGGTACCTGAATCACCTGCAGCAGTGATGCTTTATAGACCTCTCAGGTCACAGAGACCAAAGAAGGTCAGCAATGAAAGGTGTGGCACAACTGGGTGGAAGCAGAGTACAATCCAGCACAGTCCCAGACCCCAGCAAACCAGGAACAGATCTTGGAAACCACTGAATTGGCAGGTGAATCAGCTGATTCTATACCTCTCGACCCATGTACAGAAAGGGGTCAAACATCAGGTCAGAAGGAGATTTGGGGGGTCTCTTTGATAGCACTGAGAAAGGACTCTATTGCTTTGCCCATACTCAGACCCTGGTCACAGTCCTGCCTGGAAGTTCCAGGGTCAGAAGAATGAACATAGAAGAATTTATCACCATCATGGAGGAGAGACATTTCTCATAATCCCAGGGTAGAAAAGAGTTCTTGTGGTCACTCACAGAACAGAGCAGAGGTCAAGAGAGTCATTACCTCTTCTTAGATCACACCACCTTGGAAGAACTTAAAACTTACAGGTCTCTAGAAGTATCTTTGAATACAAGTGCACAATACCCCTGAAGCTTGGGACAGTGTGCCCTCCACCCTGGAAGTAGAGCCTTATTTTTAACAAGTCAAAATGAGAAAACAACAGAAAAAAAAACTGACTATAGAAAGTTATTGCAGTGACAAAATGAAAACATTCACTCAGAAGAAGATAAAGTCAAAGTTCCTACATTCAAAACCTCCAAGGAAAATAGAAATTGATTGAAGGCCATGGAAAGGCTCAAAAAAGGATTTTGAAAATCAAATAAGAGAGGTAGAGGAAAAATTGAGAAGAGAAATGAGAGTGATGCAAGAAAATCATGAAAACTAATTTGACAGCTTGCTAAAGGAGACACACACACAAATACATAGAAGAAAAGAACAAGAAAATAACACCTAAAAAAACTAGGCCAAATGGCAAAATACATCCAAAAATTCAGTGAAGATAAGGATGCCTTAAAAAATAATTGTCAAAATGGTAAAGGAGGCGCAAAAACTCACTGAAGAAAATAATTCCTTAGAAAATTAGAATGGAGGAGAAGAGGGATGGGGAGAAAATTTAAAACTTATGGAAGTGAATGTTGAAAACTACAAATAAATAAGCTAAAAATAATTTATAAAAACTAGAATGGAGCAAATGAAAGCTAATGACTTTCTGAGAAATCAAGAAACAATAAAGGAAAACATAAAGAATGAAGAAATAGAAGATAATGTGAAATATCTCATTGGAAAAACAACTGACCTGGAAAATAGATCCAGGTGAAAGAATTTAAAAATTATTGGACTGACTAAAAAGAGCCTAGAAATGATCTTTCAAAAACTTATCATGGGAAATTTCCCTGATATTCTAGAGCTAGAGGGTGAAATAGAAATTGAAAGAACCCACCAATCGCCTCCTAAATGAAAACCCAAAATGAAAACTTCCAGAAATATTACAGCCAAATCCCAGAGTTCCCAAGTCAAGGAGAAAATATTAGAAGCAGCCAGAAAGAAACAATTCAAGAGCCACTGCCAGAATAACATGAGATGTAGCATCTTCTACATTAGAGGATCAGAGAACTTAAAATATGATATTCCAGAGGGCAAAGGATCTAGGATCATAACCAAGAATCACTTACCCTGCAAAGTTGAGTATAAGTGTTCAGGAGAAAAAAATGGGCATTCAATGAGATAGAGGACTTTCAGGCATTCTTGATGAAAAGATCAGAGCTGAATAGAAAATTTGATTTCCAAATGCAAGACTTGATAGATGCATAGAAAGATAAACAAAAAGGGAAATCATTAATGATTTATAAGGTTAAATTCTTTACATTCCTACATGGGAAGATGATATTTGCAATTCATAAGACCTTTCTCATTATTAGGGTAGTTAGAAGAGGTATATAGAGACAGAGGGCACAGGTATGAGTTGAATATGAAGGCATGATATCTACAAAATAAAAATGTCTAAAAAATAAGAATATAAAATTAAGGGGTAAGAGAAAACATACTGGGAGAAAGAGAAACTGAGAGGAAGAATGGGGCAAATTGATCTCACTTAAAAGAAACACAGAAAAGCTTTTACAATGGAAGAGAGGAGGGGGGAGGTGAACGGAAGTGAGTGAACCTTACTCTCATCAAAATTAACTCAAAGAAAGAATAACAAACATTTAATTAAGTATAGAAATCTATCTTACCCTAATGGAAAGTAGGAGAGAAAGGGAGTGGGGGGGGGTGTGATAGAAGGGAGGACAGATTGGGGGAGGGGTGTTATAGTAATGTAATTTGATCCCTTGTAATGGCAAAGTTAACAGGTACTTAGCACCTAGTTTGAAATTAATTAGATCAAGCCTCTGTTAAGAAACAAAAGGCATGAACCCCTGTTGCTAACATAACAAGAAGTTGCTGATGTAATATAAGAAGGGGAAGAACAGTGAGGAGATAATAGGTATATAAGGAGAAGCCCTAGCTGGAATTTGAGATCTTCTTGGAGCCAGGTTCTGGAGGCTGAGGATGAGAGGCCCAGGCTGGAGAGAATGATTTTTATTTTGAGAACTTGGAGGAAGTGATTTTGATTCTGAGAACCAACTGAAACTTCTGCTTGGTCTGAGGGCCACCTGGAGCTACTGAGGATCTGCTGAGGAGATACTGAATCTAAGGGCCAGCCAGAGCTGCTGAGAAGCTGCTGAGGAGCTGCTAGGTCTGAGGGCCAGCCAGAGATGCTGAGGATTTCGAGGACCAGCTGGAGCTGCAGAAGACTGCAGAAGTTTGACCATGGTGCTGGTATTTTGTCTGTTTGTGGCTTTGTTAAGCCTTGCCTTCCTGGGAACAGAGAATGTAAAGGATTTAATATGGACTGGACACTGAGCTTCAGTGTGAAACAGGAGCAGCATGGAGAGCTGGACAAGGACCTGGGAGCTCTCTGCCTTTGAACCCAGGTGACAATTTGGTGAATCCAGGTAGAAGCTGGGACCATGTAAGGGGACCCTTACCCTGAGTCAAGCTGAAAGAAGACTTTACTTGGATACCATGTACTGACTGAGAAGATTGTGATTTACTTGTGACTGAGGGGTGGATGGTATGTGTATTTTCCTATGACTGAATGGTGAATGATGACTGAATAGTGACTGATTCATAACTTAGTGTGCCCTATCAGTGGAGAATTTTGACTTTTGTATTTTGTCACCCTTAAGAAAGGACATCCTTAAGGATGATTGAATGATTGAGTTGATTGAATGATTGAGTTACTAAGTTATTGATTGATTTGTACTTTGTTCAAAACTATGTGACCATTGTGGCCATTTTAGTGATAAGTTGTTTTTAATGCTGGGTTTTTTTTGTGATAAGTTAAAACATTTTGAATGCTGGACCTTGATTTTCCGTGAATGTTTTGCTCTGATTTGTTATTGAAAAGAGATAGAGAATAGTATAAATGAGTGTGGGGTGGGATGGCTTCCTAACTACAGATAGGAATAGTAACTTTGAAAAAAATTGAAACAAGTTTCTCTAATAAAGGTATCATTTCTCAAACATACAGAGAACTGAGTAAAATTTATAAAAAATAAGAGCTATTCCCCAATTGATAAATGATCAAACAATATGAGAAGTTTTCAGATGAAGTCATCAAAACTATCTATGGCCATATGAAAAAAATACTCTCACTATTAATTGAATAAATGCAAATTAAAACAATTTTAAGGTATTATCTCATACCTTTTAGATTACAGGACAGAAAAGGTAAATGAGAAATATTGTGGGGAGGGAGGATGTGGGGAAAATGAGACATTAATGCACTGTGGGGGAAGTTGTGAACTGATTAAAACATCCTGTAGAGCAATTTGGAACAATTCCCAAACAGATATAAAATCTTTGACCTAGCTATACTAGTACTGGGTCTGTATCCCAAAAGAGATTTTTTAAAAAGAAACAAGAAAAGGACCACTCATACAAAAATATTTATAGCAGCTCATTTCCAGGGGCAAAAAATTAGAAACTAATGGGATGCCCATCAATTTGGAAATGACTAAACAAGTTACTGTAATTTATGATTATAATGGAATACTATTGTACTATAAAAAATGATGAGCAGGATGCTCCTGAAAAGATTGACATGGACTGAGGCAAAGTGCAATGTACTATGTACAAAGCAACAGCAATATGATAACATGATCAGCTCTGAATGACTTAGCTATTCTCAGCAATACAACAATCCAAGATGATTCTGAAGGACTTATGATTAAGGATACCATTGATCCCCAGAGAAAGAACTGATGGCATCTGAATGGAGATTGAAGAATATTTTTTTACTTACTTTTTTTTCTTGAGTTTGTTTTTTATTGTCTATGTTTCTTTCACAACATCACTATTATGCGTATGCTTTGCATGATTGCACATATATAGCCTATTGTATGAAGCTTTTCAATGGGGTGGGAAGAAGAGGGAGGAAGAGAGAGAATTTGGAGCTCAAAGTTTTAAAAATGAAAGTTAAAAATTGTTTTTACATGTAACTAGGGAAAGATTAAAAGTGAAATACCACAAAAAAAGATAAAAGTACTCTTGAATTGATCACATCACCAAAATCTTGAAAATCTAAGTGCTTTGTAGGATTTGGTGGTTATTATCTCAAATTTTTAAGAACAATGGAAATATTACTAAATGTCTGAATGACCATTCTCTTGTCTATGTAACTGAAGATGCCCAGATACAGAAGGAAAAAGGACAAATTGTCATAATGTTCACAGAGTTTTTTAAAGTTCAATGGGTAGACAAATGTAAATAAGCATTCAGATTTGGCATTCTACTTATGGTGGGTAAAAGATGAAATGGATGAAGAAAACAAAGGTTTGATCTTCCAAGTACATTAATTTATTAAGCAAAGCATGGCAATTACCTAACAAATCAAGACCATGCCCTTTCCCCAGCTTAGGGCCTGATCCCAAAAACACAAGGACTTTTATACATTAAAAACAATTAATCAAATAAGACCAACTAATTAAAATCACCTTAGGTGATCTGATTTTTAATTGGAGGAAAGATTAGGGACTTTCCAAATTGGGAGGGGTAGAGTGAACAGGTGCAATTCCCTGAATTCAGAAAAGGATGTGTCCCACTCCCCAAGTATCTATAATCTGTCAAGGGAACATGGAAACAATAACTTATTGATCAGTCAGGGGCTAGTTTTCAAATAAGACACGTGGGTTGCTTGAAATGTACAATTGTGAGAAAACTTCTTGCATCAATCTCTAGATGTGACCAAGTTTCTTGTCAGTATAACCTAAGTCTTTGGTTAAGAGTATCTAACTCACTGGGAAAGGTGGTCCAGTTTCCCAATGTTTCAGAATTAGGTTCAAATAATACAATAGGGCTTTCTCCCAATTCCCAGAATTGAATAAAATTTTTCTTTCAAGACAGAAGTCAGATTAAACCCATATTTAAATAGAAAGGAAACCAAGCTAACTCCAGAATTGAGTTAGAAGATGGAGTTAGTGTGGCTTGCTCAATTCCCACAATTAGCCACTTGCTGTCTTAATTTCCTTAATTCTCTTATACCTCATGCATGAATCAGGATGGGTCTATATAGATCCAAAGGACAAAATTCCTTTCCGTATGGATCTGTTCCATACTCTTTCCATCTTCTTTCTCTCACAGATCTACTTTTTCTACCAGATGACACTGCAGGGGGAGGAGGGTTTAAGTAGTGGGTAGAAGTAAAGTAGAGGAGTCAGAAGGGATAGGAAATAGGAAATATGCACAAATGTAAAATAAAGATCAGAAGTAGAATTTTTTTAAGGGAAAAGGAACTGGGGTGCTATTATATCAGACAAAGTTAAGGCTGAAATAGATTTAATCAAAAGAGGAAAATAAGAAAACTACACTGTGTCAGTCATAATTATAAATACTATTTTTTAGTATTTAAAACAACTAGACAGTATAAGGTTGGAATATTGCTATAGTGTAGGAAATGATGAGTTGGCAGACTTGGAAAAACATTGAAAGACTTGGACTTATGAAGGAAGAGGTTATCCATTCACAGAAAAACAGAAGACAAATAAGTCTTACATAGAAGCACATGAATGTACTTGTCTATATGTGAATATGAATATGATTATAGCTATCTAAATATGTGTGTATAAGTATGAATATGTATAGCTTTAAGTGTATATGTATATGTATGTATGTGTATGTATGTATGTATGAATAAATAAATAGATAGATGATAGATAGATAGATAGACTGATAGACAGATAGATAGATAGATAGATAGATAGATAGATAGATAGATAGATAGATAGATAGATAGATTTGTGCTTAATTGTTCCCTTCTTGGGGCAAGGGAAAGGAAGAAAAAAAGAACAAAGTAAAAAGTGCACAGGACACAGTAAAAGAAAACTTAAAAAAGAAGTAAAGAAAAAATAGTTCTCAACACAATGCATACTAGTTATTATATAGGCTTTTTAAAAATGGAAATTTACTGCTATATATTTTAAATCCTCTCTCATGTTCTGCCTGTGTACATGGCAGTGGTTTTTTTTCTTTTCCTATTTTATATTTTTATTTTAGTTTTAGTATTTAAGTCTGTTTCTTTTTTCTTTTCTTATTTTGTATTTGTTTAAAATTTTTAAATTTACACAAAAAATTATATTACAACTTTTCTTCTTTGTAGTGACAGCTTCCAAGCCAAGTCTTGTGTGATCCTAACTATGACTCCTTGGTACTTGAACATGTTTTTTTTTCTTGTCTACTTCATTGGGGGCAGGGAATTCTTTTACCTTGAAGTTCTAGATTTGGCTGTGGCATTTCTTCAAGTTTTTCATTTTGGGGTTTGATGTTCCTTTCAGGAGATGATTGAAAGTCTTTAGTTTTTTTTTTAATCTAAGAGATCTGAGCAGTTTTTATTTGTGATGTATTAAAATGTGGTATCCAAGATTTTTTTCTTGGTTACGATTTACAGATAGTCAAATATATCATATTTTATTGACCATTTTTCTGAGGTCATTTGCTTTTTTGTTATATTCCTTACATTTATTTCTATTTTTCAATTGTTTTTATTTTTAAAATGTCTTAATGTCTCATTGAGTTGTTTTCTGCTTAGACTATTCTAATGTTCAGGACATTCAGTTCTTAGGTAAGGTTTCCTATATATGTACATGTATTTTCCTCCAGGTTTCTAGATATGTGTCCTAATGGGGGAATTCAGAATGTTTTCAGTTTCAAAATTCCAGGGGATACATGACCTTAAGATTTGTTTTTTCAAACTCAGCTGAATCAATTAGATCTTCTGTATCAAATTGCCCTTTGCCCCTTTTTAGTGGGCAAAAGAGCAAATCTAAGTACTTGTTACATAAAGATGAATTCTCCTTACAGTCAGTTGCCTGATGAAAGATAGCAAATATGGCTTCAAAGACTTAAAATATATTTGTGACCCTAACTGTGTAATCCTGGGCAAGTCATTTAACCTCTGTTTGCTTCAGCTTCTTCAACTGTAAAATGGGGTTAATAATAGCTCCTACCTCCTAAGGTTATTACTAGAATCAAAGGATACAGTATTTGTAAAGTGCTTAGCAAAGTACCTGGAATATAGTAGGGACTTAATGTTTATTCCATCAATCCAGAGGGTTATGATACTCTTTCTCATAAGAATTTTTAGGTGTGGTTTTAGAAACATAGGGTAAAAAAGAAAATTGATGGTCAGCTTATAGAGATATTAGTAAAAAATTATAGTGGGACATCTAAGGCAAGGGAGGTAAGAAAGAGCCCCTGGGGCCTTACAGATCTCTTCTACCAATTAAATCACCAAAATATGTTTGGAAGCTATCTGTGTAACAGCATAAGGAGAATGCAAGGAGAAGGAAATAGAACAAGTCAAGGCCAAAATCTAAATTGTGCCACCATGTTAATGAGGCTAAGCCCAAGAATTCTATAGAAGACAGAACCTGGTCTTAGCCACTCCATCCAGAATGAAGCACGTCCTGCCTACAATGTCCAAAAGTATGGGAGGGAATAGAGTCTGGCTCAAGCACAAAGACACAATCTAGAAACTGAGGTTAGAAATATGCATAAACAGAATGAAATTCAATATACAATGAAGAAACACTATGGATCAAAGAAATCCAAAAGTAAACCTAGAATAAGAGACTGACTTCACAACTAGCCTGAGAAAAGAATTTCCATGATGAGGGTACCTGGGGAAAAAATGAAGCAAGAAATACAAAATGTAATATTAGATGAAATGACCGTAAGGAAAAAATGACTAGGAGAACTAATAACTTAGATGGTGATAAATGTTACCCAAATATTGAAGACTTAAAATTAAAAAGATGTAAGACAGAAAGCAATTTTTCTATGAGACACAGCAATATTAAAATAAAATCAAAAGGTTAGAAAAAATGTAAGAAAATGATAAATATAAGAAAATGCTATCAAAAACGACTGACTTCTGAAATAGGTAAGGGAAGGTAATCTAAAAATTATCAGACTACTAGTGAACTCTGTGGTTTGTTTTTTTAAACCCTGAGAATCATATTTAAACCATAAGCAGGAAACTACCCAAATCTATTAGGACCATAAGAAAAAGTGAAAATAGAAAGAATCTGCCAGTCACCTCCAGGGAGAAGCCCCAAAATAAAAACTCCTAGGAACAACATAGTTAAAATCCAGAGCTCCCATGTTAAAGAAAAAAAATATATCTTGCAATCAGTGTCCCACCCACTCTCCTCAGAAAAAAAGAAGAGTTCAAGTACCAAGGAGCTACAGTCAGGATCTCACAGGAATCAGCAGCTGTCACTGTAAAATAGAAGAGATTGGAATAATATAGCCCAAAAAGTCAAAGATAAAGGTTTACAACTAGGAATAATCAATCTAGCAAAACTAAGTTATGAGGAGGAAATTGAACTTCTAATGAAAGAGAGGATTTCTAATCATTCTTAATTTAAAATTTAGTAGCCCCTTTGAAATGCAAAGTCAGGCATCAAGAGAGAGATAGAAGAGAGAGATTTGCTCAATAAAAACTTGATCAAGATTATATGATGAATTGTTTGTAATGTAATAGAAGAAGAACCAAGTATCTTCTCAGAATGCTAATGCTTTCAAAAGTCATAAAGGGGGCTAAATAATATAGAAAGTGTCACGGTAGTTCTGTTTTGTTTTTATATTCTTAACAGCAGAAGTAGGAGAGAAAAGTGATTATAGGGAGAAAGGAAAAGGAAAGGAGGAGGAATTTGCAATCTCACATAATAGGGATTATTGTTGTTATTTTAATCATTTCCATTGTGTCTGACTCTTTGTGACTCCATTTGGGGTGTTCTTGGCAAAGATACTGCAGTAGTTTACCATTTCCTTTTCCACCTCATTTTACAGAGGAGGAACTGAGGTAAACTAGGGGTAAGTGACTTGCCCAAGGTCACACAGGTAATGTGCCTAATGTGGGATTTGAATTTACAAAAATGAATCTTCCTAACTCCAGGTCCAGCACTCTGTGCCCCATACTACTTTTCTATTCTCATAAGAGTACATGAGACTAAATGCGTACACACACGGTTGGTGGGGTAGGAGGGGGGGAAACAGGGATCCCATGAATTTCACTTTCATTTGACCTAGACAAAGGAAAGCTGAACACATATGCATACACACATATACACAACTTGGTGTATAAAAACATTCAATTCAATAGAGGAAAGGGGGGGGGGTCATAGAAGGGAGAAGGGGGTAGCAGCAGAATCAGTGGGGAAGTAGAAAATTAAACTGCAGCATCAGAGGATGGATAGTGATGTGGTATTAAAAGGAGGTAAGAAAAATCATCTATCAAGAGAAGGAAAAGAATAAAAGAGTGGTAATAAAATAGGAACAGATCAAGTATAGTGTTAAAAAAAATACTATACTAAAACACTAGTGTTAAAACACAATCATCTTTCACCACCTTCTCTTCAAAGAGATAGTGGCAGACAAAGTAAGAGAGAACAAGATAATAGGACAAAGGAAATATAAGACTAATAATTATAACAATGAAGATGTTTGGAATGAACTTACCCATAACATAAAAAAGAATTCCAGAATAGATTTGAAATCAAATTTAACTTATGTTATTTACAACAAACATTTGAAACATAATGATTCACATACAAAAATCTTTTTTTTGCTTCAGGTAAACACAAAAAGGCGGAGGTAGTAATCATGATTTCATAAAAGGCTACAGTAAAAGAAAGCATGATTTTTTAAAAATGGCTGCAGAGAAACTAGACTATGCTTAGTCTCATTAGATAACAAACCAATATGAATATTTAATATATATGGTGTGATACTTAATACTTAAATATTACTTAATATTTAAGGAATACTTAAAGGAAAAATACATTGAACTTCATGGAGAAATGGAAAATAAAACTATAATAGTAAGGGGCTTTAATTTAACAGCTTTACCTCTAGACAAATACAACAATAACAACAAAAGATAAGGAAGAAAGAATTTAAAGACCTGAACAAAACTTTAGAAAATTTACATACAATAGATATCTTGCAGTTACTGAATGGCAACAGAAAGAAGTTCATATATTTCTCAACTATGCATGACATTATAAAAATTGATTATGTATTGTGGTATAAAAACTTCACAAAAATACAAAACAGACATTTTAAATTTATCCATTAATGACCACAATGTAATAAAAATATATAATTGAAAAAGCTGTTAAAGAGATTAAAAATTAATTGAGGGCTAAATAGATAATCCAAAAGAACTGATAGATAGGGAGAGAAACCAAGGTGGTGGCATAGAAGCAGGAAAGCTCTGTGAGCTCCCACCATAACCTATAAAAGATGACTCTAAACAAATTTTAGAGCTACAGAACCCACAATGTAACAGAGAGAAACAAATCTCCCACTGAAGGCAGCCCAGCAGGCCAGCAGGAAGGGTCCATCACAGCATGCTGGGAGCCAAGCCCAGCCCCTCATGATCTCACGGTTTCAGCCCTAGGGTGGCCCCAAACAGCCATGGCTGGTGCAGACTTTGAGAGAGTGGATCACCAGCAGCTGTGGTAGTTTCCAGAATTATCAACCCATAAATGCCAAAGACAAATTAAAAAGTCAGAGAAGAACTCTGCGGGAAGTTGAGGGGACAGAACATGGTTCTGCCCCTTCCCCTGGAGCTAGAAGTGGCAGAGGTATGGCAGCTGTGTAGCTACAGCCACGTAGCTGTTTCAGAATTCCTGGCTTCCAGATTTTAGGGGGAACAAGCAACCATTCAGAGGTTAATCGCTCCTGCCTTAACCTGCTTGGATCTGGATCACTGTCTTGGGTGGAGGTCCTGGGGTGTGTAACCAGTGAGCCAGAGCATGTAGGGGGCTGCAGAGAGGGCACCCAACTAATAGCTCTGGCAGCTGTGAAAACCCCAGCTTTTTGGGACAAAGCTCTCTTCTCTGGAAGCACAGTTCTACTGTGGCAAAGAGCTCAAAAGACAAGCAATTGAGTGGCAACATGAGCAAGCAAAAGAAGCAAAACAAGTACAGCCATCAAACCTTAGACTCCTTTTTGGGGGACAAAAATGGATCAAAGAATGCAACAGGAAGGAGACAATGAAGTCAGAACTCCTGCATCAAAAAGTTATGAGAAAAATATGATTTGGTTACAGGCCGTGGAGGAGCTCAAGAAGAATTTTGAAAATCAAGTAAGAGAAGTAGAGGAAAAACTGGGAAGAGAAATGAGAACAGTGCAAGAAAATCATGAAAAGAAAGTCAACAACCTGGCTGAAGAAAATAACACCTTAAAAAATTGACTAAATCAAATGGCAAAAGAGGCCCAAATAGCCAAGGAGGAGAAAAATGCCTTAAAAACTAAATTTTCCAGATGGAAAAAGAATTTCAAAAGCTCACTGAAGAGAATAATTCCTTCAGGATTAGAGTGGAGGAAATGGAAGCAAATGGCTTTATGAGAAATCAAGATACCATTAAACAGATCCAAACAAATGAAAAAAATAGAAGGCAATGTTA
This sequence comes from Pseudocheirus occidentalis, assembly GCA_028646575.1. Taxonomy (NCBI): domain Eukaryota; kingdom Metazoa; phylum Chordata; class Mammalia; order Diprotodontia; family Pseudocheiridae; genus Pseudocheirus; species Pseudocheirus occidentalis. Next base: position 207,089,042 of record CM053598.1, read on the forward strand.
AATATCTGAACAGAAAAACCACTGACCTGGAAAACAGATCCAGGAGAGACAATTTTAAAATTATTGGACTACCTGAAAACTATGATCAAAAAAAGAGCCTAGAAATCATCCTTCAAGAAATTCTCAAGCAAAATTTCCCTGATATTTTAGAACCAGAGGACAAAATAGAAATTGAAAGAACTCACCTATCACCTCTTGAAAAAGATCCCCAAAAGAAAACTCTTAGGAATATTACAGCCAGTTTCTAAAGATCCCAGATCAAGGAGAAAATATTAGAAGGTGCCAAGAAGAAACAATTTGAATATTGTGGAAACACAATCAGGATAACACAAGATCTAGCAGCTTCTACATTAAGGAATCAAAGGGCTTGGAATATGATATTCTGAAGGTCAAAAGAGATAGGATTAAAACCAAGAGTCACCTACCCAGCAAAACTAGGTATAATATTTCAGGGGAAAACATTGTCATTCAATGAAATAGAGGGCTTTCAAGCATTCTTGATGAAAAAAAAAAGTTGAATAAAAAAATTTGACATTCGAATACAAGAAGCAAGAGAATCATGAGAAGGTAAATGGAGGGGGGTGGAGGGGAGAGGGCCGTGGAATCATAAGGAAGTTATCAAAGTTGAACTATTTACATTCCTACATGGAAAAATGATCATTGTAACTTGTGAAACTTTTCTCAGTATGAAGATAGTTGAAGAGAATATAAATGTATGTGTATATATATATGTACATATGTATAAATACATATATTTGTCTACATAGAAGGCTTTATATGCATATGAATACATATGTGAGTGTGTATATATGGGTACAGGTATATATAGACAGAGGGCACAGGATCAATTGAATAGGAAGGGATAATATTTAAAAATAAAATTAAGAGGTGAGAGAGGAATATAATGATAGGAGATAGGGAGAGACAGAATAGGGCAATTATCATATAAATTCCCTACAGGACATTTGTTGGGAAGAGGATAAGAGGGGGGATGATAGAAGGGAGGGCAGCTTGGGGGAGGGAGGGTAGTTAGAAGCACACATTCTTGAAAAGGGACAGGGTCAAAGTAGAAAACAGAATAAGTAGGGAGCAGGATCAGATGGAGAGAAATATAGTCAGTCTTTCACAATACATCCACCATGGAAATGTTTTGCGTAACTACACATGTACAACCTGTATTGAATTGCTTATCTTCCAGTAAGGGTGGGTGACAATGGAAGAAGGAAAAGAATCTGGAATTCAAAGTTTTAAAATCAAATTCTTTTTTAAAAGTACATACAAACATACATACATATATATACAGGAACTGGGGTATGGAGATCCATCTTGCCATACTAAAGTTACAGGGGGGAAGAGGGAGGATATAGGAGAAAGCAGATTGTGGGATTGGGTATTCAGTGGGATAGCTGTTTTGGGATGGGGAGTGGGGGAAAGAGGGTGAGAAAATTTGTAACCCAAAAGCTTGTGAAAATGAATGTTGTGAACTAAAAATAAACATAAATAAAATTTTAATGCAAAAAAGAATAAAAAAGAATTAATAGATAAAAGAAATATATATACAAAATTTCATCAAAGAAAATGATAACAATGGTAAAAGACACCAGAACTTTTGGGATGCATATAAGTATACTGAGGGGAAGAAATACTACAAGCACTTTCATCAACTAAAGGAAAGGAAAATCAATGAATTGTCCATGCATCTTTTTAAAAAACTAGAAATGCAAGAATTTTTTTAAATCATCTAAACATTAAATTAAAAATTCTGAAAATCTTATCAGCTAAAGTGGAAGCAAAAAAAAGTTACTATATCCCTAATAAAT
>CM053598.1:207091361-207129265 GCA_028646575.1 Pseudocheirus occidentalis
TCTATTACATTTTGTGATTCACAACTACACCAGTATATTCATAGCTGCTGTGGGCACTGTAAATATTGCATTCATATTATAACAATACATACACTAAGTTATAATGCCAAAGCTTAACTCCTTCCCTTCACTGAAGAGTGACAAGGTCCTGTAGGAAAGAAATGTTGGGTGTACTGTCAGAAGAAGTTGATGTGTCAACAAGTTTTGATGAGCCATGGTGGGTTTTGTTTTACATTTTTAATTTTTTTAATATTTGCTACAAGAAAAAAGCTCACTGTCAGGGTGGAAAGGATATATTTGGAAATGAATGTGATATAAAAACAACAGACAATAAAAACAAAAGCAAAAAAAAGGCATGAACATTTTAGCCACTTGTACTTGTATAATTCCAAATTGCCATGGCAGTACTAATTTACAACTTTTCTAATAATACATTAGTATTTCAGTCTTTCTATACCCCTCCAACATTAAGTAGTTGGATAAGGTAATCTTTTATTAGATTTTACTCTAATCTAATCCAATCTTTAATAAAATATTATCTTATCCAACTTGGGGGGCTGGGTATGAAGTGAAACCTCAGGATTGTTTTAACATATTTCTCTCACCTTTAGTGACTTGAAACATTCTTTCACATAATTAAAAATAGCTTGCAATTATTTTGAGAATTGTTTGTTTATATATTTTGGCCACTTCTGTATTGGGGAATGGCATTTGGTCTTATATATTTCCATTAGTTGGTTATATATCTTGCATATGAACACCTTATCAGAGATATTTAATATAAATATTAGAATAGAGGAAGATTCATTTTCTCTTTGAATGAGAAGCTTTAAAATTAAAGCTTTCTCACCTGTTAATTCCTCCTCAGGAAGATATTTAAAGACTGGATTTGAAGTTTAGACAAATCACTTTCCTTAAATTGGGAGATCACTGTTTTGTGTACTGTGCGTAGGATACAGTTGCTAAAACAACTGCCATATTAAATGTCAAAAAGCCAAGTAGCTGGCTTTTTGTTGACTATAGCCCTGTTGGTTAAAATTCTGTCTTTAACATATATCTTTAGATATATGTTATTTCTATTCAGCTTCTGAGAAGGAAAGAAATGAGATTGGAACATCTATGTAAGCCATGAAAAAAAAGTTACTTAAATTTTTGTGTTATAGAAGTATAACGCCATGCACGAGCAGATTCCCAAAAGAATGCTACTGTGAACAGCTTTAAAGGTTCAGATCACACAGTATAGTGAACCCTCAATTTATTCCATTATGAATCAAGGCAGAAATTCACAACATTTCACAATACAATAATCATTATTTAATCATTTAATCAATTCAGAATGCAATTATTAATACCCAGTCCTCCAGGCAGTCCCTTTACATATATATATGAACCTACCAGAGACTAATTTATTTATACCTAAGCCAAGAAGGACTATTAGAAAGGAGAGACTAGCTCCCTCCTACCTCCTGCCTAGAGATGACAATTTATGAGCCAAAGTTCTGAAGCTTTTGCCAGTCCTAAGCTAACTTAGATAGTGGTCCTTGCTGAAAAAGCAAAGTATTTCGGCTGAAAAAAATCACAGTAACACTCCAATTTACCACCCATCTGATCAGTCAAGAAATGTTTATTCAGTTCTACCTACATGGCAGACATTGTGTTAAGTGCTGGGAATAAAAAGAAAGTAAAACAAACCATCTTTGCCCTCTAAAAACTCATTCTCATGGTGGGAGACAAAATGCAAACTATGTACATAAAAGATACAAACAGTATAAATGGGAAGTAATTCCAGAGGGAAGGCAATAGCAGAGATCAGGAAAGTTAGAGAAACACTGCACTTACTCATCAAAGAGCAAATCCACAAAGTCCAGCAAAGTGATCCATATGGCAGAGAAGTTGCAACCTACAAAGAACCTAGTGTCAGAGTTTCCTACTCATTCCATTCCCATCAGGAACTTCCCAGTGACAGTGACTTGCCTGGTTCCACATGGCAGCAACAGCCTAATGGTAGAGTAATATCCTTATCCTAGTCCAATAGTCAAGCATCCTGACCGACCCAGCCCAGAAGGAAGTAAGACTGATGATGATATATCTCAGGAGCTAAGTGACATACTTGACCCAGTCCGGCAGTAATCCAACTGTGAGAAGCAAACCCAACTGAACCATCAGTACAAAGTAAACACCATGTCACTTGAAGAGTCAGCTCAGCTCTGTAATGGAGTGACTCATGCATTACTGATGCCACACTCTGAGCAAACTTCATACAGACTCTTAAGAGGAAAAAAAAGGATATTGGGTCTCTGGTCATGAGTTGCTCTGCTCATGTTTGTTCTCTCCATGTGTTACTTACTACAACTGTATTTGAAGTTTGTGTCTACTCTTCCCCCAACTCTCAAGGATTCTGTACATAGTCTACTCTTCCCCCAACTCTCAAGGATTCTGTACATATTTGTGGGAGAATATACTCCAGGTTGGGAAGGTAGGGAGGCAGAAATACCTTGTTACTACTGTTCTTGCTATGCAATTTGAATAAATATCTTTGCTAAAGAGCCATCTGAGTCTACCAACAGATGGTTAAGGGGAAGCATTTTGGTAAAGGCTCATGAGCTACAAATTAGGAGGTTAGTCACCGAAAGGGTTACCTCTAGAATACTGAAAATATTACCAGCTCCCTTCTGGAGACCCAGTCTACCAGTACCAATGCATGCTGGGGGAGTGAACTCACAGTGGGTATTAACATGTACATTTTAGTTTTGTCTCATCAACCAATTTAGAATCGCTGTGAAAGTAGGGATCACGTCCTATGTAACTTCTGGATACTCCATAGTAGTTAGGCTCATATCATGCTATTATTTGGATTAAGACTGAAATGAGGTTACCAAAGACTTCTCTAAATCCTGGGTGGAACTACTGCATGTGTGCATGGAGGGAAAGGGATGTAAGGAAGAGAGTAATCACCCCTAATGAATGTCATTGAGAGAAAAAAAAATTAACAAAAATTAAAGAAACAAAAGTTTGCATGGGGATTTTCACTGCTATAAATTATCTACCCTAAATGTATATCAGTTCAACTAACTAGGCTGAAAAAGATATAAATATCCATGGTTCCAAACCAATAAGTACTTATTAAGTGTTAATGTGTACAAGAGACAATATTAGGTACTGGGAATATAATACAATCAAACAAAACAACAACCCTTCCCTGCAAGAAACTAACATTCTACTAGGAGGATACAGTGCTCAAAGATACACACATACACACATGCATGCATGCATGCATACCTACATATATACATGCACACATATACACATATATATATGTATATGTGTATATATAAATAAAACCATTTGAGGAGAAGAGAGAGAGCCCTACCAAACAAGAGGGGAAAAGAGTAAACTCAGATCCTTAGAAAAAATCAGATATTTTACTGGAAGAGGATCTCTGTGATTAAAGTAAGACAACTAACATCAAGCCAGCAAAAACCTTAGTCATAATGTCCTCTACAAAATCTGACATTAATCATTAAATTAGAGATTGTCTGTGCTGCTAAAGTTAGTATCTTGATGATCAAGTTATATGGCATAAGGTGAAATGTAGGACAATGGAAAGAGAACTTTACAATAGCACCGTTAGTTTTTAAATTATTGTCATTAAGTAATTTTAAATGACTAACCAAATAGTCACAGTGATTTTTGATTGATTGATTGATTGAATAGTTATAGTGATGTTAGGATTTCAAAATATATACCTGCTCTCTCCAGGAGCCCAGCTTCATATAGTTTAGCATTGGAGACAGTGATTGCATCTAAGACTTATTGAAAAATTCACTACTTAAACATGTTATACTCTGCAAATATGTCACTATATTTCTGTTTCTCTCCTTGGCCTCTTTCAGGGTACTTTTCTCTGCAGGTAACTGAACAACTTTTCTCAGGAGAATTAAAGTGCCATCCTTCTTAATTCTTTAAATCACCTTAAAATCACCCTCTACTATACAACTAGACTTGCTCCAGAAATATATATTTTTTGTAGCCTGCAGAGTAACATACTGTGTCCATTACACATAACAGCTACATAATTTATATCCTATAGTCCTTAGGAGGTTGGGGTAGTAGCTTATTCAACTTGATTTAAATTGTATGTAGTATTAAAAAAAAGGACAGTTAGGCAGTTAACTGGACTCAAACTTGAATTATTTTAAAGTTATGTTAATGCTATACTTTAATACTTACATACCATTTAATTTATATATTTAAAGTGAGGATTGTATCACCAAAACACAGCAAAAGCAACAGTCATCATTCTATATAATGCTGCTGAAAGTAGCTTAGCTAACAAGCTGTCTTTAAGTCATGCAAGGAGAGCTGGCCATTCCCTTCTGTTTCCCATGGGCTAGGACAATGAAGAAATAGGAATAAGGATTTCTGCCTTTTCCTATTCATATTTATTGATAGAAGCTCTACTCAGACTGAGAAAAATTTCCTTTCACTTTGATTATAGGGAATTTCAGAATGGAGATATCCAGCAGAATCAGAGCCAAGGACTAAACAGGGAAGCAGACATTAAGGAATAGTCATATGCTCTCTTCTGTCATTTTAAAAAGATGGTCATCCTATTATAAAGCCACAAACACATCTAGAAGTGAGGAAAGAAATACCAATTGGTTGTCCTTAAAAAATAAAGGAATTAGACTGGTTGATCTCTAAGATTCCTGAAAAAAAATGCTGGAAGAAAATAAAAAGAAATGAAGATGTCATTTTAAAAGGAGGAAAATTTATTTGCTTGAAGGTCAGATATATTAAGTGCTTTAACTGGGACTAGAAATGTGATCTTTTAACTCCCAGTCCTTGTCACCTTTGCAGAAAAGCCCTGAAAGAACATAGATGGGCAGAGTTAGTACATGGGAAGAAGGGAGGTTGGTAGGGTTCTATTTTTACAACTGCTTCACCCTGTCAATTTATTTCATACTTTTTTCTGATAGGATCAGGATGTGTGATATTTATTGTAGCATGAGATCATCATTTATTCAGTCAACCAAGAAATAAATTCAATGTGTGTCTGTTAGGTAATTTGTGATGTACTAGGTGCCATGCAGGAGAGCAAGGAAGTAAGAGAAATCATCCCTACCGTCAACCCTCAAGGCATTTACAATTTAATTAGAACAAGAACAAGAAATAAGTCCACAAAAATGTAATTTGTAATATATGTATCAAATGACTAGTATAGGTCATAAAACCATAGGAGTTGAGAAAGGAAGTTATTAAATAACTATGCTCAGAGAAGGTGGAAAAGACAATATGGAGATATTATGAACTAAACTCTTTCTATGAAGCCACCATGTATGAAGTTAACAACTATATCAACTAAACCATTTCATTTTGACTTTTTGACTAAATCCCTATGGCTATGGAGTGTGTGAGAAGCTTCCTGGCATAGTATACAGATCATACACTTCTTAGTTTCAGATATTTTTAATGTGATTTCAATAATGGCCTAATGTTAAAATTAGTATCAGCAGCTATATCCTATTATTACTAGGGCTACTACCTGTGTTAAATAAAATTTGGCAGCTACAGAAGCTGAGGATAATGAAAGGTTTAATGTATTAGAGGTCAACTTTTGTACAGTAAAGTCAATAGTAACAGCAGCACATAGCAATCTTACTATGTGGCATTATATCATGAGAACTGACACCTAAATCATAGAGGTCTGTTGATCTAAGTCATAAATAGATATGGGAATGGGATCAGTTCCTGAGGTCCCCAATTTTAATCTGTTACTTTTATAACCTTGTATGTGTGTTTTCATAAACAATAAAACAGTAAATAGAGAAATAAAAAGATAGATAGATAGATAGATAGATAGATAGATAGATAGATAGATAGATGGATAGATGATAGATAGATGGATAGATGGATGGATGCATGGATGAATGAATGAATGAATGAATGAATGAAAAATTAAAATCTGCTAGATGGCTACAGGAAAAGGCTTAAGATTCTTATTTCCTCTCCCTCTGGCCTTTGAAATATGGGTATTGCTAGCCTTTTCTAGTTCTTCCATTTTTCCACCAAGTATAACTTTTTCACTACTCATGGCCCTCTGCTCTACCCTCCCCCCCAAAAAAGAGTTGTCTGGTACATTCACAGTTTAGAACATTGGAAAAGCCCACATTTTATGATTTACATCTCATCCATTCCCCGTACCAAATAGAAATTACTCTCAGATTCTTCTTACATCTAGGGGATGACTGGATTCATTAATTTATCTGATTTGGAAAGCTATGAAGAATTAATCACTAAAAATTCTCAGGGCAGCTAGGTGGAGCACTGGTCCTGGAGTCAAGAGGACCTGAGTTCAAATGTGACCTCAGACACTTTGCACTTATTAGCTATGTGGCCTTGGGCAAGTCACTTAACCCTGATTGTCTCACCTTCCCCCTCCAAAAAAACAAAGACAATAAATCACTAAAATTCTCTTTTTAGCTCCAGAGCCTCTAGCTAGAAATATGTCAACAATTCCTAAAAGTTTATTTTCTATGACTCCCCTTTTTATACAGCTTTCCAACAACCACATGCCTTTTTTGCATTCCATTCCAAATAATGAAACACATGGAAATCAGAAACTTTGATGGCCACCCACACTATTTTATGCCTCCTTTCAATATTAATTAAATAGAAATGCAAAGTAACTTTAAAGAACAAATAGGCTTTGAATTAAATGTGTATTCTTCCAGAGAGAAAAGGAAGAACAAGCTAAAATCACAAGTCATATCAGATTTTCCAAATAGAAAGTTCAGTATTGACTGTTTATTCCCAAACACGCTTCTTGCATGAGTCTCAGGTATATCTCTTGATGGAGGACATTTTGCCACCATGCCCTTGTGGCTGATAAAATGTCTTAAGCCCTGCCTACCTTGGTCCATTCTCCAGTCTCTCTCAGAACTCGCCTTCATGCATACCACATATTGCTTCTAGCAAGATTTTTCCTTCAAGTCGAGGAGAAGGTAACGCCGTCTCTTTAAGGTATAGTCCCTCTCTAGACAGTGGATCAAAACAAACTGAAGATTTCCATCCTGACCAGCTGGCTTCATCTCTGCAGCTCTAAATCCTTTGATAGAGGGACACTATACTTAGTTGCTGAGCTTTCCTGCTTTCTTGCTTTTGAGGAAAGTTTAGTGCCTGATCTTTTGACTTGCTGTGGCTTTTTTTCCCTCTGCTTCGGATTTTCTGGGATATCTGATAACTTGCATGAAATACTTCAAAAATATTTTTTCCTCTTTGAAAAAACATAGCTGTGGAATTTGTCTATATGAAAACAAAACCTCAGTTAAAACATTGATAATAACATATTTCAGCACTCTCGACAATCTTGTATGTTTAATGTTATTCTGGGCAACAGGATTCAGTTAACAGCAGCTTCTTGAGGATGTATTTGCTGTCAAAGTGTAAAATTGCATTTAGATATGGTAGTCCATTTTTGGGGAGGCGATTATCAAATAATACAAGAGGGTTATAATTTCTCTCTCTTCTCTCCTTTGCTTTCCTCTATTTTGGACCTGGAATGAACTCCTCTAATCCCCAGTGGTCTTTGAAAACAAGAAGTACATTTCATCTACTTCTGTTGTGAATAATCTATTGAAACCAAAGAGTATTATACTGGCTCCATCAGTGTTCGCACAAAGGTCATATCCTTACATATTTCTTTGAATTTGTTGGGCACATATGCTGTGCCACTTCTATAGATGGAATATTTTCATTTTAGAATTCAACTTTTACAACCTTTGGCAACACATAGTATCAATGCCTCTTTGTTGTTTAAAAAAAAAAAGTAAAACTGTAAGCTATCCCCAAGGATATGCTGTGTGTTACTATAGCAACAGAATCTGCCTCCCATCCCCAGAAACCATGAATAAAAGATGGTGTTCTAAGGATAGCAGACTAGAAGAGGTTGTTTCAATCCCTCTAATACCTGAAATTTGCTGTTATTTTGTTAAATGTAAAATAAAAATCTTGGGAAAGGACCTAGCCTGCTAAAAGGATGAGTTTATATGTTGCTCTTCAGCTGTCACAGGGGAAAACACATGCTTTTTGAACTGAGCAAGCTCAGGGTAGAAAGACCAGAGGAGATCCAGAGTATTTGATTTATCATTCTTACCCCTTTGGTTTATTGCCTGATCTGAGAATACTTAATGTCAGATAAGTTATTTTGACAAATAAGGAATGGGAACATTTTGCATTCTGCCATAGCATAGTCTTCTAGCTCTGTATTTTAATATAAATCCATGGAAAGCAATCTGTAATAGAAAACAAAGTGTCCAAATCTAAAGTTCTACTGCATTTTCTCTAGATATATCAATAGCACTGTCTTTTGATTCCTGGATACTTTCTTCCCATACCAAGCCTGCAACATTTTATTACTTATCCCTGAATCTTAAGGGTTCTTCTGGCTAAAGTCATAAGATATTTATGAATGGATTTGGATATTCTGATACTTTGATGCATCTGTAATCTCAATGTAGGTGAGATGGAAGGTTGATAAAGCCATCCCTAACAAATTGATTTAATTCCAGCTCACTAGATTAAATCACAGAATATGAGGGCCACGTAATAAGAATAGCATACTTAAATGAAGTACAAAGTCTTGTTTACATTGTGTTACCTTTTTATAATGTATAAAGTTTTTTTTTTCATTGAAAATGATTAGATTAGCAGGGAGCTAGCCACTGACCAGGAAAAGACTAGCACCACCCTTGGCGACCCTTTAAAAAGCAAGACACAATTCCTATGGACTACATAAGCACTGATAATTGGGAGATTCACTGCAGGAAGGAAGCAGAGAGTCCCCAGGAGTCCAAATGAGAGACCCACTCTGCAAAAAATGCTGTCCAGGAAGAAATTCATGATGAAAACTTGAGAAAGGAAAAGACATCCATCTCTGCAGTGCCAAAGGTTGTCTTAGCCATCTGTGTTATCTAAATGTGTTCCTCTCTACTAGGATACTCCTAAGTGTGGATGAATGAACTCTTCTCACTGAAACTCTGTGTCATTGTGGAGGTTGAACTCCAGGTTTATGGAGGAAATGCTTTCTTAATATTACTCTTATAGAATAATACTGTCTCGGTCAATGTTTTTGTTAATTATGACTACAAGCTGACCATACTGGTGGGGTACTTTCAAGCTACTGTTTAAATGGGACAGGCACACAGAGTACAGTGAATTTATGGTCATTGGTCACCTAAATGCCCAATCTATGTATGAGTTTAAGTTGTGGGGCAGCCCAGAGGGTGTTGTATGTCAGATGCATCAAACTCTTGACCTGTAAAATTCTTGAGTATAGCCCAAACCAGGTTAAAATGTAGCTGGAAAATGCTTACTGAAATAAAAATACAACACAACACAGATAATGTTAATTTATGGTTTTCCAAATTAATATGCAGTCCGCCACTTCTATCTGAGTTTGACACATACTCTGGATCATCAGTAAGAGTACTTTCTCCATTGGTAAAGGTTGTAAGCACTTTCATACCTTCTCATCCTGTGTAATTCTTGTTCTTGTCCTGCAAATCCTCCTTAGGAGCTATTCCAAAATACTAGGACTTTCCATCAAGACCTCTTAATTTGTATACAAATAGAGCTGTCCAGACATTATTCTTTGCTCTCATTCCTTGACCATCCCACTTCCTTTTTCATTCTTACATTTCTCAGATAATACAATATTCCATTGGTAATATACTGCTTATAGAGACAATGGAGAGTTGATGGAATATTGGGCTCAGAGCCAGCAAGATAAAGGGATATTTACTAGCCATTTGACTTTTAATTAATGATTCTACCTCTGTTTTTGGCAACTCCACGGAATTTATTTATTAAGTTATTGACAGTTTGCAGTGTTTGTTGGTAGGGAGTTTCCATGATGATAAAATTATAGTGTATTTATTTAAAACAAGAGGGCTTACTTGTTCCTACCACAAACCTCTTCCATTGTACTTTTCTTGACTTTAATTTTTCACAACTTTAATTCTTCAGAGAATATGGTATCATGTGACTTACAACCATACAAAAACACCAAAAGAATATTACTATTAATAGAGAGGATTGATCAGGGAACCAGGAAGAAATTTGAGGAGTTTATGGGATGGTGAGGCTTTGGTATTTGTGATTTTATCCTTTGCTATAGGCTAATGACACCCTGTGGTGTCTCCTACAAGATGAGTCTTAGTGATTGCTAATGATTTATTTGGCTCAGACTAATATGGAGTAGAGCCACTCTTTTGTGTTGGAACACAAACATGATGAATCACAGGGTTCCTCTTTGTTTTCAAGATCCTTAGAGAAGAGCCATTGTTGACTTAAGGGTGATTGTGAGTTTAAGGGTTTCCACCCTCCCTCCCAAGAACTATTAATGGCTGCCATTGGGTTGGGATACATGGAACTCTTATGTGCTCTCACTCATGCGACCTGAGAGGGTATCTTGCTCCTAAATCCTGGTCTCAACCTTGGGAAGGCAAAGACATGAGTACACATGCTCTCAAGCTTATAGCAGTCATAAAGAGCAGAATCACATGGTTTGAATAATGATTATTTCTGAGCTCCATCTTTCTAAAGATAGGAGGGTGAAGTTCTTCCAGAATCCAGTCTGAAGGGAAAAAAATGGAAATTCTCAGGTGACACCAGCTAGGAAGACCCAAATTTGAGAGTTCTCAGACCCTGTCTTCTACAGATAGGAGGAAAGTTTTTTTTCTCCAGAAAAAAGAGAATCATGAGTGTGGACCAAAGCTAGACAATTATAAAGATCATAAAGGAAGCAAACCAGGATCCAGAGGAACAAAAGACATAGTCTTTACCTCTGCTAATATGATTTTTCAGAGGGCAGGTCTGATAGACAAGGAGTTGTTTGTTTAGCAGTCCTAAGTGCCTTTCTCTTCTGAGATAGGAAGCCCAAGAACTATTCCAAGAATCCAGGCATTTGGTATATCAAAAACCTAGGTGCTGTTCCAGTCTCTAGAGTGAAATGGAACTCACTGGAATTAGGGGAATTTCCACAGAAGCTTCATATTCATTTCCTTTCTGAGCAGAATCCAAACCACAGGGTGGTGCTAAGAGTCTGCTGCACTCACTAGAAAAGAAGAGAAGGATATAAATTATTTATAGGCTACTACTGAGTCCTTCATGTGTTTTCTGCAGTTTTGTGGGGTGGAAAAAAGGCTTTCCTATACCTAATGTGCATTATGTTGAGTTTTTGAACTTTTGCCAAAATCTATATATAAGCTGTGTTCTGAGAATTTTTTTTAAAGAGGCAGCTATACAGGAACAAAAAGTGAGTTAAGGTGAAAATTATTTGGGGTGCAAGGTTAACATGAAGATTGCACTTCATCTACGTAACCCCAGAGCTTATGGTCTTATTCATGGATTACAAAAAAAGGAAAAGAATCTTTGTATTAGAGAGAAACTTGAGATCCCTAAAAGTATTGTGCAATATTTCAACTGTAATTCAGCCCATTCTCCTCCTATTCAGTTCCTTGAAAGAGGCAACAATGGAGATAATTTATTTTTCCAGCCCTCTAATTAGTAACATTAAACAAGACATGAAACTGCTTTGCACTTGCTCAACAAAATAATTTACCATCCTCTTGAAGGATGTCCAGATCAGAATCTAAGAGGATGAAGGATGCTATTTAGATATTAAAGTGTTCCAGATATACCTACAGAGCCATAACTAGGAAGTTTGGTGCCCAAGAAATGCTACAGTAAAAGTATCCTCAAATCAACTGTGATATGGAAGAGATCATGGCACTAGTCTCATAGAGGAGACCCCCCAGGGCATTGACCCAAAGAGGAAATGTCTATCTCCTGTAGACAAAGACTATAGGACATTGCAGAGCTGCTGCAGAAGGGACTGTCTCCCAGGAAGGAGAAGAGTAGGATTGGATCAGGAAGTAATTGACCTGTTATATGACTACCAGTGGATGGAAATGTAATATCTAGTAGCATCCTAGTTTAACTAAGTATTAACTAAGATTAACTAATTATTCTCACTATCTAGTTTCTATGCTACTGAAGAGTTGTCCAAAATCTAAGAATAAGAAAATTTTAAATTTCACAATCACTTAAAATAATTATTTAAAATCTTTGTTCCCCACTAAATTTTGGTCGCCTCTGGCAAAGTCTGGGTTACTCTCTCTGGTTATATCATTGTGTTCCTCTTTCATACACCTTGTGGTTTGTTGCATCAAACTCTATTTTTGCCGAGCCTTCTTAATGAAATCTATCATTATTCAAAAGAGTTTTCCTAAGGTATCCACAGCGGACAAAACAGATGAAGAATCCTTATTTCACAGATTAAAATAATATAATAAATGTACAACAATAATATATATTATATATTGTATAGATTATGCTTACATAATCTGTGCAACAAGTACTCTTCATCCATCCATTTAGTTCACTGTGGATAATTAGGTCAAATAATTGGATAAATAACCTAAATCATTGGTTCATCAGTACATATATTTTGAACAAATACTGTGGTTTAATTTCAATGTTTTTAATTTCCACTTCACTTTGTGTTATTGTTATGTTCTGTGTTTCAAAGAGCTAGTGTAGTGATGTAGAGAGAGAGCTGGCCTTCGAACCATGAAGGCTTGAGTTCAAGTACTGCCTCTTGCACTTCTGACACATATTTACTATGGGGCCCTGGGCAAAAGAAAGTGTCTACTTGAATTGGTAGAGGGAATCCTCTCATTCAGAAATTCTACATACTAATGAAATTGTAGTTCCAGTTCCTATTTTTTAGTTTTCCAAAGATACACATAGGTGGGGGGAGGGAGGAGGATTGGTGAATTCTTGTTGAAACAGCATTTGATGAAATTATTATTTTGTATTAATTTATTAATATTATTTGCCTCATAAGCTATCAAATCCTTTAATTTGCAAATATATTTGAAATATTATTTGATTGGGGGAAGACAAATTTTACTCAAATTTTCAAAAACACATTGGTCTCATAAGGTAAAGTTCACTTATATTCAATACTGTGAAAGTCCAGCATAACAGAAGAATGTGAATAAATTTTGTAAAGAATTTGTAATTCATTTTGTAATGAATCTGACTTGGGTGAAATATTCTTGTCTTCCAAATAGCCTATTTAACCAGCTTTTGTGTCCAAATCTTCTTTAAAATGCTAGATTTTGGTCAAGGACATGGTACCTAAGCCTCCTCTGTTACTTCCTATTTAAACTTGGGGAAATGATGTAACCTCCAAGGATATTTTTCTTGCCAGTAAAATGAGGGTGTTGTGCTATATGTTTTGAGACCTCTTTCAACTCTAAATCTGTGAAACTAAAATTATATTTGCCTTTTTCAAACCTCTATGTGATGTCATGGTAAGCATGCTTTGTCCACCAACAAAATTATAACCCCTCTATAACTTGGTTGATGGTGTTAAGTTCTATCCAAATTTAGGTACTCTGACTTTTTGCCCTCAGATGACAGAGAGTCCACCACTGGCCCTATAATTGAATACTTTTTGGTTTGTTAGGAACTACCCCGTATGAGAATTACCTCCATGATGAAGCATCAGAGGAAGGCATTAATATACTAGAATCACAGACTTATAGGGTTCTAGAGTTGGCAGGAACATAAGAGATAAAATAGAACAACTCCCTCAGTTTTCAGATGAGAAAAATGAGTCTCAGAGAGGTGAAGTAATTTACCAAATATCATATAGCTAATTCACACAGAATTAGACTGATCTCATTTTCAGCCTCTTAGTTTTATGTTCCATATCATGTTATCTCTCACATGTAATTTATTCAAAATTCAGAGATAAACACAAATAATTATTAGTTGATATAACTGTCAAAATAATTTACTAAATACTCAGCATTGCAACTTCTTTCTGTCTTAAAATATTTTAATACAGTTTACAGATATAGTCCAGGCATAGCAGTGGCCCCCCAACTAACTTGAGGTTCTTTCTCTTAACACAATGGGACTATTCCACCCTTTCACCCTGTGGTCAGACAGGTCAGAGCGGTGTTTCCAGAGGCAAAGTCACTGAGTTAATACTCAGACTCTCAGGGTACAATGAGTAACCATGATGTAAGGGGATGCATTCCTCTTATTATCACTAGGCATTCTAGCTCCTCATCCCATATCATTATGTCTCTTATTCACACAATCAGTTACAATGACAACATTGGCTTTGAAACATTAAGTATTTTCTAAATGACAAAGCAAGAAAAATCATATTTATTCAGTTAAAAGCAAGAATAATTGAAATATAAATGTCTACCCATGAATTTGGGGTACACGTTCTGATCAGTGAATGTGATGGTTGTGGAGACAAAGTGGATACACACGTATAAAAACCTAGCAGTAAAATGTATGAGTGAGGAATCTCATAGGCCCAGGAAAACTTGACTTTACTATAGGCCTTGGAATCTTCGATTTCTTTAGGAAACAGTACATATCACATATCACCGCACAGTTCTCACAGTTCTACTGGACAAAGATTCATTTTAGTCACTCTTGAGCTGCTAAAGTGCACAATCACCAACAGCAGGTAGCTGAGAAAGTGTGAAGCTTTTTGCACACACACACACACACACACACACACACAAATATATATATATATATATATATATATATGCATATGTATGTATATAAATGTTGCTCAAAAACGAAACAAAACCTTTCCACTACAAAACCTTTCTATTTCTCTTTAAGCTATAGAAGGCAGTAAAGAGCAATGCAGGCACTGCTGGGAGTGTATGGGGTATTCAGAGAGGCTCTACTGCCTCTGGTGTAAGGGTTTGCCAAGCCCTTTTTAGGGCTGCTCATTCACCTTTGCTGTCTACCTGATTCACCCAACTCTCACATGTGGCTCCAAGAAGCTGCAGCATACACAGCAGCCACACTCCAGTAAAACTGTCTCAGCAGATGGTCTAAACCAGGTTGAGGGTAACTGACAAGTCTTAAACCCATCAATGAGTTAAGGGGGATCTCTACCCAAGCACGTGAAGACTTCCCCTCCAGTGTAATGGGCAAATGAGAACAATTTGTTCCAACAACCATGTGCTTGCTCACAGTTTGGTCAGACGTCAAAGACACCAAAGTCATTCACTAGTGATCTTGATGTTTGTCTTACTTCTGAGCCTCAATGACTCTAGAAGAGAGAGTAAAGCTGACAAGTTTGTGCAACTCTGTCTCACTTAAATCTAATTCATGTACAAGTCAGAACATCATCCCATGATGTCATTGACCCTTTTCAAAAACAGATGACAAACAACAACCCCTCTCTGGATATGAAGATGGTTCTCGAGGGCAATACACCCAGACAGGCGTCGTCTTCAAACAGCATGGGATGCTGCTTTTCTCCTATTGTCTTCCAGTAGCCACTTTGTTCCCTTCCTATCAAATGGATTGCTCCTCAGTTGCAAAACCTGTCAGCTTTACTCAGCTCCTCTTGTAAGTAACTTCTCTTGTCACCTTCAATTTCTTCCGTCACAGCTTCTTTTGGTTCCTCCTTACTTAGGTTCTTTGCCTGCTTCTTCTGTCTCTTTCCTATAGTCTTTCATGCTTCAAATCAGGACCTCTTTACATTTAGTGATCCATGTCCACCTTACAGTGTAAATCTCCAAAAAAAATCCATTTTTATGCCAGGTGTAACTGCAACATTCCTTATGTAATCTTTGCATAGTCCCCAAATAGTCATCTGTTCTATGCTCTCAGTCATATCTTTGATAAAAGCCTGAAAATGTACTGAAAACAGTCTTATGCAAATTAGTCAATGTTCCATAATACACTACAGCCATCTTTAACTCAGTACGTGTATTTTGAGTAGCACTGTTCTCTCAGGCACTCAGAAAGATCTGTGTCTATCCTCAAGCATTTTAATCAAGGGAGCTTTTTTCTTAAACTGATTTGATCAGTGTTCCTTAAACAAAAAAAAATGTTTCTACCCTTTTCACCAACCAGAACGTCCATATAACAGAAGTGTAGATCCTTCTTTAGGAAGAATCCAAACTTCACAGAGGCAATATCCAAGACAGTCCTGTCTTTTTTTTTCTAAGATATATGGAAAATAGGATTTTTTAAAATTAATGTATATATGTTCCTTTTGGGATAACAAGTGTACCCAGTTACTGAAACTCATTAGAAGTTGATGTATTCTAATGAACCAAGGCAATCCCAAAGAACCATGATGAAACATGCTATCTGGTTCCAGAGAAAGAACTGCTATCATCAGAATATAGAAGGAAGCATACTCTCCCTTTCCTTCTTTTTTCCTTTGATCGTGATGATAGTAATAGCATTTATGTTACTCCTACGATGTGGCAGGTACTAAGCATTTTATATATATTATATAATTATTATTCTAACCCTTCTATGTAACATCTTTGAAAACAAGCATTTTAAGCTCTCCTTTCTGCCTTTGTAAAGTTGGGAAATTATTTTCTGAGGTCCATTCCAATTCTGACATTTTTCTATCTGGACACTAATTCTGGAGTCAGTGTCAAGCAGTAGAGAGAACTTAGGGTCATAAGATTGGGAGTTGAAAGATCTTGGGTTCAGGGCCCAACTTTTCTATTTACTGCGTGATGTTGGTCCTGAACTTTTTTTGTGTATCATCAATACTTTTGTCAATTTGGTGAATGCTATGGACCCTTTCTCAGAATAAAATTGCCAAATGCATAAAATAAAATATGGAGGACTATAAAGGAAACCAATTATATTGAAATAGTTAGCAAAATGTATTTTTAAGTTCATGGTCCATAGATTAAGAATCCTTGACCTAGATTACTAGTTAACAAGGTGCATTCCTATTCAGCTCTTTCCCTTTTTCCCCTCATGCTACCTTCCAACAAATCTTCTCCATCTGAACAATTTCTTGAAACTGCCCTGACTGCTCATTTATCTTTTTTGCAGGCTTTAAATATTTTAGTGGATTTTGTCCTATGAATTTGATATAAGAAATTGTTGGACTTCACAAATCTCATTAAAGCTAGTACTGGTTTGCGAAAGCTTGGAAAAATTCCCATAAGAGCTTGCTTTCCAAAGTTCCCCGCCCATAGACGCAGAGGAAACATTTAATTCAAGTAATGGGACTTTTCCAAAAAAAGGGGGTAAAAGTTAAAGACTGCCAAGGGCCAACAGTGGTATGATTCAACTGACTTCTTTAAATGTGCAACTTAAATCCTTTAATGTTATATTTATTTTTATAGTTGTTTAATCTGCTAATCAGTGTGTCAAATTCAAGCTCTTTAATAAAGAGATTATAATTTGTTGGAAAAAAAAAGAATCCCTGGTCTAGTTGAACGACCTCGCTTTATAGATGAATAAAGAAAAGTCCATGCCTCTGGTTCTCATAGCTTTAGCCATTAGCCTTCAAGGACACGTTCCATTTTCTAGACAAGAAAAATATAAGAATCCCTGTATCTGTGACTTAGCATAATGGCTACTCTGATTCTCCACTTATTAGACCAACTATATATTAGTTTGAGTAACTTGGTTCTTTCTTTATGATCAAGCTCTTGCCTTAAAATCCAGTTCTGATATCTGGGTCCCTATTTTATCATTTCTGTGCTTGAGTCAATTATTCTAGGTTTGGCTTAGGGGCACTAAGCCCTAATATTTATGTCTATTGGCCACCAGACCACACTAGACCTCTGCTTATTATTACCAGTTTCCATGCTATGTTTGAGTTTTTTACTGGCCCATCTACTTATGCCTTCTGTCATATCTTCTTGACACCCACTCCCTTCCTATCAGTATTTCTTCCAGTGCTGAGAGCTGCATACACTAGATACATATTGATACTGGTTGACTTGACTTCACAGGCTCTCTTCCTGTAACCTCCCTAATTCTGGAAGCCAATGAATTTCTCTAATTCCTGGATACTAGCCATTTGGGCTACTTCAAATTCCTTCATTACTATATTACTTTAAATATTTTGCTATAATTCACTGATTTCCTCAGGAGCTACTGATGCATATAGAACTCTGTGGCTCTACCAAAAAACGTCACCTAGCTTCTGAGATATAAATTTTGGTGGGACCTTATTCTGTTTTTCAAAAGCACACAGTAGGAGCTGAATAAACATATCTACAGTCCAATGATGGATTGGAAATACCTAAAGGCAGATAGTACCTAGAAGTAAAAAGTTCCAATAATCTACAAACAGAAGAATTTGCCTTTGATTATTAGAAAATTGACTGAAATTAGAAACTTATTTAATTGTTCCCCTGAATTGCTAAGTCACTTACCCTTTCTAAATTTTAGCATTTTTTCCCTTTTACTTGAGTCCTTTTGAGGCCTCTATATATGATCTAATGAAATCTACAAAAATCTGATCCCTGGAAGCTGAGGTGCTATAAAATTGATAGGAATGGTCCTTATCACTGTTTTCTCTTTAAAGCCCCTGCAGAAAAGGAGAATTATGAAGGCAATTGAGCTATTTATAACTTACAAGACATTTGGTGGTAACTTTTAGAAGAGACTCCAAAGTCAAGTGAAAATGTCTGTCCCTGAAAAGTTTAAAGTTTTACTTACAAGATGTTCCACTAACCTTGTACTCATTTTAAATGGAAAATGACATCACTAAATGCATATGAAACTTGAGTTTGATAACCTCTGCCTTCATTACATCATTGAAGACAGCAAAGAGGCAAAAATAAAGAGGGATCTATATCATAATGCCCTTTATCTGGACTCTTCTATATCTGGAGTTGTTTGCTTTACTCTCAATCTGCCTCGTTTTTCTTTTGTAATGCTGATCCTTAGCTCAGTGCTTTTCTATGAATCCCAATCAGCCACAGGCTTTGGCAGAAACATAAAGATTGATAGTGTTTGGAGGTTTGTGTGTATAAAAAAATGTGTATGATCACCAGAAAATAAAATTTTCTACTTTCTATCATCATTCAATTTGGGAATTATTTTGGTATCTGAAGAAAATGTTAGTTTAGTGATTTTGTTTATGTTATTTTGCATTCTGATGAGCTACAAACGGGAGAGGCAAAGGCAGGTAATGTGTGACAGAAAGCAGACTAAATTTCCTGTTGTGTACAAAGAGTGAAAACAAATCGCCAGCTGATGGAAATAATTTCCATGGGGTCATGAATGTCAACCACAGAATTGCTTATCTTTTTTAAACTGGGTATTTCTTTAGCAGTTCTTGCTCAGCTATTGAAAACTAAGGTCACTGTGGAGGGGGGAAATGGGTGCTTTCTAACAATAACTTGGAGTAAGATTCTTTGGTAGCATTTCAGCTTTTAACATGCATCATTACCATAAGCATTCCCAACAAACCCAAGCCTTTTTAAGCCTATGTTCTGTGCAAGATACTAAGCACTCAAAAGTATCACAAAAAGGGAAAAATAAGTTAATGAAAATGTGTAAAAGACTTTTCTTGTAAGCAGTGATTTTCATTATGTAGCATGTCTACACATAACAAAACATATGTAATTACACTATCAATATTATGTATTCATCAAGTATTTAAACAATTTCACAATAAGCAAATTTTTCTCCAAATTTAGCTCTTTGAAAAAAGTGTACTTTCATTTTTAAAGGATATATAGAAAGCCTTAAGAGTAAGGATGGATTCCTGAAGGACATGCTTGCCCCTGCTGTGTAAAGGAGCCTAAAAAAGGAGCAGACAAGCCCTACTTAATAGAAGCTATAATCTGAATTTTAATCTTACAGAAGCTTTCTACCACTCTTGGTATGGCACACTATATTTTTTTTCTTATTCACTGATGTTCACACTAGAAAAACACATATGCTTAAAGATGGGGTGATAAAATCTTTAGAGTATAAAGTTCACATGTTTATCTCATTTTGTTTGATGCCATAAATGAAGAGTTATTGTGCATTTTTATTTTGCTTGTGGAGTAATTTTTCCAGGAGCAATGGATGTCTATAAGAGTCGGACTTTAAGGAAACCTGAGTGCCACAGAATCAACATTTTCATGTTTTAGGGCTGGTAAAAACTTTTAAGAGTCCCTTGGACAGCAAGGCAATCAAATCAGTCAATACTTAAAGAAATTAATTCAGGTTATGCACTAGAAGGTCAAATACTGAAACTGGAGCTTAAATATTTTGGCCACATAATAAGAAGATGGGACTCATTGCATAAGACCCTAATGTTGGAAAAATTTGAAGGCAAAAGGAAAAGGAATCAGCAAAGGATGAGATGGATAGATAGCATCATAGGGAAAAAAATAAATATGAACTAAGACAGACTTTGAAAGAGAGTGTATGGAGTCACAAAGAGTTGGACATGATTGAATGACTGAACACCACAGACGACATGTTTATTTTACAAATTTTTATTTTCTCTCCTTGCAAGAAAGTTTTCAATGTAACTATTATAAATTGTCCAAAGTTCATTAAAGAATAAAACTGAAATACTATTTAAATGTATGTGAAAGACAGGAACACTAACTACTGCTCTGTTTTGTTCAACCATTTTGGAAAGTAACTTTGAATTATTCAAGAAAAGTTAGTAAATTGTTTATTCCCAGAGATCCCACTACTCAAAATAAATCCTGATGTGGTCATTGATAGGAAATAAAAGACATGCACAAAATAAGTATATTTGTAGAAAAATATTCATAGCACTATTATCTGTGATAGCAAAAAGTTGAAAATATAGTACGTAGGAATGATTTTAAAAACTAGTTGGGGTAGAGGCAGTGAGGAGGCAGAGAGGATAGAGTTCTGGACCTGATGCCCAAAAGACCTAAAATTTAAACTTGCCTCAAATACTTACTATCTTTATGATTCTATGTAAGTCAATTAACCACTACCTACATCAGTTTTTTATTTCTAAAATATGAATAATCATAGCAACTAACTCCAAAGGCTGATGTAAGGATAAAAAATATATTTGCAAAGCACTTTGCAAGTATTAAAGAGATATATAAATGCTATCTATTATCACTGTCATTACCATCATCACCAAACTGTGGAATATACCTTAAAAAGGGTGTGAAATACTCATGAGTATGAAATAAAGATGAAAATATGTTGGATAATTCAATAGCTTATCTACTTTTTTCAATGAAAACAAAATCAAGACTAATGTGGCAAATTCGCTCCAACTGATAGCAAATGTATGACATTATTTCATATATGTGGGGGGGAAAAAAAGGTTAAATTGGAGTTAATAAATCTGAAATGAATGTCAAATATTGATGTAGGTTTGATCTACCCCTGTCATTAGTTGACAGGCTCATGATACAGATGATACATGTCATTGCACTGCTTGCTAAATTTTAATATGAAGTACGGAAAATCTTATGTGGAAGTTAAAAGAACTTTTATATTTACTATATTTCTCAGTGTCTTTCATTTTAGCAAGTACAATATCATAAGCTTGTTTCCAAAAAACTGCAACCAAAAAGTTTGAAACAACTTAATAAGTATAGATAATTGTTTGAAATTATCAGCTAAATTAAAATTTATCTCAACTTTTTTATCTCTGTTTTTTTTAAGTGGAGTAATATCTCTTCGAGGTGAATAAAGAAGTTTGAAGAGACATCCAATCGAAAATTAAAAATAATACAAATAAAAATAATAAAGACATTTTAAGTAAAAATAAATGTAAAAACATTGAGTAAAAAAACTGAAAACCACAAAGAATGGTTCCTGATGTTTGCCACTGGGATTCACAGATGAAGGTCAACTGCTTATTTCATACGACTACTTTAGCTGCAGATAACACAAATTTTAATGATGTGAAGTAACATCTCAAAAGTGTTCATGCAGAATTCATTGATAAAACCAGAGAATATTTCAGATTAAATTAAGTGCTTTAAGTAAAGAAAATCATTTTAAAGATCTTGTGTATGACATTAAAAAGACTGCTTACAGAATTGTTAAACATTAAAAATCCTCTTTAAAGAGGGAAAATGCTGGTGCTACATACAGCCATAGGTACTATTGAGATAATGCTCGGTGAAATATATGCAAAGCAACTTTTAATGTTTCCCCTTACAGATTAAAACAAGCACAAAAGATTATTTGCTTTTGAAGATCTATGTAATCAATTAAGAAATTAAATTCTTATTTTTTGATCAAAGTGCATGAAGTAACAAATGTACTTAAAAGAGCTCATATCTTTACATCTGGTGTGATGTTGTTGAAATAGATGTTAGTGAAGATTTGATGCTTTGGAAACTTATGGATGTCAATATCAAGATCAAGTGAAATTTTTGTATTATCGATGGATTTTTCAAAAATAAAAAATTTAAAAGCCGAGAGAATATTTGACTTTGTCACAGATACATTGTTTCTTGACCCCAACATACTGATATCATTTTTGTCCTCTTAGAGAACAAAGGACAACAACCAACCATTACTTGCTCTGTATCCCAAAAAGACTAAAAAGGGGGATCTATTTGTACAAAAATATTTATGGCAACTCTTTTTGTGGTGGCCAAGAATTGGAAATTGGGGGGATGCCCATCAACTGGAAAATGACTGAACAAGTAGTGGTATATGAATGTAATGGAATACTATTGTGCTATAAGAAATGATGAGAAGGATGCTTTCAGAAAAATCAGGAAAGACTTATAGGAACTGATGCAGAGTAAAGTGAGCAGAACCAGAAAAACATCATATACACTAACAGCAAAATTGTGCAATGATCAACTGTTAATAGCTTGTCTTTTCTCAGCAATACAATGATCCAAGACAATTCCAAAGGACTCAAGATGAAAAATGCTATCTACCACCCAAAAAAGAACTGGTGGAGTCTGAATGCTAAGCGAAGCATACTATTTTTCAACGTTTTTGTGTGCTTTTTTGTCTGTGTTTTCTTTTACATGACCAATATGGAAATGAATAAAATATACATACTGTAAAATGGGGGATAATAATAGCACCTATCTTACGGAGCTGATTTGAGGATACAATGAAATAATATTGGTAAAGCACTTAGGTGAGTACTTAGAACATGCGAGGTACTATATAAATGTTTTTTCCCCTTACTTCCTCCCTCCCTCCCTAAAACTAAGAACCTATTGTTTACAATGGAGATAAATTAGACTCTTTTCTAAAAAATTCAGGAATGAAAACAAGAATGTCCACTGCCACCACTTCTGTTTGACATTGTATTGGAAATGCTGGTTATAGTAATAAGAAAAAAAAGTGGAGGGTGCTTCAGACTGAAAATGTTGCAAGCACTTTTGGAGTCATTATATTTGTTTTATTTAACTCTTACTTTGTTATGAGAAATCTCTCAGAGTGAAAGAAATCTATAAATGTTTATAATGTAAAAACAAAAGACATCAATAAAACTTTAAAAAAGAAAAGCTAAGTGTTCTATTGCTTGAACACTGCATTGTTTGTTGTTTGAGAAATACCCAAAAGGAGAGAGAGAGATTTTAAATGGCTAACTCTGACAGAATGAGATTTCTGGGTGGGAGCTCATATTCAAAAAGCAAAGAGAGCTACTGACTCATTTAACTTTCCAGAACAGAGAGGGTATGTTCACCCATATTCAAAATGAATCAGTAACATTGTGGTAATAGTAGCTGGGCTATCTAGGAGATTAATCTCCTGGCACATTCAGGTTTGAAAGGAAAGAAGTATTCCCTCAAAAAGGAGGCCGAGGGAGAGACAAGAGAGTAAAATTATGAGACAGTGAAGGAGTGAAAGGTCCTGGTCTGTGTCAGTCACAAAAAGGTAGGAGGAAGATAGTACAATGACTGACATCCTTTCACCTGCTTACCTACCCAATGGATGCTACTTCAGTATTTTACAGTTTTATACAGTGTGTTCAAGCTTTAATAAGCTTAAAACAGCACTAAGACTTTTTGGAGTGTGTGTGTGTGTGTGTGTGTGTGTGTGTGCGCGCGCGCGTGCATGTGTGTGTGTGTGTGTGAAAGAGAGAGAGACAGAGACAGAGAGACAGAGAGAGAGAGAGAGAGACAGAGAGAGAGAGAGAGAGAGAGAAAGTCAAAATGGAAAAAGAAAAATAATAAAGGACTTGGAGTTTTAAGCCATAGCAATTATCACTTTCCACCCTCCCCTTAGCCTAGTTATCTCAAAGGGTAAGAGTAAATAGTATTTACATAGAATGTGTATTATAAGGAATTGAAAAGTGCTTTGTAGATATCTTTCATATCTTTAGAGTGTCCTTGCAAAATAGAGAGAGGCAACTATGTTTATTCTCATTTTATAGGTGGAGAAACTGAGTCTTAGAGAAGTTAATTAGCTTGTCAAGCTTTTAATAAAACTGGAAATAAAACCCAGACTTTCTACCTCCCAGACCTCTGTTCCTAGATTATATATTGACACTCCCAAAAACCTTTAATATTATCTAGTTTAACCATTTTTAATAGTTAATTGAGGTGTAAAGTGTTGAAGATCATGCAGGTAGCAGAGTCAGAGTCTCCATGTCTAAATTCTGGATTTTTTCAACTGTGCCACACTCTTAATTGGATCATACCTTCATGGACAGGAAAGGATAAATGACACATAAGTGGATGTTTTCATTATATCTTAGGAAGCAGTGGACTTTTAAGATCCTTTCTGTTGACTGGGCTGAAGAGAGGAGACAAAAGTATTACACTTTCATAAAAGCAAATACCTTTCATTCATTTCAAGGGCAGCACTATACTCAAATGAAGCAATTAGTCATATTAAGAATATTAGCTTTTTTCTCTACATATATTCTAAATTGATATTTCTAAGGCACATCTTTTCACTAGGCCCCCCTAGGGTATCACTTCTTCCACTGAACCCTCACAACTGGACCTCCAGCTGCCTCTTTGGCACAGTGCTAATTGATGACAACTCACTATATCCACCCTGGTGGGTCAGCCACTTGACCACCCTGTCTTTCTGCCATGCCTCTGCTGAGCTCATTTTTTCTCAGTTCTACCCCTCTTTTCCATCTTTTGGGCTGGGGACAGTAATCAAGCCAATACTACCATTGCTTCTGATACAAGTAGGTCATTTGATAACCCTATGACTTTCATCTCTTTTTTATTTGCATCCCCCTTGTTTAGTGCAATATCAGACATATAGGAAGTTCTTAATAAACACTTTTTAATTCATAAACCAATAAGGCTCTACTGGACAATTGGTCAAGGTCCAACTTGAATAATACTTCCAGTGTTTTTATTACTTGCTTTATAGAAAGATATGCAAAGCTCGAAGTTTTTAATGGAAAATTGGGCTATAGGAATAGTTTTATCCCCAAGGAATAAAGAGCATGTCTTAAATACACACCAACATCACTTGTTGGATCACTTCACTTAAAACTGAGTATACTGTTCAGGTTTTTGGATGGACTTTATGAGAACGGCTCTTCTCCACTGCAAAACAATCTCATGCATATATATTTCAGGTCACTATTTGTTTTCATTTCCTTGGGTATATTGGGTGAATTGAAGCATGTCTCACCATTTGAAGCATCATGTGATAGATCAGGTGGATGAGATGGAAGAAAGGTTGAGACGTAAAGGTACAAGGGTCTGGAGAATATTACCCTCTCAGTACTTTTTCCAGCAAACGGGAGCCAAAGAGGGCCTGAGGTTCCTTTTGCCATGAGGATAGCTACAGAGGCTCCCTGATGTTCTGTGACAGTAATAGCAGACCACCTAATAGGCATGATAAATTATTCAATACACTGCAAGAAAGAATGGAGACTTCTGTGGAGTGTAATAAAGTTGGATTCTCTAAGCTGTATGACTGAAGAAATAATCCTTTTCATGGAGAGAAAACTATATTTAATGTCATTTTGGATCATAATAATTCAGATTCATTTATTTACTATTGTTGATATGTAGAAACTCATTGAAACGAGTTCAACTTTTGAAAAGCTACACTGTGAAATGAAATGAAAGCACAGAATGAAAACAAATGCTTCTAAGGCTTAATTAGTGGAACATTACAGATACACAGGAAATTCCCTCAGAATGGTGTTCTTTATTATGCTTCTGTGGCTGGTAGTTATAAAATATGGTTTCTGAGGGGCAGCTAGGTGGCGCAGTGAGTAGAGCAACAGCCCTGAAGTCAGGAGGACCTGAGTTCAAATCCGGCCTCAGACACTTGACACACTAACTAGCCATGCGACTTTGGGCAAGTCACTTAACCCCAACTGCCCTCCAAAAAGCAAAAAGAAAAAAAATATGGTTTCTGTACTTTATAGGGGAATCAGTTTGTTAGTTGGTTTAGAAAAATAGTGAGTATCCCTGAATATTTGCGTAAAGACCGGACAGGTGATAAGGGGAGAACATCATCAAGCAACTCACTGGTTTCCCCATCATGTATACTATTTTATTGGAAACTGTCATAAGCTTTGACAGTTATTATAGATTTTTTTGTTCCCATTTCACAATTGTGATAAAATAGTGAAAATATCCTTTGTGCCAATAAAAAATAGCAATATGAAGGAGAAGGAAGAGAAGGAGGAGGAGAAAGAAGAGGAGGAAGAGGAGAAGGAGAAGGAGAATGAGGAGGAGGAGGACAAGAAGAAGAAGAGGAGGAGGAGGAGGAGAAAGAGGAGGAGAAGGAGGAGAAGGAGGAGAAGGAGAAGAAGAAGAAGAAGAAGAGGAAGAAGAAGAAGAAGAAGAAGAAGAAGAAGAAGAAGAAGAAGAAGAAGAAGAGGAAGAAGGAGGAGGAGGAGGAGGAGAAAGAGAAGGAGAAGGAGAAGGAGGAGGAGGAAGAAGAAGAAGAAGAAGAAGAAGAAGAAGAAGAAGAAGAGTTCAACCTATCAGAAAGGATTTTATTGTTTGAAAAGTGATTTTATTGGGAGGCTAAAGAGTGATAGTGCTGACATAGCATGGAACCTAGTCCCAGACCACATGAGGTCTAGTCCAATTCTACTTTGATATGCTCATAATTACAAAATATTTATAATATCTTACTAGTAGTATCCCACAGATAGCTCTGACGAATTGCCAAATGTGCCCTAATTTCCCTAAGTGATACTTCTGTTAGAACTCAACTCCTGACCACCATTGAGAGGTAACTGCTATTGAGAGAGGAGGAAGTGCTAAAGTGCCTAGTGCTAAAAAATACGTACTTGCAGAACATATATATGTACACATGTGTGTATGTATATATAAGGCAATTTCAACTACACAGGCCCATCAGTATATATATATATATATATATATATATATATAAAATATTTAAAATATATAAAAGAATATATATGTATATATATGTATATATTCTTTTTCACACAATAATACTGTGGATAAGGACACCAAAAGATTGTTCAGATGTATCTTATTACACTTTGTTCCTCAATATCTTAGGGGAATATGGGCAAAATCCTTGTATATTTAGGACTTTATATGGGAAAGGAAAAATTTTGAATGAGTTCCTTCCAACTTTAACTCTAGAGATAAAACTCTAAAGAATAGAATTGAAATGAGAATGAATCCTTTATGTCTAAATCATGAACCCATTTTAGCCTCATCCTTGTATATGTTGTGAGATGTTGGTCTAACCCAGACGTTCACAACTTAGCCGTACATACGGGCCAAAATTAAAATAGCCTAAACTTCTTTGGGCCATGTATAGGTTTTTAGCGGCTCAGTTTCCAAGTAAAGGTATAATTGATGATTAAACTATTTCTCAAAAACACTTTTTTAAAAAATCAGGATATAATCCAAAAACTGCAATCAGCAAACACTTCTTTATGAAGTCACCTTCAGTAAAAGACTTCTTAGGAGCAATTTCTTTAAAAATCTGAAAACCAACTGTAGTAGTTGCCTCATTTTCTAGGTTTACTTTCTTGAAAAACCATTGTTCCCCACTGAGACTTTTCAGCAGTTTGAATGATTTAATTTGTTTTTCATTGCTGTCCAATATGCTTAAGTCAGGATGTTTTGATTCAAAACATTCCTTCTCAATGACTATTACTTCTCGGCAAACAAAGAAGAATATTTTGTCTTTCATGTATGTAAACAAGTATCTTATCTGTCCATTTAGATTAAACGCTCTATGTTCTGATTCAATCTTCTGTTTCTTTTTATCACCCATTTAACAAAGTCACCCCCAAAACTTTATTGTTAGAACCAAAAACTCTCCACAGCAACTACTCACATACAAAGAAATCCTACAACGAGCATCTAACCTTGTAACTTGTAGGATGCCTGCACAGTGTGGAAAGGGAAGAAGTCCTCATGTTGTTTCCATGCACCGTATTAACAGGCATCAGCTGCATTGGCTTGCGGCTACACATACTTTGTCGCTGTTCAATGCCAGTAAAGACTGAAAACACAGTGAAAAGATAAGACTCTTATTCCTCTCAGATTAGAGGCAGATTGGTGATGGTTGGTTGCCTAAGGCCACATGGCAAACAGGGCAGAGTGTGCAGTGGCAACCTACCCTCAGAGTTACATGACAGAAACAATAGTGACTACTGGAAGGTGGGTTAAGCAGAGGATGGACAAAGCACACATTACATCTTTACTTTCTTTAATATACTCTACATTTTTCCCAGGTTGCCTGAAATCCTTTGGTAGGCCACAAGCTGCCTGTGAGCCACTGTTGTGCAGACCTGGTCTATACCTAGTATGAATCCCTCCCAAAAACATCTTGAACCCCTAAGACCTGAAAAGGGTCTAAAACTTCAATTAGCCACTCAGGAGAGACGTTTTGGTCCATTCCGAACTTGATATGGGAAAGGAAAAATTTGGAATGAGTTCCTTCCAACTTTAACTCTAGATGTAAAACTCTAAAGAATAGAATTGAAAGAAGAATAAATCCTTTATGTCTAAATCAGAGCTTTACATGCTTTGGCATGACAGACATGCATTGTTTTCCTCTTTGAGTGAACCCAAAATCCACTTTCCTATATCAGCTCCATCAAACGGAGCTGATCAGGAGCATGCTTTTGGTTCTGACTGTCCAGGGCGGGAGGCCTAGAACCAGGCACTATCTTGAATAATGTGACTTTTTTCTTATCTTGGTATTTCATGGGCACGTGTTACTCTATTTTATGTTATTTATGCATATATAGCCATGTTGATGATAGAATAAACACAGACATCCTGGAACTATAATTTCAATTGACACCTTGATTTTCTCTTATCTTATTATACTTACATTCTGTCCAATTAAGAAAATCCTTTCTCATGTTATGGTTGCCACATATGGAAACTATAATGTTGGCTGACACAGACATCCTGAGTTGGGATTGCTCTAAATATATAAAGGGTCTTCTTCAGCCTGCTTATCTCTGAGTTGGAATCATTTTCTGGCTCCCATGTATACAAGAATTCTGCTAGCTTAAGGGGGATAAATAATATACATGTCACCTACCTTGCTTGCTTCCTTTAACCAGACTTCCAGGTCAACATCAGTTTCTGCCAAGCTGCTTTCCAGTTCTCCCAGCAATTTTTGTCAATAGTGAATTCTCCAAAACACTTAGTTAGATTTTTGAGTTTATCAAATCCTTGAGTATTACCTTCATTTATTACTGTGTATTTTCTTCCTAATTAAACTACTAATGCAACATTCATAACACCCACAGAGGTTTTGAATATGCTGGTGTAGTTGTGATTCACAAAATGTAACAGACTCTCCAAATGGAAGACAGAACTAAAACATTTATTCTGTTTGAACACCAGAAAGCCAAATCCATCATAGCAACCAAGAAGTTGGTACACATCATCAATGCAGTGAGTACTGACATTCCCAAGCCTTCCTTTTGTCAGGCCTTCAAAACAAAACAGGTTCCCTAAAACAAAAATGCCCATCTCTCACTCAAAATAGCTGCTTTGCCTCCATACTGCTTGCTCCCAACTCTGTTCTGGCTCTCCCCTACTCCTTCCTGCTCCACCCTTTCAGCCAGTTCCTCCCACCATGTGATTACATTTGGCCTATTAAGGGTCAGGGGAGATCTTCAAATTACCATTACCATTACACTAACCTATTCAACTGATCCAACACTCTTATTTCTTAGCCAGTAAGAGATTGTTTTCACAATTGCTACTTTGTGATATAGTTTGTGATGTGGTACTGCTAGATCATCTTCCTTCATATTTTTTAATTAATTCCCTTGATATTCTTAACCTTCTGTTCTTCCAGATCAATTTTGTTATTATTTTTTCCTAGCTTTATGGTTTTTGGTAATCTGATTGTATGTTACTGAATAAGCAAATCAATTTAGATAGAATTGTCATTTTTATTATGTTGATTCAGGCTACCCATAATAGCAATATTAATTGCTATTAATATCTCTCCAGTTGTTTAGATTTGTCTTTATTTGTGTGAAGTGTTTTATAATTGTGTTCATACAGCTCCAAAATTTATCTTGGTAGGTAGACTGGCAAGTCTTGTATATTGTCTACCGTTATTTTAAATGGAATTTCTCTATTTCTTGCTGCTGGGATTTGTTGGCAAACATATAGAAATGCTGGTGTTTATTTAAATTTATTTTAAATTCTGAGATTTTGATGATATTAATTATTTCAAGTAGTTTTTGTTGATTCTTTAGGATTCTCTAACGATAGCATAATATCATCTACAAAGAGTGATACTTCTGTTTTCTTATTTCTCATTTAAATTCCTTCATTTTGTTTTCTTATTGCTATAGCTAGAATCTCTCATACAGTACTGAATAACAGCGATGATAGTGAACACCCTTGGCTTCACCTCACATCATTTGCAAACAGTTTATATAGAATTGGAATTAATTGCCTTTTAAATGTTCAATAGAATTCACTGGTGAATACATCTGGTCCTGGGGGTTTTTTCTTAGGCAGCTCATTTATGGCTTGTTCAATTTCTTTTTTTTCTTTTATTTTTAATTTATGGAATAAAATAAGCATTTCCATAACAGTACGATAAAAAAAAGACTGTAAATGAAACTGCAAACCTAGTAGGCACAACTTCCTGTTCTTTTCAAATACACAAGGAAGCATCGTGTAAGTTTCTCCTTTTTTTTCTTCTCTCCAACCCACACCCTAGAGATGTCTACCATTAGCCACAAATAGGTGTATGTATGTAAAACCATTCTATACACACTTCTATTTATCAGTTCTTTCACCCATCTCTGTGATCATACATCACATGTATCCTCTATAGCTAATTTTGGTATTTATAATAGACAAAATAACTTACTCATTCAAAGTCATTCTTTTTCTTTTTGGGGCCGGTCTAAGGGTTTTACTTCTCCTCATTCTGTGGTGGTGTACAAAAATAGCAGTGAAGGAAGGGAATAAGAGTGTTAGGGAACATAATCTATGCCTGGCAGTATTCCATAGCTTGGCATTTTCTCCATGATCACTTCTAGGTAATGATCTCTTGGAAGGAAGGGCACTATGTGCCCTCAGGGGCTCTCAGTCTCAGGCCTCCCTACCAATATTTGCCAAACCCTTTCAGATCTTCCAGAAAGCTGATGTGCTCCTGGTGCTCTAAGACCGTGCTGAGCTCCATCAGTTCATCTTCAAATGCCATGTCCACCATGCCGTGGGCCAGGAAGTCCATCAAGGGGTCGTACAGGACCCAGGACAGGGACTCCAAGCAGAGCACACTTGTAGCTTGTATCCTTCCAGGAGGATTCACAGGTGGGCTGAAAGCTAACTTCTGATGTCACTCTGCTCCTCTTCCTCCTGTCCCACCTGGTCCTCTGGACAGTGGCAGTCCAGCAACAGGACCTTCTTCATACTGTCCTTCACAACCTCCACCACGAAGTTCAGGGTAGACATAAGTTCAGGGTCTTGCTGTTCTTGGGCTTTCTGTCACTCTGGTGACTCGTCGTCAAAGTTGGTTGGGATACTGGTCTTAATATTAAATTGTTACCGAGATCCTCTCCCCAGCTAATCTCTGGCTTAACTTGGCTTCTGTGCCTTGCACACCAAGTTCCCAGGCCCTGGACATCTTGGGGAGGGATTTGTGTTTCTGGATTTCCCTTTCTTCTTCAATTTCATCTGTCAGGAATTCAACAAAGGCCTTGTCCCCCTTGTTGTGGATCCCCCACCCTCGTGCACGAGCACAGGTGGGGCAGAGGGGGCATGCGGCCCAACCCCGCAGGCAATTCCTCCTCCCAGGAGGCTTTGGGAAGGCATGAGTGGCTGCGGCCACAGTGGAGCAGAGGATGGTTGGGAGGACAGTGGGGAGTAGAGTCCTTGGGAGGGCGGCAGGGTAAAGGCAGGGGAGACAGAAGCCTGCCCATGACCAAGACACGAAGAGGGGGATGGGAGCAATGATGGAGACCAGAAGAACTGGGGGGAGTGCCTGAAAGTCGTTCATAAAACAATATTGCTGCTACTGTATACAATGTTCTCTTCATTATTTCACTCTTCATTATTTCATGCAACTCCATGTTTTTTTTTCCTAAAATCATTGCATTCATCATTTCTTGTAGTAATCCATCACAATTATATAACTTGTTCAGCCATTCCCCAATTTATGGGCATCCCTGAAATTTTAAGTTTCTTCTCACCATAAAGGGAGCTGCTATAAATATTCTAAAAAAAAAACCCATTCTTTTCTTTTTTGGCAAATCATCTTTGGAAACATACCAAGTAGTGGTATTGCTGAGTCAAAGAGTATAGGTAGTTTAATAACTCTCTGGACATAATACAAGATTG
Organism: Pseudocheirus occidentalis; assembly: GCA_028646575.1. Taxonomy (NCBI): domain Eukaryota; kingdom Metazoa; phylum Chordata; class Mammalia; order Diprotodontia; family Pseudocheiridae; genus Pseudocheirus; species Pseudocheirus occidentalis. Next base: position 207,123,929 of record CM053598.1, read on the forward strand.
CTCTCCAAAACAGTTAGATCATTTCAGAATTCTAACAATTAATTACTGTCCCAATTTTCCCAAATCCTCCTCAACATTTGACATTTTTCCTTTCTATCATTTTAGCCAATCTGATAGTGTAAAATTATGTCACAAGGTTGTTTTAACTTGCATTTCTCTTACCAGTAAATATTTAGAACATTTTTATATAAATTGTTTCAATTTCTTCATTGGAAAATTGTCTATTTATATCCTTTGATCATTTATGAAATGGTGAATGGTTCATATTCTTACATATTTTAATATGACATATATGTGTGTATGTGTATATACATACACATTTATATATGCTTCATTGTCAACAGTACCTTTTATCAAAATGTAATTTGCTGTTTCCTCTTCAACCCACCCCAGAATAACATTCCAATCAACCTTCCATACCCCACCTGCTGCCTATCTGTTAGTTCTTCCTTTCATGCCCCATTTTTATGAGATAGTTCTCCTTTAAACTTTCCCTACTCAGTTTTGCATTTAGAATCACCTCATCATACATATCACAGCCCCAACTTTCTTTCAAATTACCTTAGTAATGATAGCAGTTTTAAGAACAGTATTACTAATAATAACTAATCCTAATATTAATAACATTTTCATATATCACAAGTCAACAATTTATCTATAATCAGTGTCTTATAATTAGTCTTTCATGATTTCCTTATATTTCTTCTGGATATTTTATATTAATTTTTAAATTTCATTTTCTAAGATACTATTGTTTTAAAATTCTATTTCCTTTTCTGTTAATCTGGCCAATTTGTATTTTTTTTAAGTATTCATGCATTTCACTTACATTGTCAGGTTTGTTGGAATGTAATTGGGCAAAATAGCTCATAATAATTGCTTTATGTTGCTCTTCATTTGGTGGTGGATTCATCCTTTTAATTTTTAATGCTTTTAATTTGGTTTTATTCTTTCTTTTGAAAATCAAATTAACCAGGGGCTGAAGCCAAGATGACTGCGTAGAAGCAGGAAAACTCCATGGTTCCCCCCATAACCACCTCAAACACCTATAAAATATGACTCTAAACAAATTTTAGAGCTACAGAACCCACAAAGTGACAGAGAGGAACAAATCTCTAGCTGAAGGCAGCCCAGCAGGGCCACATGAAGGGTCTAAAGAAAATAGCACCTTGAAAAACAGATTAACTCAAATGGCAAAAGAGGTTCAAAAAGCCAATGAGGGGAGGAGCCAAGCCCAGCCCTGCATGAGCCCACAGTTCTGGACCCAGAGTGGCGCTGACCAGCAGCTGCAGCAGACTTTGGGAGAGTGGATCACCAGAAGCAGTGGCAGTTTCCAGAATGATCAACCCATAAATACCAAAGAAAATGTGAGAGGTGCAAATGTCAGTTGGATCTGGGGGGGAAAGGGGGGGAAATGTAGGACCGGGTCTAGCCCCTGCCCCCAGAGGTAGAAGTGATGGAAGTGCAGCGGCCCTGTAGCCACTTACTTCAGAGCTCCTGGCTTACAGATCATAAGGAGGCCAAGTGAAAATTCAGAGGAAAATCACTCGTGCTTTAACCTGCCTGGATCTGGATCACAGTCTTGGGTGGTGGTCCTGAGGTGTGTGACCAATGAGCCAGAGTTTGTGGTGGCTGTAGAGAGAGCGCATTCCTAATAGCTCCAGCAGCTGTGAAAAACCCAGCAATTTGAGAAAAGGCTCTCCCCTCTGGAAGGAGAGTTCTACTGTGGCAAAGAGCTCAAAAGTCAAATAATTGACTGGCAAAATGAGCAAGCAAAGGAAGCAAACCAAGCACAGCAATCCAATTTTAGATTCCTTTTTTGGGAACAAAAAGGAGCAAAGCATGGAACAGGAAGAAGACAACACAGTCAGAATTCCTGCACCAAAAGCTTCCAAGAAAAACATAAACTGATTACAGGCCATAGAGGAACTTAAGAAGGCTTTTGAAAACTGAATAAGCAAAGTGGTAGAAAAATTGAAAAGAGAAATGAGAACGATGCAAGAAAATCATGAAAAGAGAGTCAACAACGTGACTGAAGAAAATAACACCTTAAAAATAGATTAACTCAAATGGCAAGAGAGGTCCAAAAAGCCAATGAGGAGAAGAATGCCTTAAAAGGCCAAATTTACTGGATGGAAAATGAATTTCAAAACCTCCCTGAAGAGAATAATTCCTTCAGAATTAAACTGGAGCAAATGAAAGCTAATTACTTTATGAGAAACCAAGATACTATTAAATAGATCCAAACAAACGAAAAAATAGTGGGCAATGTGAAATATCTCATTGGAAAAACCACTGACCTGGAAAATAGATCCAGGAGAGGTCATTTAAAAACTATTGGACTACATGAAAGCCATGATCAAAAAAAGAACCTAGAAATCATCTTTCAAGGAATTCTCAAGGAAAATTGCCCTGATATTTTAGAACCAGAGGGCAAAATAGAAATTGAAAGAATTCACCAATCACCTCTTGAAAAGGATCCCCAAAAGAAAACTCCTAGGAATGTTATAGCCAGGTTCTGGAGTTCCCAGGTGAAGGAGAAAATATTACAAGCTGCCAACAAGAAACAATTTGAATATTGTGGAAACACAATCAGGATAACACAAGATCTAACAGCTTCTGAATTAAGGGATTAAAGGACTTGGAATATGATATTCCAGAAGCCAAAGAAGCTAGGATTAAAACCAAAAATCACCTACCCAGAAAAACTGAGTATAATGTTTCAGGGGAAAATATGGTCAATCAATGAAATAGAACACTTTGATGAAAACACCAGAAATGGATAGAAAGTTTGATATTCAAATACAAGAAGCATGAGAAGGTAAACAAGGAAAAGAAATCATAAAAAAAACTTATTGAAGGTGAACTATTTACATGCCTATGTGGAAAAATGATCATTGTAGCTTATGAAACTTTTCTCAGTATGAGGATAGTTGAAGGGAATATAAATATGTGTGTATTTATTTATTTATATTTATATATGTTTACATACATATATGTCTATATAGGAGGGTATGCATGTATATGAATACATATGTGAGTGTGTATATATATGTACAGGTATACATAGACAGAGGTCACAGGATCAATTGAATAGGAAGGGATGATATTTAAAAGGTGAATTTGAGAGGTGAGAGAGGAATATAATGAGGAGATGGGAAGAGACAGAATGGAATAAGTTGTATAGAAGAGGCAAGGGATAACTGTTACAATGGAGGGGAAGAACAGGAAGGCAATTGGGAATGAGTCAACCTTACTCTCATTGAATTTGGCTTTGGGAGAGAATGACATACACTCTAAATTGGGTATCTTGCTCTGCAGGAGAGTAGGGGGAAGGAGATGAGAGGAGGGAAGATGGAGGGGAGGATAGGTTGGGAGTAGGGTAGTTAGAAGCACACACTTTTGAAAAGGGCCAGGGCCAAAGTAGACAATAGAATAAGTGGAGGCGAGATAGGATGGAGAGAAATATAGTCAGTCTTTCACAATATATCCACTATGGAAATGTGTTGCATAACCCCTTATGCACAACCTATATTGAATTGCTTATCTTTCCAGTAAAGGTGGGTGATGAGGGAGGAAGAGAATGGATCTGGAATTCAAAGTTTTGAAATCACATGTTTAAAAAATTATTATTATCATTATTATTATTTACGTGCAACTGGTAAATAAGATATACAGGCACTGGGGTATGGAGATCCATCTTGGCCAACTGGACAGTGGGAAGAAAGATGGGGCAGGATACAGGAGACAGCAGATTGGGGAAGGGGATATACAGTGGGATAATTGTTTTGGGGTGGTGGGTAGGGAGAAAATTTGTAACTCAAAATGGATTGTGGAAATTGTGGATTCATTGTGGAAATGAATGGTGTAAACTAAAAATAAGCAAAAATTTAATTTAAAAAATAAAAAATAAAAATAAAATTAACCAATGGATTGCCTGTTTTATTGTTTTTTTATAAAACTACCTCCTAATTTTTATTTATTAGTTCAATGTTTTCTTGCATTCAGTTTTATTAATCTCTTCTTTGATTTTCAGGATTTCCACTTTAGTGTATAATTGGGGATTTTAAATTTGTTTTTCTTTTGTTTTGTTTTTAATTGCATGCCCAATTCATTGATCTGCTCTTTTTTAAATTGATGTAAGCATTTAGAGACATAAATTTTCCCTTAAGTACTGCTTGAAAATTAGAGTGGGTTCTCAGACAGAGATCAATGACTATGTTGTTAAAACAAGATTGAAAGATTGCAAAAAAATTTTTAAAGCACAAGATATCTCCTACCAAAATTAACTGAGTTGGAAAAGGACTCAAGGAAAGATCATCTAAGAATTATTATACTAGTCAAAAATCCCAACAATAAAAATCCTAGACAACATATTTAAAGAAATTATAAATGAGAACTGCCAAACAGAAACAAAGGGCAAAGTAAAAATATCATCTATTGGTCACTTCCTAAAAGGAAACTCTTGATAATTGAACTATTTCTGGTTGGTTGCAGTATTTTTTTTCTTTTACCTAGAAGTTCTGAATTTTGGCAATGATGTTCCTAGGAGTTTTCATTTGAAGTTTTTCTAAAGCAGTTTATTTTGATAGAATGTACTTTCTTCTTTTGTTTTTAGTTTCTTTCAATTTTTTTTCTAGTATTTCTTAGTGTCATATCCTGATTTTCAAGAATTATTAGTTTATTAGCCTTCCAAGTTTTTATTGTAAAACACACCAATACTGTCCATGAGGTTTTCTTGGTAAAGATAATGTAAGGTTTGTCATTTCCTCCTCCAGTGGATAAAGGCAAACAAAGGTTACATGACTTGCCCAGGGTCACATGGTTAGTAATTTTCTGAGTCCAGATTTGAACTCAGATCTTTCTGTCTCCAAGTTCAGTGCTCTATCCACTGGACCACCTTGCTGCCTCCAATAGTAACATATATACTTGGGGAAAATCTGTCTCCCTGTAATGCCATGCATGGGCAGATTTCCAAAAAAAAATGCTACTGTGAACATCTTTTAAGATTTGGATTACACAGTATAGTGAACACTCTGTTTATTCCATTACAAATCAAGGGAAGCATTCACAATATTACATCTTATCATAGAAAATTACAAAATGGTGTTCATAACAGCTTAACATTAGAATGGACACACAGTTTTCACTACAGTGGCCACAATACTTAGAACAAGGAATAAAAGAATAATCATCTGGTTTCCCTAAGGGGGAAACCCTTCTCCCTTAATCATTCAATCAATTCACAATACAATAACCAAACTTCCACTCATGGAGCAACCATTAATTTAATCATTTGATCAATTCATAATACAATAATCAAATTTCCCCTCATGG
>CM053598.1:207129765-207150183 GCA_028646575.1 Pseudocheirus occidentalis
AATCCCTGGCACACACTGAAGTTCACAGGATCCAGCACATCTCAAACCCTTCACCACTTCTCTTGCCTGGAACTGAAGGATCAGCCAGGCCACAAACAAAGAAAGTCTTATCCTGATCATGCTTATTCAGTCCTCCAGTAGTTCAGCTGGCACTAGGATCCAGAAGGAATATTGACCTTCTGGGTAGCTTTCACCAGATTCTGGTCTCAGGAAAACTCCTTCTCTTTTCTCAGTCACCTTCCAGATGCTGGGAGAGAATATCTCTCTCTTTCTCTCTCTCTCTCTCTCTCTCTCTCTCTCTCTCTCTCTCTCTCTCTCTCTCTCAAACTCCAACTCACTTCTTCAGTCCAGCAGCCCAGCTCCCAAATGCTTAGACAATCCTGCTTCCTCCAACAGGAAAATTCCAATTCTGTCTCTCTGTCTCTGAAATTCTTTCTTATATACACACACTGGCCTCTTGTCTCCGTCAATGCCCTTCTTTCATGTCAACAGGGGAGTTCACACCCTCTCAACAGGAGACAGGGCTCACACCTTCCATACTTAGCCCTAAGTTACTAAGTCCTAAGTATCTGCTAAACTGATGGCTATTATACTCCCTAAAAAGATAAGGGCAGGTCCTCTTTTATTTAATTAACAGCTGACTTCTCAAAGAATGAAGAATGTACCATGGGACTTCTAGAGCCAAGATGGCAGAGTAAGGAAGGAATTGACCTGAACTTCTTCAAACTTCCCTCCAAACAATTTAAGGTAATACTTCAAAATGAATTCTGGAGTGGAAGAACTAACAAAAGGATGAAATGAAACAATTTTCCAGCCCAAGAATTTAGAAGGTCAGCAGAAAAGGTTTACCTCAATGAAATGAGGGCAGAGCGCAGTCCAGCAGAGATGGCCTGGGAAAGCTAGCATCAGACAACAAGACCAGGCACAAGGCCCCTGCACAACACAGCGGGAGGTTGTGGCGCCAGCAAGCCAGCAGTAACTCCCACCCCAGTATGCAAGTGTAGGTCTTGGGGGTAATTGGGTATGCCAGTAGTAACAAAAGGGATCTGAACAACAGGTCAGAATAAGATTATAGGGAACACTTTGCTGGAGTGGGTGCAGGACACTGTTGTATTACACAAATTACACAGGTCACAGGCCTAGTTCATAATCCTACGGTGAGATAAAAGTACTAGTACAATAAAGTATGCAGCCACAGGGAAACAGGTACCCTGGGCACAGTTCCAGGACAGAAAAGAGTGCTTGAGGTCACTCAAAAAACAATAACAGGCCAGGAGAGCAGTGATTGCATCTCTTCTAAGATCACACCACCTTTGCAGTACTAAAAATGTACAGACCCCCAAAAGTAGCTCTGAATAGCATCATGAAAAACCTGAAGCTTGGGACAGTATCCTCTCCAACCGAGAAGCAGAGCTCAAATTTAACATAAAAATAAAAGGCAAAAAATGAGTTGGAAAATATGAAGGAAAAAATCCTGATCATAGAAAGTTATTGTGGTGACAAGGAAGCTCAAAACAGAGGACAAAGAACTCAGAAGAGGACAACGTTGTCATGTGTGAAACCTCAAAGAAAAATGTAAATTGGTGTCAGCCAGAAAAATAACTCCTGATATGTAGAGGACTACAGGTCATTGGGACTCTGACCCTGATGGCTGAGCAAGCCCTCTCAGGTATTTGGACTGCTGATGGGCCTGTATCAGTTCCCCATCCCCCAGGAAAGAGCTCAAACACACAGGTGTGAGGATTAGGTCCTTGAGACAAGCCTGTCATTTACACCCACTGCCTGAAACAAAGAAGTGTGAAATGTCCTCAGGGGAAAACAGTTAGGAAGGAGATTTTTGGCTCTATAAAGCTTGAACCTGGAAGAATAAGCATTGGCTTTCTGCTTTGACTATTCCAGGAGTCCCTGTCTCTTTTTATATACCCACTAGCAATCTGGGTTAGTCATTCTTTCTCAGCCCTGCTTGGGGATGGCAGGGCTTCCATAGTTTCTCAGCCCTTCTGTAGGATGTCAGGGCTCCCCATAACTGGTTCCCCGCACCAAAAGAGCCAAAAAAGGATTTTTAGAAATCAAATAAAAGAGGTAGAAGAAAACAATGGGAGAAGAAACGAAAGTGATGAAAAAAGCATGAAAAAGGAGTCAATAGCATGGTAAAAGAAACACAAAAGATGGGAAAAGATATACAAAAATTCCCTGAAGAAAACAACTCCTTAAAAAATAGAATTGGGCAAATAGAAGCTGATGATTCCATGAGACATTAAGAATCAATAAAACAAAGTCAAAAATGGGGAAAGAGAGGAGAAAATGTGAAATATTTCAGTGGGGGAGAAAAACGGCCTGGAAAATAGATTAGAGATAATTTAAGAATTATTGTACTACCTGAAAGCCACAATTAGCAAAAGAATCTAGATTTTGTATTTCAAGAAATTATCAAGAAAAACTGCCATGATATCCTAGAACCAGAGGGTGAATTAGAAGTTGAAAGAATATACCAGTCATCTGCTGAAAATATCCCAAAATGAAAATTCCTGGGAATACTATAGTCAAATTCCAGAGCTTGCTGGTCAAGGAGAAAATGCTGCAAGTAGACAAAAATAATTCAAGTATCATGGAGCCACAGTCAGGATTAAAGAGAACTTAGCAGCTTCACTGAAGGATCAGAGAGCTTCAAATATGATATTCTGGAAAGCAAAGGAGCTAGGATCACAGCCAAGTATTAACTACTCAGCAAAACTGAGTATAATCTTTGAGGGGGAAAAATGGATACTTAATGAAACAGAGAACTTTCATACATTTCTAATGAAAATACCAGAGCTGAAAAGAAAATCTGACTTTTAAATACAAGACTCAAGAGAAGCGTAAAGAGGTAAACAAGAAAGACAAAACATAAGAGATTCAATAACATTAATTTTTTTCAACCTATATAGGAAAATAGTACTTATAACTCATAAGAATTTCATTAGGACTGTTAGAAGGTATGGGTGTGAGATCACTATGATGGGATGCCTTTCAAAAAATTAAGGGGTGAAAAAGAGGGACACACTGGGAGAAGGGGAAAGAGATAGGTAGAGCAGTGTAAATTATCTTACATAAAAGAGACTAAAGGAACTATTACAGTGGAGGAGAAGATAGGTAAGCAGCATATGCTTAAATCTTATTCTCATTGGAATTAGCTGAAAGAGAGAATAACATATATACTCAGTTGAGTATGAAAATCTATGTAAAGCTATAGGTAAGTAGGAGTGGAGGAGGATAATGGAAGTGGAGTACTGATAAGAAGAATGGCAGATTCAGGTAAGCAGTAGTCAAAAGAAAAACACTTGTGAGAAGGGACAGGAGGAAAGGAGAGAGAGGGACAGACAGAGAGAGAGGTACAGAGAGAGAGAGAGAGAGAGAGACAGAGAGACAGAGAGAGATAAATGGGGAAAAGAGGATGGTGGGAAACATAAAATTAGTGGTCATAACTGTGAATGTGAATAGAATTAATTCACCCATAAAAGGGAAGTGGATAGATACAGAATTAGAAACAAGAATTCAACAATATGCTGTTTACAAAAAATGCACTTGAAACAAAAAGATACACACAGAATGAAATAAGGGAATAGATCAGAATCTATTATCCTTCAGCTAAAGTAAAAAAAAAAGGAGGGGTATCAATCATGATCTCAAATCAAGTGAAAATAAAAATAGATCTAATTAAAAGAGATAAGGAAGGAAACTACATATTGCTAAAAGGTGCTATATACAAGGAAGTAATATCAATACTAAACATATATGCACCAAATAGTAGAGTCTATAAATTTTTAAGGAAGTTAAATGAATTACAGGAGGAAATAGACAGTAAAACTATATTAGTGGGGGACCTCAACTTTCCTCCCTTAGAACTATTTAAATTTAACCAAATCATAAACAACAAAGAAGACAGTGAATAGAATAAAAGTTAGATATGATAGACTTCTAGAGATAATTGAATGGGAATAGAAAGGAATATTACTTTTCTCAGTGTCAAATAGCACCTTCACAAAAATTGACCACTGGGCCATAAAAGTTTCAGCCAAATGAAGAAAAGCAGAAATATTAAAAGTACCCTTTTCAGATTGCAATGCAATAAAACTTACATTCAATAAAGGACCATTGAAACATAGATAAAAAAATTAATTATAAACTAAATAATCTAATGCTAAAGAATGAGAGGGTCAAAGAAGAACTCATAAAAACAACCAATAATCTCATTAAAGAGAATGGCAACAATGACACAACATACTAAAATTTATGGGATGCAGCCAAGGCAGTACTTGAGAGAAAACTTGTATCTTTAAATGCTTACATAAATAAAATAATGAAAGAGTGGATCAGTGAATTGGACATGCAACTAAAACAAAACCAGTAAAAGAACAAATTTAAAAAGCCACTTGAACATCAAATTGGAAATTCAGAAAATCAAAGGAGAGACTGCTAAAACTGAAAGTAAGAAAACAAGTAATAAACAAAAGAACTAAGCTTATGAAAATTTTGATTTTTAGAAGATAGAATAAAATCAAGTTACCAGTATCAAAAATGAAAAGGGTGAATTCATAAAAAATGAAGAGTGAAATTGAAGTAATTGTTAGAAGGCATTTTGCCCAATTGTATGCCCATAAATCTGACAATCTAAGTGAAATGAATGAATATTTACAAAAACATAATTTGCCCCCAGATTAACAGAAAAGGAAGTAGAATACTTAAATAATACCATCTTAGAAAAAAAAATTGAGCAAGCTATTAATGAACTCCCTAAAATAAAAAAGCCCAGGACCAAATGGATTCATAAGTAAGTTCTACCAAAAATTTAAAGAGCAATTAATTCTAATACTGTATATACTATTGGGGATGGGAGGAGGCAAAAAAAGGAGTCCCACCAAATTCCTTTTATAACACAAATATGGTGCTGATATCTAAATCAGGAAAAGCAAAAACCAATTGACCAATTTTTCTAATGAATGTTGATGCAAAAATGCAAAATAAATATTAACAAGATTACAGCAATATATTATAAGAATCATATACTATAATGAGGTGGGATGCAGGAATGCAACTGGGAATGCAGGGCTGATTTAATATTAGGAAAACTATAAACATAATTGGTCATATCAAAAACAAAACCAATAGAAATCATGCTGTTATCTCAATAGAAGCTGAAAAAGCTTTTGAAAAAATGGAAAACCCATTCCTCTTAAAAACAATAAAATGTATAGGAATAAATGGAATTTTCCTCAAAACAATAAGTAGCATCTATCTAAAATAATTAGCAAGCATTATCTGTAATGAGGATAAGCTAGAAACCTTCCCAGGAAGATCAAAGGTGAAGCAGCAATGCCCATTACCACCCTTATTATTCAATATTATACTAGAAATGCTAGCTATAGCAATAAGAGAAGAAAAAGATATTAAAGAAATTGAAATGAGCAATGAAGAAATAAAACTATCACTTTTTGCAGATGACAACGGTATACTTAAAGAATCCTAGTGAACCAACTAAAACAACTACTTGAAATTATTAGCAACTTTAGCAAAGTTGCAGGATACCAAATAAACCCATGTGAATCATGAGCATTTCTTTATGCTATCCATGAAGTTCAGTAGCAGGAGATAGAAAGAGAAACTCCATTTAAAATAACTTTAAACAATATAAAGTACTTGGGAGACTACCTTTCAAGGCAAACCTGGGAACTATGTGAACACACTTAGAAAACACTTTTTGCACAAATAAGATCAGATTGAAACAATTGAAAAATATTAACTGTCCATGGCTGAGTCAATATAATAAAAGTGACAATTCTATCTAAATTAACTTACTTATTCAGTACCATGCCAATCAAACTACCAAAATTTATTTTACAGAGCTAGAAAAAAAGAAAGAAAATTCATCTGGAAGAACAAAATGTCAAGAATATCAAGGGAATTAATGGAAAAATGAGAAGGAAACTAGTCTAGGTATATAAGACCTCAATTCTATTATAAAACAGTAAATATCAAAACTATCTGATACTGGTCGAGAAATAGAGTGGTAAATCGGTGGAATTAGGTACATAATGCCCATTCTACCTGACAACCATAGTAATCTAGTGTTTGATAAACTCAAAGATCCAATATTTGGGCACAAGAACTCACTATTTGACAAAAATTATTGGGAAAACTGGAAAACACTGTGTCAGAAACTGGATATAGACAAATATATCATACCATATATCAAGATAAGCTCAAAATGGGCATATAATTTACATATAAGTGGTGATAATCATGGGAAAATTAGGAAAGTATGTAATAGTTTACTGTTGTCAGATATATGAATAAGAGAAGAATTTATGACCAAGCAAGACATAGGAAATAGTATGAGATTTAAAATGAATAATGTTGATTACTTTAAATAAAAAGGTTTTGCACAAACAAAACCAATGCAACCAAGATTAGAAGGAAAGCAAACAGCTTGGGGGTGGGGGGAAATTACAGCAAGTGTCTTTGCTAAAGGTGTCATCTATCAAATATATAGAGAACTGAGTCAAATTTAATGAATTCAAGTCATTTCCCAATTCATAAATGGTCAAAAGATACAAACAGCCAGTTTTCAGTTAAAAAAATCAAGCTATCTATAGTTATAGATGCTCTAAATCACTATTTATCAGAGAAATGCAAATGAAAACAGCTATGAGGTGCTATCTGACACTTTTCAGATTGACTAATGTGACAGAAAAGATAAATTATAAATGTCAGAGGGCACGTGGGAAAACTGGTACACTTAATGCATGGTTGATGGAATTGTAAGCTGATTCAACCATTCTGCAGAGCAATTTGAAACTATGACCAAAGAGTTGTAAAACTATGAGTACCTTTGATCCAGCAATACCACTACTAGGTCTGTATTCCAAAGAGATTTTTGGCAGCTAGGTGGCGCAGTGAATAGAGCACCAGCCCTGGAGTCAGGAGGACCTGAGTTCAAATCCGGCCTCAGACACTTAACACAAAAACTAGCCGTGTGACCTTGGGCAAGTCACTTAACCCCAACTGCCCTTCAAAAAGCAAAAAAAAAAAAAAAAGGAAAAGGACCTATTTGGATAAAAGTATTTATAGCAGCTCTTTTTGTGGTGGCAAAGAATTAGAAATTGAGGGAATGTCTATGAATGGGGGAATGGCTGAACAAGTTACGGTATATGCTTGTAATGTAATACTATCCAGATGAACACTGTGCACTGTAACAAGAATGTTGCACAATGATCACCTGTGAATGACTTGTTCTCAGCAAAACAATGATCCAAGACAATTTCAAAGGACTCATGATGAAAAACATCATTCACCTCCACAGAAAGAACTGATGTAGTTGTCAGGTTGAAGCATGTTGTTATTCACATGTTTGGGAGTATTAAGTTTTTTTTCTTGGTCTCAGCCTTTTTTTCTCAATGATTAATATGGAAACATATTTTCAATGATTGCACATGTATAATCTATAGCAAATTATTTGCTATATCAGAGAAAAGGGAGGGAGAGAATTGAAACTCAAAATTTTCAAAAGCAATTGTTAAAAATTGTTTTTACATGTAATTGGGAAAAAATAAACATGAATTTTTTTCTAGAATGCATCATCAGGTGTATTATTGATGGCATCCCTGATTCAATACTGATAGCATCCATGATTTAAAAGAGATAAATAAAATAAAATAGTAGACAAAGACATAGTTCCAATACCAATTATTAATTTTGATAAATATGAAGTTATTACAAGTTTTTGGGAATAAACTCCATTGAAACACAGAAGGGAGGGGGAGATTGAAAGAGTTTTTATTGGAAGAGAAGGGGCTAAGTCAAGAGTTTCATTTATTAAATTTAAATTATTTTATAATTATTTAATTTAATAATCTTTATACTAATGAGATAAGTAGAGTCACCATCAAAGGAGTGGAACTAAGGGAGAGCGCTAACCAGTTCTCAGAGATCCAGGGAAAGCTTGGTATTTCCCTAGAATACCCTTTTGTGTAACCTGGAGCACATATCTGCTAGAGCTAACATTACAACCCTGGGTCCTTATTACTGAATCTCTGGTAACTAGTCATCAGTGCCCCCTGGTGGTTAAAATTTTATGATATGAAATAAAATAAAAGGGAAGATTTTAGACTCTAACCTTTTCCCTAGCTACAGAATGCTAAATTTTTCATTGCTTACTTTAGCTTTATTTGCAGTATGTTTTTTTTTCTAAGTGTGACTCTGTTTTATGTTTAAACTTCCTGATAATGTGCCTGCTGCTTAATTTTACCAAAACAGTTCAACTTTTTTAGTAAGGATGACTTTCACAAATGGAAATGTAAAGTTCAATTTCTTTTATAATACAACTTTGCACTTCATTGATATCCGTGAAGTATCCCTCAAGCAGTTTTGAAAGTACTGAGGTTCTATACAAAGTAGAGTGTCTGTATTAATCAAAGAGATAAAATATGCAACTAAATTGAAATCTAGGAGAAAAACTCAAGCACAAAACAGGAAACTGAAATAATTGAACTCCATTTTATCCCTTTAGATCAAATATTTTAAAATTCTACATTTTGTATACTTCTTGCTGTCAGTATATTTTTTTTCTTTTTTTCTTTTTTTTATGCTTTTTGGAGAGCAATTGAGGTCGTGACCTGCCCAAAGTCACATGGCTAGTATGTCAAGTATCTGAGGCCGACTTGAACTCAGGTCCTCCTGACTCCAGGGCCGGTGCTCTATTCACTATGCCACCTACCCATCTCCTGTCAGTATTTTTTTTAGTTTCCTAAGAGTCAAGGAAATCATAAATTAGGGGGAAAATAACTGAAATCAAGGACATTTCTAACAAACAAGATCAATTCAAATAATAATTTACCAATTCAGGGAAAATGTACTTCACTTGATAAGTTAATGAACAAGTAAGGATTTTGAGAAGGTGATAATTTAGGTAATATAATTTAGGTAATATAAAGAGTGCCAGAGCAATAAATTAACACAGCCTATCCTACCATGGTGAGAAGCCAGTATTTTATATACTTAACACGTATATACATTTTGGGGTGTGTCCAACCAAGGCAAAAGCAAAGCAAAGTTTTCTAAAAACTGTTACCAACCTGGATTAGGTTTCTGGGGATTTAAAAAAAAATCTTCCATTCTAAAGCAGGAAACCAAAGGAAAACTCATGATCAGCCACAAAAACATATAATTCAGTGATAATCTTTAGAGACGCTTAATTTCTATAGTGCCAGTGTGACCAGAGCTCTTATTAACTGTTTTAGCAATGGAAAATGCTGGTATTTTGCTGAAGTGGAACAAACCTTCCACAAAAGTACCAGGAAGATTGCTTTAGAGTATTCTTAAGTGGTGCGGGGTTCCACAGAGATTCACAGACATAGTACAACAACTTACGTCAGGGGATCCTTTGGCCTGATAGAAGATTTTGAAGTGAGACTTAATGTTAGTGCCAAAATCTGTTGCTAAGACAGCTTCTGTTGGTTATTGTGCTGGAAAAAGGAAGTTCAGTTTTGCAGATTACCTCCCATTACTGGAAGAGTGTTGTGAAGGAGCAGACAAAGTGGAGGAAGAATGTAAAGAAATGGAGGTGTAAAAATTAACGATGAATCCAGAAAAGATTAAAGTGATGGCTATGTCCAGGTAGAATAAGTAGCAAGCAAGCATAACTGCAAACTAGAAATCAAACATTTAGTTGCTTTGGGATGTTTTATCAGAGTGAAAAGAAGCAAAAGAGGAATTAGCCATAAAGACAAAGGCAGCAGCACCTGCAGTACAATAGGAAACTTAGGGGAAAATCATCAGAGCCAGATAAAATTATAATGGTCTCTAGGATAAAGGGACTTAGTCACAGAATCCATCATTATGCTACATAACACAATACTAAAGAACCAGGTATTTGGTCTTGATGGCATTTTCAAGTTCATTCCCCAATATTCCTTGTTTCACACTAATGTTCCTATGTGATTTTTGTCCCTTTCAAACCATAAAATGCCTATGTAGGATTTACCCAATGCACTGAAGACCTTCTGCTAGTAGTTTTAATATTTTTTAACATAACAATGCAATACACGGACTAATTATCTTGTGAAAGTATATTCGCTAGGGCCTCATTGTGTTAGAGATATGAGGAAATAATATTGTGACAGTTCTAAAGTTTTATTCTAAAGTCTTTGGACTCGCTTGAATCAAAGACCCAATCAGTCTTCATTGAACAGAAAAAAATCATTCTCAAGGAAGATTTTTGATTCCTTATAACTAAGAGTTTCTCTTTTGGGGGATGACCAAACTAGGATTGGTCTTCTTCTCTTTTCATCAACAAAATGAAAAAGTTGTATCTATGTCTTTATTCACTTTTGACAAAACTGAAAAGACAGCAGTTAAAGAGGAATGAATGGCTTCAGAAACACATTTGTCGATAGGTATTCCAACACTGACATTACTGCTATTCTATTTAAGCAAATCAAAAACCCTCTTCAGGGCTTCTCATTTAGCTTTGATGCCCAACACTCTACTGTGGCTCCAAGAAGCTGTAGCATGAGCAGCAGTCACATCTGGTGAAATCGTCTTTGCAGAAAGGCAAAACCAGTTAAGGGTAACAGAAAAACCTCAAACTCATAGGTGAGTTAGGGGCATGTCTACCCCAACATGTGCAGACTTCTCCGAGTAGAATAGGTAGATGAAATCAATTTGTTCCAACAGCCATGAAGGTAGCTGAAGCAGGCACTGTGGAGTGATTAGGACTTGGCCAGACATTGAAGACACTGAGGTCATCCACTGTATCCTGAACATTGCCAGTCATCCTGACTTTTGAATTGTTGCTGTACCTGGATAACTCTTGAAGAGAGAGTGAAGCTGACAACATTATGCAAATATAACTCACTTAAATCCAATTCATGCACAAGTCAAGAGCCAGAAGAAATATAAGGAAAACAATAAGGGAGTCATTGAGGTCAAACCGTTTACTTCTTATATGTGAAAATGTTATAATATTCTTAAGACAGTCAACATTACTAGGGTAGTTTGAAAGAAAGGTTGGGACTGAGTTGAGCATGATGGAGTAATTCTAAAAAACAAAATCAGGCAGGAAAAGGTAAAAAGGCACAATCATCTCATACAAATGGGGTCCAAAAGGCAGAACTGACACAGAGGAAGCAGGTGAGGGTAGAGGGCTGGTAGTTCTGGAACCTTACTCATATCAGATCCAGATTAAATAGGGAACAATATATACATCTAAAAAGGCATAAAAGTCTTCTAAACTTATAAAGACAAAAGAGGACTTGGAGACAGGCTGAGGGAGGAACTTTTAGAAGGGTGTGTAGATTAAGATTAGGAAGGTAAGGGAGAGGATACTGAAGGGACCCTCAAAGGGGTGAGTAGAATAAGGAATAGGAGGAATAAGAGAGGATTAGGGAATAGAGATAAAGTAAAAAGAGGGGGTGAGGAATATAATGAAGGGAAATTCACAAAGAGTAATAA
Organism: Pseudocheirus occidentalis; assembly: GCA_028646575.1. NCBI lineage: Eukaryota > Metazoa > Chordata > Mammalia > Diprotodontia > Pseudocheiridae > Pseudocheirus > Pseudocheirus occidentalis. Next base: position 207,141,253 of record CM053598.1, read on the forward strand.
CTTTGAATGGGAATGGGATGAACTCACCCATAAAACAGAAACAGAGCAGAATGAATTTAAAATAAGAATCTAATCTTCTTATAAGAACCACATTTAACTCACAGAGTTAAAGAGGAGAATTTATTATGCTTAGACTGTTGCAAAAAATGACAGAGGTAGTAATCATGATCTCAGACAAAGGTAAGGCTAAAATAGATTTAATTAAAAGAAATAAACAATGGGGAGGGGAGTTGGTGGAACAGTGAATAGTGTCTCCTGGAGTCAGGAGGACCTGACTTCAAATCTGGATTCAAACACTTAACACTTACTAGCTGTGTGACCTTGGGCAAGTCACTTAACCCAACTGCCCTGCGTTTGCCCCTCAAAAAAAAGAATGCAAAACAAAGGAAAATTGATGTGACTTCCCTTCCCTTCCCTTCCTTTCCCTTCCCTTCCCTTCCCTTCCCTTCTCTTAGAGACTTTAGTTAAAAAGCATGAAGTTTTTCTTCTATATTATGAATCTAGGCTTATTGATTTCCTTCCTGTCCACTGTTTTTTCTTCTGTCACATTATTTATCACAGAATCCAGCAGCTAAAAGAGACTTCAAAGGCCATCAAGTCTAGCCCTTTGTGACCAAAGATCTTCTCTCCAATATGAGCAGTACATGGCCATTCTGCAGCCTGTGCTGAAAGACCTCTAGTGAGGCTAAATGTACTACCAAAATGGGGCAGCAATCCATTTAGCTTTTACATCACTCTAATTGTTAAGACTTTTTTCCTTACATCAATCAATCCTAAACTTAACCTATAGCTTTAAACATATGGAAAAAGCACTGACTTTGAGTTCAGCAGACCTGAATTCAGCTTCCACTTCTGTCACTACCTGTGTGTTCTTGGGCTAGCCATTTAATGTCTATAACCTCAGCTTCCTCATCCATAAAACAAGAGTTCCGCTGGAAGACTTCTAAGAACCCTTCTGATTCTAAATCTCTAATACTGTGATACTGAAAAAGACTCCCTTTAGTTCTTCCCCCGGGACCTTATCTTTTATAAAGCTGTCCTTCAAATATGTGAGGACTATCATACCTTTACTAAGTCTTCCTTTCTCCGACCTACACATACCTAATTCTTTCAACCAATCCTTGTGTGCCGGGTTCTCCAGTGCTGTTACGATCTTTTTTTTTTTCTTTTAGAGGGCAATTGGGGTTAAGTGACTTGCCCAAGGTCACACAGCTAGTTTTGTGTGTGTGTGTGTGTGTGTGTGTGTGTGTGTGTGTGTTAAGTGTCTGAGACCAGATTTGAACTCAGGGACTCCTGACTCCAGGGCCGGGGCTCTATTCACTGTGCCACCTAACCGCCCCCTGCTGTTACGATCTTTATTGCTCTCTTCTGGTTTTATTTTAGCTTGTTTGTGTCTTTCCTAAAATATAATGCACAGAACTGAACATCACTCCAGAGCTATTGCTTCTTTTTTCTATATACTAAGTCTGTCTTAAGCCAATCTAGGATGCCTTTAGACCTTTGTAAGGCCCCCATGTCACATGTATTGAGTTTACTGTCCAGTAAAAAACCTCAAGGGTTTTCTTTAAATATAAGTTGTCTAACCCGTTTTTGCCATCTTGTTCTTGTGAAGCTATTATGTTTAGTCTTCATATAAAGATCTATTTATCCTTATTAAATGTAATGTTATTTTTAAGTCTATTTTTATAGTCTTTCAAGATCTTTCTGAACATTTGATTAACCAGCACGTCAGCTCTCTAGCTATTTTGTGTGGTCTACACATTTGATAAGTATACCTTTTTTAACTTTGTCCAAATCACTGATAAAAATGTTGAACAAAACTGGTGACAGATTCACTTTCCTCACTATGCTAGAGGTATCTCTTCAAGTCAATAATGATACATAAATGAGGACTCTTTAGGTCTGGTCATCCAAATACATCTCTCCCATTATGTCCTCAGTTATAGCATTTGAAAAACTGTCAAGTGCTTTGTTGAAATCTAAGTATGCTATGCCATGAAATTTTCCCACTCTACAATCTAGTTACCTTTTTCTAAAAGGGGGGAGAGGGGAGGAAAGGAGCTTAATCTGGCATGACTTCTTTCTCATGAAATCATGTTGACTTTTAATGAACACTTTTTAGGTGCTCAAAAACCATCACAATATATTCTAGAATTGTGCTGAGAATAGAAATTTAACTTATTGGTCCCACTTGCAGATTCTATTTTTTTTAATTTGGACTCCATTTGTCTTTCCCTGGTACTATGCTCACTCTTCCAGTCTCTAAGACAATTTAAAAATAAGTGACAGTGGCCCAGCAATTATATCTGGTGGTGGATGCTCCCTTGTCATTTCCTCTGGCATTGGATTACTCTCTTTGTTAATTATGTTTATTCTCTCTTTCTCAACTCAAAGATTCTTCTCTTGGAAGGGAAAACAGAAGGAAAATAATAATTGAGCAGTTCAATCCCCTCACTATCACTGAGTATCATTATTCTATAGACCCTTAATAGTGCTCCTCTATCTGTTTTGATCTCTCTCTTTTTTCTAACAGTAAGAAAAATAACTATCATTTACTTGGAAGTTGAATTTTGAAAAAGCATTTTACAAACGTTGTTATTTATGTCTCATAATTGTGTAAACTGGGTATTGATATTATTTCCAACTTTACAGATGAGAAAGTAAGGGCTTAGAGAAGTTCCAAGTTAAGTATAGTTTTGCATAGCTATTCATTAGCAAAGGTGGAATTCGAACACAGGTTTCCCCTAACTCCAAATGCAGTATTTGATTATACCACATTGAAACATTTCCCAGATTTTGTTGTTGTTGTTTTGGTTTGGTTTTTTACTTATCTTAACATTCATTTTTTAACTTCAGCTCACTCTGAACTCTTTGTACTTCTAACCCTACTTTTATAGGACCAGGGTACTCTATTGTATTCATTCATTTGTCCTGGATTAAATCTTTTATACAGTTCTTAAAAATCTGAGTCAGTTAGGTTCTTTGTACAGCCACTTAGTCTCTTTCCCTGCTCACTAGAATAATTTCTTGGTCTTCAAAATGGCATTCTTTTTTAAATAATATTTTATTTTCCTTTGATTACATGCAAAAACTATTTTTAATATTTTGCTAGATTTCTTTAAGATTTTGAGTTCCAAATTCTATCCCTTCCTCTGTCCCCTATGCCCTTCCTGAGATAGTAAGCAATCTGATACAGATTATACGTGTGCAATCATGTAAAACTTTTTCATATTAGTCATTTTCTCCAAGAAGACAAAAGAAAGAAAGCAAGGAAGGAAGGAAGGAAGGAAGGAAGGAAGGAAGGAAAGAAGGAAGGAAGGAGGGAGGGAGGGAAAAGAAAAAAGAAAAATAGTATGCTTCAGTCTGTATTCAGACATCAGTTCTTTCTCTGGAGGCAGATAGCATTTTTCTTGATGAGTCCCTTGGCATAACCTGGGACCATTATATTGCTGAGAATAGCCACATTATTCACACTTCTTCATTGTACCGTATTGCTGTTGCTGCATACAATGTTCTCTTGGTTCTTCTCACTTCATTTTGTATCAGCTAATATAAGTCTTTCCAGGTTTTTTCAGAATGGCATTCTTAATATTCTTTCAATATATTTTGTGGCAAATTCCCCTGCAAAATATTAGACCTTTGGATCCTACTTGTCCTTTTTCTAAACCACTTGAAATCAGCTCTTCCAAAGTCTAGGATGCAAATCAAAAATGTCTAATTTTTAATATTTTTCTCTATCATAAATTCTGTGGAGTCATCTCTTGCTCACATTGCTCCTGTCTTCAACATCAGCATCCAGTTGGTTAGAAGCAGATGTAAGGAATGAAAATGGGATGTAGTGATCAAATAAAAATATTTTTATGTGTTTTATCATATTTTCAGCCATAAACAAGTTATCATATTTTTTTCTTTTTGTCTTAAAGACTTAAATATTCTTGGAATTTTATTGAGTTGGTCAAGTGTGGCTTTAAAATAAAGACAAATCATTTTACTTCAGTATCTAAGGTTTTTCTTTAGATTTATTCTAGCATCATTAGTTTATCAGCTAATAGAGAAAGCCTACTTAATCATTTTATATGACTTTAATGTGTGGTGGGATTTAATGGGATGGGGGAGTAGAGAAGAAATTGTCCTTGATGTGCAAAATTCTTTCTGTTAAACAGTATATCTCATCCTATCCAAAGATAAAGGCTGAAGCAGATCTATTGAATTAAAACAAGAGAAGATAGATTTCCAATGTCATTATCTAGTCATTAGTCCTATCCCACAAAATTTTTCACACAGTAAACAGCCTAAAATAATTATTCAATTAAAATATTACTTACTAACAATTAAAAGGAATTTCATTGTGGTTAAATAAAAAAATATTCCATCACATTTTATAATGTAAATGATAATTGAAAGTCAAATATCAAGTATCCTAGTCTGTTAAGATACATATCTGAATGACTTCAGCTACAGATTCAACCTTCTATTCAATGCTAATATCTGATAAGCTGTAACAATAATGCAATATTCACAACACCCACAGTGCTTATGAATAGGCTGGTATCATTGTGAATCACAAAATGCAACAGACTCTCAACATGGAGGGCAGAACCAAAGCCTTTATTCAAATACCAGAAAACCCAGTCCCAGAACCAGAAAGCCAAAGTCATTACAGTAGCCATGAAGTTGGTACACATGGCTAATGCAGTGAACATCGACGTTCCCAAGCCTTCCCAACAGAACAGGATCCCTCAAGCAGGGATCCTCTCTCACTCATGGTAGCTCCTCAGCCTGGTTCTTGGAAGTTCTCAGCAGAAATTCCCAAAGGAAAAGTCTCAGCAGAAGTTCCTAGAAGAAAGGTCTCAGCAGAAGCTCCAGCTTCCATATGCTCACTGAAAGAAATTCTGTCTTCCCCAGCTGGGGTTTTTTCTTATATACAGTATTGCTTCTCCCTGTTCATCCCCTTCCTGTTGTATCATCAACTTCCTCCAAAGGTGTTAACTACTTCTGTGTTAATTAAATAGCTGAAACAAGGTCTTGAAACAAGGTCTTAACTTGAAACAAGGTGCTAAGTACCTGCTTACTTGCCGATACAAAGGGGCATGGAAGATCTTCAGGTTCCATTAACATTATACCTTCCCAAAAGGAAGTTTAAGCTATTAAATTTAAAGTTGGCTACATTTCAGACTCTCTTTAGCATGCCTCAGTTCTTCCTCCTGAAGCCTCACTCCAGCCCAGGAATTAACACTATCACTATTGCTAAATTATGCAAAGGATTAAGATGTACAATTATACCATCAGCATAGTTTTATAATATTATAATCTTGAGGATTAACTGGACAGTTGAATACCCTTATGAACACACACACACACACACACACATGCCGAGCTCAAAATTATAATTACTCTTCTAATTTTTTTCCACTTTTTCAAGGATATAATTACCAACAAGGCAAATTACAAATTTATGAGTAACATTGCCTTTTACACTAAGAGAGCACCAGCTGATGTTTGGAAAGTTGAAGTTGACTATCACTAAAATAGCATGCCTATGTGCCATTTGTGACCTGTTTCTTGATGTGCTTAATTTATCCTTCTGTCCAGTTTATATGTATTATGGTCCCATGACAACATTGCTTCTATTTCTCCCTCCACCAATTTTTACCCAAATATTTTCAATTATGTTTCCCGCTTCAAGTTCCTGGATTACCTCTCATGAGTTTGTCTTCCAGTAGGCAATACTACTCCACTGTCCCTTTTATCTATGCTCTTTTTAAAAAAATTTATTTATTTGCTTTTGGTTTACAACATTCAGTTCCACGGTCCCTTGAGTTCCAAATTTTCTCCCCTTCTCTCTTCTCCCCCCTCCCACCCATTGCATAGGATCTACAGATACCTTCATGTTAAACATTAGTCAAGTTGTAAAGAAGGATTATAAGCAATGGAATGAACAACAAGAAGAAAGAAAAAAACTAAAGAGAGAGAGAGAGAGAGAGAGAGAGAGCAACTAGTTTGCTTCAATCTGCATTCAAACTCTGTAGTTCTTTCTCTGGATGTGAATGTCTCTTTCCATCATGAGTCTTTTGGAGTTGTCTTATTACCTTGCATTGATAAGAGAAACCCAATCTCTCAAAGTTAGTCACACTTGTGATGTGTCTGTAATTGTGTACAAAGTTCTACTGGTTCTGCTCTCCTCACCCAGCATCAGTTTATAGAAGTCTCTCCAGATTATTATGAAATCCATCTGCTCCTCATTTCTTATATAGCTATGCTCTTTTTTTTTTAACAAGATCTACCCTTCAGTGCCATTATCTAGTCGTGAGTTCAATCTGACCAAATTTCAGTGTTGTCTGTGAGGCTACATTTGACTGCAAGAATCTCTAGATTGTTACATATCTGTTGTGCATTCTACATATATACTTGAGGCCAAGCACCTTATTGATGCTTCTTTTCTGGAATAGTTTTATGAATTCCTCTCTTCTCTTATTCTTCTTATGAGAATTTGTTGTTGTCAATAGTGCATAGCTTGTCAGATTTACATAGACTACATTTCCCTTTCCCCTTCCTACTCTCTCCCAATTCCAAATGTTTACATTTATATTTCTCTTTGCTGAATTTGCAAAAATTCTCCAAAATACACTTGACTGGCCCTTGTTAAGTACATCCCACCCCTGGTTAAGAGATCACCCTCATTCGTATATTTGAAACCATAGCCTAAAATGCAAATTTTATCCTTGTGCACCATCTTCTTAGACAACTGTTAACTTCTCAATTTTGTCTTTCATCTCTGAATCCTCTACTTTCAACAGCAGTAACGTTGAAAACTATGAGAGTTTGAAAAGACAGTTGAATAAGTAACACTGGGGACCCTGCATCATCTCAAAATATGTGCAACAAATTAAGAAGACTTCAACAAAAAATGGGAGGAAAAAATACAGTCACAAAACAAGCCAGGAGAGAGGCAACCAGCTTTAAAATGCATCTCAAGAAGAGAATAACATTGGAATAAATTTAACTGGATTACCAGAATGAGATTGAAACAAGATAAGATAGCTCAGAGTCATTGAAATGCTTAATAAACGATGAAAGGGAGAGATAACAGCTTAATTCAACAGAATTGAAATGCTTAATGAAAATATCAGAAAGAGAATCTACAGTTTAGGACAGAGGTAAAGAACATTCATGAAACAGTACAAAGTCTGAAGAAGAAAGAAAGGGAGTCAAATAATGCAAAAATGCAATGGGGAGGAGGGGACAAAAAAACACTAAAGACAAAAGACAGCTAATTGGAAGATCCCTGTAAGCCTAAACAATCATCCTTGTAAATGGCATGACAAGGGAATCTAGAAATTATTGGTCTCACTGAAAAATAGTAAGCAAAAGATTTGAGAAGCAAAATTACACATTAAAAATTGCCCAGAAATACTTTAAACACAGAGAAAAATACAGATTTATAAATTTCATGATACATTGAGGAACTCCAAAGTTAACTATTCTTAAAATGTAATTTCCAAATTCTAAAGTTTAAATTAATATTAAATAAGTTTTCCAGTGGATCCAGAATGTGTCCTTCACAGATGTGATAAAAGAAAATAATCTTACCCATGCAAGAGTGCTTGTCAGTCATGAGAAAGAAAAGAAAAAAAACAATTGGTTACACTTTCAAAATAAAATTTTTCATCATAAGCTGTAGACGGTGCTGTCAAGGGTTAGCTCTGAGGGGACTGCCATGGGCATGAACGCAGGCCAAGGACACCCTTGAGCCTGTTTCCACCCACCTGAGCCCATTATCTCAGAATGCTGACTCACCACCCCTCCATTCATCCCCCTTCCAAGCAAGGGAGGCTCAGGACATTATGACTGTCCCTGAAACCCTGGCTACTTGAGTGATATAGATAAAGTAGTGAAGCATGAGATAAGAAAGCAGGGAAGCATCCCACAGGAATGGCCTCCTAAAAGTTGCAAGCTAGACACCTCATGTAACAAACTATGTGAAGTTTCCCATGAGAAAATATGATGTAAGTGCTTCAGCTACAGTATATGAACCCTAACCCTCAGATGCTTATTTGAGATTTGATTAGGATGCTTGCAATAAACATATGAATGCTATCAACCTTTGCCTGGCCCACAGACTCATTATTGATGCTCTCACATTTAGGTTGGTGCTGCATATGCAGATAACAAAAAGCATAACTCAAAATTACCCAAAAAATCATTTTAAGAGGTAGGGGAATATTTGAATGCCCTCAACTGAAGAAACCAGGATTGAGTAAGACATCTGATAGATAAATTTTTCAGACCAAAGAAACTTTTAAAAAGTTCACATATAATGAAAGATCGAGCCAATAAATCAGTGTTTACATGCTTCAAGGAAGAGATAAGCCTTAATGTTGTGGGGTTTTTTTTTAGAAGACTCATATTCTAAAAGTGTGAGAATATTCAAAACTGCCTGGTACTGGCTAAGGAATAGAGTAGTGGATCAATGGAACAGACTGGGTACAAAAGACTCAGTAGTCAATGACTATAGTAATATACTGTTTGATAAGTCCAAAGACCCCAGTTTCTGGGTTAAGAATTCATTATTTGACAAAAAATGCTGGGAAAATTGGAATATAGTATGGCAGAAACTGGGCATAGACCATCATCCAACGCCATACACCAATGTCAAGTCTAAATGGGTGTAGGATCTAGGTATAAAGGCTGATACTGTAAATAATCTGGGGAAGCAAGGAATAGTTTACCTGTCACATTTATGGAGTAGGGAAGACTTTATGGCCAAAGAAGAGTTGGAAAGCATTATAAAATGCAAAATGGATAATCTCAATTACATTAAATTGAAAAGTTTCTGTACAAATAAAGCCAAGATTAAAGAAGTGGGAAATTGGGAAAGAATATTTACAACCAGTGTCTCTGATAAAGGCCTCATTTTGAAAATATACAAGG
>CM053598.1:207150683-207166971 GCA_028646575.1 Pseudocheirus occidentalis
GGAACATTATATTCAATTTTGCTGGGTAGTTGATTCTTGGTTTTAATCCCAGCTCCCTTGATCTTTGAAGTATCATATGTGAGGCAACTTTGATCCCTTAGTGTAGAAGCCAGATCCTGGGTTATCCTAATTGTGTTTCCACAGTATTCAAATTGTTTTATCTTGGCAGCCTGTAATATTTTCTCCTTTAACTGGGGTTTCTGGAACCTGGCAATAACATTTCTAGGAGTTTTCTTTTGGGGATCTTTTTGAAGAGGTGATCAGTGAATTCTTTCAAGTTCTATTTTGACCTCTGATTCTAAAACATCAAGGCAATTTTCTTTGAGAATTTCTTTTTTTGGTCATGGGTTTCAGGTAGACCAATAATTTTCAAATTGTCTCTCCTGTATCTATTTTCCAAGTCAGTAGTTTTTTCAAAGAAATATTTCACATTGCTTTCTATTTTTTCATTTGTTTGTAACTGTTTAATAGTATCTTAGCTTCTCATAGTCATTAGCTTCCACTTTCTTCACTCTAATTCTGAAGGAATTATTCTCTTCAGACTGCTTTTGAGATTCTTTTCCCATGTGGCAAATTTGACTTTTTAAGGAATTTTTCTCTTCATTGGCTTTCTGGGCCTCTTTTGCCATTTGAGTTAATCTATTTTTTAAAGTGTTGTTTTCTTCAGTCAGGTTGTTGACTCTCTTTTCATGATTTTCTCCCATCATTCTCATTTCTCTTCCCAATTTTTCCTCCACTTCTCTTATTTGTTTTCCAAAGTCCTTTTTCAGTTGATCTATAGCTTGTACGCAATATTTGAGTGTCTTGGAAGCATTTGGTGTGGGACTTCTGATTGTGTTGTTCCATGTTTTGATCCTTTTTGTCCACAAAAAAGGATTCTAGAGTTTTATTGCTATTCTTATTTAGCTTCCTTTTCCTCATGTTGGCCAGTCAATTAATTGGTCAGGTTTTTTTTTTGGCTTTGTAGAACTCTGCTTCCAGGGGGGAAAGCTCTGTCCCAAATTGCTGGGGTTTTCACAGCTGCCAGAGCTATTAGTGGGGTACTGCATCCCCCACCAGCTTTGGCTTGCTGAAAGCATACTCCAGGACAACCACCCAAGACCACAATCTGGATCTAGGCCACTCAATGCAAGAGCCCTTAGCCCTGATCAATTTTCTCAGCCCCCCTGCGGAGTCTGCAGGCCAGGAGTTCTGAATCTGCCCAGTGGAGGCAGTTGCTAGTTGCAGCAGATTCTTCCCTTTCCCCGCTGCTTCCTTGCCCTGGGGGCAGATTGGCTGAACTGCTCCCCCCCTCCAAATTAGCTTGAAAGCTTGACTTTTACTGACCTTTCTCTAATCCTTATTTTTCCTGACTAGATAGATGTGGAGATTGCTCCAGGTGCTGTAGATCTTCTCTCAGGTAGACTCACACTGTGGCTTGGGAGGCTCAGCTCCTCCCAACTGCCCTGGGGCCTGGCCACAGTTCTGGTTTCAGGCTGGGATGGCCTCGGCCCCTAGCCTGTCATGATGAGACCCTCCTGCCAAGCTGCCTTCAGCGAGAGATGTGTTTTCTGTATTTTTGTGAGCTTGTGAGCCCTAAAATTTGTTTAGAGTTGTGTTTTATGGGAATTTTGGGTCACTGTGTGGGAGCTGTGAAACTTTGCTACTTCTACGCTGCCGTGTTCCCCTGTCCGCTATTGAGAAAGCATGAACTTCCATGTTGATGGAAGAAGGGGCTGAGACAAGAGGCCAGTGCGTGTATATAAAGAAGAATTCCAGAAAGAGAGAGACAGAATTAGAATTTTCCTGTAGAAAGAAGCAGGATTGTCTCAGCAATCTGGAAGCTGACTGAGAAAAGACATTGAGTTTTCCTAAGACCAGAATCTGGTGAAGGCCACCCAGAAGGGCGCTGTTCCTTCTGGGTCCTAGTGCCAGCTAAACTACTCAGGACTGAAGAAGCATGACTGTGATAAGACTTTGTTTGTTCATGGCCGGGCTGATCCTTGAGTTCCAGGCAAGAGAAATGGTGAAGGTTTTGAGATGTTCTGGATCCTGTGAACTTCAGTGTGTGCCAGGGATTGCCCTGAGGACTGGACAAAGACCTGGGAGCTGTCTACCTCTGAGGACTGGACGAGAACCTGGCAGCTGTCTGCTTCTGAATCCAGGTGACTGTTTGGTGGATTCAGGAGGAAGCTGGAACCATGGAAGGGGATACAGGGAATCAGAGAGATCACCCAGAGTCAAGGTGAAAAAAAGGCCTCCCCTTGGAGGAAACAGGTTTGCTGAACACCAAGGGGTGGAAGGTTTGTGTGGTTTTCTAATGACTGTACTAGTGGTTAATGATACTTAGTAATCAGGAATCTAGATTAGTGACTGATTAAGCTGATGATTGCCCCATGAGTGGAAGTTTGATTATTGTATTATGAATTGATTGAATGATTAAATTAATGGTTGCCCCATGAGTGGAATATTGATATATTGTCAAATGATTGAATGATTAAGTGAGGAGGGTATCCCCCTTAGAGAAAGCAGATGATTATTCTTTTGTTCTTTGTTTTAAATATTGTGGCTACTGTGGTGAAAACTGTGTGGCCATTCTAATGTTAAGCTGTTATGAACACTACATTGTGACTTTCTGTGATAAGATGTAATGTCATGAATATTAAGATTGATATATTGTGAATATTTGCCTTAATTTGTAATGGAATAAACAAAGTGTTCACTATTACTGTGTAATCCAAACCTTAAAAGCTGTTCACAGTAGCATTCTTTTGGGAATCTGTTGGTGCATGGCATTACAGGACTGTAATGGGAATCTGAAGCTCTTTCCTGCCCCTAGCCCGTTTGCTTAAGTGGCTCCAAGAATGTTCATGTGAAGCGCATGGCGAGAAGCTTGTTATTTTTGGGAGGAATGGCCACACCTTGTTGCTTTGTAATTGGACAGTGGGTCAAAAGGGCTGACCCAGGAGAAGCCTATATATATGCCCTGATGTGAGGCTTTGCTTTGGGGCTCACTTTGAGAAGAGTTGTGTGATTTGACCAGATGAGACTCTGGGAAGACTTTGAACCCCCCGGCTTTGAAAAACCCAGATGATGATGCTTCCCTCTCTGGTATCTTGAATAGGTAATGGATGTGATGGTCAGATGGTTGGAAGCCCATCTGCTGATCTGTTTCTTGTAACTTGCTTGTAACTTGTGTTTGTAAATTTTGCCTGTAACTTGTGTTTGTATTCTCTGGAGTTCAGGATGCTGGCTTTTTCCCTGAAATAGATAAATGATATGTTTGTTTGAGTAAAGAAAGATTGTTAACCCATCTTGAGTTGCTTTCCTTTAGAAGAGCAGATCTAAGAACCTGTGCTAGCAGCCACCCTAGGTATGCTAGGGTGCTTGCTGATACAAGGATCTTAGTTCAAATCCAGCCTCAGACACTTAACACACACACAAAACTAGCCATGTGACCTTGGGCAAGTCGCTTAACCTCAATTGCCCTCCAAAAAGTAAAAACAAAACAAAACTGAGTTCAAATCTAATGGACTTTTCTCAATCCTTATCCTCCTTGATCTTTCTGCAGCCTTTGCCATAATCAATAACCCTTTTCTTCTGGACACTCTTTCCTCTTTAGGTTTTCATGATAATTCTTTCTCCTAGTTCTCCAGGCTATCTAATCACTCCTTCCCATTATCCTTTGCTAGTTCTTATCCAAATCGTGGCCACGAACTGTGGATATTCCCCAAGGGTCTGCTTTTAACTCCTTTCTTTACCTCCTTAGCTTCCATAGATTCATTTATCATCTCCATGAAAATGACCTTCAGATCAACCTGTCCAGATCCAATTTCCCTCCTCACTTCCAGTCTTACATCTTCAACTTTCAAACATGACATATTCAATTGCATGTCCATAGGCATCTTAAACTCAACGTGTCCAAATCAGGATTGAGGATCTTTCCCTCAAAACCCTCCCTTCTTCTGAACTTCTCTATCATTGTTAAGGGCACCACTGGCCTCTCAGCTTGCCATCAAGGTATCCTTTTTGACTCCTCACTCACACTCAGCTGCATATCCAATATACTGTCCAATCCTGTTGCGTCTACCTTGATAACGTGTCTCGCATACGTTTTCTTCTTTCCATTAATGGAGTCACCACTCTGATACATCATCTCATGCCTAGACTATGGCAAGAGTTTGCTGATTAGTCTCTTTGTTCAAGTCTCTTCATCCCCTAGTCCACCCTCCCCTTACCTGCCAGAGTGGTTTTCCTAAAGCGCATCTCATGAGACAATAAACTCCAGTGGGTGCCCATCACCTCCAGTTCCATGTGTAAGGGAATATTTTTGGTTTTTAAGACCCTTCATAATTTGGCCTGTTCCTACCTTTCTCCTCTTCCTACATTTTATTTCCCTCCATAGAGTCATTCCATCAATAAATATTTATTAATCATCTATTTGCCAGGCACTGTGCTGAGTGCTGGAAACAAAACAAAAAACGAAAGACAGCACATGCCCCCAAGGAACTCATAGTCTAATGAGTGAGACAACATTCAAGCAATTATGTGCAAATAAATGCAAGGGAAGCAGTCAAATGAAGAGAAATTGGCCAACGCTCCCTATAGAAAGTGGAATTTTAGCTGAGACTCAAAAGGAAGCAAGAGAAGACTGGAGGCAGAGATAGAGGGAAAGCATTCCATACATGGGGGACAGACAGTGAAAATGCCTAGAGTTAAGAGATCTGGTGTTTTGTTTGAGGCATTCCATAGAGCAAAGAGACCAGTGTTACCGAGACCAGTCAAAGAGTACAGGATAAGGAATAAACATAAGTATACTAGAAAGGTGATTCTAGTATTGATTCTAGTATTGATTGCTAAATTTGATTCTAGTATTGATTGCTGCCCACTGGAATTTACTGAAGGGAGGGGAGTGATATGACCAGACTTGGCCTTTAGAAAAACACATTGGTGGATGAGTAGAGGGGGGACTAGAGTGGGGAGAGATATGTGGTAGTCAGACCAACCAGCAGGCCTTTACAATAATCCAGGCGTCATGAGATGAGGGCCTGCATCCAGTTGGTAACAGTATCAGAGGAGAGAAGGGAGAATATTCAAGAAATCTTACAAAAGGGAAAGTTACAGGCCTTGACAACAGAATGGATATGAGGGTGAGTGATCGTGAGGAGTCAATGGTGACAGACATCTAGTTTGTGAGCTGAGAGAATTGTCGAGATAGTGGTGCCCTAGTCATTCCAGTAACAATATATAATAATAGGGAAGACTGGAATGAATAAAAGATTATGAGGGCAGTTTGGGACAGGTTAAGTTTAAGATGTTTACGGATCATGGAGTTCCAAGTTGTCTAATGAGCAATTGGAGATGCAAGAGTGAGGTGGAGAGGTTAGGACCAGAGAAGCCAATTTAAGAGTCAACAGCATAAATAGATGCATAGGAACTGATGAGTTCACCAAAAGAAATAGCATTAAGAGAAGTGCGCCCAGATTAGAGCTCTGAGGGGTACTCCTAGTTATCAAGGATAATCTGGGTAAGATCCAGCAAAAGAGATTAAGAAGAAAGCAGTCATATAGGAGAACTAAGAGAAAGTGGTGTCCTGAAAATGTAAAGAAAAGAAAGTTTCAAAGGGAAAGGGGATATTGCCGATCTCAAAGGCTTTATTGGCACAAATAGCACATGTGAACATTTGGGGTGGATTCTTTAAATTTGCACATCTTGCATTTTTCTTGAGCTATTTCAATTCTGGTTTTGCTTGTAAAGCACAGAACTTTCTCTGATGAGGGCACGCCATGGTGAGTGGTCCTATGCCACTGTCTTCCGTGTCCCACAATCATTTCCAAAGTTCTTGAGAGAGACCTTGAGAGTGTCCTTGTATCTCCTCTTCTGACCACCATGTGAACACGTGCCCTGTGTGAGTTCTCCACAAAATGGTCTTTTTAGCAATCATATATTTTCATTTGAACAACGTGGCCCACCTATTGGAGTTGAGTTCTCTGAAGTTAGAGTTTGAATGTCTGTCAGGTTAGTTCCAGAAAGGACCTTAGTATCTGATATCTTATCCTACCAGGTGATCTTCAGAATCTTCCTCCAACAACTCAAATGGAAGTGATTCAGTTTCCTGGCATGGCACTGGGTATAGTGTCCAGGTTTCACAGGCCTACAACAATGAGGTTAACAAAATGGTTCTGTAGACCTTCAGTTTGGTAGTCAGTTAAATATCTCTTCTCTCCCATACTTTCATTTGGAGTCTCCCAAACACTGAGCTAGCTCTGCTAATGCATGGGTCAACCTCATTATCAATGTGTACATCCCTGGAAAGTACACTACCAAGGTCAGTACCAAGGCAGCCCCCAGGTGTCTAAGCATCTTTTTAAGGGTCACTGCTCACCTCCTGGCATGAGGAATGGGTTAGAAAAGTTGCGCTAAAATTGTCTGCTTACCCATCTCTGGCCTGATTACCACAGCAGGCAGGGAATCCCATTCTGTGGTCAAAACACACACACAAAAACATCTGCAAAGAGAATTCCACTCAGCATCAGCACATAGAATGTGTGCACACATATCCAGTAGACATGAGAGACAAACAGCTCTTGTTGCAAGAGAACTCAGAAGATATCATATCCAAATAGCAATCTTAACTGAAACAAGGCTGACAAATGAAGGTCAGCTTATTAAAGTTGAAGCTGGATACACATTTTTCTGGGATAATAGGAAGCTCAGATGGATGGATCAAGTAGGGATTTCTTGAGGATAAGAGAGACATGGGCATATTTTTAGGTATTAGGGAAGCAACTGGTAGACAGGGAGAGATTATACATTAGTGAAATAGTTGAAATGATAGAAGGGGAGATTTGCTAGAGGAAACTGGATGAAATGGGTTCATGTGTATGTATAGAGGGATTGGTCTTGGTGAGGAGAATGGCCACCTCATCATGTAAAACAGATGAAATAGGAGATAGTGGCAGAAGACATCTGGGTAATGTGGGCTAAGGAGGAAGGGAGAAGAGGAACTGCTCAATGAACGACCTCAAGTTTTTCAGAAAAATATAAGACAAGGTTCTCAACTATAAGTTTCAGGGAGAAGGCCTCATGGGAGGTTTGAGAAGGGATGAAAAACTGGAAGGGTCACTTTGGAAGACTGAGTAGAATAATGAGTTAATTAGGAATGTATAAAATGATTGCATAGAAACAATAAGGGTCCAATGTAACACGAGGCTATGTAACATGAATTTATAGAGGACCCAGTCAAGGTGACTGCATGACTTTTTCTTTTTCCATTTAATGACATTGACCTTTTCTCTCATTTTTAAGGCCATCTTCTTAGTCCACAAATTTTTACTGGCCATTTCCAGATTCAACAATGCTCTGTCCACATCTGCCCCTCCTGGCTTCTTTGACTTCCTTGAAGATTCAACTTATCTTCCATAAAACACCTTTCCTACACATTGCTTCCACTGCTACTGCATTCCCTCTGAGACTACCTTTATTTTACCCTTTAAATATCTGTATTATCTAGCATCTACATATCTATCTTTATCCTTTGTATATCTAAATATAGTTGCTTACTCTACCACCTTCCATAGAAAGTGAAATCTTTGTGAGTAGGGACTACTTCTCCCTTCTTTTGTATCCCCAGAACTTAGTACAAGTCCTGAAATGCAGTAAGCACTTGTTTAAATTCTTGTGGATTAGTTGACTGAAACCAAAGACCAAAAATTCAGTTTTCTCAGGATGGCAAGTAAAGTGATTCAGGAATTCCCAGAAAGTTTTCTCTATAGAATATGCAAACTTAGTTCCCATGGAATGTTTCTGGATTCTATCAAAGATGACTACTAACTCTCCATTTCTCTCACAGACTGTCCATGACAATTAATTCTTCCCAGGAAAGAAATTCCCCTAAGTCCTCTCAGTTTTACAAAGATTCCCTCCAGTCATAAACATTTACTGTCATTTCCTCAAGATTCTATTCCCTTTCTCTAAAAACTACAATAATAATATTCAAAGTCTCTGTGAAAGGAGGTATTTAAGCTGAGGTTACACTGTTTACATATTCAAGGCATTTATTCTCTCCTTTTTACATTACAAAATAAAGGTAGTTAATGAAACATAATGCAGTGAAATAGTGGCTTTTCTTGGCGTTCTTTAGAGAAATCAGATTCAAGACCCAGTAGTGAATAAGTGGACTATCCCCACTATACTGATTATTTCTTCTAATTATAGAAGTGATCGTAATTACTTATGAGCATCTTTGGCTCCCATGACCATGTCCTTTACAGCATTTCTGCCTTAATGATGTTCCTTGATAGAAAGCCAAATGGAAGCATTCCTTGAATGATATGCCCATCCAGAAAGAAAAATTGCCTACTGTAATTCTCCTAAGAAAGAACTATTTGCTTTCTCAATGATTCTTTTAGTTCACTAGAATAAAATAAGGAGCTATCTTGGCATAAAGATGACTAATGACCAAATGCAATATCTTACATGGATTCAGTAGTTGGGGGGGGGGAGTTAATATAGCTTACTATTGACAGTGCTGGAGTTCAAAATGTTAATTACTTAAGCTAAATTATTAAACCATATAAATTCTGCTCAGGTATTAGCCTATAGTCACATTTCCAAGAACAGTATTAATAACAAGCCTAGATAACTTTATTTTCAGTTCCATCAGAATACAAAAGGTGAGGCTAAATTATAGAATTTTCCATACTTTAAGTAGCACTTTAGTGGATAGAAAAGTGACCTCAGGCTTGGGAAAACCTATATTCAAGTCCTGCCTCTGACTTGTAATAGGTATAGGAAATCACAGTGCCTCAGTGCCTAGGCAACTGTCTATAAAAATAAGTTGCAAAGTAGGTACCAATCTGTTTCTTTACTGAGTTCCTTATAATAATAAATCACAGGTTTAAAAAAAGAAGAAAGAAAGGCAGCAGTGGAGGGCAACATCTTAGAGAGATCATCAAGTCTAATTCTTTTATTTTACAGATGGAGAACCCAAGAGACAGAGTAATGAAAAAAGTTGTCCAAAGTCTTATAATTAATAGTAGCATTAATAATAGCGTTAATATGACCTATGTAATCTGACTCCCCCATCTAATATTCTTTCTATTGTCATTTGAAATGTAATACTATAATTCTGATTAATTTATGATTTTGAATTTTAAGTAGTAGCTCACTGTAATGGTAATTAATTTAAATTTGAAGATGCCTTTTTGTTATGTCAAGTAAGCAGGTACTTAGCCCTTAGTCAAGCCTCTGTGAAAGAAGCAGAGGGTGTGAAGTCTGTCTCCTGTTGCTGACATAACAGAAAGGGTTTGGCTGAAATAGGAAGTTGTTGTACGTGTGTGTAAGTATAAGAAAAGCCCCAGAGAGGCAGGATCAGAATTTTTCTCCTGGTGAGTTTCTGATGGAGGAATCATGGAGATTGAAGCAAGCTGAAAGAGAGACAGAGACAGAGAGAGACAGAGAGAGACAGAGAGAGAGAGAGAGAGAGAGAGAGAGAGAGAGAGAGAGTTCTTCTCAGCAACATCTGGAAGCTGGACTGCTACTGGACTGAGAAATGAGTTGGAGTTTTCTTGAGACCAGAATCTGGTGAAGGCTGAAGTTGCTACCAAGAAGGCTGCCTGGAAGGTCAAAGCAGTTGCTGCCAGATTTCTTCTGGGTCCTAGGGCCAGCCAAACTGTTGCAGGACTGAAGAAGCATGACCAAGATGCTAATACTTTGTTTGTGGCTTGATTGATGCTTGAGTTCCCAGGAACAGAAGTTGTGAAGATTTTGAGATGTACTGGACCCTGTGAACTTCAGTGTGTAGCAGGAACTGCCTGAAGGATTGGACAAGGACTTGGGAGCTGTCTGTCTCTGAATCCAGGTGACTGTTTGGTGGATTCAGGTGGGAGCTGAGACCATGGAAGGGCATCCAGGGAATCTGAGAGACCACCCTGAGTCAAGATGAAGAAAAGGCCTCTCCTTGGATATTGAATGCAGTGATGAAATTTAAGTTTACTAGAGACCAAGGGGTGGAGGGTTTGTGTAATTTTCTAATGATTGTATTTAGTGATTAACGATACTTAGTGACTGACTGCTAGATAAGTGACTAAGTTAACCTATGATTGCCCCATGGGTGGAAGAATATTGTATTTTGAGATGACTGAATGAGTAAGGAGGCAAACCTTAGGGATACCAGATGATTGTTCTTTTGTTCTTTGTTCTAAATACCGTGACCACTTTGGTGAAAACTATGTGGCCATTTTAATGATAATCTGCTGTGAATATTACATTGTGATTTTCTGTGATAAGATGTAATGTTGTGTATATTATATCTTGATTTGTTGTGAATGTTTTCCTTTGATTTGTTCTTGAATAAATAGAGCATTCACTATACTGTGTAATCAGAACTTAAAAGTTGTTCATAGTATCATTCTTTTGGGAAGCTGCTCACGTATGGCATTATACTCACTTATCTGTCATTGTTGAAGAATAAAGTGTTCTATATAAATAAATTTCCTGATAACTGAATCTAACCCTTTTAAGCACAAATTTAACATTTTATAAGACTATTTCTGATGGAATTCTTGTAAAATGTATTATGCATCTCCCTGTCTAAAAAAAGTGTTCGATATTATTTAACCCTTTTATGACTTAGAACTATGATTATTAACATCAATTTTCATATTGTGCTATAATAGTTATACTTTTCATGATTATCTAGGGGAGAAGAGTTCCTTTTACTTTAATTGGTAATGGGTAATAAAAAATCAAAATTAGTAACTTCATCATGTAGAATGTCTTAATCAAGAAGGTTATTCTATGAAAATGAGGGGGCTGACTAAGAATACCTTAATTCACATAAGAAAATCCTAATTCCTAGATTTCTATTGTCACTTATCCTTCACTACCTGGGGAAGACTTTTAGGATAAGCCATCATTCTCCATGTTCTTCAGGGAGAGATATGATTTTAGGTGACTGAGAAGAGGTAGAAATTTATCTGCCTATGTGGGACTGGTAAGTTGAAAAGAGTAAGTTCACCAAGTTCTTTTCTCTTCTTCCAAACTCCCACTGAAATCAAATTTGGAGAGTAAGGTCAGAGCTATAGTTTGGAATTCTTTGCCCGGGAGGAAATATATTTGAACCAAGAGAAGGGGTGGTATACAGTGGTGGTATAGAGCACAGTATGACCATGGCTATGTGGTTAGTGAAAGAGAGAGGGGGTTATTCTGACCTCTAAAAGAACAAGCTTTCTTTCTATAGTTGGGAAGAAAGACATCCTCAGATGTCTGGCCCCTAGGGAAAATGGGTATGTTCTTAACAAATGTCCGATCACAACCATCAAATCCTTTTTTGGAAAAAAAAAAAAAAAGCAGTCCTGAAATCTCAAATTTTCTGAAGATGCAGCCAATTTAAGAACATTTCTAGTGTGTATGGGGCAACTTCCATGCATTGTTGAGATTCTTGGGATACAGGGTAATCTTCCCGACATCGTTTCCTTTTCCCTATAACTTGGAATTGTCTCTCACCAGCTTTGCAATGTTAGTGAAAGTGCAAGCATCATTCATGTCCAACCTAGCCAGAGCTAAAGCAAAAGATAATTCTGCTTCCTTAGCTGCTTCCTCATACTGATATTCATGGAACAAGTTGTCTTGCCCTTTTTTCCCCTGATTCAGTGGGACAGTTTTGTTTGTGATTCCATCTCTCAATAAGTTTTCTATAGGTTTCCTCTTCAAAATCTGTTTGGCCAGTGCTTTGAAGTGAACCATCCATGAAAAGTTCAAAGACTATGTATTCGGAGCAAAATTCCAAATGGTGGCTGACAACAATCCACTAAAAATAAAATAAAATTTTAAAAATCTTGGTCACAGTTCCCATATCTAACCACCAGGAGGAGCTTGAAGGAAGGTATGGACCATTCAGGCTTCAAAGCCAGCCACTTCAGACACCAACTGCCCAGCTAGATAGAGGTGGTACCTGCACAATTGGATCCCTTGAGCTCACACCAGTGGAAACAGGTGTGAAATCCTCACTCCTTTCCCTTGGGTTAGGCTATTCTTCTGAGCATCAGTGTTAGCACTTCCCGTAGCTAAATAGTAATTATCAGGAAAATAAGTCTAGCATTCAAAACTGTATTCATGTAATCTGCAGAATTATGAAAATATATAATTCACTCTGTCTTTGTCTCTCTCTGTCTCTCTTCTCTTTCTCTCTCTCTCTCTCTCTCTCTCTCTCTCTCTCTCTATTTCTCTCTCTTTCTCTTTCTCTCTCTCTCCCCCATCTGTTTCTGTCTCTCTATCTCTGTTGCCATCTCTGTCTCTGTGTGCCTCTGTCTGTCTGTCAGTTTCTGTTTCTGTCTTTGTTTCTCTCCCTTTCCCCCTCCCACCTTATACTGAAAGGAAAACAGTCCCCTACCCCTACTCCCAAAGAAACTGAGTCTTCCCTTACTCTATCCCTCTCTGTAGAATTCAGTATTCAGAACAAATAGCTGAAAAGTTTCAAAAATAAATAATAATCAGTTAAATAACATAAAATTAGAAAGGAAAATCAAAATTGTTCATGGTTGTTTAAACATCTAGAAAGGGAGGAAGGAAAAACAGGAAGTGATAAGATTGGCTGATAAACAAGAAAAGTAGGCTTCTCCCTGGAGTAAGAAAGGCTGGACAGAAGCATCACTACCACTGCTTTGGGCTTATTATCCTGGGTAAGTAGTACAGGTCCATTGTGATTCTGGGTTCACAATCTGAATACCTCACTGTTCCTTCTGCTGTCAGTCTGCCTCCATGTTTACACACCTCATTATGCCTCTCCATCCGGTCTGTATCATGTCTCTCCCAAAAATGTCCATCCCGTCTCCTTTTTCCCAGAAATAAATCACCTGTGGTCAGGGTTAAAGTCACAAGAACTTGGGAAAAGCTGGGTAAACTATTCAACCAGCAAGCACTTTAGTTGTGTCCTCAAGGCTTCTAGGTCATTGCCCCAATGGGCAACGACAAATTCATATTACCTTTATTAAATATTTAGCAGGACTACAGATTTATTCTCCCAAATTCTACATGCACTAGCAGACCCAGGCACCCTACATATCCTCCTCAGATTCCAGGAGTACCCATAATGGGGCTCTTCTGGTGCTATATTGTGTCAAGCCACCATTTAGATATGTTTTCCCCTAATATCATATCCACAAGCAGTGATTACTGCTCTCATATCATTTGCCAATACTAAATAGTATGTGTATATCAATTGCCATTCACGAAGGAGTATATATATAATTATAATATATTATTGTATATTGCATATAATTATATATAATATATTGTTATATATTATAATTATAATATATATATTATTATATATAACAGAAACAAATTAATTCCTCCCAAAGTAAGAGTATACTAGCCCCTCTAACACCTTCATCTCTGGGGAGAGTGGGCTCAAATTTAAAGTGGCTACCACAAACATTCCTGCCACTGAATTCACTCTGAATTTTGGCGTAGCAAATAGACAAGTTGCTCTCTTGCTTGCTTCATCATGCAGTAAGCAGATAGGAAACAGTCACAAAACATCAGTGCCTGCTCTGAAATGGAGAATGGGATCCATCTATTGCACATTTCATCTATCTTGGGGTACAGGCTCTACAAGCCTCCTCATGAGTTAGTACCAGACAAAGAAAATTGTGCATGCTTAGAAGACTTGGCCCTCACTGCCTAATTCCTTTTTCATATTCATAACAATCTTACTTCATGTCATTTGGCTCCAGATTCTCTACTATACTTTTTACTTAAGTTTAAAATATTAAAAAGCATTTTTAATTCAATATTTTAAGAGCATTTAAATTATTTTAGATGACCTATTTTATCAGCTTGAATATGTTTGGAGCTGCATTCATCCAGAACCCTCACATTTTAATAGATATTCTAAATCCAGCATTTTATGTGAGATTCTACTTCCCTTCTGAACAATATATTTAGATAAGAAAATTCACCTATGCAAAAAGAAATTAGCTGAATTGCCAAGGACTGACTCCTAAAGAACATTCCCTAGTATATTTCTTTCAAAAAGCCTGGCATTTTAGCAGAGTCTTCTGTTATAAACTTCCTTCTGCTGGCATTTAATCATAGGGGGTGTAGGGGTGGTTACCAAAAAGTGGCATTCTCTACTCCACGAAGAAAGAACATCAAGTATTCTACAATATGTTAACCAGAATGCTTAACAGAATACCTACATTGTGCTGTATGGTATGACTCATTTGAATAAAAATGAACACACGACACAGAAGTATGCAAGAAGATGTATTAAAGACATTTGAAATTTTTGGAGTTTTACACCCCATTGCCTCTCTGTTGTGCGGATTCACTGCCCCAAATGGAGTCATTGGTCTGCTCAATTTGATTAAACGTGTTTAATCATGCCTACTGGCAGCTTCAAGCTATCTAAATGTCTTGGAGTTCCACTCCTTTGATTACTGTGCAGTTTTGTATTATTGATAAATTACAGGTATGGTACTCAGGGATAAAAAGGGGGCAACTCAGAGTGAACTGAGGTGCCCCTTGGTGAGATTCTTACTTGGCCCTCTCTACTGATACAATACAATCTATTGAAATATAAGATTAGTTATTACTCACCAAATCAGATGGGAATTATTAAACTTGTAATTACAATACTGGAAGAGTACATAAAAATTATTCTAATAAACAATGTCGTCTCTGTAGGGCTCTTGATGTAAAATCAGTCTTTGACACAAAGATATTTACATAACATGGAATCTTTGAAAAATGAAAATAAAAACACTTACAATAACCAAACATCCATAATGTGTGTACAGAAGCTAATAAAAATTAGTAACTTTAAAAAATCACTTCAAACTGTTTTCTACAATTACACCAAAACTCTAGAGTTTTAACCATGTCAGAGTAATTTTTTGTGGTTTTTTGCCGTTATTGTCCTTTCAATTTACTTAACTCTGTCTAACTTGAAAGAACAATGTTAAGTGGGCAAAACAGATGTGATTAAATAGCCTGTAATTATGTTTTTAGTCAACTGCTACCATCACAGACTCCTCCTGCTACTTAGATGAGAAAAAAAAATGACCTAACTGATTTCACCAACAGCTTTGCCAGGCCCTGATGCAGAATAGATGGCCTTATTAAGTAATCAGAAAATCAGCCATTACAGTGGGATAGTAATCAACAGTGTTTATACAGCTCAGACACTAGCCCTACAATACACAATCAGGACCATGAATTCTACTAATTGGGTACCTTCTGTGTCCAGAGGTGCCTGTAAAGGGAAACAAAAGAGACTTGAAAATTAGTGTTTGTAGCAATTAGTTTCTGTCTAAAGGCTTAACCTAGTTCAGAGAAGCCATGATTCAAATGGAGATTATTATAGTAACTCTGGTATTTAAATGTCTTCTGTCATTTTTTGAGATTGAATTTAGCTTGGCAAAACGAATGTGGATCTGTTCTTTTTTTATTTTTTTAAATGATTCTTGTTTCGAACTTTTCAAAAATCAAAGCCATTAAGCTATTGCAGCTTTGCAATTTTTCACGTTCAGTATTTTTTTTTCCTCCTAACCTTATGATCTCGCTCAAGACTGGCTTGTTGTCTAGGAGCTAATCTCCCAGGAATAATACAGTTGAGTCTGTTGTGACATTATTTCTCCCAGAATGATCTGTAATTTAGGGGAAAACCAAGGGGCTTAATACTTGGTTGGGAGGAGAGGGGGAGACAGCAAGTGTTGTATTTCTGAATGTATGTACAAATTCATAACCTAAGTAACAGCAATAACATACTCTAGCTAAGAAGAGAATGTACGGCCTCTGTATGTATTTTATCTGAGTGAACTAGCAGGGCACTTACAAATGGCCCCCAATGAAAGCTCAGTGGATTACATCAAATTGGTTACAAAAAGCCTTTTACCCTTTTCTCTTTAGTCTTTAGCATTTCTGATGTAATAATCTGATAGACAACTCTCTATGCTTGGCTCTTTGTCATTTATAGACTCCTGCTGGAGATGCTCAAAGGGCAAATTAACAGTAGCACAATTGGAGTAACCTCTTCACCTCTTTTACAAAGAATCCACTGCCTATTCTTGCTTCCCTGAAGCGTTCCATGTGGATATAGGAAGAAGACTCTAACAATAAAACAAGAAGGGGTGAGGGTGGGGGGAGAAGAGGGGGAGGGAGAGAAAAGAAGGGAGGAAGAAAGGAAGGAAAGAAGGAAGGAAGGGAGGAAGGAAGGAAGGAAGGAAGGAAGGAAGGAAGGAAGGAAGGAAGGAAGGAAGGAAGGAAGGAAGGAAGGAAGGAAGGAAGGAAGGAAGGAAGGAAG
>CM053598.1:207167471-207183468 GCA_028646575.1 Pseudocheirus occidentalis
TCTCAAATCAATAGTGATTTAGAGCATTTTTCATATGCTTATAGATATCTTTAATTTCTACCTCTGAAAATTGCCTGTTCATATCCTTTGACCATTTATCAGTTGGGGAATGACTTGTATTCTTATAGATTTGACTCAATCACCTGTATATTTTAGGCCTTTATCAGAGATACTGGTTGTAAAAATTCTTTCCTAATTTCCCACTTCCCTCTTAATTTTGGTTACACTGACTTTATTTGTATAAAGGTGTGTTTATTTACTCTCTCCTGAATGCCTCACATCTTAGCATTGTTCCCACCACTATTACTTTCAAAGATTATCAAAGACATTCTAATGATCAAATCTAATGCATGACTTTTTCTTTATCCCTTTGTCTTCCTTTACCTCTTTTTGGCTTCTGATGGAGTTTTCCATCAGACCATTACGTAGCACAGGAGTTAGGCTGCTGAACCTGAACTCATGAAGAACCTCGTTCAAATTCAGCCTCAGATGCTTCCCAATTGTTTGACCCTGTGCAAGTCACTTAATCTCTGTCTGCCTCAGTTTTCTCATCTCTAAAATAGGTATAATAATAGCACTTTCCTTCTAGGGTTGTTGGAAAGATAAAATGGGATATTATTTGTAAAATATTTTGCAAAAACCTTAAAGCACTATGTAAATGCAAGCTATTATTATTATTATTGTTATCATCATCATCATCATCATCATCATCATCATCCTTCTCTCCCCCCTCCCCCCCATATCTTTCTTCTCTTGACTTTGGAGACAGTAAATTGTCCTGGTAAAGCCCCTACCTCTTTGCTAACTACACATTTATATTGAATGACAGTTTTTATTAGTAGAACTTATAATCTCTAAAATCTACCCCCTACAAAAGTTAGGAGGCAGAGACCTTTGCTATAATAGGAGAAATTCAAGGCAAAACTTGTAGGGCTCAAGTGGAGTCAAAAAGCACCTGTGGTGCTGAGGGTCACAGCTCAGTTGCTAAACTCACAGGGAGGTTTCTGGAGAAATTACTCGCCTGAAGAGTGGCAGCTGAAACAGCTGGCTCGGTTCCTCCTCCACTGATCAATCTCCTCCATTGGTCAGTTCTCCTCCAGTGCACGTGAGAACTATGCTAGATCTAGGGCTATAGGGTATTTAAGGAAGGACGCTACAATACAATAAAGGCCAGCTGCTGTACACCTCTCTCTTGACTCAGTCCTTCCTGGGACTACGCCTAAGGCTGGCCCTTAGCCTACTAAGAAAAGCGGCCACTACAAAAACTCACACATTCTTCTCAGTCCCCTGAAGCATTAATACATTTTATCCTTTCATATATGGTGACAGAGTGTGATTCTTCTTGATTTTTCCTTGTTGCTTACTTTGTTCATCTGTCCTAGTTAAATACTTTGCTATTTGTTTTATGGCTTTTACCTCTCCTTTTGCTAGAGAAGGCACTAGATGGGGATTTGAGGCCTATTTGCGTAATTGTGAATGACTCAAATACTCCATATTGAATTTGAGGTAGCAAGATGCTCTAAAGCTGACTATACATATGTATTTCAGAGCAGGCCCATCTCTGTTATCTAAATCTTAAGTCTCCAACTCTCTTCCATATAATATATTAACAGATCTGTTATCCCCTAATATACATTATGTGTTTTCCATCTCTGTGTCATTTTTCAACCCATTCCTTATGCCAGAAAAGCTTTTCTGCAACCCCAGCTCTGCCCTTTAAAATCTTAGTCATTCTTCAAGGCTCAGTTAGATGCCATTTCTAACAAAAAAACTTTCCTTGATCTCCCCACAGATGGAAATGAGGTTTTTTTGGATCTCACATAAATTTTCACTTCTATTATACTCCTACAATCTATTCCATATTATGATTACATATTACATATATAGGTTCCAGGTTTCATGAGCTAACAAGCCCAATTTGATATAATAGCTTTCTTTTTAATCACTTAGCCAAATGATACACTTAGTTCATAAAAAGCCATTTGAATTGAATAATAAACCACAGAAAATTTCATTTGCTCCCATAAACCTTAAACTTACTCTTCCACAAGTATCTACATACTCAATGGGAAGAGTGAACCTGTATAGGAATTATGTGTGGTACATCCACAGAGAGAATTCGTTTGACTAAGGTGCACATATGAAGGAATAACATGCCTCTGATGCTACAAAGTTGCTAATGACTTCTACGGACATAGTTATACTTCCGTTGGCCAGACCTTTTTTCCCCAACAGGTGTCAGTCTGTGCTGCTTCTCCACCAGGCACTGCTCCCCACATCTGACAATGGCCCATTCACTAGATTTACCTTCTCTCTAAGCAGAATGCATAATAGGACAATAGCAACAATCATACTTGAGATCATAATGTGGTCCCATGTTGGCTCAAACACCATTTAATGTGCCCAGAGCAGGGTCGTCCATTCCTCTTACCCAACACAGAAGTTTTAAAAATCACTGTCTGCATGTGAATTGTCCTCATCTCTCCAGCTACTGGTGTCCCATATTTACCTGTTTAAAATATGTTTTACAAGGGCAAGGCAAAGATGACAGAGCAAAGACAGTATTCTAGCCGAGATCTCCCAACACACTCCTCTGTAACAACTTTAAAAAAAAATTCCAAATAAAATTCTGAGTGGAAACACTAACAAAAAAATCACACTGTCATTCTTTCTAGCACAGGAAAGACTAGGAAGAAAGATGGTGTGGGCCACAGGCCAGGAGTGTGGAGGTAGAAATGTTACCACGTCAGCTTTGGGCTATGGCAGTGGTGACACTGGGACTTGCCAAATGCCCAGAAGTCAGAAAGAAATCCCCAGCGATCTCCCTTGTGGGAGCAGCAATGAGTGCCATCTGGCAGCTTGGCTGCCCACTACTCAGTTCCAGATCATAGTTCTAGAGTGGAGAAGAGTAGTGATGAGAAAGCTGGTGCACTATCCATGGAAGGATCAGAGCAGAGACTAGAAAGGCAGTGACCAGACCTCTCCCCGTATCACACTACTCTGGAAGCATGGACATAAAAGACAGAAACTCAGGTAAAACAATCACCCTATCCCACCTCCAGAAGTGAGTAGACTCCAACTCTAATAAAAAGTCCCAAGTCAATAATGAGTCTGCAAAATAAACAAACAACAACAACAAAAAAAAAACATAAAAAGCTACTATGGTGAAAGGGAAGCTAAAGATACAAACTCAGCAGAAGAAGAACAAATCATAGGAACAATCAATTTCATTAAAGAGAATGCTAATGAGACAATATGTCAAAATATATGAGATACAGCCAAAGCAGTACTTAGGGGAAAATTTATCTTTAAATGTTTAAATTAATAAAACAGAGAAGAAGCAGATCAGTGATTTGGGCATGCAACTAAAAAAAAACTAGAAAAAGAACAAATTAAAAATCCTCAATTAAACATCAAATTGGAAATCCTGAAAATCAAAGGAGTGGTAAATAAGACTGAAGGTAAGAAAACTATTAAACTAATAAATAAGACTATAAGCTAGTTTTATGGGGGGAAAACCCAATGAAATAGACAAACCATTGGTTAATTTGATTTAAGGAAGGAAAGAAGAAAACAAAATTACCAGTATTAAAAATGAAAGGGGTTGGGGGTGGCTAGGTGGCACAGTGAATAGAGCACTGGCCCTGGAGTCAGGAGGACCTGAGTTCAAATCCGGCCCCAGACACTTAACACAAAAACTAGCCATGTGACCTTGGGCAAGTCACTTAAACCCAACTGCCCTCCAAAAAGCAAAAAAAAATGAAAGGGGTTAATTCATCACCAATGAAAAGAAAAAAGAGTAATTATTAGGAACTGTCTTCTCAAATTATATGCCAATAAATCTGATACTCTAAATTAAATGGATAAATATTTACAAAAATTTAAATTGCTCAGATTAACAGAAGAGGAAATAGAACACTTAACTCAATCTTAGAAAAAGAAATTAAATAAATCATCAATGACCTCCTGAATTCTGCCAAACATTGAAAGAACGATTAATGCCAGTTCTGTATAACTCTGGGAAAATAGGCAGAGTCTAACCAAATTACTTTTACAATACAATATGGTACTAATACCTAAACCAGGAAGAGCAAAAATACAAAAAGAAAACTATAGACCAATTCCATTAATGAATACTTATACAAAAATTTTAAATAAAATACTTGGGGGAGGGGAGCAGGGCCAAGATGGTGGGGTGAAAGCAGGAACTTGGCTGAGCTCCTGCTCCAACCACCTCTTATACCTATAAAATATGAGTCTTAGCAAATTTTAAAGCTACAGAACCCACAAAGTGATGGAGAGAAACAAATCTCCTGCTGAAGAAAGCCTGGCAGACCCACAGGAAGGGTCTATTGCACCAGCTGGGAGCTAAGTTCAGTTCTGTATGAGCCGCCTGGGCCCAGACCCAGGGCAGCCCTGACCAACACCACAGACCATCCAAAGCAAACTTCAGGAGAGTGAATTATCAGCAGCTGTGGCAGTTTCCAGACTTCTCAACCCATAGACAACAAAGAGAAAGTTAAAGGTCAATAGGGAACTCTGTTGGAACTGGGTGGAGAAAAGTCCAGTTTGGCCCCTGCCCCCGGGACAAGAGGTAGAAGAGGCATGGGGGCTGCAGCTGTTGCCACAGTGGCTGCCTCTGGAGCTCCTAGCCTGAATATTGTAGAGGGACCAAGCAACCATCCAAAGGGTAATTGCTCTTGCTTTGACCTGCTTGGATCTGGGTCACAGGATTGGGTGGTGCTCCTGGGCTGTGTGACCAGTGTGCCAGAGCTTGTGGTGGCTGTACAGAGGGTGCCCTCCTCAGAACTCTGACAACTGTGAAAACCCCAGCAATTTGGGACACAGCTCTCTCTGCTCTGGAAGCAGAGTTCTACCATGGCAAAGAATTCAAAAGTCAAGTAATTGGCTGGCAAGATGAGCAAGCAGAGGAAGTGCAATCAGACCACAGAATCCTTTTTTTGGTGATAAAAAGGTTCAAAACATGGAACCAGAAGAAGAAAACAAAGTCAAAACTCCTGCATCAAAAGCTTCCAAGAAAAATGTGAACTGGTTATAGGCCATGGAGGAGCTAAAGAAGGATTTTGAAAATCAAGTAAGAGAAGTGGAGGAAAAATGGGGAAGAGAAATGAGAATGATGCAAGAAAATTACAAAAAGAGAGTTAACAACCTGCTAAAGGAGACCCCTCAAAATATTGAAGAAAATAACACCTTAAAAAATAAAGTAACTCAAATGGCAAAAGAGGTCCAAAAAGCCAAATGAGGAGAAGAATGCTTTAAAAAAAACCCAATTGGCCAGACAGAAAAGGAATTTTAAAACCTCAACAAAGAGAATAATTCCTTAAAAATTAGATTGGAGCCAATGGAAGCTAATAACTTTATGAGAAATCAAGATACTATAAAACAGATCCAAACAAATGGAAAAATAGAAGGCAATGTGAAATATCTCCTTAGAAAAACCACTGACCTGGAAAATAGATCCAGGAGAGAACATTTAAAAATTATTCAACTACCTGGAAGCCATAATAAAAAAAAGAGCCTAGAAATCATCCTTCAAGAAATTCTCAAGAAAAATTGCCCTGATCTTCTAGAATCAGAGGGCAAAATAAAAATGTAAAGAATTCACCAATTGCCTCTTGAAAAAGATCTCCAAAAGAAAACTCCCAGGAATATTATAACCAAATTCTAGAGTTCCCAGGTCAAGGAGAAAATATTACAAACTGTCAGGAAGAAACAATTTTAATATTGTGGTAGCACAATCAGGATAACACAAGATCTAGCAGCTTCAACATTAAGGGATCAAAGGGAATATCAATGTGATATTCTATAGGTCAGAGGAGCTAGTATTGAAACCAAGAATCACCTACCCAGCAAAACTGAGTATAATGTTTCAGGGGGAAATATGGTCATTCAATGAAATAGAGGACTTTCAAGTATTCTTGTTGAAAAAAAAAAAACCAGAACTGAACAGAAAATTTGACTTCCAAATACAAGAAGCAAGAGAAGCATGAGATGGTAAACAGGAAAAAGAAATCATAAGGGACTTATTAAAGTTGAACTATTTACATTCCTACATGGAAAAACAATAATGGTAACTCGAGACTTTTCTCTGTATGAGGATAGTTGAAGGGAATATATGTATATATACACATATATACATATATGTATGTATGCATAGGAGGGTATATATGTACATAAATACATATGTGAGTGTATGTGTATATGTGTGTACATATACACACATATGTGTATACATAGAGGGCACAGGATCAATTGAATAGGAAGCGATGATATCTAAAAAATAAAATTAAGAGGTGAGAGAGGAATATATTTGGAAAAGGAGAAAAGGAGACATAGAATAGGGTAAATTATCTCATATAAAAGAGGCAAGAGAAAACTGTTACAATGGAGGGGAAGAGCAGGAAGGTGAAAGGGAATGGGTCAACCTTACTCTCATTGAATTTGACTTAATAAAGGAAAAACACGCACTCAAGAGGGTATCTTACCCTATGGGAAAGTAGGGGGGAAGAGGATAAGAGGGAGGACAGATTGGGGGAGAGGGTAGATAGAGGCAAACACTTTTGAAAAGGAACCGAGTCAAAGTAGAAAAATAGGATAAGTTGGGGGTGGTATAGTATGGAGAGAAATACAGTTAGTCTTTCACAATATAATACTATGGAAATGTTTTGTGTACCTACACGTGTATAACCTATATTGAATTGCTTGTCTTCCCAGTGGGGGTAGGTGAGGAGGAAAGAAGGGAAAGAATCTGGAAATCAAAAATTTAAAAATAAATGATTAAAAAAATTGATTTTTTACATGCTATTGGAAAATAAGGTATACAGGCACTAGGATATAGAAATCCATCCTGCTCTATTAGAAAGTTGGGGGGGGAGAATGAGGAGGATATAAGAGAGAGCAGATTGGGGGAAGGGGTATTCAGTAGGCTTGATATCTTGGGGTGGGGGTAGGGGAAAGACAGGGAGAAAATTTGTAACTCCAAATCTTGTGGAAACGGATGTTGGAAACTAAAAATAAATAAATAAAAGAGCTAAAAAATAAAATAAAATAAAATATTTGCAAAGAGCTTACAATAATATATATCACAAAGATCATGTACTATGACCAGATGAAATTTATACTAGGAATGCAGGACTGGTTTAATATTAGGAAAACTAATCAATATCAGTAGAATTAACCATATTAATAACAAAACCCACAGAAATCATATAGATGCAGAAAAAGCTTTTGACAAAATAAAACACCCATTTCTATTAAAAACACTAGAAAGCACAGGACTAAAGAGAGTTTGCCTTAAAATGATAAGCAGTATCTATCTAAAACCATTAGCCAGAATACACTATAATGGAGATAAAGTGGAAGCCTTCCCAATAAGTCCAGGGATGAAACAAGGATGTCTATTATCAATACTATTATTCAATATTGTACTAAAAATGCTGTATAGAGCAGTAAGAGAAGAAAAGAAACAGAAGGAATTAGGCAACAAGGAAAGATGATAGGATGGTATACTTGTAAGAAATCATAAAGAATCAACTGAAAATACTTTAAAAATTAACAACTTTAGCAAAGTTGCAGGATATAAAATAAATCCACATAAAATCAAAAGCATTTATATATTTATATTTATATACGTGTATATATATATGTGTATGTATGTGTGTGTGTGTGTGTGTGTGTATCTTACCAAGAAAGTTCAGCAGCAATAAATAGAGAATTTCATTTAAAATAACTGTAGACAGTTAAAATACTTAGTAGTCTACCTGTCAAAACAAACCCAGGAACTATATGAACACAATTGGCAAAATACTTTTCACATAAATAAAGTCATATCTAAACAATTGCAAAAATATTAATTGGTCAATTGGCCAATATCATATAAATGACAATTCTACCTAAATTAACCTACTTGTTTACTGCCATACCAATCAAATTACCAAAAATTATCGTATAGAGTTAGAAAAAGGAATAACAAAATTCATCTGGAAGAACAAAAGGTCAAGAATATCAAGGGAATCAATGAAAAACATGTGATGGGAGATGTCCCAGAACTCAAACCATATTATAAAGCAATAATTATCAAAACATCTGGTATTGGTTAAGAAACAGAGTAGATCAGTGTACAAATAGATTAGATGTACAAACACAGTAGTAAATGACCACAGTAGTAACTGAACACAGTAATCAAGTGTTTTATAAACTCCAAGGTTCAAGCTTTTGGGACAAAAACTCATTATTTGACAAAACCTGCTGGGAAAACTAAAAAAGTATGGTAGAAATCAGACATAATCCAACATTGTACGTTGTGTACCAAAATAAAGGAGAAATTGGGACTTGATTTGACATAAAAAGTGATACTATAAGCAAATTATGAAAGCATGAAATAGTTTGTCTATCAGATCTATAGATAAAGGAAAAATTTAGGACCAAACAAGATATACAGAGAATTACAAAATGTAAAATGAATCATTTTGATTCTATACTATTTACAAAAAAATAGATTTAATTAAAAGAGAAAATAAGGAAATTTACTACATGTCACCAGAATTATTCAATATTGTTTTAGGACATTCAAAATAGCTAGAGTGTATAAAATACCTGAGTATACCTGCCAAAACAGACACAGAAATTACATAAATATAAACCAATTTTAATACAAATAAAGTCAAATTTAAATAATTGGAGTAATATTTATTACTTATGGATAGGTAAAGCCAATATAATAATAAGTGACAATTTAACTCATCTATTTTATTCAATGCCATCTCAATTAAACTACTAAAAATTATTTTACTGAGTTAGAAAAAATAACAGTTAATTTGGAAGAACAAAAGCTTAGGAATTTCAAAGAAAGGAGAAAAAAGATGTAAAGGAAGGAAATTCAGCAGTACATGTTATAAGGTAAGAGCACTGCTAAAGTGAAAAATGGATAATTTCAAATATTTCAAATTAAAAATTTCTCGTACAAATAAAACCGAGGTAGCCAAGAATATAAGAAATGTGGAAATTTGGGGGAAAACTGTCACAGAAAATCTCTCAAATAGGATGTGACTGTATTGGAACATTGCTGTGGTGTAGGAAATAATGAGCTGGCTGAGTTAGAAAAACATGAAAAGAGTGAACCTAGGAATGAATATGTTATTCCATCTCCAGAGAAAGATGGTTAAGCTAAAATATGCATATGCTCTTACATATGTGTGTGTATGTATGTATGTTTATAGATGTCTATATCTATGTGCACACATACATATTTATATTTAATTGTAGTCAATTAAATATAAGGAAGGGAAGAGGGGAAAGGGAGGAAAAAAATAAAGTAAAAAGTGCCCAGCAGAAACAAAAGAAAACCTGAAAAGCTTTGAAAACAATGTGCAGTATTTATCATGTAGGTTTTCATGAAGTGGACAATTACTGTTTTATATTGAATCCTCTCTTAAAACGTTTTCTTTTTGTATTTAAGTTTAAAATGAATAAAAAATTTACAAAATTAAAAAAATTCTTCTGTGATATATAAATGTAATGGAAGACTATTGGGTCATAAGAAATGATGAATATGATGAACACAGAGAAACATGGAAATATTTACATGAACAGATGCAGTGAAGTAAGTGGAGTCAAGAGAACAATGTACACAGTGACTATAGCAATATAAACAAAAAGAATAACCACAAATCAAAAGTGAGTATTGCAAGATTATAAAGAAAAAGAATGGCCTGAAAGAAAAGAAAGAAAGAGACATTCCCCTGGCACTAACCCTGTGCAGAGGTGGGGGGGTACATAAATATTGTATATTGAATAGAAATTTATTATATAGTATTTGTTATATGGGGATGGCTTCTGGGAGTGAAAAGGGAAGAGATACTGGTAGAAATTATGCAAAAAAAAGATATTAATCAAAATTCTAAAAATATTTATAAAAAAGAATAACTCTTTCTACAGCCTAAAAAATGTTTCTTCACAGTCTAACAAAGTAGACTAAGTTCTCTATGGGTTTTTAAGTTCTTCTCAAGTATATTGATTGTGATAAGTACAAGGCACTATGCTCAGTGCTGGGGACACAAAAGTAAAAAAAAATGCAACAATGCTTCGTCTCAAGAAATTTGGGAAAACAACATGTGTGTATATCTACCTATCTATCTCTACATAGAGATAATTTTCTCTATGTAGAGAAAAAAAGGGATAGGAACATAGTATACATACTATATAGGCAAATGAGCTCAACTTTGAATCATGAGGAAATTCTAGAAAATATGGACAAATAAATAGGTTCAGAACTTGCTGCAGAGTCAGATGCAGAACAGTGAATTTTTGTCTTATGAACAAAATTATTAAATAGTTGATAAGGGAAACAAATAGTATGGATATAATTCCCCTTGGTTTTACATCTAGTTTCTAGGGTTGGAGCTTCCAATCAATAGAAGCTGACACTCTCTAAAAGTAACCTTGGCCCTGTACGTCATTATTTTTCCTTTCTGACACAAGGATTAAAAGCAATAATGGACTTTCATAGGCAAATTAATCACATTAATGTTCTAGCCAACTAATAGGGATATTTCTCTTTTTGGATAATTTAATGCTTTGATCCAATAAAGCTACCTATATATTAAGAAGGCCCACACCAGAAAAATTTAACTTCTAAATTTATAGGGAATGGATACAAACCTAGAAGGAAAATATCTTTTCTTTAAAGGACAAAAGGTAAAGGGACATTAATGGACAATTTACAGAAAAGAAGGAAATATTTGAAAAATATTCACCTTCACAAAAATGACAGAGCTGCAAATTAAAGCAACAATGGGGTCTCATCTTATGCTCACTTAACAGGTATAAACAAATAATGACAAAACCCAAAGTTGGCCATGCTAGGGAAAATAGGTACGTTGATTGTCATATTGCTGATGGCAGTCCAAATTGGTGCAGTTTGGAAACGTGGAATTAGAATAATAAAACAGAATATCTCTCTGCCCTGCTCCCCTGCCCCCACCCCAATAATTCTGCTGTTTTTTGTTTCAATTTTACCAAGAGACATAATCTTATATTTCTTGCTTTTCACTGATACACTAAATGCCATAGTAGATATTTTGTGAATTGTTCTGGTGACAAAAAAGTTGCTAAATGATGATGATGATGATGACCAGGAAATAAATAATTAAATTTACCTTGCTGCACTATCATCATGGTTACATTTCTCCATCTTATCCCAAAGGGTGAGTTACATAGACAAACTTTCAAGAATGTATCTAAATTGCAGGGTTATAGCATAAAGAGAAATAGGTCTAAAGTTCCAAGAAAGGGTCCCCACCTAGTGTAAAGACAAGAGACAAATACTTATGCTACTTCATTTGAGGGATACCCCCCAATAGAGCCACTGGCTAACCACAGTGCCTGAAATTCCCAACATTAAAGTCACTCTGATGTAGTCAAGTACTATTTTATAGAAGATTTTCTTCCATTAATTTGTAAATGTGATAACTGGAAGGGATCACATATTGCCATCAGTGACAACCAACATGGCTATATGGGTAAGTTAAAAGTGGAAATCAGGGCCTCCAGTGGAGAAAAGGTACAAAGAAGGTAAATTGTGAGGAAGAAATGGATTGGACAAAAGAGAGAAGAAAAGGTCAGAACAATTGTGCATTCACTGACGGAGGATAGGAGGCAGCATTGCATTGTGGGGCCTAGGAGGTGAGGGTACAGAGGAAGAGTACTGGGAGCCTGTTGTGGGAATATCTCCAGGAATACCCTGAAAGGAGATAGCAAAAAGGAGAGTGCATGTTGAAGATGTGATGTCTTTAACATTTTTCTTAAGCCCAGTCTTCAATCCACTTAAATCCACAAGAAGAAGTCAGCAATTTTTTCCTTGTTTTAATCCACCCCCAGGACTCTTGGCCTCCTTAAATGATGTCTTCTTTTTATAAGCTTTATTAACTAATGAAAATGAGTAAGACTACGTTTTCCAAGAAATCTGCAGTCTGAATTCAGTGACATGTCAATGTAAATTGTTACTGTGCGAGATAAGAACAGTGTTAATAGGGCAGCATTTGCAATTATCATGCTATCTAACAGTACCATTTCCTCTATAGCTTAATCATGAAATGTGGTAAGGCAATTATTGAGGGGACTGGTAATGAGATTAATTTACACTGCAGAAACCACACAAACACATTCATTTATATCAGTCACTCTCTCAATTATTTTAAAGAGTTGATGGGCCCTGAAATAACCTGAGAAGTTAGAGCAGCTCATTTTGGATATAAATGTTTTTCTTGCATTTCATTGCTTCCCCTCCCCCAACATGTACTTGTAGTATTTTGTACTATATTAGCAAAATTCAACTTTGGTATAAAATGTAAAAGTCTTTGTCTTCTGCCCTCCATCATCACCCAATCACATAGCTTTAAAATTTAAGTGACATTAGTAGAGTGATATAGTAGAAAGTCAATGACAACATGACAAAATATAATTTTAGGAATAGAAAGAATGATCACAGATTTTATTCTTACAAGTAGTACAAGAAGTTAGGAAAGCTAAGGGCCATTTGCTACAGAAACATGACATTTGGTGAAGAAAGGAGAGAAACAAAAGACTGTTGAAAAAATACCTATAAAAGTATGTTGAGGGTCAGAAGGAGGTGAGTATAGAATAAATTGCTAAGAATATGGTCAAGATTTACTGATTAGAGGTTTTGAGATTGGTTTAAAGATATTTAGTCCATTTCTATTTAAAAAACCCAATTTATTCTAATTCCACTGGGTTTTAAATTTTAAAACATTTCAACCCTGTCCCATTTGAATTGTTTTTTTTTTTTAACAGAATAAAAGTTCTCTTTGGGGGCCACTGAAAATAAGCATCCTATCACCACAGAAAGAGTGTTGGCTCCTGTGTGAAAGGACTAAAGTTAAAATTCTGACCTGACATAACTCATGTGATCTTGAGCAAGTCACACAACAGCTTTGGCCCTCAGTTGTCTCATCTGTAAAATGAAGGATTGGATTAAATGGTATCTAAGGTTCTGTCCAGCCCTAAATTAAAGTCAGAAATGTATGTTAGTCTTGGCTCTGTCGCCATTATAATTCTAAGCAATTTATTTGTCTTGGATACTTGTATATTGTGACCCATCTATGAAGACTTGTCAATTTGTAAAGTAACAGCCCAATTTCAGATTTTTGATATAAGCTTATTGATAAACTATCAGGTCAATATACTTTCAGAGAGAGGAAAAAAATAATTCGAAGACCAAATAATCTTTGAGTTGAACTAAGGAGAATGAATAAATCAACCTCTTCCCAAAGTGGACCTGTCTTTTTCTGTCTTTCAGAGTCTTTATAGCCAAGTACTTGAAACTGGAATGAGAAATATATTCAAATATCTGAAAGATTCCATGTAGAAGAGTACTTAGACGATCAGAGTTTCAAGTGAGAAGGCTAAAGGAAGGCAGATTTTGGTTCTTTATAAAGAACTGTTTAATGAAGAGCAATGCCCTGAACTAGGCACAATGGCCCCAGGGGAGTGTTTGGATCTAGGAAGCTGCAAGAATAAGGAGAGTCAGAGGGAAATTGACCCTCTTTCCGGGAATGGAGTACCTATTTGATTACTATTTCCAGAGCTAGGAATTAGAAACTCCACAAGGACTAAGAAATCTCTAATTGAAGAGGGTGCCCAAAGAGGGTTAGGGCTGCCTGAGACCCCAAAATACCAACATGCCGGGTCCTGCTGAAAGAATTCCACTCAAGTCTTCTCAAAAGAAAAAGTAAAGTTTACTGAAAGTTCAAGTTCGCCATATGGGGTGCTAGGGCATTCCGTGGCGCTCTCACAGAGCAAGTCTGTGCTAAGCTATCCTATGGTGCTCTCACAGAGCAAGTCTCCATTAGGCCATTTCATGGCACTCTCACAGAGATGGAGGGAAGATGGGGTCTTATATACAGAGGAATCTAGGGGTGGTTCAGAGGAAGAGCCTGGGGAGGGACTTCAGGTGGACTTAATGAGGCCAATGCAAGAGTGGATTGATATTTTGATAGGCTCAAGGGTGGAAAGCAGATGGACAATGGAGGGCCAGGCTAGTAACAGGTTTGGGCCCAGCCACAATGAAATACTTATGGCCTCTGCAAATGCCTCCTGAAGATTCAATCAGACTTCAAGTGGTTTCCCAGAGTATGTACCTCAAAGAGTCAAGGAGAGCTCAAAAGGGGGGGGTGTCCCAGAGCCTATACCTTATCATAATGACCCTTTCAACTCTAATACTATGCACAACAATATTATTGCTTTTGTGGACAAGAAATAGTGCAGTATAACAGAAAGAGCACTGGGAAAAGTCAATAGATCTGGGATGGAAGTCTTTACTATTTACTGGCTATGTGACCATGCTCAAATCATTGCATTGTACTGGGTCTTACTTTTCTAATCCATGAAATGAGGATAGTAATACCTACATTACTTGCCTCATAGCATCACTTGGTAAGTGCTACATAAGCCTGAGCTATTAGTATTATATCTTAGTATATTGAAACAAAACAAAACAAAACATTTACCCTGGGTGGATGGGGTGGAACAGGAGAAGAAATGTACTCCCATTTTATATGTCATTATTGGTATCTTTCAGCCTCCTTAGTAGTGTCAAAAATAAGGTAAATATTACAAGACCTCATTTGTTTCAAATTAAAGTATCTGGCATTATCTCCTCGCTATTATTTTTCAGAGAGTACTTAACAACCTTAAGACAGGTTAAAAAAACATTTCAGAAATAACAGTTCAGAGTGTCAGAATAGTGACATCTAGTGTTAGACTCAAATGCTTATTATAGGATTTTAAAAAGGACAGCACCTTGGTTATATTTCTCCCCTTGGAAGGGCATACATTGGATATAATTTGTAGTAGCCAGAGTCATCCAGGGACAGTGGTATTATTTTAAGAATATAGATTCCCTTGTATACATGTTAACTGAAGAACATGGGACTAGTTGAGGTGTAAGGTCTTTATCAGTTCTATCATTCTATGAAATAGAGATTCTCAATGTAATTTATAAAAATAGAGATGTATTTGGTTTTATATATGTAAGGAAAATGGCCTTTTATTATAGACCTAATCACAGAAAAGAGATCTGGTAATTAGGTATTATGCTAATTATAAAGTAAAGCCACACCAAGTGATCTCTTCAGGAGGTTCAAATAAGAGCCTTGAATGAATCTGAAAGGCAGGCAACTCATAAGATATAGACTGAGAGGCCATGAGTTCTAGTGGTCTTCAAACGACAAACGGAGCTGGAAGAAAGAAAGAAAGAAAGAATGACAAAGAGCCTGAGAGCTGCTACAATGCAAAAAGGGAGGCTAGAATTCTAGAAGTGAGGCTAGGTGGAGCGAGGGAGCACCAGGAATGTTGGGACAGATGCTCTATTGTTGAAACCACCTAGAGGCCCTAGTGATGAGGTGTAGGCTCTGGGACACCCCCCCCACCCCTTTGAGCTCTCCTTGAATCTTTGAGGTACATATTCTGGGAAACCTCTTCAAGTCTGATTGTCATTAACACCACCTGAAGTACTGGAGTCTGATTGTCATTAACCCCACCTGAAGTCTCTCCCCAAACTCATTACTGGAGTCTGAACATTGACCTCATGCTGGAGTCTGAACTCATTGGTTCCTTCTGAAGACCCTCCCCAGGTTCCTCCTCTGAACCACCCCTAGATTCCTCTGTATATAAGACCCCATCTTCCCTCCACGCCTTGCAATAGCTTAGCACAGACTTACTCTGTGTGACAGACCCCATGTGGCAAACTTGAACTTACAATAAACTTTACTTTTTCTTTGACTGAGAAGACTTGAGTGGAATTCTTTCCGCAGGACCTGGCATGTTGGTATTTTGGGATCTCAGGCAGCCCTAACTGGTTATTCTTTGGGCTCTTCATTTTTTTTGTTTCCCTGACCGGAAAACACTGCTAATCTCAAGCTCTTCTCCAGCTGGCACTGGAAGGTATGTAAGCCTCTCT
>CM053598.1:207183968-207204850 GCA_028646575.1 Pseudocheirus occidentalis
TTACACTATGTACAAACATTCACAACAACAAAAAATATTCCAAAGAAAAAGAGCAAGAAAGCAAAATGGCCATCTGATAAGGCTTTACAAACAGCTGAGGAAAGAAGGAAAGCAAATGTGAAAGGAGAAAGGGAAAGATATAACCACCGAATACAGAATTACAGATAATAGCAAGGAAAGACAAGAAGGTTTTCTTATAAAAGCAATGCAAAAAAAATGGGAAAAAAAAGAACAGAATAGGAAAGATGAGATCTCTTCAAGAAAATTAAGAGATAATTCATGCAAAAATAGGTGTGATAAAAGACAAAAATGGTAGGGCCTTAACAGAAGCTCAAGAAAGTAAGGAGAGATGGCAAGAATACCGAAAAGACCTATACAAGAAAGATCTTAAGATCACTGATAACCACTATGGTGTGGTTAATGATCTAGAGAGGTGGTTCTCAACCTTCTTAATGCCGTGACCCTTTAATACTCATGTGTAGGTGTATCTGCATTGAGCAGACCCCCCTGGAGACGGAGAGAGGAACACAGTGACCCCTGTGAAAGGGTCATTCAACCCCCACGACCCACAGGTTGAGAACCATTGATCTAGAGCCAGATATCCTGATGAATGAAGTCAAGCAGGGACTTATGTAGCACTGCTAACAATAAGGCTGGTGGAGGTGATAGAATTCCAGCTGAGCTACTTAAAATCCTAAAAGATGATGTTGTTAATAAGTCAGCAAATTTGGAAAACTCAACAGCGGCCACCAGACTGGAAAAGATCAGTTTACACCCAAATCCTAAGAAAAGGCTCTGACAAGGAATGTTCAAATTGCTTTACTGTTAGGTCTCTGAGACCTCCCATGGGGCGGAGACTCCTAAAGTGGGTCGTTGATACTTCATGTGGTATTACGCTCTTAGCAAGCAGGAGTGCACGTGGTCGCCTGGGGGCAGTCATTGGACAGGCAGCTAGTATCAGCATCTGTTCACGTGAAAGACTCGTGAATGTGGGCTGAATTACTTGGGCCAAGTATGTCCTCGAGGTGGCACACAGTTGGCTAGCTGCTGCGGGAGCATGCGTACTGGGTTGAGGGAGGATGAAGGAGATAAAAGGGGGAAAGGCTTCCGCCATAACTCAGAGTGCAGTTAAGAGAGATAGAGAGCAGTTCAGGAGAGGGACAGAGAGAGAAGGAGCAGTTCCAGCTAATACACGAAGATGGGATAATAAAAGTATCCTGTGGTCCTGGGTGTTCTGTGGGAGTAGATCTCCAGTGAAGATTCACTGGTGCCGGAGACGTCCAAAGACTGGGAATGTAAGTAACTGGGTGTTTGTGACCTAGTTAAGCCCGAGCAATCACAGTAGATATGGATTCTTACACTGAACTACACTCATTTTTACATGCCAGCAAGCTTATGCTTAAAATTCTGCAAGGTAGGCTTCAGCAATATGCAAACTGAGAACTACCAGAAGAGAAGGCTAGTTTTCAAAGAAGCAGAGAAACTAGAGACCAAATTGTCAACATTCACTGGATTACTGAAAATGCGAGACAATTCCAGAAAAACATCTACTTCTGCTTCACTGACATAGCCTCTGACTATGTGGATCACAACAAAATGCAGCAAGTCCTCAAAGGAATGGGAATATGGGTGATCTGTCCAATCTTACTTCTCTCCTGTGGAAACTGAATGTGGGCCAAAAAAGCAATAATTAGAACCAAACACGTAAAAACTGATTTCAGATTGGAAAAGTACAACAAAGTTGCATATTGTCACTGTATTTAATTTATATGCAGAGTAGATCATACAAAATGCCAGGATGGTGCAATAGAAATTTTAAGATCTTCCCTCCCCATTAATAGACCTAGGGGGGAATTTGAAGACCTTTCCTACTCAGAAAGTAAACTCTCTAATAAGCTGGATATAATCACATGGAGCCTGAGACAGAGGGAATTTGCTGACGGGTGCAGCAGAGTCCACGGGAAGCTGGGAGTCAGAGCAAGAGATGGCAGGAGAGAGATAGTAGGAGAGAGATGAGGCTCAGGCAAGGAGATAGAGAGGTCTGTGAGTAAATATTGATCTTGTATTGGTTTGTGGGAAGGTTATAGGATGCTGAGGCTCTCAGTGTTATTATGGCTTCTGAAAATCTTTGGTACAATGATGGAATTGCCTTACTGGTTTTGGGGTTGGGTTTTCTGGTATTTAAATAAATGTTTGAGTTCTGTCCTCTACCTGGGGAATCTGTTATATTTTGTGATCAAACAGCATGCACTATTTATAGTCATGGTCTGTATCATGATTGCAGACACTGTAAATATTGCATTGGCACTACAGTTTTATGAATGAAAAACCAGAATTAAGGTTGTAGAACTATCAACAATCTCAGATATGCAAATGATATCACTATGATGGCAGAAAGTGAAGAGGAATTAAGAAGCCTCTTGATGAGGATAAAAGAAGAGAGTATAAAAAGCTGACATGAAGTTTAACATAAAAAAAACAAAGATCTTGGGCAACTGGTTCCATCACATCCTGGCAAAGACAGGAAGAAGAAATGGAAGCAGCATCATATTTTATATTCTTGGGCTCCAAGTTCAATACAGACAGGATCTGCAGCCATGAAATTAACAGACACAAAGCTATGGCAAATCTGGACAGCATATTAAAAAGCAGAGACGTCACCCTGTTGACAAAGGCAGTTGCAGTGCTGATGCAATATTCCTGTGGGCTCTGCTCCACCCTTTAGCAAATTCCCTCCATCACAGGCTCCCTGTGATTACATTCAGCCTATGAGGGTGCAGAGTTTACATTCCAAGCAGGGAAGGTTTTCAAATGTCCCCCCTAGGTCTATTAAGGGGTAGGGAAGATCTTCAAATTCCCATTCCCATTACAGTAGTCAAACCTATGGTTTTTCCAGTAGCAATGTATGTATATGAGACCTGAACTAAAAGGAAATCTGAGCACTGTAGAATTGATATTTTTGAATTTGTGGTGCTGGAAAAGACTTTTTTTTTTTAGATTTTTTCTTTTTTGCTTTTGGAAGGGGGGAAGGTAGGGCAA
Organism: Pseudocheirus occidentalis; assembly: GCA_028646575.1. Lineage (NCBI taxonomy): Eukaryota > Metazoa > Chordata > Mammalia > Diprotodontia > Pseudocheiridae > Pseudocheirus > Pseudocheirus occidentalis. Next base: position 207,187,008 of record CM053598.1, read on the forward strand.
TCGGGGTTAAGTGACTTGCCCAAGGTCACATGGCTAGTTTTGTGTGACGTGTCTGAGGTTGGATTTGAACTCAGGTCCTCCTGACTCCAGGGCCGGTGCTCTATTCACTGTGCCACCTAGCCTCCCCCTGGAGAATACTTTTTAAGAGTCCCCTGGGACAGCAAGATCAGTCAATGTCTAAAAAAATTAATTTAGGCTATTCACTGGAAGGTTAAATACTGAAAGGGAAGTTTAAATACTTTGGCCACATAAGAGAAGACAGAACTCACTGTAAGAGACCTTAATGTTGGGGAAGACTGATGTCAAAAGGAGAAAGTGATGGCAAAGGATGGGATAGAGCAACAACGTCATGGAAACAACAAACATGAACCTGGACAGACGGAACGATAGTGAAAGACAGAAGGGTCTGACCTGCGGTGGTCCAGGGCTCACGAAGAGTCAGACACAAATGGAACTCAACAACAATTCCCAAAAAGAGCCGTCCTTTTCTCTACCACCTCTCCCGGACTCTGCACAGACAAGCAGGGCCTGGGAGGGGAGTCAGAACACTCCTTGCTGGGGCGGCTAGGTGGCGCAGTGAATAGAGAGCACCGGCCCTGGAGTCAGGAGGACCTGAGTTCAAATCCAATCTCAGACATTTAACACAAAAACTAGCCGTGTGACCTTGGGCAAGTCACTTAACCCCAACTGCCCTCCAAAAAAAAAAAAAACCAAAAAACAGAACACTCCTTACTCACCACAAGCATTTCTAGTTCTCTCTTTGCTGCCATCACTCAGCAACTTCTCATCCTTTGAGTTCCCCTCCATTCAAATGTATTGCCCAAACCAAATTCTAGGGGTAATTTAGCTGCTTCAAGTCATTTTTTCTTATTTCTCAGGGAGTCCAGATCTTAGCTCCCAAGTCTTCTTTACCACCAGATTCTCACCTTAGGAAATTTCATCATAAATGCTGGGGTGGCTGGGTGGCACAGTGAATAGAGCTCCAGCCCTGGGGTCAGGAGGATCTGAGTTCAAATCCAACTTCAGACACTTAACACTCACTACTCATGTGACCTTGGGCAAGCCACTTAACTCCAACTATCCTGCCTTCCCACCTCCAAAAAGTTTTTTAAAAAGGCCAAAAGAATCCAAAAGCATAAATGCTGACGGTCCCCTAAACCTCCCAATTTCTTAATCTCTTTAACCCCCAATTTCTGTGACATCCTTGATTTCTCTATCATCCACAAGTGCCTCACTTCAACAATTAAAAACTCTAAAATAATTTCTTACACCCAGTAACAGTACATTATGGTTATGTGTCACAAAAGGTTTCCTTCGTTTATCCATTCCCCATTGACAGATAACTATTTTGTTTCTATCCTTCACTACTACAAAAAGTGCTGCTTTACACGTACTGTTTACATGGAACCTTTCTGTTTGTCAATAATCTTTCTTGGGCTATGTGCCTAGCGATGGAACCCCTGGATGAAACGGGATGGGCATTTTACTCACTTTACTTGCAGAATTCCAAACTGCTTATATCAATTCCCAACTCCACACACAGAACATTTGTATTCCTGCCTACATAACGCTTCCAACAATAACTATTCCTATCTTTTAATGAATACAGAGAAGCATGGAAAGACTTATGTGAACCGATACCAAAATAATCAGTCAATTAAACAATATACACAAGGATTACAACAATGGAAATAGAAAAACAAACACCAAAAACAATCCCAATTGAATGCTATACAATTATAAAAGAATGAGCTCAGCCTTAGAGAAGAGATAAAATAAGATCCGCTTCCCCTCCTTTGGAGAGGTGGTAATCCACAGGTGTGCAATACTGTGGAGAATGTCATTTTTTTTTTTCAATTTACTGATTCAGTTCTGTTGACTTTTTCTCCTCATCCTCCTTTTAAAACTTTTCTTTAAATTTATTTTAAATTAGCTTTTAGTCATGTTTCTTATAAGCATCACCACAGTCATCCCAAGTATCCTTCCCCCTCCAAAAGAGCCATACCACAAGACAAACAGTATTTTTTAGAGAGTGGGGGAAAAAAATCAGCACAACTGATCAATACATTGAAAAAGTCCAAAAATATATACAATATGCAACACTTGTGAACTTCCCAGCTCCACAAAGTGGTGGGTTGGAGGTGTCTGCATATTACTTTTGTGACTTTGCTTACTTCACTACGCATCAGTTCATACAGATCTTTCCATGTTTCTCATTCATCATTTCTCACAGCACAGTAGTATTTTATTACATTCATGTATCACAACTTGATTAACCACTATTTAGCCATATATATATACACACACACACACACACACACACATACACACACACACACACACACACATATATTTGTCATAATGCCATTGATGTCGTAACAAATTGATGTTTCTGATTTTTAGCTATAAATATTTTGGAGTATATAAGAGTTGCCTTATGAAAGCCTTCCTCGGAGTATAAGCCCAGGAATGCAGTCTCTGGCTCAAAGAGCATGGTCATTTTAGTCACTATATTTGCTTTCCAAAGTGACTGCACCATTTCACAGCTCTACCAATAATGTATCTGTGTGCCTATTCTTCCATAACACCTCCAATATTGACTATTGTCATTTTTGCCAATTTGCATAGGGTGAGGTGAAACTTAAAAGTTGTTTCGATTTGCATTTCTTTTATTGTTAGTGATCTGGAACATTATTTCATGTGGTTGTAAATATTTTGCAGTACTTTTGAACATACATACATACATACATGAACTCATACTTTTCCTAAGAGAGTCTACTCCTAATCTTATTTTTGTTTGTGCATTTTTCTTTTTCCCTTTCTCTCCTACCTTGCTCTCCTATTACTGAGCCCATCCCTACTCCAACAATACCTTCTTCATCCTCCTATTCCCCTAAATCTAAACATTTTTGTACACCCCCCTTGACCTATTCTGCCCCCTCCCCTCCAAAGCTTCCTCCCTTATCCTCACACTCCTCTAAAGGCCCTTCTACAGCCCTCTTTTAACCTATTCTCTCACTCTCCCCTCTAAAGATCCTCCTCTATCCTCCCCCCCATCCCCTCAGATTTTTCTTTCTTTCCAAATTTAGAAGACTTTTATACTCTTCTAGAGGTATACGTATTTTCTCCTCTTAAACCCATTCCTGATGAAAGCAGGTTTCCAAAACTAACAACCCCCTCCCCCATCTAATTCCTCCGTATTGGTTTTCTCTGTTCCTCATCTATATAAGATAATTACTCTTTTGGCTGTTCTTGAATGGTTTTACTTTTTGAAATCATATCATACTCAGGTCTTCTCCAATCTTTCTTATAAGCTACCTGACGACTAGTAACAATGTTAGACACAGGTTTTATATTTCCATACGTAAAAGGTAAACATTCTATCCTTATTGAGTTATTTCTCTTGGTACGTCAAATCTTCTATTGAGTTCAGGGTTTGTTTTTTTAACCAGACTCCTGAAAGTCTGACAGTTGATCAAATATCCATCTTTTTTTTTTCATTCAGAATTATGCTTAGCTTTGGTGGGTATGATATTTTCGGTTAGAGGCCCAGTTCTTTTTCTCTTCAATATATAGTATTTCCAAGACCTGCGATCTTTTGTTATCAACAACACTAGGTCTTGTGTGATTCTAACTGTGGTACTGCCATATATAATTGTTTTTCTTGTTGCTTTTAATATTTTGTCCTGGATCTGAGGGTTTCAGAATTTAGCTATGATATTCCTGTGAGTTTTCCTCATAGAATCTCTTTTATAGGTAGTGATCTGTGGATTTTTGCTATGTCTACTTTCCCTTCTTATTCTAATGCTTAAGGACAATTTTCTTTAATTATTTCTTGCATTATTGTATCAAAATTCTTTTTTTCATCAGAACTTTCAGAGAGCCCAATTATGCTTGTATTTTCTCTTCTTGATCTGTTCTCTAGGTCCATTTTTTTCTCATGAGATGTTTTACATTTTCTTCTATTTTTTTCATTCTTTACATTTTGTTTTATTATTTCTGATCTCTTATAACTTCACTGGCTTCCCCTTGCCCAATTCTGATTCTTGAGGAGTCATTATTTTCCCTTAAGTTTCAGGATCTCCTTTTTTAATTGGTTGACTTTCTTGTCATAATTTTGTTTTTCTTGTATTATTCTTATTTTTCTTTTTAATTTTTCCTCAATTTCTCTCATTTTATTTTTAAAGTCTTTTTTTTAAGTTCTTCAATTAATTCTTTTCGAGCATGTGACCATCTGACATTACTCTCTGGGGTAGAAGAGGATTTCTTTGCTTCAATATCCTCCTCTGAAGATGAACCCCAGTCATCTCTATTCCCATAGTTGGTCTCTCTGGCTGGATTCTTTTTCCTTTGCCTGTACATTTTTGGGGGGGGGGGGGTAATAATTTAGTTTTTATAATCACCTGGGGTATGGGAGCTGACGCCTCTGGCCTCTGATCCTTTTCAGTTCTCTCCTCTGACTTTGAACTTAAACCATGACCTCCAGCCTCCTCTAAGTGTCCAAAGCCAGCAGCATCCCTGCCCCACATCTTCTGCACTCACCAGACGTGCTTGTTTCTCCTCACCCCCACTGCTCTCATTAGCACAGCTGGATTTGGTGTTCCACATGCCCAACTCCCTCCATGGTGGCCAGCAGGACAAGAGGGTATGTAAATTCCTGTGGCTGCGGCTGAGGCAGCCTCCCAACCCAGCTAATCCCAGAACTTGCTGCTCCTTGTTTCCATTGGTTAAGCAGTTACCACTCAGATCCTAGCCTGGAGGCATTTAGTCCTCACAAGGAGGAAATCTAGTACTAGGATTCTTTAGGTCTTCTCCTACTGTCTCAAGAGGACACCGTTTGATGACTACTCTTATTTGTTTTCATGGCTCTACGTTTGCCCAGAGTGCTACTTTAACTCTTTTATGAAGGAAAATCTTGAGAGCTTGAAATTTTCTGACCTACTCCACCATCTTCCCAGAATCCTCTCCCAGAACCACTTTTTAATGCACCTTCCTTGAAAGACTCCAAGTTGACTTCTGTTTCCGCCCTGCCTTCTGGAATTTCCACTGAACTCCGACTTAACTCACTTTAGCCTCTAGTTTACTCTCTCTGATCTCAACTTTAACAGGAACAAGCTGCACTTAAAAAATTTGAGACACTAGGCCCAAATGAACTATACCCCAAGAGTACCAAAAAGAACTGACAGACACAACTTAGTTATTATAAGTGATCTTTGAAAGACCCTATTGTGCTACATAGGTACTGGAAAAGAACAAACTCTGTGCCAATTTGGAAAAAAGACAACTGCTATATACTAGTAAGACTGACTTTGATTCCTGCAAAATTTGAGAACATATATTAAAGAGATGGCTCATGCAGCTCACTAGAAAAGGTCGTCACAAGGAACAAATCACCAGCCGTTCTGACAACACTAACTACTGTATTAGCAGATCACAGCAATGAGAGACACACAAACACAGACACACGCACGCACCTCAACACCAAATCTTAGCAAATGATTTAACAAAGTTTCTCGTGCTATTCAAGGAAAAAAAAAGGAGCAATGAAAATGATGGCAGTACAATTAGGTAACATTCAGAATTGCTGAACAGTCACTAGTCATTAATGGCTCAACGACAGCCCAGCAGAAGGTCCACAAGGATCTGTACCTGGCTTTGTGCTATTCCACATTTTTCTCAATGACTTGGATTAATGGAAAGGCTATTGTAAGGGATCATTTATACTGAAGTTCCCCCACTCTGAAAAATCAAATCTAGAATGGCTTCAGTATTCACTAGGCCTAGGTTTAGGTCATGTGACCTTCAAGCAGTCTGGGGCTTGTTGGTGGAGACCCTCCCTCCCCGAGCCAGCTCAGCAGAAGATCTGGGACCTTTGTCTCAGAAAGATTCCCGGGCTTGGGTCATGGGTCAGCCCCCCCCCTCCCCCGGCCAATGAGAGTGAAGGCCAGTTGGGGGTTGGGTTTACTATAAAAATCATGGGCCAGGCTCCTATCAGTCACTCTCTGCCCCGCCCCTGCCATGTGGGCAGTGGGGGAAGAGTCCTATCTCTTGAGAAAGAATAAAGACCTTTTCTGACCCTAAATTCAGACTGAACTCCTTTCATCTCACACCCTATCAAATTAGAAGATAAAGCAAAACTCAGAGAAAGAGTTCATATACATTGGATGATAAGAGCCAGGATCCAAAGTAATTTAAAGAGCTACAAGATACTTAACCAAAACCAATATGATGAAATTTACTAGGAATATACATAAAGTTTTATACTTGGGTTCAAAAAAAAAATCAGCTTCCAAAGTAAAAATTAGGAAAGAAGAGAACCAAAGTCTGTCTGAAAAAGATTTACTAAGGATTTTAGCTGACTGCAAGTTCCATGCAAGTCAACAATGTGATACAGCAACCAGTTAGTCAACAAACACTATTTATTGAGCAGGCTAAGCACTGTGCTAAGCATTTACAATACAAAAAAAGACAAAAGGCAGTCTCTGCTCTCAAGGAAAGCTCACAGTCTATGCCTGATAAACCAGAAGTAAATCAACAGAGGGAAAGATTAGGAAACACTTCCGTAGAAGACAGGATTTTAGATGGACCCGAAGGAAACCAGGAGCAGAGATGGGACAGCATTCTAGGAACAGAAAATTCTCAGTCAGGAATTGGAATGTCCTGTTCAAGGAATAACAAAGAGGTCAGTGGATTACAGAATATGTGAAGAAAGAGGTAGAAGAAACCTGGAAAGGTGAAAAGGGGACAAGTAATGAAGAGTTTTGGCAAATAGAAGAGGTGTAAGATATTAAAAAAAAAACGGGAAAGTTAGGGGTTAGAGGGCAGGCCAGATTATGAAGGACTTCGAATGCCAAACACAAGATTCATATTTGATCCTGAAGGTCACAGGGAGCCACTGGAGTTAACTGTGAAGTGTTTGGAGTCTTTTTCTTTTTTAAACACTACCACTGGGTGAGGTGCAGTGTGCAAAACTAGAAAGTGATAGTCTTGCTTTTGCCCTGACTAAAACAAGAATATTGGGTCAGATGGGGATCTTATATTTTAGGAAGGACATCAATAAACTGGACAGAAAGGTAAAGGCCTTGAGACTGTGCCATATAAGGAAAAGCAACTGAAGATATTTAACTTGGAGATCTACTCTTGCCCAGCAATGATCTTCATGCCCACAAACCCAGTGTGGTCACAAATGGCAAACTGGTCCTCTTTACCCAAGGGGTCTAATAAATATTTTAAAACTAGTTAGTTTGCTGGGGGAAAAAAATGTACACCTGGATAGACTTTTAAGTTTAATTTGTATTTTTCCTATCACTTTTTAAAAGTATAAACAATGAATAAAACAAGCCTTCACTTGTAGCCTTCGCAGATTCCTGAGGCGTAAATGGTCACAATGAAAATTTAACAATAGACTCCATCAGTTCAAGCCGGATTGAACATCCCTTGGTCTTGTCCCATCTCAGGACAAGGAGCATGGCCCTGCTAAAAAGCTTCACCATCATACCCCCAATTACCAAAATCAGATATTCTACCTTCCAGAAACCATGTCAGTGGCAAATCTAGCAGTTTCTTAGATCTAACATCCAAAAAAAAATAATTATCCACAGACAACAAGTGCTAATTTTATTCTGATTGACTTTTCTAGCTCTGACCCCTGTGGCAGTCACCCAAATCTTGACATATCTGCCTGCTCAAGGAACTTCATACAGTCTGAGAAAATGGCTCAGATTTCCATCAGATGGCAAGTTTCCTTCTTCCCAGGACAGTATTTGGTTGTATGACTCCACTGCAGAAACCCCAATGCTAGAACTGCTCTAGTAGTTTGTGGGCCCTTTCTCTTGCTGAGGCTCTGACAGATGCACTGGTGTCAGACCTCAGAGAGGGGCCACAAGTAATGGGGTTAGCCAGGAGCTCAGCTCCTATGTGTTTATGAAACAGTTGACACTATGTATTTTTGGTTGAAAGGATCTCAGAACATGAAAAGTAACAAATATAATGTGTCTTCTTACTTCAAATGCTTTTGGTTTTCTTCTATAATTTTTTTTTTGGGGGGGGCATTGATTTCCTTCTGAAATTATAAATTCAGTGCTTCCTGACTTTCCAAATCCAAGACGCGGCACTTTATCCACTGTACAACTGAGCTTCCTGGGAAACAGAAAGTAAAGGATGGCTGGGTGAGTCAGCCTGAAATAGTAGGCCAGATGGGGCAGTCACTACCATTCAGCTCTTCAGGCCCACCTAGACAGAAATTCTGGAAATGAAAGCTGAACGAAGCTGAAAGATGAAATCCCCAAGGCATGAATGGTCTCTGGTGTAAGAAGCAAAGCAAATGCTGAGAAGATGGCTAGGGAGTGAAAGAAACGTAAGCACAATATCAGTGACTGCTAATGCAAAAACACATTTCCCTTGGACCTATATGGGCTTGAAACCTTTCAGTGTACAAAAAAGTACAAAAGAAAAGGGCAAATTACAAAATGACATGTTTGTCACTAACAAAATGCTTTTAAACTCGTGGAACTTCTTTGTGGTTCCTAACAGCTCCATCCTCTCTGTTTTCAATATTTAATCCATTTTTTCCTTAGTCCTTTTTGGCATCTGTTAAGGTCTGATTCTGTAGCTTTTAACTAATGCTACTATGAGTACCCATACTAACAGTTTCAATGCTCCCCCAGCTCTTTATCTGGTTCCTGCTCTCACTTCACTGAAGTTCTGATCTCAGAACTCAGGTAACTGAGCAGATGAAAGGAAGTTCAAAACTGTTCAGCAAAATAGGCACCGCTTAGATAGAAACAGGTATTGCTCTAATGAAAACATGCCTTACCCATAAGCTTACACATGCCAGGTCTAAGACACTGTACCTAGAAAGGCCACAATTTCTTTTCAGACCAAGTCTGGCTAATTGGATAATAGTAAATCAAAATGTTAAGCTCATTAAGGGCAAGAATCAAGAACTGATCCTCTCTGAAAACATTCAAACATTTGTTAAGCACCTAGTGTATTAGACTGTCCTAATCTCTATGGGAATATAGAAGGGCTTAAAAGTGAGTGGGGGGCAAGGGAAGGAAAAAGAGTGGACAGTAACACAAGAGACTGAGGTAAATGACAAAAAAGATATGTAAGAGAAGTAATGTCATGCTCTGAGGAGTTATCTGAAAGGTCAGAAAAGGAATAAGAGGTGACATCCAAATGAAGCAAAATTTCTCAACTTTCTCATTCATTCCTTAATGGAGATAGCAATTTTTCATTAAAAAAAAAAGTTAATGGTAAAAATATCTGAGTTTTGAGGTAATAATCTAGCATCACCTCACAAAACATCCAAATATTCAAATGATCTGTAAAACACAAGAAAAACAGTAAAAAGAAAAAACTCATCTACAGAAAAATATTCATACTCTATAATAGCAAAAAAAAAAAGTTTAAAAACATCCTATATGTCTAACCACTGAAGAATGGCTAAATAAATTACAGTACATTCGTGACTGTGACAGGAAACAATGTGGTGAACACAGTGCTGGATCTACAGTCAAGAAGGGAGATGTTCAAATTCTACCTCAAAGCCCTACAAGCTGCATTACACGCAGCAAAGAAGTCGCACAAATTCTGAGCCTCTAAAACGTTTCTCTCTTTGTAAAGTATAATTAATAATGACTACACCTCAAAGGGTTGTTGTGAGAATCCAGTAAGATGTTTGTGAAGCTCATAAAGAAAATATCAAAGGTTAAGACTATTTGAGCTACTGATATTATTTTATATTATATATGTATATATATATATAATATATATATATTCAGACAAATCTGGAAGCTGATCCCCCCCCAAATGATCTGTGATATATTTGTTGTTCATATCGTTTCATTCTGTCTTGTTAAAAGTCTAAGAGTTTAAGATAAAAGGCAAGATAGTGTAGTGGACAGAGTGTTGACCTCAGTCAGGAAGACATCTATCTGGCTAGAGGATCCTCTCTAGACCTTTCAGGGGTCAACAAATCAAGGTCTCTGAGCCAAATCCAAAACAGTGCCTATTTCTGTATGGCCAATGAGTTAAGACCAGCTGTTACATTTTTAAAAGGTTGGGGGAAAAAAAAAATCAAAACAGTAATATTTTGTGACCCATGAAAACTAAGTGAAATTTAAATTTTACTGTCCATAAGCAAAGTTTTATTGGAACAAAGCCACAACTCATTCATTTATACCTATTGTCTATGGATTACATTCATTTTATAATTACAGCGACTGTTGGCACTCTCATCCCTTCCCATGGCTGCTCTACAAACTACAAACTGCAGTGACAGACTTCTAACTTGGCAGTGTTTCGACTGCCACTGTATACTGCAACATTTTACTTTTTTTTTTTACAATTACCAGCGTATACTCATTATGTCAAAACAAGAAATTAGAAAAATTATGATTTTATTTTTAGCTCAGAGCTGAGACTGAAATTTCTCTGAAGGAGAAAACTGTCCTCAACCACTATTATCAGACACTGAAAAGCTATAGAAATTAGCTGCAAACTTGGTAACATTCCTTAAAGAATTCAAACTAAAATTACAAGACAACAGCACTTGCACACAAGACTTATACTACAAAAGTCAATTCCATGAGAACTAATATTGTCAGAATCACAAACATATCACAAGTGTATATATAACATATACTTCCCATGTTGTCAAGAACTAAAACGAGAAATAAGATCTCCATTCCCATACAAATCTGCAGTGGATATATTTTTCAAGCTCTAACCACAGTTGCAGAAGCCTTTTCAGACCTCAATAAAGTGCAAAAGAAATAGTCCTATTTCAAAAATCCATTTTAACTGTGCAATTGAGAAGCTTCTACCAATCTGCAACCTAATAACAACTAAAAGGAAAAAAAAAAATCAAGAAAAGACTATAATAGAATTCTACAATTGTCTTCCAAGCAACAAATATGCTCAAATAAAATCCTATCAACAAGGACTGACATCAGTAGTTAGTTGGCAGTCCTTATCTAGTTACGGCAAATACACGTGATAGAATGCTTATGTGCTGTGAGAAACGATGGAGATGGTTTCAATAAGTCTGGGAAGATACATGAACTGATGCAAGGTGAAGTGAGCAAAACAAAGACAACAATTCATAGAGTAACAGCAATACTGAAAAGAGTCGTTATCTATATGAAAATAAATTTTTCAAAGATGATTGAACAAAATCTCAATACAGATCAGCATTAACAGATTAACACTGCCATCAATTCTGATGACTAGGAATGCTAATTTTGAATTTCAATGAATTAAAATGTAATCCTGAAAAAAAAATCTATTCTTTTCATCAGCACAACTATATTACCCTAAAAAATTATATTCTGAATTTTGTTCTGAAAAATTCTGAATTTCACTAATTAAAAAATTGTGGAAATTGTTTTATCTCTTGTTATATATGTACCTACATAGCCTCAATTGTGCCTCCTGGCCCACAAAGCCTAAAATATTAAATTTGTTGACCCCTATTCTGGATAATGAGTCAACTAGTATTGATTTATTAAGTATTTACTATTTGTCGGAACTATACTAAGCTTTGGGGATTAAAAAACTAATAATAATCCTTGTTCTCAATCTAATGGTTAGGACAACATGGAAACACCAATGTATAAATAATATCTATACAACATAAATTGGTGAAAGTCTTTTAGAGTGAAAGCACTAAGATTGAGGATTGGGAATGGCTTTTTAAACAAAGACTTTATGTAGGACTTGAAGGAAGCCAAGGAAACCAGGAGGGTAAACTGAGGAAAGAAAAGAATGCTAGGCATGGGGAACAGCCAGTGAAAACATTCAGAATTAAAAGATACACTCATGTGTAAGGAACAGAAAAAAAAATCAGTGTCACTAGATCACACAGAATGTGGAGGGGGTGTAAGAAGGTAGGAAAGGTAGAAATTAGAGGTGACAAGGAGCCCCTTACTGAAGGGGTGTGTGTGTGTGTGGTGTGTGTGTGTGTGAGAGAGAGAGAGAGAGAGAGAGAGAGAGAGAGAGAGAGAGAGAAAGAGAGAGAGAGAGATTTTATCAGACTTGAGCTTTAAGGAGACTGATTTGACAGCTGAGTGGAGGTTAGATTGGAAGGAAGAAAAGTCCTGAGTCACAGTGACCAATGAGAATGCTACTTGCAATAACTGTCCACAAGGTAGGTGACGGGCACTGCACTGCACCATGGTGCTTGTAGTGTCAGAGGAGAGAAGGGGACAAGGGAACAAGGTGTAAGAGATGTTATGCAGGTACAAGCAATGGGACTTTGATAACTGAATGAATAAAGTGGGGGTAAGAGAGAGTGAAGGGTCGGGGCAGCTAGGTGGCAAAGTGAATAGAGCACCGGCCTTGGAGTCAAGAGGACCTGAGTTCAAATCCGACCTCAGACACTTAACACAAAACTAACCATGTTATCATGGGCAAGTCACTTAACCTCAACTGACCTACCTTCCCCTCTCCAAAAAGCAAAAAACAAAAACAAAACCTGAGAGAGAAGGGCTGAAAAATGGCAATTTAAGTCTCAAGGCAGGGTGACCATCTTTGACTGCAGCTGTGGGAGTAGAGGAGTTTGTAGAAATAATTAAACTTGAAGAAATATGAGGTTTAAGATATTTGAGGGAATATAACAAATATGTTTGTTTTAAAGTCCCCTGGTACAAAATGACAGAAGTTAAGAAAGACTTAAAGCCAGCCAAACTATGAACTTTTTGAGGGAGGAAGGAGTGTCTGAGAGACTGACTGAATGAAAAATATGGATTCAATAAATATCAAAAAAATAAAGTTTACTGAGTGATGTCTGTAAGAAACAGAGTGGCAGATCAATGTAACAGGGTAGGTACACAAGACAGCAGTCAATGACTACCGTTAATTCACTGTCTGATAAACCCAAAGACCCCAGTTTCTGGGATAAGAATTCACTATTTGACAAAAACTGCTGGGAAAATTGGGAAACAGTATGGCAGAAACTGGGCACAGACCAATATCTTACACCTTATACCAAAATAAAGTGAAAATGGGTACACAATTTAGATATAAAGGCTGATACTATGAGCAAATTAGGAGAGTAAGGAATAGATTTATGGAGATTTATGCAGAATGGAGGAATTTATGGCCAAACAAGGGATAGAGAACATTATGAAATGCAAAATGGAAGATTTTGATTAATTAAATTGAAAAAGTTTAGCACAAACAAAGCCAATGTAACCAGGATTAGAAGGGAAGCAAAAACTGGTAAAGAATTTTTGCGACCAGTGTCTCTGATAAAGGCCTCATTTCTAAAACATATAAAGAACTGAACCAAATTTATAAGACTACAAGTCATTCCCCAATTGAAAAATGATCAAAGGATATGAACAGGCAGTTTTCATACGAAGAAATTAAAGCCATTCATAGTCATGGAAAAATGTTCTAAATAACTACGGATTAGAGAAATGCAAATCAAAACAACTCTGAGGGTCTACACCACATCTATCAGATTGGCTAACAGGACAAAAGAGGAAAATTACAAATGCTGGAGAAGATGGATGTGGCAAAACTGGAACACCAAAGCATTGCTGGTGGAATGGTGAACTGATCCAACCATTCTGGAGAGCAGTTTGGAACGATGCCCGAAGGGCTATAAAAAAGTGTATACCCCTTGATGCAGCAATACCACTTCTAGGGCTGTATCCCAAAGAGATCATAAAAATGAGAAAAGGATCCAAATGTACGAAAATATTTATATCAGCTCTTTTTGTGGTGGCCAAGAATTGGAAATTGAGGGGATACCCATCAACTGGGGAATGAATGAACAAGCTGTGGCATATGAATGTAGTGGAATACTATTGTGCTGTAAGAAATGATGAGCAGGCAGATTTCAGAAAAACCTGGAAAGGGGCGGCCAGGTGGTGCAGTGAATAGAGCACCGGCCCTGGAGTCAGGAGGACCTGAGTTCAAATCCGGCCTCAGGCACTTAACACAAAAACTAGCCGTGTGACCTTGGGCAAGTCGCTTAACCCCAAATGCCCTCCAAAAAGCAAAAAAAAAAAAAGAATTACATGAACTGATGCTGAGCGAGGTGAGCCGAAGGAGGACAGTTACAGGCACATTGTACCATGATTAACTTTGACAGACTTGGCTCTCTCAGCAATGCCAGGTTCTAAGACAATTGCAAGAGGCTCATGATGTAGAATGCTGTCCACATCCAGAGAAAGAAGTATAGATTCTGAATGCAGATGGAAGCAGACTGCCCTCTTTCTCTTTTTGCTGTTTTGTTTCTTCTTTCTCATGGTTCATCTCGTTGGTTCTAATTGTTCTCTAAACCACGACTAATATGAAAATATGCTTAATATGAATGTATATGCAGAGCCTGTATCAGATTACACACTGTCTTGGGAAGGGAGGCAGAGAAAATTTAAAATTCTAAAGCCTGTGGAACTAAATGCTGAAAATTAAAAATTAATTTATAAAAAAAGAATAAAGGACTCTTGCAAGCCATGATTCAACAACAACAACAACCAAAAGGCCTAGAGACTGTCAATTAAGAAAACTTCCTGGGTGGGAAGAAAATCTGAAACAAGTGATTCTGGAACTAAATCTTGCAAACTAAAAGTAAATAAAAAAGTCAATTTTAAAAAGAAAAAAGAAAACTTCCTGGAGTTATTAGACATAGAGGACAAAGTAAAGGTAGAAAGCATCCATTGAGCACCTCTTAAAAGAAACTCCAAAAGAAAAAGTCACAGCAATGTCGCAGCCAAAATCCTCACCTCCAACATCAAAAATCTAGCATAAAAAATACTTGACAGTTCAAATACCAAGAAACCAGTCAGAATCACACTGTATCAGGCAGCTTCTACCATAAATGAGAGATATTAGAATACAATATTCCAAAAGGTGAAAGAGCCTTTCAACTAAGACAGGATTGTAAATTTCCTGTGAAAAGCTGAATCTAATCCTATAAAAGAAAAAAATAACGGACTTTACATAGAAGACTTTCAAGAATTTCTGATGAAAAAAAAAACAGAGCTGAATAGGAGGTGAAAAATGCAAGCACATTAATCAACAGAAATTTCTAGTTTATCCTTCTGAGATAAACTTATTCAAGCAACTGGAAAGAGCCATGATGATGCAGTGCTAACATTCTGTAGTAAGAGAAGAAAAAAGCGTCCCTTCAGAACCTCAAGTAAGTCAATTTAAAAAAAATAGAGGCGAACTGGTTCTGTTCTGAAGATATTAAAAGAGGAAAAGGAAGAGAGAGTAAAGTAATAAAGCAGTGTACAAAGCAGGAAAAAGGGTGTAGGAATTTGCTAATTCTCATTAATTAATGTGTGAGAAGATATACAAAAAAAGGAAGGGGTAGAGAAGAAGACATAAATCAAATTCTTATCTGAAACAAGCAAAAAGCTGAATGCAGAGTTTGATGTAGAAATACAACAATCTCAAGAGTTAAATAAGTAGAGATGGATGGGGCATTTAAGAGGGAAGATAATAGTGAAGAGTAGCAGTTCAACTAATATATTTCTTGATTCTGAAAAGGAGTGATTAAAAGTGGGAAAAAGAAAAGAACTAGAGTCTAAAAGGGAA
This sequence comes from Pseudocheirus occidentalis, assembly GCA_028646575.1. Lineage (NCBI taxonomy): Eukaryota > Metazoa > Chordata > Mammalia > Diprotodontia > Pseudocheiridae > Pseudocheirus > Pseudocheirus occidentalis. The sequence goes on from CM053598.1 coordinate 207,202,563, forward strand.
ATTGGGAAATGGCTGGACAAATAGTAGTTTATCAAAGCAATGTAGTATATTATTTTGTTGTATGACAAAAAAAGACAATTTTAAAGAATGCTGGAAGTATGAACTGAACTAAGCATACCAAGAAAAACAATTTATAGGAGGACAACATTGTAAAGAAACATAAGAACTCATATCAATGTAATGACCAACCATTTCACCAAAGAACATAGGAAGCACGGTACCCCACCTCTTGATGAGAAGTGATATTCAAGGTGTAAAAACAAACATACCTTCTTGGATACATGGACTGTATGAATTCGTTTCATCTGACTGTATTTATTCTTTAAAAGACTTTTCCCCCTTAGTTTTTAATAAGAACAGTAGATTATGTTGGGTCTGAAATACCTCCAGGATATACAGTTCAAGATGTCAAAGAGGCAGCAAAGTGAAAGGGGACCATTCCTCATGAGAAAGTTAAGAGCTAGATAAATTGATGTGAGAATCATCAGATGAGAAATGATGACTGAACCCACGGAAAATAGAAATAACCAAATGAAACAGTATAGAGGCAAAAAAAAAAAAGCATAGGGCCCAAGAACCCCATGTGATTGGTGAGCATGTCAGAGAGGGCTAGCAAAGAGATTAAAAAAGATCAGGGCAAAGAAGAGAGATCAGTGTCACGAGAATATCTAGGAAAAGAAAGATTATCTAAAATAAAAGGTCATCAGATCTGTCAATTAAGAGATCATTGGTAACTTTGTAGAGGACAGTTTTAGTTCAATGATAGTATGAAAGCTAGGCTGCAGAAGGTTGGAAAGAAAGTAAGAAAAGAGACCACGGAAGAGTACAGACAGTCTTCCCAAAAATTTAATCAAAAAAAGGAGAGATATCAGAAGACAACTAGTCACTAGTTACTAGTGGGTAAGGATCAAGGAAGGGTAGAGGAGACATAGACCTATATGGAGGCAGCAGGCAAGGAGCCAATAATAGGGATGAAGATGAGAAAGTGCGAGGTAGGTAATGTGCTGCAGAATACAGAAGGTACACAGAGACATGGTTGGTTGGCCTAGTAAGGAGAAGGGACACTTTTTCATCCAAAACTGGAATAAAAGAGATCAAAGTCAGAGAGAAGAGTCAGAAAATCTGGATTCAAATCCCAGCTCTCACTTTTGCCCTTGTCATAAAGCTAAGTAAGCCCTTGGTAACTTCTTTGGGCCTCAGGTCTCTTCCAAGCTCTGTACTCCATGATTCTAAATCATTAAAAAAAACAAGCATATTCTACTTCAGCAACAGCATGAATTTATGTCTCTCTAACTAAATCAGCACTTTTAAAGATGAGGATTAAAATTTTTAACATAAATATTTTAAAGGAAGATGTACAAAATACACAGAAAATGAAAGGTCTTTGTTTTGAGCTTAAAATAACTTCAATTTCCAACCAGTAAAAATAGTTCATCTGCAACAATATTAATTTAGAAGACAACAGTCCTAAGCCTATTATTCTTCCAAAGACAACTTCTATAATTCTATTAAATGTTTTCCTATAGTAGGGATGAGATCCAGGAGTAATAATTACATTAGATTTTCATCTGATCTGTGGCCTCAAGAACCTGGAAAATTTATCTTGAAGTTTCAAAAATAATGCTGAGACCAGAAAAGTCCAGGGGGACTTCAAATGATGAGGTCAACAAATAAATAATATTCCTTCTCTCTGAATTTGTGTCTCAAAAAACTATATGGAAGGAAGTTTTTTTTTAATTTCAAACTCATTTTTTCTTCTCTAAATAGGTCAATGTAAACATCAAGTTACAACAGGTATTGAGGAACTATCCAGTTAGAAGAATTTTTAGGTCTTATTTTGGTTATCAGAACTCTTGACATTTTACAAAGACTGCCAGAGTAAACAACTCTAACAGTTTCAAAATGGGGAACACTTTAAGAATGGTCATATATTGCCAGAGGGGTGATGGGGGAGGATATAGGAAAGAGCAGATTGGGGAACAGGGTAAACATGGGGTCACTGTTTTGGGGTGGTGGGTAGGAGAAAGATGGGGAGAAAATTTATAACTCAAAATCTCATGTAAACAAATGATGTAAAACTAAAAATAAACAAAAGTTAATTTAAAAAAAAGAATGGTCATATATCTACAAATACAGAGACAGCTATCTACTTGTCCTAAAGAGAACTATTCATACCATAAATATTTTAGGACCAAGGTATTAACACTTGGCAGGACCACTTTTTGAACCCTATATTTTACCCAAATGATTGGAATTTATCAGTGTAGACTCCTACAAGGCAAGAAGAT
>CM053598.1:207205350-207220422 GCA_028646575.1 Pseudocheirus occidentalis
GGCTGCCGCAGGTTCCAGCAGTTCCCCTCTCCCACTGCTTCCTTGCCCCGGGGGCAGATTGGCCAAACTGCTTTACCACTCCCAAATTAATTTTCAAAGCTTCACTTTCACTAACTGTCTCTGACTGGGATTTGAAGCTCCCCTAAGGCAGGTGCTTTAGATTTTCTTTGAAGTAGACTCAAGCTCCGTGGTCTCTGTTCTGGTGTGAGCTTCCCCTCTCCCATCCCTGTTCCACATGCTTTGGCAGATGTGGAGGTCCTGGAGGCTGTAGAACCTCTGCAGACTGGCTGCGGCAGCCGCCTCCTTCCCACCGCCCCAGGCTTGGCCGTGGTCTTGGCTTCAGGCGGTTCCAGCCTCCTCTGCTCCCGCTGTGATGAGCCCCTGCTGCCGAGCTGCCTTCAGCAAGAGATGTGTTCTCTGTATTTTTGTGAGTCTGACATTCCTAGACTTTTTCTGGGCTCATAATTTTATTGGTGTGTAGGGTCGCGGTGTGGGAGCTGCGGGACCTTGCTGCTTCTAAGCTGCCATCTTGGCTCCGCCCCTGCTCCAGTCTAATTTTGAACAGTTATTCTCTTATGAACTATCTTTTAATTAAAATGATAGATTAGACTTCTTAGTCTTTTTACTTTCCTCCTAGGCAAATGTCCCTTCATAGGACATGAAAGAGGGAGGGAATGATATTATAGTCATTATAGTCCATTATAATCAGGAACTTACTATTGCCACAAGAAAATATTCTTAATCTCCTCCACCCCTTCATATACTATTCCTCCCAGGTTTTATCAGTACAATGTTTTGAAAAACCTATTAAACTTTGCATTATATATTCAAATACCATTTACTCAGTGTCAGAACTGTAACAGAAAGATATATCTTTGTTAAATTGATAGCTAAATGATCAGGGTTTTGTAGAACCATACGTTTTGTAGGCTTTTATCATTTAAACAATTTGTTATAGCTACATGATGAAAACAGAATTAGAAACACCTGTCTGCCAGGACATGTGAAAGAACCTCTTTATTACATGGAACTGGATTTTTTAATCATATTTGTTAAACATGAGATATAACTATATTTCCCAAGATGCATGTGTACTCAGAAGTAGAAAATTGTCTGTTCATAAAACTGAAAACTGAACAAGTAGGAGGAACTTCCCTTCTGTCCTGTAGCAGTTGCTTTTGTCTCATTCCATTACTTTTATATGAGTTGGTCATCAAGTCTTAATAATTCTGAGCTTACAAATTCATTAGCATTTGTTTCTGAACCAGCAGCATGAATGCATCTCATCCTCAATAACTGCCTGCTCTTAATTATCTGAAGGACAAAATAGAAGCATTCTGATCTCTGTCACAGAAAATGAGAAAAACCATGTAGAAAGCTGAGGAAGGAACTGAGAGGGGAATTGAGAAGAGGTAAAAACCAATTTGAGAAGGCGTCCAGAGCATTCACTAGGGAGCAGCTGATCCTGTATGGTGCCAGGTGTTTATAGTTTTAGATGTTAGAAGCTTTCATATGAAAATTATTGGAACAACTTGTGTAACTTTTTTTTTCTTTTGGCTTTAATCATAACTGCAGGTAGCCACTTCTGTTAAAAAGCATTACAGTACCTTTCCTGATATCCAGACCCAAAGGGAAATTTGGAAGGTGCTTATTTAATAGCCTTTAATCCTGAGGAATTTGATTTGTAAGATATATAGGAAAGACTAAACAGACATAGTACAGAAATACATTAATTGTCTTTAGAAAATGGATAGTGAGCTTTCACATATTTATCTTTATCTCATGTGTACAGAAGATTTATTGCAATATTTGAGTGATAAACAATAAACCTGCCAGGGTTATCTTTTTAACACAAATTAATTTCCTTTTCCTGTGTTTACCATGTAATATACAGTGGCCGTAGATGTCTTTAATATTTTAAAAGAGCCGTATTTATGAAAAATCAGCTAATGATTTTTTTTCAAGAAGAGGGACTTTATAAATAATAAGAAAGAATGAAAAGCAGCATCCTGCTTTTTATTCCTTGGGAAAATCATTAGTCTTTGTCTAATTTTTTTTTTTATCATTTATAATTGGGATAACATTTTCCTTCTACTTAATAGATGTGTCAGGAAGGAAAAGTGAGAAAGTGTTTACTACATGTCATCAAATTTAACTATATGTACTTCCCTGGAACGATAGTTCCCTTAGCAAATGGCCTATTAGTAACGTATCCACTCTCTCCCTCCCTTCCTTTCTCTTTCCTTCTCCATAGTACTTGCTGTTTAACCAAGCTGAGCGAGTTAGGCCTGCTGGGCACATCACAAACCCAGCCTGTCTTGTCAAAGTTTTTGTGGCCTTCTGTATACCTGCTCCCATAACTTTTTTTTTCTTTTTGGAGGGGGGAAGGCAGGGCAGTTGTGGTTAAGTGATTTGTCCAGGGTCACACGGCTAGTAAGTGTTAAGTGTCTGAGGCTGGATTTGAACTCAGGTCCTCCTGACTCCAGGGTGGGTGCTCTATTCACTGCACCACCTAGCCGCCCCGATAACTTTTCTTTTTAACCTTCTGCTTTGATCCTTGTACACTGGGGAGAGGCTCTCAAATAGGCCAGACATGGTACTTTAGATTCCAGACTGGGATGGAATGAACACTTGGAGATTATTCAGTCTAATCCAGTCCACATTGATTAAGCACCCACTATGTGCCAGGCACTTTGCTGAGTAGAAGGAATATAAGGAATAAAAAGAAAGGTAGTCTTTGCCCTCAACAGAGTAATTGGGTCTAATGGGGAAAACAACAGTCAAAAGAAGGCAGGAAAGCCAGGGAATACGGGGGAATCAGATGCAAGGAGCCACCTTGTTCGTGAAGTTGAAACTGGGCAGGACGGCAAACGTGGAGTGCCGTGAGCTGAAAAGTCTGGCTTCTGCCCTTTATAGGAGGGCATTGGTAGGAGTTTTGGTATTCTGCCCTCTAGTGGTCAGTCAGAGGAGGCCAAGGGAGGTAGTCAGGTAAGGCTTGAGTTCACAGCTTGGTGATGAGCTAAGAAGCTGTGAGCTTAACCTTCATAAGGGCATTTTGTTTCCTGGTTTTTGAAAACAGGCAGGGCAGCAGAGGCATAGTGGAGTTAGCTGAAAATTCAAGTTATTCACCAGTATATTTCACTGTTAACAAAAGATTTACTTAGCTGTGGCTTGGAAAGGATGCTTGGTTAAGATCCAGTATTTGGGTGTGGTTGACAGATTGCTCCTCATTCACAATGTGGCCCAGAATTCTGGTAAATAGTATATCTTCCACATCCTACTCCATGGTGACAAGATCCTAAGGATCTTCTCGAATACCTTCTATCACTTAAATGATAATCTTAATCCTGGTTGGGACATAAGAAGCTTCTGTTGGCCAGCATTAGAGAAGGAAAAGAAAAGCTAAACTAGCGCTGTGGCAAATACTAAACCAAACGTATCAATTCACTTTAATGGTCTTAGGAGAGAATGAGTGACCAGTTGTGAAAAAGAATGAAGGCCGGTTTCATTGACTCCCTTTGGAAGAAATGATCTGGTCCCTGTGGTGAGAACGCCAAATCTTTGTAGTTTACAATGGGTCTCGCCTTGTCTAGTCTTGTGACAGTGATATCCAGCCCCAGGATGGTCAGGTCTGGAGCAGAGTTGCTGATGCTGTTCTGATACAGAGACCAGTCAGCCCTTCAGGGTTGGGGATCTCTGTGGTAAAGTAGTTAAGAGATGATGAGCTTCTTGCATGCAGTTTGTCCCAGAATGTGAGTAGACACCAAAGCTTTTCTTGCACCACCTCCTGTTTAGTGTTCTCTGTCTACCAGCTAAAATCTCCTCCCCCTGAGGCAGTGCTGAACTTGGAGGCATAAACACCACCTGTGTGATCTCTGGCAAGTTACTTCACCTGTAAAGTGGGGATAATAACACATATCACAGGGTTTTTGTGAAGGTCAAATACATATTTGTAAAAAAGCATTTAGCACAGTACCCAGCTGTAGTAGGTTTTGTATAAATGCTTATTCCTTTCCCTCTCCCCGAGAGTCCCAGAAGGGGGATAATACCAGCTCTTTGCACCTTTTGGAGGCTTCTGCTGAGAGGTTGCGCCCTCATTCCACAGGAGTTAGATTGGGACTCTCTATTTTCATTTGTGGAATCAGGATTGCTACCAAATAGACTAGTATAGATCCTCTTCTTCTTAGTAAACTCATAGTTAACAGTTACCTGTAGGCTTTCTCATTGGAAAGCATCATTGGAAAGCAAGATACCTCTCAGCAGTTTCACCCATAGGTCCTTCTTTTTCTGGGAAGAAATTGTCCAGAGCAGTCTGTCAGTTGAGCATTTTGACAGATGAGGATGATTCTTCATAAATGATCTTTAGCCTTACAACTTCTTTAATAGGTCCTAACATATAGAAGGCCTGCTCTGGGAGATAATCATACTAATCTGCTAAGATCTGCTGCAGTCCCTTGATAAGATTTACTTCAGGACTGTCCGCTTCACTGTTTGTCCTGTGTGTATCAGTAGCGTGGAATGGCTGTGACAAGAACACTAGATTTTCCAGGCATGAGGCACTTTCAGCTTAGCTTCTTCAGACATCTTGTCCATACCAAGGGTGGCAGTGATGTTCAGGAGTGACATCATAGTGCTCTGGCATCTTTGGCATGCCATGCACGTCATAATGCTCGTTGCCAAAAATGTTGGCGTCCGTTATATGATAGCTGGAATCCTGAGGGGTTACTGCAGTGTGGCTAAATGCTCTGTTGGCCAGTGGCTTGGGACAGTGATAGCATTCGAGTAGACAAAAGTGGTGAGAGGAGCAGGGTCAGTCATGTCATCAGGAGATGGATCCCTTTTGGAGGAAACCAAGTTCTGTTAAGTAGTAACAGGATAAGTTTGAGGCTTTCTTATCACCAGTGACAATTCCTAATTCTTATCTTTATACTCATTTTCATTTCAGCAGAAATGTCTTAAAGTGTCCAGCTATCTGATCATCCTGTTCTCTGCATTTGCATTGGCTGTCCCTTACTTCAGCCATGATGTGAGCCACAGTGCCATTTCATTCCAATCCTTTGATTCTTGCTAAGTGTGAGGCCTCTTCAGCCTGGGATGATAACCCAGGTATGAAAATTGGAGAAAATGAAATTCTCATAGGAATGAGCAAAAACGAGTTTACTTAGCCATGTCATGGAGGAGGGTACTTAGGCTTAGGCAGAACGGTCAGCAGGAACAGTATGGATCAGATTCCAGGGGAGGGTAAAGCCTCATTTCCAGCATCTAGTCCAGCCTGCAGAGTTACCCGCTTCCTCGGAGGGTGAACCACCCTCACAGTGTGCCTTGTCCTCTCCTTTCTTTCCCCTCCTCTCTCCTCTTTTTCACATGGTTTGTGTGGGAATTTGTTTTCCATAAGTATACATATTTGTAATGGGTTTTGTTTTTCTATCTTCCTCAGTGACTGAGGGATGGGGAGAGAGGTGGGAGAGAATTACAAATGAAATATAAAAATATTTTCAATTTAGAAAAAAAAAATAAAGGAGATGTTTCAGAGAAGCCTGGGAAGACATATGAACCGATATAGAGCAAAGTTAATAGAACCAAGAGAAGAATTTATAAAAATGACAGTATGGCAAAGGCAAACCATTTTGAAAGACTTAGGAACTCTTATTCTCCTAACCAGTGTTGTGGAGGAATAATGATGAAACATACCACATCTTTTTTTTTTCTTGCTTTTTGGAGGGGGGAAGGTAGAGCAGTTGGGGTTAAGTGACCTGCCCAAGGTCACATGGCTAGTGTGTCAAGTGTCTGAATCAGGATTTGAACTCACATCCTTCTGACTCCAGGGCTGGTATTGCACCACGTAGCCGTGCCTGAAACATACCACATTTTGTTAGAGAGATGAAGCAGCTATAGTGCAGAATGAGAAAAATAATTTTTTGGACATGGCCAGTGTGGACATTTATTTTGATTGACTGTTAATGTTTGTAGCATGTTTTGTTTTTCTTTAATTCTCAAGGAGGAAAGGATTTGGATGAAAGAGTCAAAAGGAGATTTTTATCTTTTTAAAAAATTGATGGAAATATTTCTAATTTCCTAAATTATATTGTCTTAACTAAAGTCTTTCCTAGCTTTATTTGCTGTATTATGGTTCCTTTCTAGTACTGTGTAAGTTACCAGTGCTAAAAAAGCACCAGGTAATAGCAGGTTAACTTGAATGTCTCCTTTATTTTTTTATTTGTGTCATATTTTTCACACAAGGAGCTCTAAAATCTTAACATTTGTAATTTATTTTTCATTTTATAGGATTTTAAGCATATCTGTTTCATACTATTTATTACTTTGTTTTCTCTTTATTGACTTTTAGAAAATTTTACAGCTCCTTCCAGAAAGGATTCATCAGCGATGGCAGTTTCACAGTATTGGTAAGTGACCTTTAGGTCAAAACTCTTAGATTTCAAATAGCTGATTAAAAAAATTAGAGGCAATTATTGTAGCAGCAAGCACCCTGGCATACCCAGGGCCGCTGCTAGCACAGGTTCTTTGGTCTGTTTTTCTAAAGGAAAGCAACTCAAAAAAGGTTAACAGTCTTACTTTAATCAATCAAATGTATATCATTTACCTAGTTTAGGGAAAAAGTCAGCACCCTAAACTTCAGAGAGTACAAACAAGCAGACAGAGAAACAGATCAGCAGACAGGCTTCCAGCCCTCTGACCATCACATCCATACCTAGTTAGTTACCAGAGAGGGAAGCACCAACATCTGAGTTTTCAAAGCTGGGGGCTCAACGGCTGCTCAGAGTCTCATCTGGCCAAATCACATAACTCTTTCCAAAGTGAGTGCCAAAGCAAAACCTCACATCAGGGTATATATAGCCTTCTTCTGGGTAAGAGAATGTCACAGCCCTCTTGACCCACTGCCCAATCACAAAGTAATAAGGTGTGAGCATTCCTGAAAAACAAGCCTCGTGCCACAGGTTCCATGTGACCACATTCAGCTTATTAGGGGGCCAGAGTATACTTTCAAATCAGGGAAGGTTCTAAGACTCACTTAAGCCTATCAAAGGGCCTGGGGGCAGGGAAGATCTTCAGATTCCCGTAACAGTTATTTAATGCTTTCTGATTGTGTAGCTTGTTTAAAACTTATTCACAGATCTTGTTTGGCGAGCTATAAAGAAGAGGGGTGATATTTTGCTTGTTGCAAAAAAAAAAAAAAGGTTTAATTTGATGTAAAGAAAGAGTTTTAAGATTTAAAAAAAAATGAATTGAAAGCAGATATTTTAAGTTTAATGCAATGGTAATTTTTTAAAGAAATGGAGAAAACTTAATTTCAGGACCTTGGGAGAGGCAAAAAAAAATTCTTTATTGAACTTTTCAGTGGATTAATTGGAAAAAGTTTTCATTCATTACATTTTAAATCTAAAACAAGGGAAGATAGAATATATGTGATGTTTAGTTTATGGTTATGGTCTTTCTGTATATTCTTTTTTAGTTTAAGAAATAGTATTTTACAAAGGTGATCTTTTTTTACTTCCTTTAGGCATTGAGATTATTGCCAAAAGGATATTAGGGTCACCAAAATTAAGTTGGAGGTTGCCAAGGACTTGTTAAAAAGGTTTTTATCAAGTCTGACCGAGAACTCTGACATTTAGAATTAATAATTCAGTTCACAGAAATACTGTAATCAGATCACAGTTGTAGGTATAGCAGATGTAAAGGAGATCCATGCCCTTTTGGAGCTGATAGTTTAGTAGGAAAGAAAAAATAAGTACCAATAATTACACACATAAACACACACACACACTCTCACATATGTATATACATATATATTTTTAAATTTATTTTTTTTTCTTGTGACCTGAAGCTTAATTGTTGTAGGTACCTCCTGGTGAGGAAATCCTTAGACTACAAATTTGTAGACTACAAAGTCTACAAATCCCTGCCTCCTAGTGCTTATTTACAGCACCATGCTAAGCTTTTTAAAGAAAATGGTGGGGCAGCTAAGTGGCCCAGTAGATTAGCACCACTTTTGCAAATCTTAGTGGATTTCCAGGTGATATGAAGAGCTTCTTCTAATCATGAAATAAAAAGGTAAAATTAAGGTATAAATGAAGTGCTTTGTGAAATTTAAAATGGGAAAGATTGTTCACTTCTGTTTTGGGAATAATAACTCACATTTACATAAGTTTTACAAAGTGCTTTCCTCACAATAGTTCAGGGATTATTATTCCTAATTTAATAGTCAGGAAAATGAGACTCAGAAAGGTAGTGTAACTAGGGTTATATAGCAGGAGCCTGGATTTGAATCAAAGCCAGGTTTGAATTGTGGGAATACCAGGATGATGAGAGCCACAATAACTAAAGAACATTTTTTATTAAAAGTATTACATTAAATGTGGGAACTCACGTTTCCAACAGCAAAAGGAAACTCTCCCCAAACCCTGTAAAATGACTGCTTTTGTAGGATCCTTCCAGCATTACTGGCTCAGTCTGGATGGAAGCTTCAGTGAGTAAATTAGGTCAGTCCCTTTTATTCGGGGCTGTCTTTGCGTGTGCCACCTGGAGTCTTTTTAGGCCTCTAGGCACTTGTCATAGATGAGCTACTTCTACTGGCCTCCTTCACCTGCAGATGAATAACTAAAACCAATACGCTCCCCCTTTTCACATAAAGTCTACAAATCCCTGCCTCCTAGTGCTTATTTAGGGCACCATGCTAAGCTTTTTAAAGAAAATGGTGGGGCAGCTAAGTGGCCCAGTGAATAAAGCACTGGCCCTGGAGTCAGGAGGAAGTGAATTCAAATCTAGACTCAGACACTTAACACTTACTAGCTGTGTGACCTGAGGCAAGTCACTTAACCCCAATTGCCCTGCCTTCCCCTCCAAAAAGCTGAAACAAAAGAGAAAAGAAAAAAGAAAATGGCATTTGAACTGGACTTTGAAAATTGGGAAGGTTTTCATCAGATACGGGAAAGTATAGAGATAAAGACATTGAGAAACCTGTAAACCAAGGGAAAAAAAATTAGCACATGAATGGGGAGTGGGAGGTCCTGCAGTTTGCCTGGATTATGTTTGGAAAGTAGTAAGAGATGGGGTTAGAAATTTATGATGAAACCAGATTGTGTGTCAGGCTAATACCAAGGTAAGTGGTGTTTTACTCAGTAAACAGTAGAGTTTGTAGGGTGTTCAGAAGTTAAATTTGTTGAGCAATCCTCTGATAATGAATAGCAAGCAAGGAATTGAGTGGGAAAGTATATGCTCACTAAAGTTGTCTGCCACTGTCAGAAAGAGGAGGTGCAGGACTGAGTGCAAGTTGAAGAAGGGTTCCTAGTATATGGTGAGGGCCTCCAGATGCTCTTGTTTTAGATGACATTGTGCTGACCGCATCAAACCCTAGCATACAGCAGAGCTCCCAGAAAAACTGGCCAAAGAATCCACACAGGAAAAACCAATTAAGGAAGCTTTTTTATTGTCCAGATTGGATTTCCTCATATCCACTCAGTGAATGGTCGTGGTCTGTAATTATATAAATCTCAGTTGCTGCAGAAGCCTATCACTTGGGTCCAAAATTGAATAGAAAAGAGCCAGTTGATTGGATTGCATATGGGAAATCATATAGCACTTTAATTCCAAGCTTTCCAAAACAAAAACTCACATTTTAGAGAATGTTGTGTGAAATCTCACACTTTGTAAAGAATCACAGTTCAAAGGGACCTAAAGGACAATGGAATGACATCGGCTACAGCATATTACACGGATGATTTTTGCAAGGAGTGGCTTAAGACATAAAAGTATGCTTGCAAAAAGAAGTATATCACTTATGTTGGGGAGATGGGATAACAGATGGACAAAGTGAGTGCTAGCCTACTAACCACATGATTGTAAACAATCTAGAAGTAGACCTTCAGTAGACCTCCTCATGGAAAATTCACTGAAACATATGAACGTGGGTGGCGTAGGATGAGGTATGGCTAGAGTACAGTTGGAACCTTTTGGAGGTACGGTCTCATGAACCTATTGGTCAGTAAACATTTATTAAACACCTACTTTGTGAGAGGTGCTGTGCTTGCCTCTGGGGTTACAGAGATCTTTTAAAAAGCAGTTCTTGCCCTCAGGGAGTTTACATTCTATTGGGGGAAAACAGCCTGCAAATATATACAAATATACAAAGTAAATACAAGGTAATTTGGGGGGGGGGTGGAGATACCAGCACTGTTAGATAAAGCCTTATATAGGAGGCCACTTTGAGTTCAACTTGATTTGAGCTTTGAAGCAGGGAAACTGAATTCCAGGCATGGAGGACAGCCTCTCAGAATACTTTCTTTGGTTTGAGATGTGGTAGAGTTGTTTAGTAGCTAGTTAGAAATGTCGGTTTACAGTCTGGCTATACTGTCCACTTGCCATTCTTCACATGCAATCTTCCATCTCCTTCTCTGTGCCTTTTCACTGGCCAGATCCTATACCTGAAATGCATTCATTCCTAACCGTTACCACATAGGATCCTTAGCCATCTTGGGCAGGAGGCCTTTCCTCTTCTCATTGATGAGTTCCTTGTGCTCTAAGGCTGTCTTCTTTGAGTGCGTGTGCGTGCGTGTGTGTGTGTGTGTGTGTGTGTGTGTATGTACTTGTTGTCTTCCCTAATATGTGTAAGAGTCTCGAGGGAAGGGGCTGTTCTGCTTTTTCTTTGTGTCTCCAGTACAGCCCCATATCATATTATGAAGTAAGTTCTTCATAGATGTTTATTGATCAATTGGTTTAGAACCCATGAGAAAGATGAGGAAATGGGCATTTGGTGCTTGGGTTTCTGGAGCTGATAGTTGAACTCAGTATAACAGATTCATGCTCACTTAGTCTCAGTGAGATTTTCGAAGAAGAAGCTGAAGAGAAAAATCAAAAGAGAATCAGGGACACCGCTTTGGGAAACATCAGCATTGAGGAAGAGGACCCGTAAAGGTGACATAGAATGGGCGCTGAGAGAGAGAGAGGGCAGGAGGAAGCCGAGGGAGGAGGGGAGTCATGCAGGCGGGTTTGAGGGACACGGACCTATGCACAGGTAGAAGGGAAGCCGTTGGAGAAGAGAGTGTGTCAGATTCAGCAAACGTGAAATTTCTGTTCTTGACACTGCAACCTAGAAGGGTACAAAGACAGAAATATCGTCTGCTCTGAAAAGTTTACTTCTCATTGGGAGGAAACAGCACGTATACACATGTGCAAAGTGGATGCGGTGTAGTATAAAGAGACAGTAATTGGTGAAGTCATTATGAAAAGTCTCATGTTGGAGGTGGCCCTTGAGCAGGGCACATGGACAAGGAGTTTTAGGGTGGCTGTCAAATGACATGAAAAGATAATTATCTAAATGAATGTTCTCTTTGCAGGATTGATTTTAAAGAAACTCCTTCACACAGGAAACTCCTTAAAGGTATATCAAATGTATTTCTTTTAGTAGAATGACTTTTAATAACTTTTTCAGATTTACTTTGTGACAGAAGAGATAGGTGCTTGTGTTTTTTTATGCAAAATACTCTTCTGGCTTTTTAGAATATATGTGTAGTCATTTCATTCTGGTGTGAAAAATGTGAAACAAGCATGTGTCTCCTACTTCATTCCCGTTTCCTTTAGCTTTTCTTCTCTTAATGGGTATTGAATTGTCTTGGGGGGGGGGAGGTGGGTGATTATGATTATATGTAAAAATACTGCAATCCTCTTCGGTACTCAGGTGCTACATTTCCCCAGACTAAGATGCCAAGTCCCTTAAACGCATTTATAACCTGGAGCTACACTGCCCTGTTAAACTGTATGCGTTTCTGTTCTGGACCTTGTCCAGAGGAAAAACATTTTCCACTAACAACAAAAGCAACAAAATGGTTGCTTTTCTCTCTCACTGCGGCCACTCTGAAGTATAAATGGCAGTAACAGAGCTGTACTAATTTTCACTTTTCTGATTTGCCACTTCGTTTTGTGCTTTGTTTGTGGAAGCTGCCCACCTGTGGTAGGGAAGGTGATTTCAGTTGATACCTCGTGATTATACTTACAATTGCCCTGGCCTAGCGTTAACTGCAGTGGAAATGCACGGCCTCCTTCTTCACCTTTCTGTTGTCTGCTCAGCCCTGGTAGGGGTGGTAATAGTAACAATAATGATAAAAAATAATCATTGACATTTATTATATAGCTGTTGAAGGCTCTCAAAGGTTACCAAATACACTTCTATTTAATACAATAATTCTATGAAGGAAGTACTATAGATATTATTATTTACACGTTATACCTGACTAAATAAACTGAGGCTTAGAGAGGTGAGATAATCTCCCCAATTAAGTATCTGAGTCAGGATTTGAACCTAGGTTTCCTTCCAGTTTTAGCACGCTTTCTACTTACCATGCTATTTCTGATAGCAAATGAAACTGTGGTAATATTTGAGTTACAAGGCCTGGGTCGGACAGAACCTGATTGAGTTCAGCATATATCAGGTGCCTACTAGCACTAGGGAGAATGTTCTGGTCACTAGAGAGAGTTCCCTTTTCATCTGATTTTGTCTTTTCTGTGTTTGACAAGAAACCAGTGTTTTTCTTGACATTGGTGCTCCCTGGCTCAGTCGTTATGAGGGGGAGGGAGAAAAGAAAGATTTGGCTTTTTGCTGTCGTAGCCCTGTTTATAGTGGTAAGAACCTAGAACCTTCCCTGGAATTGGTTGCTGTGGGATTAACTCATTACTTGAAAAGATTTTCATTGTTTTTATCTTGGGACAATAGAGATAAATTAAGCCTAAGTCTCTTGCCTTATCAGTTCCATAGATTCAGCTTTTGATATAATGAAATGTATACTTCTAGATCTAGTGTGGTGATAGTTATGATTTTTGGCAAATATTCATTTTTATTTTTTATTTTTTAGAGAACTTTGGTCTCAAAAGAAATAAAGATCTTCCATACCTTCTATTTCTGTTTGGGTAAAAATTCAATGTTGTATTTAATTGTTTTGTGTTTTCAGATCAGGCGTGAAGGTGTCCGTCTCTTCTTGCTATGGTTACAAGCTCTTCAGAATAACTGTAGTAAAGAACAGCTCTGGATATTTTCTTGCTTAGTTCCTGGATTTGCTTCACCACTGTCTGAATATGGACCTCGGACTTTAGATAATCTCATTAATCCCCCACTTAACCTTCAAGAAAGTAAGATTATAGGCTATTAATTAACAGCATATTCTTTTGTGTTTTAAAATTTAGTAATCACTACAAATCCAATTGAACACTTCTGGGATTTCCCTTTTTTATACTTAGCTTTTTGCTCCTTTGAATGTGTACAGATATTTTTAAAGTAGTGTTTGTTTTGTGTTTGATGTGTATTAAAGAAAAGGAAATGTACATTTATTTGGGGTGGGGTAAATCAGGTAGTTTTTATTTTACTTTCATTATACTTTCATAAATGCTTTGTTTTTACTTCTGATTGCTTTGATTGTTCAGTTGTTATTCTTCATACTTTAAATTTCGATTTCTAACATGATTTTCTTTTAATACCTTCTTCTCTTTTATTTTACTTTTTTTTTTTTGAGAGGGCAGTTGGGGTTAAGTGACTTGCCCAGAGTCACAAAGCCAGTAAGTGTGTCAAGTGTCTGAGGCTGGATTTGAACTCAGGTCCTCCTGACTCCAGGGCTGGTGCTCTATTCACTGAGCCACCTAGCTGCCCCCATGTGTATGTTTTAAAAAATCAGAATGTATTTGTGGCATAAAATTCTTGAAAGGGAACAAAAATGTTTTTAATTAAAATACTGTATTTTTCTATAATTATTAGCATTTACATGTAACTGCTTTCTTCACAAGGATCACAATAACTGTTAAGCCAGAAATTGTCTTTTCTTATCATTCTATGCCTCACAAAGACACTGAGATGTTTAATGTACAACTTGTGTTTTAAAAGATTGAAATTTGTGGTCCTTAAGTACCAGTCTAGTCAGGTGACATGTAAGTAATAATGAGTTCTTTTTATTTGGGTAAATGCCGTATACAACTCTTTAGAAATGTGTTAGACTGCTTATATGGTGATAAATTTTAGTCTCCTGGGTATCCTGTTAGAGCATTTTAAATCTCTGTTGGAGGGGTGGCTAGTTGGTGTGGCAAGTAGAGCACTGGCCCTGGAGTCAGGAGAACCTGAGTTCAAATCCAGCCTCAGACACTTGACACACTTACTAGCCTTGTGACTTTGGGCAAGTCACTTAACCCTAATTGCCCTCCAAAAAGCAAAAACAAAAATGTGTATTAAATCTCTGTTGGACATATTTGATGATAAAGAAAATGTAACCTCTTTAATTCAGCAGTAGTTGTATTCAGCAGAGGTGCTCATTTCAATTTTCTAACTTTGATTTGGCATGGGAAATAGAACACATGTCAGCATTTATAATAGTCTCATTTTGAGTGAGCATGATTGGATTTTTAAAAAAATTTAGTCCGGATTTTGTTATTTTTTCTCATGAGCAGACCCCTTCTTTTACAGTATTTAACTGAAGTTGATGCTGGTTCATGTTTCATTGTTTCTTACCAATCACCTATCATTAACCCTTGCTGTTTTCACAATTTTTTATTCAGCTGTCAGTTTTGTTTGCCTTTTTTTTTCTCTCTAAGAAATGGTCATTTTTCCTCAGATTGCCACGTCTAACTCTGACTGGCTTACCTAAATTGTGATATTTTGGAAAGAGCACTGAACTTAGAACCAAATGTACCTGGATTCATATTCTTTCTCTCTGACCTTTGGACAAATCACTTATCTCTTTGGTCCTCAATTTTCTAATCTATATGATGAGGAATTTGGATTAGATGACTGCCAGGGTGCCTTGCATGTCTGAATCTGGGATCCTAAATCCTAAACCAGGGAGAAAAATTGGATAAAATAAAAGAATAATACACATCTTACTTTTAAGAATCTCAATTGATTATTTTAAATTCACAAATTGTTCCTAGACAGAAATTCTCTAGTGAAATGAAGTGAAGGCAAACATAGTTTTAGAAAATTAGAGTTTGCAGACTGGATAGAAAACCAGTCTTTCACTCACACTTATACACTCTCTCTCTCTCTCTCTCTCTCTCTCTCTCTCTCTCTCTCTCTCTCTCTCT
>CM053598.1:207220922-207241347 GCA_028646575.1 Pseudocheirus occidentalis
AGCAATGGGTGTCACACCTTTAGGATAAATCGTGATATTCTGTTCCATTAGCCAAATAAAAGACTTTATGCCACCATGCAATACAATTCCTTGAGTCATCCTGGCTGACAGAAAACAGTCAGAGGCAGTCTTTATGTGCTCTGAAGCGAGGGGTGGAAGGGTGCCTCAATCTCACATGCTTAGAACAGGCCAGCCCAACCTTCTGAGTGCTTGCCTGGCACACTGGCTGCTCGTGCCTTAAGAGGGGAAGGGAAGTAGCTGGAGATGGAGGTGACACTAACAAAAAATCGCTATAGTTCTGTGTCCAAATCCTCATCTCCTACTCACTTCTCAGCCCCTTGTCATTTCATTTTCAACTTCACTACTCTGAAACTACCCTCTCCTGGGATCTAATAGCCATTTCTTAGTGCACGTCTTTCTTTACCTCTTTTCGGTATTTAAAACTGCTGGTGTGTCTCTCACGATAAACTGATCACCAGAAATCTCTTTATCATGCTGCTTAACTTACACCTGCATCAGGAGTCATCTCCAGTCACCCTGGTCTATATCTTGCCACAGGACCTAGATGGCTGCAGAGGAGAAAAGTGAGGCTGGTGACTTTGCACAGCCCTTCCTCACTTAAATCTAATTCACTTGCAAGTTATGGCATCACCTTTCCGATGTCATGGTCCTCTCTGAGAATAAAGGGCAAACAACAAGAATACTCAGCATCTTCCCAGCTTCCTCATTCTGCTTTCCCCTCTGATGAGAGGGCAGGAAGATGGAGAGCTCAACTCCACCCAAAGCTTTCCTTTGTAGAGGATGGCATTTGGACTTTATAGCTCACTCCACCATCCATCTGCAGCTCTGCTCAGTCTTAATGCCATGGAACAAGCTCCTTAAAGGTGAGGATTGTCTTTTTTTTTCTCTGATCTTCAGCACAGTGCCCAACACATACTAGGTGCTTTAATACATCTTTATTGGAGTGAATTGACCACTTCCTTCTCCTTGATAATCTTTCCTCCCTGAATTTTTGTGATACTATGCGATGCTTTCCTAGTTTTCCTCCTACCTCTCTGATAACTGCTTCACAGCCTCGTTTCTTGGACCACCAATGATGTCCTAACCCTCTAAGCATAGATGCTACAGGGAAGTTATCCTTGAGTCATCTTCTCTTCTCTATATTCTTTCTTGGTGATCTCAATAATTTCTATGAGTTCATATATAATCTCTAAGCAATTAACTCCCAAATCTGCATATTAAGTCTTCCCTGAATTTCAGTGTGATTTACCCTAGATTCAGTGTGCCTACCCTAGATATCTCAAACCTAATATGGACAAAACATTTCATTTTTTTTCCCTCAAATCATTCATCCTCCTAACTTCTCTCTTTTCCTAGCTTTCCCTACATTTCCTGTGTAACCTTGGGCCTTCATTCACTCACCTCTCTGGGCTTTGGTTAAAAAAAAAAAAAAAGAAAAGAAAAAAAAGTGGTGTTGGTACAGCTAAGTGAGAGAGAGCATCAGCTTTGGAGTCAGGAGTACCTGAGTTTAAATCCAGCTTCAGACACTTATGTAATGGGAATGGGAATTTGAAGATCTTCCTTGCCCCTTAATAGTCCTAGGGAGAATTTAAAAACCTTCCCTGCTTTGAAAGTAAACTCTGACCCCTAGTAGAC
This sequence comes from Pseudocheirus occidentalis, assembly GCA_028646575.1. NCBI lineage: Eukaryota > Metazoa > Chordata > Mammalia > Diprotodontia > Pseudocheiridae > Pseudocheirus > Pseudocheirus occidentalis. The sequence continues at coordinate 207,222,579 of CM053598.1, forward strand.
TGAATGTAATCACAAGGAGCCTTTGATGGGAGGAGTTTGCTAAAGAGTAGAACAGAGCCCACAGGAAGCTGGGAGTCAGAGCTAGCAAGAGGGTGGGAGAGAGAAGAGCTCAGGCAAGGAAATAGAGAGGTTTGTGAGTAAATATTGATATTATATTGGTTTGTGGGAAGGCTAAAGGATGCTGTGGCTCTCTGTTAACTTCATTACTGCTGTGATGGAATCAGCTTACTGGTTTTGGGATTTGGTTTTCTGTTGTTTGAATAAATGCTTCAGTTCTGTCCTCTATATGGAGAGTCTGCTATATTTTGGGATTGTGTACCATGTGGGAATTATAGTCATGGTCTTCATCATGATCGTGAGTGCTATAAATATTGCATTGGCGCTACAACTGACAAGCTGTGTGACCCCCTGGGTTACTTAACCCCAATTACTCCCCCTTCACAAATTTAAATAAATACCTAAGCCAAGATTAAAAAAAACACTTTTAAGGGCACTACCAATTGATAGTTATATAGAGAAAAAGTTTTGTTTAATATTTATGATTTAAAATCAAAGTGAAAACTTTTAAACTGATTTGTATATTTCTAAGGTATAGAGAGGAAAGTCTTTGATTATATCAAAAAAACAAATCCGGAATCATCTGGGTATAGAGTTATGGTTCTTTTTGCTTAAAACATGTTTTTTTTCTCAATTACATGTAAAAATATTTTAAACATTCTTTTAATTTTTTTGAGTTTCAAATTATCTCCCTCCCTTCTTCCCTTCCCCCTCCTTGAGAAGACAAACAATTTGATATAGATTAAACATGTACAGTCATGCAAAACATTTCCATACTAGTCATATTATAAAAGACAACACAGTTAGGACAGCTACGTGGTGCCGTGAATAGAGGGCTGGGCCTGGAGTCAGGAAGAACTGAGCTCAAATTTGACCTCGAATCTTACTAGCTGTGTGACCCTGGGCAAGTCACTTAATCCCATTTGCCTCAGTTTCTTCATCTGTAAAGTGAACTTGAAAGGGAAATAGCAAGCCATTCTAGTATCTTTGCCAAGAAAACTCTAGATGGGGTCAGGGACAGTCAGATACCACTGAGACTGAACAACAAACAAAAAAAATGCAGACCAAAAAAGAATCACTTGCATCTTAAAATTTCAGAAATGTATCATAATTTTCCTCCTCATTTTGCCCCCATATGGAAATTACCCCAGGAAAATCTCCAAATATGACTAGAATCTCATTTACCATTAGGATCTTTATTTCCTTCCCAATTCTGCACGACCCACAAGGAAACACAGTAACACTATAGTGTAAAATACATTAAATACATGAACAAAAAGATAATAAAACAGACTTGAGGCACCTGAGCAGTTGCCTCTTTGCCAGTGACCTGTAGTGAAGTTCAGATGTTCAATTTAGTCCAAAACTTTACTCTTCCCAAGGGAATAGAACTTCCCAGAAGCCATTGATAAGGAGAGTTATCATTCATTCTTTCCCTCTCTCATCCCCAATATTAGAATATGATATTGGAAGAATAACAGTTTTGGCTTTCTATGTGAATATATAATCATAACAATATAAAACTCTCTCTTTATTCCTATAGTTATGCATCATTATATGTACGTATGTATATGTATACTCCAGTTCTTATAGATGCAAATGATGATCTCTCCTTAATTTTCAGAACTCCAGAACATAAAGACCACCATCAGAGATCTCTGATATTCCCTAATGCTGCCAAAGTCCCACAGACTCACCCTTTAGGTTCATAGGCTACCCAGGGATCAGTCTCTCACATTTTTACTCTTGACGAATCCTAGAGAAGCCTGGGCCTAAGTTAAGGTACTTGATGCAATTAAAATAGCTTCCCCAACTAGCAGCATAGCCTTTACCAATGGAGGACACCTAACCAATCTTTCTACCAGGCAGGTGAAGTATATTCTCTCCTCATCCCATCTGTCTTTAGACATGGAGATCAAAAACTTCATTTCATTTACCTTTGAAGGAAACTGTTTTCAATCTATACTTATAGATTAAGGCTGGGAGCAATGTCTTCATCCAATCCATATAGCCTTGACTGCCTATTTGGAATTCAAAACCATCATAAATGTGTCATTTCTTTTTCTATAGAAAAGGTTTTCTGAAATTGTATTATGCAGTTATTGTACTGAAAGAATGACCTTTGCTATGCTTTGTTTACTGAATGTTAGATTTTCATCTGTATTACTGCTGTACATCCTATCAGTTTCAGTTTTATATGAAGGGCAGCTAACGCACAAAGCAGTCAAACCACAGAGCAGTAATTAGTCTAGAAAAGATCAAAGTGTTCTCTTCTAAATCCCGTCAATTTGCTGTGGGTGTTGCAAAACCGATAGTCTGTCTTTTGCTTTGGTCTGCTATTAATTCTTGCTTTTGTTTGTTGCAGAACAGCAGCTGCTCCATCAATCTGACATTCTGCTTGAAATAGATTGAGGAACAGTAACTAGCTCTTTCCTCACCCCCTTTTTTGAGATGGAAACTTGAAAAGAAATTTGTAGTAACCACACCAAAATGAAACACATGGAAATCATGCGACGGGATAGGTAGATTTATTATCCTAGAAAAAGCGAAACAGTGTTCTATAAGCCTTTCCGAGGATAGTGCTTCGGACTAAGTTTTCTTTATGTAACGTGACATGTACAATATTATGAGAATGCTAGATACTCCTGTGCCTGTGACTATATTGGACAACGCTGTCATAGAACTTTTTTTTAATACTTTCCAAGTGTTAATTAAGCTAAATTAAACAAGAATTTCAGAAAATATCTCAAATGCATTTGTCTAACTCTTCAGGAAGCTGCAGCAAGGTAAATGTAATCATTTACTGCTTGCCTGAAATAAATTGCTGCTCTCTTTTGGAGAAGTGCCTATTTGGAAAAAATGAATGAGTTCTATAACGGGAGGTATGTGAAATAAAGCTTTTATAGAAAAAAAGAACATCCCTTTTGAATCAGAAAATACAGCCTTGGAACTAAGTTTTAAATATTGTATGTGTGCTCCTCTCTCTCTAATTCTGATAATGTTCTTCCACATTAAGTATTTTTCCACTAGAACGAAAAGCAAAAAGTAAATATAGTGACAAATTGGATAGTTTATTGATCACCATTCACAAAAAGATTTTTGATATAATACACTTGTGAATGAGAATAAGAAGTTTCCTCAGCTGCTGGCCTTAACATAGAACCACAATCATTTTACCACTGAAAAAGAGGTATCAGGCAACTTTTTGTTTTTGTCCCTTACAACTCAGTTAAAGTATGTAGGTAGAACGTCATTTTTCATTCATTCCTTCACCCAATCCAGGAATATTGACACGTTCCAGCTAAGAAAATCCTAATGTTTTCTGTGTGTTCAATGTTACTAAATTCTCTCTTGTATAAAGCAAATCATTAAGTCTGACTTTGTGTTGTGGTCTCCTCTAAATATGGGCCATGTCTTTGTTTTGGTATCTGCATCACTAGTTAACTAGACACTAAAAGACAGCCAAGCATAAACAAAAAGTGTAATGATGCACAGAATTAGCATAATAAGAAGCTCCCCAAGCAATTTAGAGTAATTGATTGCTTCATAACCAAATGTGGGATGTCCATGAATTTAACAAATAGGTTTGCTCTAGAGGCCTTTTCATGGGAACAGGAATTTAGTGTTCATGAAAAGTGACTGATGGATGGTGCAACAGAGTCAAAGCATGTGTGTTTGTCCACCAAGCAGGTGCTAACCAGTTGCTCTCCCATGTCTTAACCCTGAAATAATCTGGAAGTGATAATTAGAAGAGGTCCTTAGGGATTTCCATCCTTCTGTAACATGTGTTACTAGCCTAAAATCTACAATTCTGCTTTGAGAAATCTTACATACCTTCTGTTCAGCTGCTCTGTCTGAATGAACCACAGTTCATTTAGGAGTGATAAAGATAATTATCTATTAGAAATACAATTACACTATGCAGAAAACTCAACTGCTAGCTAATGTGAATTTTCATTTTCATTTTTGATAGATACTATTTACCTATGGGAGAGAAAGCATGGGGCAGCAATGGTTACAGCTGGTATGAATATAATAGTGTAAGGTTTGGGGTGGCTGGGTGGCTGGGTGGCGCAGTGAATAGAACACTGGCCCTGGAGTCAGGAGGACCTGAGTTCAAATCTGGCCTCAGACACTTAACACTTACCAGCCATGTGACTCTGGGCAAGTCACTTAACCCCAATTGCCCTCCAAAAAAAAAGCAAAAAAAAAATACTTTAAGGTTTGCAAAGGTTTTTTTTTTTTTTACAAATATTTCATTTTAACCTCACAACAGTACCCTGGGAGAGAGGTGTTATCCTTATCAGTCTTTTATAGAAGATTATAAATGACTTTGGTCACATAGGCAGCAAGTGTCTGAAGGGAGATTTGCACTTAGGTCTTCCTGACTACCAGCCTTAACATACTAACCACTGGGCTACCCATCTGGATCCAGTGAACACAGTGTCTTCCTCCATGTCAGTAAGGTCTTCCTCTAATACATACTAGCTGCACGGCCCTGGGCGAATCTCTTCACTGTTTAGTGATTCCCATGACTCTCTAAAAATATACATTGTAGAGAAGGTAGAAGGGGTTTTCTCATTGAGAATCCCTATACCAGAGGTCCAGTGCAACCTCTCCCCACTACTATTCATCTCTAATATACCCATGAAATACACATAATTTTTGAAGTTAGCAATATTTTTGTTTTTCTCTGAAATAAAAGTTTTCAATAATAATAATAACAATGATTTAAGATTTACATATCACTTCAAGGCTCTTGAAGTTTTTTCTTTACAACCACCCCTGTGCAGTAAATAGTACAAGCATTATTTTTTCTCATCTTATAAATTAAGAACCTAAGAGGACCTGAGTTTGTATCCTAGTTCTACCATTCATTGATGGTATGACCTTGGACATGTCATTTGAACTCTCTGGGTCACAGTCTATATATCTATAAAATGAAAGGGTTTCAATTAAATGATCTCTAAGGGCTCCTCTAATTGAAAATCTGTGATATCAAGATGAGTTAAATAACATTTTCACCAAATTATACAGAAAATGCTTACTTTCAGTAGGTATCAGAACTAGGATTTGAACTTAGGTCTCTTGACTCTAAGCCTAGGATTTTAAAATTTTATTCACTGTAGATATTAACTGACCCTTATTTTTTTGTTCTACTGTAGTCATTACAAAGCCTTGGTCATTGGAGCACTTGACCTAAAGTATATTCATTACATTTTTTCTGTCATCTGGATTTTAGCCTGCATTGGTCAACTTCATTTGAGCATACATGGAAGTGAACAATTTGATTTTTTTAGTTAGGAGTTGATGGCACATAACCAAAGAAAACTTAAATAAAAAAAAGATTATACACACAGAAATGTTGTAAAAGACTAGGATACTATTTTAAGAAATCATCTTGAGGTCTTCAAGTAAAAGATAGGAGACTACTTGTCAGAGATGCTTTCAAGGGAATATTACATGTTATGTAAGCATCATTCTAGATGGCCTCTGAGATGTCTTTGAATTCCACAATTTTATGACTCAATTGGTAGACCTATCATATTGTTCCTTCCGGCCATTAGTAGGCAAATGAGACAAGGAAGAATGTTTCAGTAAAACAAAGTTCACATATGTGTCTGGCATGTCAGCTGGTGAAAGTGCTAAGGCTTTAGTTTGAGTGTGGTCCAGTTTGACCGTCATGTGGTCTTCAGGACAGAGTATCTATATCTGTATTAATTTTCCTTGGACTCTAATGTATGTTGGAAGTCATAATTGGCTAATATTGCTACTTACTTCTTGCCTGCAACATCCAACTTGGCACCGGTCAAAATATAAACTGCTGTAAATCCACACTTAGAGATTCATTCCATACAAATAGTGTTTGAACTTTTCAGTGCTGTTGTTGGTAGTGGTCCTTCATTTTTGAAGAGTACCCATGATATCACAGGTGATATCTTGACTTGTGAGTGCATTGAATTTAAGTGAGGCAGAATCACACAAAGTCGTTGGCCTCAATTTCTCTTCCTGAGTCATTGAAATCCAGTAGCAGGACAAAAGTCAAGACAACTGGTGACGATCCATCAACGTGTAGCCTAATCCCCCTAGTATTTCTTTCTTATTTCTGTGTTTTTCTCATGCACCTCAGTTATGTGAGATAACAAGTTCTACTCTTTCCTCCCTCTTCTTTCTCCTCAAATTCCTTTTTTCTTTCCTTTTCTTTTTCCTCATTATATCACCAACATATAACAAAACTGCTCCCTGACTCTTTTTGGTTTTATTTTCTACCTGTGATCTTTGGAGGTAGAGTTATGAGGAGACACTTTTTTCCTCTTGAGATTAGAATATAAGCCCTTCATGTGGGTTCCCTTCCAATGGTCCAGATGCATTTACCTTTCTATGCTTCTCTTGACTCCTATCCTTTTATTTCAAAATATTTACTTAATTCTAGTGTTTTCAACAGGAATATTCGTCAGTCTTTTATTTCATCAAAACTTCATTTCTCCCCTATAAGATTAAACTTAACTTTGCTGGAAAAGTTATTCTTGATTATAAGTCTTCATGTTTACTTTTTCTTTCTAGAATATTATATTCCAGGTTCTCTTCCTCTTTTTAATGGTAGTTGCCAGATCTGTGATCCTGACTCTTTGTACCTGAGATCTGTCTTTCTGGCAGCTTGTATTATTTTTTCTTTTGAGTTGAAAGCTCTGGATTTTGGCTATGGTATTTCTGGGAAATTTTATTTTGGAGTTTCTCTCAGGAAGTAATTGATAGATTGTTTCTATTTTCATTCTTCACCCTTGTTTTGATAGCTCTATACCAGTGGTTCTCAACCTTCCTAATGCTGAGACCCTTTAATACTCCTATGTGGGCGTATCTGCATGTGGGTGGACCTGCCTGGAGACAGATAGAGGAGTGTTGTCCCGGTTCCTAACGCCATTGGAAATATGTGTTTTCTGACGGTCTTAGGCGACCCTTGTGAAAGGGTCTTTTGACTCCCAAAGGGGTTGTGACCCACAGGTTGAGAACCACTGCTCTAGACAGTTTCCATTCCTGATTTCTTGAAATATTATATTTAGTGTGATGGTTTTAGTTTTCAGATAGACTGATGATTCCTCAATTAACTCTCACTGATTTGCTTTTCTGGTGATTGTTTTTAAAAGGAGATACTTTATATTTTTTGATATTTTTTTCAATGTTTGGATTTTGTTTCTAGTATTTTCTGCCTTGTAAAGTCATTAATCTCTGATCCAACCTAATTTTCAAGTGGCTTGTTACTTGAATAAAGTTGTGTATCCTGTGTACTAGTCTGTTTATTTTCCTTCCAATTCTTTCCTTGAGAACTCTCATTTCCTTTCCTATTTTTTCTCTAGAACACTCAATTCTTTCCCAATTCTTTCCTCTAGAGTTTTCATTTCATTTAGATTTTTAATTTTAAACTCTTGCTTCATTTCTTCCAGGAATACAAGTAGAAACCATTTTTTATTATATATAAGGAGGCAGTTAGGTGGATGGCTAGACTTAGAGTCAGGAAAAACTGAATTTAAATACAGCCTCAGACACTTAATAGCTACGTGGCTCTGGGCAAGCCATTTAACCTTTGTCTGTGTTAGTTTATTTACCAATAGAGGCAATAATAGCACTGGAATTGTCGTGAGGATAAAATTATATAATATTGTAAGGCATTTTTCAAATTGTAAGGTATTATATAAATGATAGCTATAATTATTACTGGCATGGCTCAACTATAAATAATTAATATCACTCCAATTATTCATATGTAATTTATTTCTGTAAAGAAAGCCCTTTAGTTGGATTCTTATAATCCATGCATGAGTCTTGGTAGGTTGACTTCCAGGTGTTTTATTTGCTCTGTAGGTATTTTGAAAGGAATTTCATTTTCTCTCCCCCTACTGGGTTTTGTTGGTAATACAGAAAAAGGTAGAAAATCCATGTACATTTTTTTATTTTCCCCCTCCCACTTGTTTCAAGTTGTCAGTTGTTTCAATTAATTTTTATTTGACATTCTAGGGATCTCTAAGTAAAATATCATATTTAAAAGTGATCATTTTATTTCTCCTTCATCTGTGCTTATTCCTTTTGTTTCCTTTTCTTGTCTTATTGCTTATAACTAGCATCTATTACCTTTGTAGTAGTGACAATGGGAATCCTTGTTGATCTTACTACTAACTCATCTTATTACACTTGATCTTGTTAGTATAGCTTCTGGTTTATTTTTATTACATATAATGATGGCCCTTGGTTTTAGGTAAATAATCATTAATTTATTAAGAAATAATGCATATATTACTATGATTTTGAATATTTTTATCGCAAAGGAGTATTATAATTTTATATTATTTTAATATTATGTTTATATTAAATATTCATTAATACAATCATATTTTTATTGTTCTTGCTCTTAATACTGTCTTAATATAGTTTTTACTTTATTAATATTGAGCCAACTTTTCATTCTTATAATAAATCCAACCTAGTCATGGTGTATAATTTTCAAATGTTATTGTAACATATTTGGTATTTTATTGAATGCTTTGAATTTATATTAACTAGAGATATTGATATATTATAGTTTCAGTTCTCTGTTTTATCTCTCCTTGGTTTGTTATCGGAACCATATTTGTATCATAGAAGGGGTTTTATAGGATTACCTCTTAGTTTTCCAAAACAATTGATGAAATATTGGAATTATTCTCTGAAGATATGATAGAGCTACCTTATAACAATATTGCTCTGAGGTTTTATTTTCGTCTGGAAAATTCTTATTATTTCAATGAGTTTTGTAAAGTATCACTTTGATACTTTGAGGAATATATATTGAAACTGTGAATTAATTTGGATAATATGTCATTTTTATTATTTTGGCATACCCAGTCATAAACACTATGCTGTTTATTTATTTTTTTACTTCTTTTAAGAGTAATTGAACTTTACAATTGATAACGTGCAAGTACTTTGTGTGTTTTGGTAGATTGGTTCCTCAAATATTTTATGTACTTCATAGTATTTTTTGATAGGATTTTCCTTCTATTTTTGCCTCTTACATTTTGTCATTATATAGAAATACTACTGGTTTTTGTAAATTTATTATGAAGCCTGCAACTTTGCAGAAGCTATTGTCTCAATTAACATCTCTGCTATGATTTTCCAAGTAAACTATCATGTCATAGGGGATGATATAGGGATTATATATATTGTATAGGGATAGTTTCATTTCCTCTATGCCTATTTTTATGCCTTTAATTTCTTTCTCTTTTCTTATTGCTAGTGATAACATTTCTTTTTTTAAAAAAATTGAATTTTATGTTTATTTTTAGTTTACAACATTCATTTCCACAAAATTTTGAGTTACAAATTTCCTCCCTGTCTTCCCCCTACCCACCACCCCAAAACAGTGATCCCACTGAATACCCCCTCCCCAATCTGCTCTTTCCTATATCCTCCTCCCCTATATCCTCCTCTCTGACTTTCTGGTAGGGCAAGATGGATCTCTATTCCCCAGTGCCTGTTTATCTTATTTCCTAGTTACATGTAAAAAAGAAATAATAGTAATAATAATAATTATAATTTTTTTAACACATGATTTTAAAACTTTGAATTCCAGATTCTTTCCCTTCTTCCCTTGCCACCTACCCTTACTGGGAAGACAAGCAATTCAATATAGGTTGTATGTGCGTAGCTATGCAAAACATTTTCATAGTGTATATATTGTGAAAGACTGACTATATTTCCCTCCATCATATCCCACCCCCAACTTGGTCTGTTTTCTACTTTGAAAATGTAGTTTTCACGTCCTTCAAACCCTTAACGTGTGATTCTAACTACCTTCCCCCCTCAACCTGCCCTCCTCTCCATCATTCCCCTCTTATCCCCTTCCCTCCTACTTTCCTGTAGGGTAAGATACCTACATGAGTGTGTATGTTATTCCCTCCTTAAGCCAAATCCAGTGGGAGTAATGTTGACTCATTCCCTTTTGCCTGCCTTCTTTTTCCCCTCCATTGTAACAGTTTTCCCTTGCCACTTTTATATGACATAATGTACCCTATTTTGTCTCTCCCTATCTCCTCTCATTATATTCCTCTCTCATCTCTTAATTTTATTTTTAAAATATCATCCCTTCCTATTCAATTGATCCTGTACCCTCAGTCTATGTATAAATATATAGCTGTACACATATATACACACACTCACATATGTATTCATACACACATACACCTTTCTATATAGACATATATATGTATGTATACTTATACACACACACACATATATATGTACACACACACATATACACATTTATATTCCCTTCAACTATCCTCATACTGAGAAAAGTTTCATAGGTTGCAATTATCATATTTCTATGTGGGCAAATAGTTCAACTTTGATAAGTTCCTTACGATTTCTTTTCTCTGTTTATCCTCACCTGCTTCTCTTGCTTCTTGTATTCAAATGTCACATTTTCTGTTTAACTCTGTTTTTTTCTTCAAGAATGCTTGAAAGTTCTCTATTTCATTGAATGGTCATATTTTTCCCTGAACCATTATGCTTGGTTTTGCTAGGTAGGCAATTCTTGGTTTTAGTCCTAGCTCCTTTGACCTCTGTAATATCATATTCCAAGTCCTTCAAACCCTTAATGTAGAAGCTGCTGGATCCTGGGTTATCTTGATTGTGTTTCCACAGTATTCAAATTGTTTCTTCTTGGCAGCCTGTAATATTTTCTCCTTGATATGGGCACTCCAGAACCTGGCTATAACATTGCTAGGAGTTTTCTTTTGGGGAACTTTTTCAAGAGGTAATTGGTGAAGTCTGTCAATTTCTATTTTGCCTTCTGGTTCTAAAATATCAGGGCAATTTACCTTGAGAATTTCTTGAAGGATGATTTCTAGGTTCTTTTTTTGATCATGGATTTTAGATAGTCCAATAATTTTTAAATTATCTCTCCTGGATCTGTCTTCCAGGTCAGTGGTTTTTTCCAATGAGACATTTCACCACTGCCTTCTATGTTTTCATTTGTTTGAATCTGTTGTACAGTACCGTTATTCTCATAAAGTCATTAGCTTCCATTTGCTCCAATCTAATTCTGAAGGAATTAGTCTCTTAAGTGAGCTTTTTTTTTCATCTGGTAAATTTGACTTTTTAAGGCATTCTTCTCCTCATTGGATTTTTGGGCCTCTTTTGCCATTTGAGTTAATCTATTTTTTAAGGTGTTATTTTCTTCTGTCAGGTTGTTGACTCTCTTTTCATGATTTTTTTGTATCATTCTCATTTCTCTTCCTAATTTTTCCTCCACTTCTCTTACTTGATTTTCAGAATCCTTCTTGAGCTCTTCCATGGCCTGTAACCAGCTCATATTTTTCTTGGAAGCTTTTGGTGTAGGAGTTCTGACTTCATTGTCTTCTTCCCATTCCATGCTTTGATCTTTTTTGTCCCCAAAAAAGGAATCTAAAGTTGGATTGCTGTGCTTGCTTTGCTTCCTTTGCTTGCTCATGTTGCCACTCAATTACTTGACTTTTGAGCTCTTTGCCACAGTAGGACTCTGCTTCCAGAGAGGAGAGCTTTGTCCCAAATCACTTGGGGTTTTGCAGCTGCTGGAGCCATTAGTTGGGTGCCTTCTCTGCTGCCTCCACAAACTCTGGCTCACTGGTCACACACCTCAGGACCACCACCCAAGACCATAATCCAGATCCAGGCAGGTTAAAGCAAAAGCGATTACCCTCTGAATGGCCGCTTGTTCCCCCTATGATCTGCAGGCCAGGAGTTCTGACGCAGCCACATGTAGGCGCTTGCATGGCTGCCATGCTTCCACCACTTCTCACTCTGGGGGCAGAGGCTGGACTACTCTTCTCTGTCCCCTGCCCCCAGTTCTAACAGAGTTCCACACTGACCTTTTACTTTGTCTTTGGCTTTTATGGGTTGCTATATCTGGAAATTGCCACAGCTGGTGGTGATCTACTCTTCTGAAGTCTGCTCCAGCCACTAATGGTTGTGGCTGCCCTAGGGCTAAAACCATGGGGTAACATGGGGCTGGGCTTGGCTCCCAGCATGCTGTGATGGATCCTTCCTATCTGCCTGCCAGGCTGCCTTCAGTGGGAGATTTGTTTCTCTCTGTCACTTTGTGGGTTCTGTAGCCCTATAATTTGTTTAGAGTCATATTTTAGAGGTATTTGAGGTGGTTATCTAGTGATAATTTTTCTAGAATTACATTCAATAATAATGGAAAGAGTGAATTTCTTTGTTTTATCCCTGTATTTATTGGAAAGCTTGTAATGGATCCCTATTGCAAAAGATGGTCACTTTTCCTTTCAAATAGATACTTTTTATGATTTATAAAGTTTCCTCTATACCTATACTCTGTAGAATAAAAAAAACCCCAAAACACAAATTAGTGTTTGTAAAGCCAAGCACAAACAGCTCTTCAGAGGACTGCTGCTGTGAATAGCTTTAAGGTTCTGATCACATAGTATAGTGAGCTCTCTATTTATTTATTAGTAAACTAAAGCAAAACGTTCACAGAAACCAAAATTCAACATTCACAACAATATAACATAGCAACTTACTACTAAAGTGGTCACATAGCTTAAAAACAAAGATTATCATTCAGTAAGTCCTTATCCTTAATTCAATCATCCTTAAAGGAAACAAAGTACAAAGTTCTCTCACCCCTAGGTCACAGTAAATGATGATCTTGTCAGTCAGCACTAAGCACCCAAGGAAAGGTCCTTTCATGTTGGCTCGACACTGGCTCCCAAATTCCATAGTTCCTCTTTCATGCTCCCAACTCTTGCCTGAATGTACCCAACCATCAGCTGGATTCTCAGCTCCTTGTCCAGTTCCTCATCTAGTTCCCATTCCATATTGAAGCTCATGGTGACTAGTTCACCTCAAACCCTTCACAGTTTCTCCTTCTGGGAAGATAAAGCTTAACAGAGCCACTGGTGCTATCTTCTTAATTCACTTTCTGCCTGTGAAATCAATACAAGTCAACAGATAGAGTGCGTCTACCTAACAAAGTTACACAATTTAACAGATAAAGTGCTTCTATCTGATAAAGTAATACAGTCAACAGAGAGAAGGCTTCTGTCTGACAAAGTAACAACAGATCAACACAGACAGAACAGACAAACAGAGTGAGGGACACCACAAATGTTTTCTCTCTCCATTCTGCGCTGTTCTAGTTTGTGCTCCTGCTTTTATATGGTGGTTCTCCTTCCTGTTCTACCCTTCCTGTTGTGTCAGCAAAGTCCTTCCATCTTCAAATCACAAGGCAGGGCTCAAAGGCATGTGAAGAACTGAAACAAGGTGCTAAATACTTGAATAACTGAAACAAAGTACTCTTTTGCTTGCCATTATAGTGCTGTATTTTATCAATAGCTTTTAATGTAATGATTGAAATTGTGGTTTTGGATGTTTTGTTTAATTGTATTGATAATTTTAAGAATATTAAACCAACTTTGCGTCCTGGTATAACAATGTTAAAGTCTTCCAGAGGTTAAGAATGATGAAGATTGATAAAAGGCCATTAGATTTGGCAATTAAAAGAGCATTAGTGACTTTGGAGAGAGCAGTTTTGGTTGAATGATGTGGTTGGAAGTCAGAATGCAGAGAGCTAAGAGGAAAGGAATAGAGATGGCTCTTATAGATTGCTTTTTCAAGGATTTTAGTCATAAGAGGGAGGAGAGATATGGGATAGTAGTTAGCAAGAGCGAACAGATCAACCTGAAGCTTTTTTGAGTATGGAAGAGACACGATCATGTTTATACACAGCAGGGAAGTAGTCGGCAGACGGGGAGATTGAAGACACACAAGAGAGTGGTTATGATAGAGGGGACAATATTATAGAGAAAAGGGAATGGAATGAGATCACTTGAACACGTAAAGGGGTTTGATTTGACAAGGAGAAGGGCCAACTCATTATGAGACAGAGGTAAATTCGTCTTAGTGATTGGGAATGAGGAAGAGTAGAGAACAGGGAGCTCTTGAACAATGGTCTCATTTTTTTTCCAGTGAAATATGAGGTATGATTCTTATCTAAGATGATGGGAAGGGGAACCAAAGGAAGTTTGATGAGAGATGAAAATGTTTGGAAGATCCTCTGTGGTGAGTGTAATGGTAAGTTAATTAGGGAGTTGTAAAAGAATTGGCTTGTAACAGCAAGGGCCCAGTGGAAGTTATGTAAACTAAATTTGTTGTGGGTCCAGTCATCACAGTGTCAATGTCATATTGTAGAAGTGAAGTGAAACGTAGCACAAAAAGATCCAAGCAAACCAACATACCCTTGGCAGAATTGTGAATTTGTCCAGCCATTCTGGAAAACATTTCAGAACTATGCCTGAATATCATATCACCCTTCAGCTAATATCACCCTTCAACTAAGCAAGACCACTATTAGGCCTATCATACAAAAAGATCAAAGGAAGAGGGAAAGACTCTAATTTACAAAAATATTCTTGACAGCTACTTTTGTTATAACAAAAACCTGCAAACTAAAGTGGTACCCATCAGTTGAGGCATGACTGAACAAATTATGTTATATCAATGTGATGGGATATTATTGACCTATAAGAAAGGATGAAAGGGATGGTTCTAGAAAAATCAGTGGTATGGGGTCATTATCTTATTAATGATTATTTCTCTATTTCTGTGGCTGAGAAGAAGCAGGAGCAGTTTGCTTTTACCTAGGAAGGTGTTAAATATGCCTTTACTATCCTTTCTCAAGAATATTTATGTAGCACGTTCTCTGGAGCTACTATGCTAACTCTCACTCACACTAATAAGTTAGGTCACCAGAAGGAAGCTCCTAACATCTTCAGGCCTCTGGGATGTGGTCCTAAGAGAATGTGAGGGAGGTGCCATGTTTTTTATAGTTCTATAGATGATCTCCACTGGTGTGCTTCCTACTTTGATTATCAGTTGATATCAATGTTATCCAGACTTAGTTTCAGTAAAAGGGTATTTGTTAAGTAGTAAGAACAGTTGGTACAAATGGATATCCTCACCTCCCCCACTCCAAAATTTGTGACTTTCTCCCTTCAGTACATACAGAGGCCAGGTGAAAGTAAGTTCAGACTCTGAGAGCATATATGACAGCTTTCTTGTCATGATCAAATGAAATAATGTTTGTAAATGCTTTGATAAACTTAGGATGCTATGTTAACTATGATCACGATGTTGGGGTGATATGTTTTAAATATTTAGAAATTTAAGAAGATGCATACTTAAAAAAACTCAAAAGATTATAAATGAAAGAATAAAGGATCCCATTAATTTAACGGGTTCCATGAGTTCTTGTATTCAGTTTGCATAAAACCTCAGTTGCTATCATTAATTCACAGCCTGAATCTGCTTTTCCTTTGTCCTACATAAACCTCTGAATATTGGAAACATTTTATCTGACTGAATCTGTGAAAGGAACAACTTGTCTTAGGAATTGCCTTCCCATTATACATATGCACAAACCAATGCATATACACCCAATTTTATTGTTGGCAACTTCTTTCCAGATTTATCAGGTTTGAGTCAAGTATTTTCACCCATGCCTTTCACCAATTCCATCTCTTCACATTCTCTTAACTACCTGGCACTGGGTGCAATCATGATTTAGCAAGGGAGTAAATAGGAGGCAATGTGGAGTGCTATCTCCCCTAATTGCTATTTAAACTAAACAATAAAAAGAATGAAACAAATTAAATTAGCAAAGAAGCAAGAGCACACCAATGAACCAGCCAAGATAATCAACTTGAGAATTATCTATTAAACTTCCACATAAGCTCATTTTCATAATTTTGTGTGCGTGCTTGTGAAAAGCAACCCACCATTGAAACGACTGTGATGAAGTTGCTCTTCATTTTGCTGAGAAATGGCCTTGATAATACTGGGATTAGTTTAAAGAAAAAAAATCACCCTGATTTTATTAATTCACATCTCAGTGTAAAGGTTTTTTTAAAATGACATCTTGTTTTAGAGAGGTGGAGAAGTTGACCTAAACTACTTTCCCTTTTTACATTTTCCTCTTATTTGTTTGATTTATCTTGGGAGTAAGATGGTAGATCAGACACTTTCTGCAAACCTCTTTAAGTCTTCAACCTCTCCATTTTTTTTTCACCAGATGTAGAATAATTACAGCTAAGTCTACAGGAGAAGAAGAAGACAGGACCCCTGGCAAGGTAAAATCCTTTATCGATTAACACTGGGGAAGCTTAAAACTTTAAGTGCTCACTCTCCATCTTCTTCCATCAGACTCCATCTTGCGTTAGTGAGCACAAACATGATTCCAGTCTCTTTGGGGTGGGGACGCCCAATGCTGTAGTCACTTTGCCTGAACCTCTTTCCCTTTTGTACTCCCTCTTCCTTCTTCTCCCATCCTCGGTACTCCACCAAAGAAGTGGAAGATGCTGATTCTCCTCAACCACATGAATGAAAGAAGAATAAAGGAAGGAATTAGGTGGACTGAAAACATTACTTTGTGACTGGGAAACTGTCCTTAAGGCAGGGATCCCTTGAGGCTTCTGTGACTGCCTAAATACTTCAGCTTTCCCCACTCCACAAGAAGCAAGAGATAAGAACTCTGTCCAATCAGAAAGAAAAAAAAAGAGGAAAGTGGAGAAAGTATTGAGAGGAACAAACATTGGTGGCTGCATGAAGTCTGAAGGAAAGGAGCAAGAGATTAAAGCCCAGCTGGAGCCAGTATTGTCATCCCAAAGAGTTTATTCAGGGTGAACACTTGAGTTAATGAATCCTTCTCCTGAGAAGATTGAACCAACTTTATTCTTTTCTTTAATTCTCTTTAATTTGTTGTGAATTCTTATTTTATCATTTTTAGTATTTGCAACTTGATTTTTTCTCTGTTTTATGTGATCTTATATCCCCTTCTTTTTCTTTATTTCCCCCCACTTAACAGTATTTTATTTTTTTCCAATTACATGTAAATATAACTTTCGAGATTCACTTTTATAAAAAAGACTTTGAGTTCCAAATTTTTTTCTCCCTCCTGTCCTCTCTTCCCAAGGCAAGCAATCTGATATAAGCTAAACATGTACAATTATAGCAAATATATTTCCACATTAGTCATGTTGTGCAAGAAGAATCCAAGTAAAAGAGAAAAGCCATGAGAAAGAAAAAGCAACATAAAAAAGAGAAAATAGTATGCTTCAATCTGCATTCAAATGTCATAATTCTTTCTTTGGATGTGGACAGCATTTTCCATAATGAGTCTTATATCATTGTATTGCTGAGAAGAACTAAGTCTATCAAAGTTGATGATCACACAATGTTGCTGTTCCTGTATACAATGTGCAACTGGTTCTACTCACCATCAGTTCATATAGTCTTTCCATGTTTTTCTGAAATCTGTCTGCTCATAATTTCTTATAGCACAATAGTACTCCATTATATTCATATATCACAACCTGTCCAGCCATTCCCTAGTTGATGGGCATCCTCTCAATTTCTAATTTTTTGCCACCACTAAAAGAATTGTTATACATTTTTGCATATGTGGGTCCTTTTCCATTTTTATGATCTCTTTGGGATGCAGATTAATAGTGGTATTGCTGGATCAAAGGGTATGCTCAGTTTTTACAGTCCTCTGGGTATAGTTCCAAATCGCTCCCCAGAATGGTTGGATCAGTTCACAACTCTACCAACAATGGATCAGGGTTCCAATCTTCCCAGCTCTTCTCCAATATTTGTCATTTCTTCTTTTTTTTCTTGATCATATTAGCCAATCAGATATGTGTGAGGTGGTACCTGAGTTGTTTTAATTTGCATTTCTGCAATCAATAGTGATTTAGAGCCTTTTAAAATAAAATAAAAATTTTATTTATTTACTTGTTTACATCATTCATTTCCACCAGATTTTTAGCTACAGAATTTTCTCCCCGTGTTTCCCCCGCCCCCATCCCCAATACAGAGATTCCCTCTGTAAAGCCCCTCCCCCAATCTGCTTGATTCTATGTCCTCCCCCCAAACCCCTCTTACTTTCTGGTAGGGCAGGAAGGGTCTCCCTAATCCCGTATATCTTAATTCCCCATTGCATGTAGTTAATGATAAGAATAATTATATGTCTATATATATACATATATATCTATATCTATATCTATATATACATATATACATTTTTTTCTTAACATTTGATTGTAGAGCTTTGAATTCTAGATTCCCTGAGTTCTTTCCTTGTCACCCACCCCCACTGGAAGAACAAGCAATTCAATACAGCTGTACATGTGTAATTATGCAGGACATCTCTACAGTGGACCTATTGTGGGAGGCTTATCATATGTCCCTCCTTCCTATCCTGCCCCCACCAATTGTTCTGTTCTCTACCCTGTCCCTTTGTCTTTATGAAGTGTGTGCTTCCAGCATGCCTCCCCCAGACCCTGCCCACCCCTTTCATCCCCATCCCCCCTACTCTCCTGTGTGACATGATACCCAGTTTAAGGTTTATGTTGTTCCTTCCATAGGCCAAATTCAATGAGAATAAATGAAAATAAAGTTGTAAGAGTTATCCCTTGCCTCTTCTATATGGGATGATTAACCCCATTTTGTCTCTCCCTGTCTCCTCTCATTCTAGTCCTCTCCCACCTCAGAATTTCACCTTTTAAAGTATCATCCCTTCCCTTCATATTCAATTGATCCTGTACTCTCTATTTACACATATACACATATGCTCAGATATGTATTCATATGCATATATACCCTCCTATATAGACATATG
>CM053598.1:207241847-207263764 GCA_028646575.1 Pseudocheirus occidentalis
GGGGAGGGCAGGGTCTGGGGGAGGGATGCTGGAAGCACACACCTCAGTAAACGAGGACAGGGCAGAGAACAGAACAAGGTGGGAGGAGGGATAGGAAGGAGAGACAGACTATCACTGTCACAATCTGTCCACTATGAAGATGTCCTGTATAATCATACATCCATAGCCCGTATTGAACTGAGTGTCCTTCTAGTAGTGGTGGGTGATAAGGGAGGAATAGACAGAATCTAGAATTTAAAGTTCTGCAATACCTGCAACTAGGAATTAAGATATACAGGGGCTGGGATAGGGAGACCCCTCCTGCCCTACCAGAAAATATAAGAGCAGGGGAGGGGCTTTACAGCAGGATTGCTGTTATGGGGTTGGGGCAGGAGCAAGACGGGGAGAAAATGTGTAATTCAAAAAAATGTAACGAAAATGAATGATGTAAACAAGAAAAAAAATAAAAACTAAATTTAAAAAAAAGAAAAAAAAGAAGGAATTTAGGTATTTCTCAGCTGTGTATGGTAAATTTACAAAAACTTATGTCATAGGGCATAAAATGATCATCAAAAATGCATAAAATATGAATTATTAAACATCTTTTATTGATCACAATACAATAAAAATTATGTTTTATTTAACTATGCATAGTTTTTTAAAAGGTTTAGTTTTTCTTCAGTTTGGGAGGGGGAAGAGTTTCTTTAGAAGGAGTAGAGGACTAATGGCAGGGCTGCTCCCCCCCCAAAAAAATTAAAATAAAAAAAGAAGTTGGATCATTAACATATTGTTTAAATGAACAGAAGAGAATCAAAAGAAGTCCACAAGTAAATAGAGAAGTCAGCTTTGAAATTTACAATTTGAAATTATCATATACTTAACAGGAAAAGCAAGTTCAATGCAATATAGATTCATTTTAAGAAATATAATCCTGTTTTCTGTTCTATTTTTAATATGAAAATGAGTATTTTGGTGTTTATTAAGTTCAAAAAGATTCATCTCTTTTAAAAAAGAGAAAATGACTACAGTACTTCCAAAATCTATACAAAAGTTTTCTAAAGGAAGAGGGAAATCTAAATTAGCTGACCTAAGGGGTGGGGTCAAATAAACAGGAATGCAAATATTTCTGAAAATGTATATGCCAGCAAAGAACAGTCCTAATTATGTGTCATCCTTGTAGGACACAATGTATATATTTCAATTTATTCCTTTTCATTTAAATAAGTTTTTGCTTATTTCTTCTAACTTTTTACATCAATCTAGTTATGCCCTCTAGAGAGCTATCTCATATATAAATAATTTTTTTAGTTGGGAGGATGGGGTGGGCTTTTTTGGCTGGGTTTTTTTGTTGTTGTTGTTTTTTGGAGGGGAGAATGCAAGGCAGTTGGAGTTAAGTGACTTGCCCAAGGTCACACAGCCAGTAAGTGTTAAGTGTCTGAGGCTGGATTTGAACTCAGGTGCTTCTGACTCCAAGGGTGTCAGGAAGACCTTGGAGCTCTATTCACTGCACCATCTAGCCGCCCCAGTAGTATTTTTTAAAGACCAAAAAAAGAGGAAAAAAAATCAGTACAACTGATTCATATATTGAAAAAGTCTTAAAACATATAATGTGTTAACATTATACAGACATCTACCTCCATGAAAGGGTGGGTTGAGATGATCCTCTCGTATCTCTTTATTTGAGTTCTGCTTAATCTTTATCATTTCATTACATGTACTTTTTATTTTTGCGTGTGTGGTATTTCTTTCCATTTGCATTGTTGTGGTTTTTTGTGCTTATTGTTTTCCTGACTCTTCTTTTCCCTCTGCATGTAGATCTTTCCATGCTTCTCTATGTTCTTCACACTCATTATTTTTTAGAGCCCAGTGATATTCCATGAGACTCACGGGCCACAATTTGTTTAGCCAAGCCCCCGTTGATGGGCATCTACTTTCTTGCCACTTCTTTCTATCACACACACACACACACACACACACACACAAATGCTACTATAAATATTTGGTATATGTAGGGACTTTCTTCTTATTTTATCTTCTTATCATATTACTTGTATAATATGATTACACTATTATGTTATATTATATTATATTATGTTATATTGTATTGTATTGTATCATATCATATAATATTGCATTATATTACTGTTATATTAATTATATTATTACCATTATATTACTATAACGGTACTAGAGTCTCTTGTTCAAAGGATATGAACATTTTAGTCACTCTACTTGCATGATTCCGAACTGCCTTCTGAAATGGTTTTACCATTTCATGACTCCCCCAACAATGCAGTACAGGGTCTATCATTTCCCTAACACTGCCAACGATAACTATTGCATTTATTTGTCATCTTTACCAATTCGTGGGGTGAACTCTTCAAATTCACCCTAAGCTGAATCCTCAGGTCTTTTTTTATTTGTATTTCTCTTATTAGTGATTTGAAGACTTTCAAATGGCTGTGAATATTTTGCGATTCATTGATGACAACCATTTGTTCCTATCCTTTAACGATTACTATATTAGAGAATGACTCTTATGTGTGAGTGAATAAACATACATGCCTATGTGTGTGTATCTTTATATAGATACAAACAGATACACACATATTTGTATATATTTTACATGTATATATATAAACATGTATTTTTTTATCTAAGATCTTTGGAGAGTTGGAGCATTTTATATTTCTGAATGTTATTCCTTTAGTTCTTTTGTGTTCTCTTTTGCCTCCTGTTTTGTTAGCACACTGTACATAATATGCTCTGATTATTCTTTTGATTTTTTGTTCATTGTTGTTGTGATTTTACCTTGCTGGTGCCATTTTAGTGATTTGATTTTCTGTCTTCTTGTTTAACTCAATTAGCTAAAGGTTTATCAGTTTTATCAGTCTTTTCCCAAAAATAGCTTTCAGATTTACATATCATTTCTATGGGCTTCTCTCCTCCCCCCAGCTCCCACTTGTTGTTTTGTCTAAGCCTGCCATCAGGTATCTTCACAACCCTCTAGATGCACACTGCTGCCTAGCACTATGATAGAATTCTACTCTGAGGCCAGATTCCTTGAGATATTGATAATCTATCTGAATTCATTCAATGATTAACAAACTTCCACTCAGTCATACTCTCCTTATCCCCTCATTGATCTGAACCCTCAGATGTCATTATTCTAATCCCTTTCTCTACCCCCTACTGCTGAACCCCTTATTCTTATCCACCTCAGCTCAGCTTCCCCAATATGATTCTGGAAATGCTTTATTCGGTCATTTTTTTCAGTCATGTTCAACACTTTGTGGCATCATTTGGGGTTTTCTTAGCAAAGATACCGGACTCTTACTGGACTCACATATCTAGTACATATCTGCTATCAGATTTGAACTCAGAAAGATGGGTCTTTCTGACTCTAGGGCCAACATTCTATCCACTGGGCCACCTAGCTTCCCCCTGGAACTACTAGCAAGAGCAAGATGAAAGAAAGAAATTAAAGACATAAATATAGACAAAAAGGAGATAAAATTATCTTCTTTGCTGATGACATGATGGTTTGCTTAGAAAATCCTAGAGAATTAGCAAAGATACAAATTTTGATTATTTATAGTTTAAGCAATATTTCAGGCTACAAAATAAACTCACAAAAATAAAATAATTCTCTATAATAATAAAAGCCAATAGGCAATAATGAAAGGAAACTCACATTTAAAAGGAATACAATGCATAAAATGTGGGGGAGGGTAGGAAATCAATTAAAGAATTAAAAAAAAATTCCAAATACTTATGTAGATTGAATTAGCAAGTGCCGCTTGAAGACATATAGAAAAACTTAAATAGTTTAAGAAATATTTAGCACTCAAGTCTGGGCTATGCCAATATGATAACAATGACAGCTTACAATTTTAATGTTATATGAATTACACCATCTAAGGGATATTTTACAGAATTTCATAAAATAATAACAAATGTCATTTGGATAAACAAAATATCTAGAATATCAAAGGAAATAATGAAAAAAGATAGGGAAATTTGGGGACTATCACCTTTATACATTAAACTTTCTTGCAAAACAGCAGTCACCAAAACTATTTGCTATTGGGGTGGCTAGGTGGCACAGTGAATAGAGCACCGGCCCTGGAGTCAGGAGTACCTGAGTTCAAATGCAGCCTCAGACACTTAACACAAAAACTAACCGTGTGACCTTGGGCAAGTCACTTAACCCCAACTGCCCTCCCCCCCCAAAAAAAGCAAAAAAAACCCCTATTTGCTATTGGTTAAAAAAAAGTGCATCAATGAGAATAGATAAGAAAGAATCAGAACAATAGAACTCATAGACCTAATGTTTGGTAAACCAGAAACCATAAATGAAAGAACTTCCTATTTGATATAAATTGGTGGGAAAACTGGAAATTAGTCCGGCAGAAATTAGGCTTAGATCAACACCTTATTCCATATTCCATAGAAAATGCAAAATGGTTATATGACCCTAATAAAGTTCATGTCATAAAAAATTAAAAGAGCACTGTATCAGATTTTTCACATTTATTCATATGAGAAGTATTTTTAGCTAAACTTGAGATAAAGATCATTAAAGAAAATAAAATAGGTAACTTGGACAACATAAAACTGGAAAGTTTCTGCACAAACATAATTAAGACATCTAGGTTAAAAAAAAAGAAAGTGGTTAAATGGGTGGGGGGAGGAACTTTGTACAAAACTTATGAGATAAAGCTTTGGCATACAAGATGCAGACAACCAATAATCATTCACCAATAGATAATTGGTTGAACGATAAAACAAAAAGTTCCTAAAAAGAGTTGAAATCTTTTGACAATATGCAAGAATGTTCCAAATCACTAAGGAGAAATGCAAATCAAAGTCACCCTGAGGTTTCATTTCATACCCAGCTAAATTGGCAAAGGTGAGTAAAGATAGTCATAGTCAATACTGGAGCAGTTGTAGGAAGAAAGACACACTCATGTATTGTTAGTGGAGCTTAACGAGAATCAATCAGGATAACTATTTTAAAATTGATTTGTTTATTTACTTTTAGTTTACAAGATCCAGTTCCAGAATCCCTTGAGTTTCAAATTTTCTTTCCTCTCTTCCCCCCCCCACCCATGGCAGCATACATTCATTCAAGTATAGGATCTTCAAATACTTTCACATTAGACATTAGCCTGATTGTATAGAGTATAACTATGTTAGAAAGGATGTTGGAATTATGCAAGTAAAGTGAATAAAGCATCCATACTCTGAACTAGAGATTCCACACCTGGATTTACATTTCACAGTCACTGATAAAAGGAAGTCCTCATATACATGAAATTTTTTTCAGAGCAATACTTTGAGTAACAAAGAATTGCAAAAAAAAAAAAAAGGTAGATGCCTATCGATTGGAAAATGGCTAGACAAATTATGGTACATTAACATAATGGTGTGACAGTGTACTGTAAAAAACACGTATGAACACTGACAAACATGAAAGGGTTTAATATGATTTTGTGCAGAATGAATAAGTAGAGCCAAGAAAACAATATATAAAATAACTACAACAACGAAAATGAAAAATACAATAAATACAAAATAATCAAAAGTGAATGCTAAAAAATTATAAAGAACAAGTATGGCCCCAAAGAAGAGACATGACAAGACATTCTCACTCTGCTCCTTCACAGAGGTGGGAGGTTCACAGAGAGGGTAGATTGCATAGATTTTCAAACTTTTTCAATGTATTGATGAGTTTGCTGACACTTCTTTTTTTTCCCCTCTTTCTTTTCTTTAAAAATGCTATTTGTGCTTTTTGTCTTTGGTCTTTGCTAGTGGCGCCATGGGTCACCAGCAGCTCTACTGTAGCTACCCTCACAAATTCGGCCAGGGGTCTCGGTCGTGCGGTGTCTATTCGAATCGGCATGGCCTAATGTGCAAGCACGGCCTGAACATGTGTTGCCAGTGCTTCTGGCAGTATGCGAAAGACATCGGCTTCATCAAGTTGTATTTATGGATCTCGCTTCAGCAATTACACTGACCATCAGTGACTACCATTTTACTGGATTCCGGACAACTATTTGATCCACCCACCTAAAGATGCGATTTTGTTGTACATGCTATGTTAATTTGCCAATAAAATTTAAAAAGGTAAAAAAAAATGCTATTTGTTATGTTATTTCTCTCGTGGAGAAGGAAAAGAATGTGTACTAGGAGGAATTCTGGTTACATATAAAAACAAAATTTGTCAGTAACATTTCTTTTAAAAACAGATGTTTGGCACTGAGATTCTTTATTCAATATATAGTGACAATTTGGAGGAATGAAAAATTGATTGGACTCAAATCCTGTCCCTCACGGTTGATTATCACAAATCACTTAAACTCCTATAACCTCAGTTACTTAATTTTTTTTTGTTTTTATGAACTTAACAAACAACAACAAATTGAACATTTCCTTCTATAGTACAAAGAACAAAAAACAAAGATTATCTTTATTCTACATGCTTTGGGATTTTTTAAGCATATATGAAACACACCTTCTTGTGTTTGTCTACTTTCTGAATCTCCTTCTGATCTCTTTTCTGTATTTTTTTAATGTTTTATTGACATTTATTTCTTCTGCCTTTATCTCTTTCTTTGTCTTTTGTAGTGACTGTCATAATTCCCCTGCTCAACGAATTTTATAATTCTCCTTTCAAAAGAAATTAGTACTCACCTGTAACAAATCAGTCAAACAAAAGAAATCTACACATTTCATACGGTTGTTGATAAGTTGCCTTCCTTTTTGCCTCCTATATTGTCATATATGACCATATGTCTTCTTCTCAATCTTAAGCCCATCACTCTTCTGCTAAGCAATGGTGAGCATGACTTATCCTCAGTCTTCTGGAATGACTGAATAAATCAGAGTTCTTAAATCTTTGAAAGTTGTTTCCTTTTACCTTATTTTGAACATTATAGAAATTATTCTCCTGGTTCTTCTCATTAAATGCTGCATCCATTCATATAAGTCCTCCCAGGTTTCTCAGAATACACCCCCTTTTTCATTTCTTACAGTGAAATAATATTCCATCATACTCATTTGCCATAATTTCTTTAGTAACTCCCTAATCGATGGGAACACTTTGTTTCCAGTTCTTTGCTATAACAAAACAATGTTGCTACAAAAGTTTTGTTTCTATGGGTCCTTCCCTTCTTTCTCTGATTCTTTTGGTAGGTATATAGTATTGCTGGGTCAAAAGATATATGGTTAATAACTTTTCAGACATAGCATAATTGTATCAATTTGCAGTTCCACCAATAGTGTATTAGTGTGCCTATCCTCCCACAGACATTATAAGAATTGTGATTTTGAGGGTGGTTAGGTGGCATAGTGAATAGAGCACTGGCCCTGGTGTCAGGAGGACCTAAGTTCAAATTCGGTCTCAGACACTTACCACTTACTAGCCGTGTGACCTTGGGCAAGTCACTTAACCCCAATTTCCCTGCCTTCCCCCATCTAAAAAGCAAAAAAAAAACTGTCATTTTCCATTTTTGCCACTGTGGTGGCTTAGAGTTGTTTTACGTCGCATTTATTTTATTTTAGATGATTTGGTTCACTTTTTCATATGGTTGTTGATAAATTGCCTTCCTTTTTTCAAGGAGTATAACATGTCTTTGGTCATTTATCTGTTTATCATTATGCAAGCTCTTGCTTACATACATTTCTATCAATTCAAGCTTTTATATGAGAAAACTGCCATAAAGATGAACTATTGCCCTTCAAATTCTCACTACGTTGATTTTGTTTGGGCAGAAATGTTTCAATTTTATGTATTTAAAATTGTTGATTTCTTTTCCTGTGATCCTCTGTCCCTTGTTTCGTCTTAAACGCTTCCCCTTACATAGTTGTAAAAAAGGTACCTTCTTCCCTGTTCCCCTTATGGCATTCCTTCAGAGTTGATTGTGATATGCGGTATGAGTTGTTGATTTAAACCTCATTTCCACCAGACACACAGCTTTTCCAGTCATTTTTTTCATACAGCAAGCTTACCCCGGTAGCAGGAGTCCTTGTGTTTTTCAAATGCTATGCTACTATATAGGTTGCTTAAAGTTCTGGCATCCCTACTGGATTCCGCTGTTTATCTTTTCTGAATTTTTAGCTACTATCAAATTGTGTTAATGATTATGATTTGCAACAAAATTTGAGACCTGGTACTTCTGGGACCTTTTGCTTCCCACTTTTTTCCATCATTTTTCTTAAGATTTTTGGTATTATTCTTCCAGATTAAGTTTCTTATATTTTGATTAGTATGATATTGATTTTACAAATTTAGAATATATAGTATCCTATATACTATAAATTTTATTTAGAATTGTCATTAACATGGTTCAAACATGAGCAAAGATGGAGGAGTAGAAAGAAGAAACATATTCCAGATCTTCTACCCATACTCCAACAAAGATCTAGTCAGAGCACTAGAGAACTTCTGACCCAAGTGGCTAACTAAATGGGAGGCAGGCTGCCCAGCTCCTACATTCCTACTTCAGCAAAACCCTCATGTTCTCATCGGATCAGAAAACAAAAAGATCCAATGAGAAAATGCAATATGTGGCATCTTCCACACTAAAATTGCACAAGTCAGCCAAAGGTCCCCGTGACCAGAGAATAAATGTAGCCTCGAAGGCCTTATGTTCAGAGGTAGCCACAGTAGAGGACTCCCCTGAGAAAGGCCCAGGATGGCCCAAAAGCTCCAGTCAGAGAGAAAAATCTAAAAAGTAGAAAAAGCCATCAGTGGAACAGATTAAACACTTTTTATTGATTGTTTCAGTCATGTCTGACTCTTTGTGACTCCATTTGGGGTTTTCTTGGCAAAGATGCTGGAGTGGTTTGCCATTTCCTTCTCCAGTTCGTTATACAGATGAGAAAATAGAGTCCAATAGGGTTAAGTGGATTTCCCAGGATCATACAGTTGGCAAGTGTCTGAGGCTTGATTTGAACCCAGGTCATCCTGACTCCAGGTCCAGCAATCTACACATTGTGTCACCTAGTTGCCCTAGATTAGGCACACAACATGCCGGTGTGAGTATAGGTAGTACCAAAAGGTTTGATAAATTCAAAGGCATTTAATGATGAGTTAAGTACCCATTATTCGACAAAAACTGCTGGGAAAACTGAAAAGCAGTAAAAACCAGGTACAGACCAGTAGCAAACATCAAATATCAAAATCAGCTACAAATAAATACGTGACTTATACATAAAAGGAAACACTAAAGGCAAGTTAGAGGAACAAAGGAGAAATTGCTATTCAGATATGAGGCTAAGAGAATGGTTCATGGCCTAACAAGAGCTAGAGGACCACAGAAGATAAAAATGGTCAATTTTAATTACATAAAATTTAAAAGATTTGCCACAAAACAAAGGCAGTTAAAATTAAAAGGAAAGTAGCCAAGAAGGAAAAAAATTTTAGAAGTTTCTCTGATAAGGGTCTCATTTCTAGACTATTTAAGGAATTAACTCAAATGTATAAGGACAAGAGCCATTCCCCAACTGATAAAAGCTACATGTATATGAACAGGCAATGTTCAAAGGAATAAATCCAACCTATTAATAGCTATATGAAAACGTGCATCAAATGTCTACTAATTAGGGACATACAAATTAAAGTAATTCTGTGATTCTACCTCATACCAACCAAATTGGCGAAGTTGACAAAAAAAATAAAAGTTGTTGGAGGGACTGAGTGGAAATAGGCACATTAACACACTGTTGGCGGAGAAATGAATTGGTTCTATCATTTTGGAAAATCAATTTGGAACTATTCCCCAAAAGTCCTTTGATTCAGCAACACCAGTACTAGGCTCATATATTACAGAGATAAAAAAAAGAGGAAGGACATACATGTATAAAAATATTTGTAATTGCTCCATTTGTAAGACTTTTTGCCTTTGATAGGGACTGTATCTAGGGACAAAATGGAATGAAGAATCAATGTTGCTTGCATTACACTTTTATCTAATATGGTAAAACTGTTTATTAAGATACTGATCATCTATGCAGACTGACAGCATGTTGAGAAGGGAAGGAAAGGGGAGCAAGTACGGTGGAGAACCAGAAGTTGACGAATCATGTTACTGAATAGATAATACCCTGGGAAAGTTGAGGGAAAGAAGTGGAAGTGCTTGAAAAGTGGAATGGCCTTGACAGCTGAATGGGCCAGGCCCTGGGTCACAGAAACCCCTTACTGGTCTGCATCTTCCTCTGCAAAAAGGGAATGAGACCTATGATACTTGTTCCACAGAGTTCTAGCACTCCATTTGAGGGTGAAGTTAAGTAACATATATGAAGTATTTTTCAAACCTTCAAATCCTGGACACATATCAGCTAACATTAGTAATATATCATTTTCTTTATCCATTTCTCATTTTTTGGCAGCAGGAAAGGATAGATTTTTAATTGTAGTATCATCTTTGCCCTTTCTTCTAATTTGGTGTTGATTGTGACCTATAATCTAACTGCATTTGGTCCCAAACAAGTCATCTCTTCTTAACAATTATGTTAACTAGGACTGAATAGAGCTGGATCATAAAGGTGATGTCGTTAGCACAAATTATCTCTTAACAAATTAATCTAGTTTGTTAAATTCATGTACTAACAACGTTCTCTTTCTGCAGTACTGTTCACTTCATCATTGCTGAGAAATGGCATAGTAGTTTTTATTTCATTACTTATTGATGTTTAATTTCCTTCATGTAGGCATTTTCTCCATCAGGGTGGTTCACAACAGCTCCATGCCTTAGTAGAGAATTTCATTAGCTCCTGGCGAGCTGTCCGTCTCACCCACGCCCCCCAAAAATCACCTGATGACCAGCCTCTGGGAACTTAGGTGCGGTCATCACTGAACTCCACCTATCTTTACCAGTCTTGCTCTTTGCCCGTAATTTTAAACACCCTAGGGTCACCTGAACTCCACACTGCACATCAACATAGGACACTAATCAAAGATAATAATTTTGCTCTTCCACATATCAAATGTCATGTGTGTATACATTGTAATTACCTAATTTTCCAGAATTTTCTAGAGATTTGTATGTGTGCCAGCTGAAATGATCTCATAAATTCATAAAACCAATTTAGGTGATTATGCAAAATGTAATTGAAATAATTTGGTATTCAATAAGAATGTCATTTTCATTCATATTAATTATCA
Source organism: Pseudocheirus occidentalis (assembly GCA_028646575.1). Classification (NCBI taxonomy): domain Eukaryota; kingdom Metazoa; phylum Chordata; class Mammalia; order Diprotodontia; family Pseudocheiridae; genus Pseudocheirus; species Pseudocheirus occidentalis. The sequence goes on from CM053598.1 coordinate 207,252,997, forward strand.
ATTTCTACGATATCTAAAGTGAATTCTCCATCGGAGACTTATGATTAAAATAGCTCTATGTTTATTTTTATTAATAAATCTATTTTAGGAAACCAAAGTTCATAAGATAAAATCAGAGGGAAAATTAGAAGCCAATAATATGGTTGTGAGGAAAACACTTTGTAAACCTTAGAGTACTATAGAAATGTGAGTTATTATTATTGGTTTAATATCCAAATATAAACTATTCATTCATTATCAGATTTCTTCAGAGTATTTTCAGATGTGAAAGAGTCGTAATGTTTCCTTTTGTTTAATTACAGTCTTTGTTTCTATAGTAACTCCAAAGCATATAATCAGTTTCAGTGTTCCTAAGTCCTTACACAGTGATTTCTTTTCAGTTTTTACACAGTAGCAAAAATGTATTACTTCTTTAGAATTCTCTCTTCTTCCTGAATATCCTATAATTAGCATGCAATGGGATTAAATCCAATTGTGGTTCAACTCAAGAGTCTCAATAATAGGAAGGAAAAGCGAGAACTACTATAGGAAGCGCTGAATTTTAAAATTATGACCTAAATCCTGTAGGGGTTTACTGCCACCTTCAGGCTTTAAGCAAAATGTCTCCTTACTATTGCTTTCATACTTTGGGGGAAATTTTAATAGTTTCCCCAATTCAGATTCTCTCTCAAATTGAATTATTTTCTGTTTTAAGAAATGCTTGTATGTCCTACATTAAAACTGCAACACATGGAAAAACCCATGCCTTTCGTAAAACTTCTTTTGTAAGCTTCTTGTCCTTTGTGATTACAACATACTAGGTAATAAATGACAAATATAAAGAAGCTATTCTTTTTTGCTACAAAACAAAGCAAAATAGAGCCCATTGTGTCTCACCAGATATTAATAACCCTGTACTAGAAACCTTATAGTTTCCTCTTAGTTCCTACAAAAACTATGTTGATAGAATACCCCAATATTTTTTTTTAAATATAATCATTCAAGTTTTAATTCTTTGTCTTATGTAGGTAGGAAAAAAATTTTAAATATGATCCATGTATAGTTAAAATCTATTACCTTCCTTAACCTGACTCATCAGGACATTTTGGGTTTGGGGTTTGGGCCTCCCACCTAGATGTTATCTTCAATTCTTCATCATCTGTCTTGGTTAGTAACAGAATGTAGCCCAAATTCAATCTGTTACCAAGACCCGTCAATTTTACCTTTGCAACATCTCACCATTACCACATTACTCCTCTTGCCCTCCTCTGATCCTGACACCAATATGGTACAGGCCTTTCTCATCTCACTCTTGGTGGGTCTGCCTGCCTCAAGTGCCTCCCCACTCTAATTCACCCTCTATTCAGTTACCAAACTGATTTTCCTAAAGTACAAATCCAAATATGTCACCCCCTACTTAATAAAGTCCATTACTTCACTTTGCCTCTAGAATAAAATACAAAATGCTCTGTTGGAGTTCAAGGACCTTTATAACCTTACCTTTCCAGTCTTATTACACCTTGGCCCTTACCATGTATTCTTCAATACAGCGACACTGGCCTCTAGGCTGTTCCTCAAATAATTGGTTCTGGGCATTTTCTCCTGCTTGTCACTTCCCCCAAGCCTACAATGCTCTCCCTCATCTTCTCCTCCTACTGGCTTCTCTCAAGTTCCAATTAAAATCTCACATTCTATAGAAACCCTTTCCTAGCTTCTCTTAATCATTTTTTATTTATCCTGCATGCCATTTGAGTTTAAGGGTAGGGACTGTCTTTTACCTCTTTTTGTATCCCCACTGTTTAGCACAGTGCCTACCACATAGTTGAACCTTACTAAATAATTATTTTTTTAAATAAATTTATTGATTTTTACTTTCCAACATTCATTTCCATAAGTTTAAAATTTTCTCCACTTCCTCCTCTCCTTCCTCCCCAAGACAGCACACAATCTAATACAGGCTCTATAAATATGGTCCTATTAAACATATTTTCACATTAGTCATGTTGTATAGATGAATTAGAAGGAACGGGAGGAATGATGAGAAAGAAAAAAAAAGAGAGCAAATAGGATGCTTTGATATACATTCAGACTCATTTCTTTCTCTGGATATGGATGGCATTTTCTATCATAAGTCCTTTGGAATTCTTTTAGGTTCTTGCATTGCTGAAAAGAGCAAAGTCCCTCAAAGACAATGTAATGGGAATGGGAATTTGAAGATCTTCCCTGCCCCTTAATAGACCTAGGAGGCAGTTTGAAGACCTCCCCTGCTTTAAAAGTAAACTCTTCCCCTTAATAGGCTGAATGTAGTCTCACATGGAGTCTGCAGTGGGAGGGGTTTGCTGAAGGGAAGCAGAGCCCTCAGGAAGCTGATCAGAGCTAGAGAGAAGGTGGATACTCAGGCAAGGAGAGAGATTTGTGAGTAAATATTGATCTTACTGGTTTGTGGAAAGGCTGAAGGATGCTGTGGCTCTCAGTGTTATGATGGCTTCTTAATATCTTTGGTACTTTAATAGAATTGGCTTACTGGTTTTGGGATTCAGTTTTCTGGTGTCTAAGTAAATGCTTCAGTTCTGTCCTCTATGTGGAGAGTTTGATATATTTTGCAATCAAAGTGTCATGCAATATTTCTAGTCATGGTCTTTATCATGATCTTGGGTTCCGTAAATATTACACTGGCACTACAGCCAGTCATCACACACTGTGGTTGTTACTATGTACAATGTTCTCCTGGTTCTGCTCATTTCACTTAGCATCCATTCAAATAAGTCTTTCCAGGTTTTTCTGAAGTCCATCTGTTCATCATTTCTTGTAGCACAATAGTACTCTATTACATTCATATGGCACAACTTGTTCAACCATTTGCCAAATTTATTTTCCTGTGTATTTGAAGGTTTTTCTCCTGATCATTTGCAGAATCTGTTGCTTCTGAATTGAATGGTTAAACTTAATCACTATTTGTCTAGAAGTTTACAGCTTTACTGTTTTGTTTGTTTTTTCTGGAAGTGATCTATGAATTCTCTCAACTGGCGCTTTGTTTTTCTGTGTTCATAAGTTCTGGGCAGATTTCCTGCATTATTTCTTGCATTATGGTGTTCAGATTTTTTTATTTGTTGTGTGTCTCCTGGTAGACAAATGGCATCATCCTTACATCATCCTTACATCATCAATCCTTATATCATCTCCAACTGTATCTTCTAATGCAATATGCTTTGCTTGAATAGAGAACATGTTTTCTTTTTAATGTTTTTGCTTCTCTTCTTCCAGATTGTTCTTTACTTAAGTATATTTGCAACTCCAATCAGTTGTCCTCTCTTTTGCTTCTTTAGTGACACTTGTTATTGCAGATTTCAGTTTTTTTATTCTGCTAATTATTTCTGCTATGCAGTCCACAAATTCTACTCTCACAGTTTTTGTTGCTCTATTAAACCACTCAACAATATTGTGTTGTGGTTCCATGCTCAACCCAGAATCATTAGGGTCCTCTGCTTGATTATGTATTGAATCCTTATCCTTTGTTTTGTGGTATGTATTCGAATATAAATATCTGAACTTGTTTACTAGATCTAGAGGGCATATTTCCTTTTGCTATTAGTTTTCTCAGCTAGTTTATGTGCTTATTCTCAAGGTTTTTGTTTTCCTTTACTCCTGAAATATTTGGTAATTTCAGTATTCTTTCACTTTATTTCCCCCATTGCTCACTTTATGACTCCCTCCCTCCTAATAGTGGTCCTTCTGAGAGCTAGACCTCAAAGTATCTCAGCCTTTTCTCATGTTGGGCAATTCATGGCTCAATAGCCTAGGTCTCTGCCCCAAATAACTTTGGGGCAGACAGAATTGGGCCCAATTGGATGCTAAGCTCTTCTCCTAAGTCTTAGTGGAGTGCCCCACAGACACATGGTATCCTGACCATTTGCTCTATTCCTCCTGGGCAGACTTCTGTCATTGGAGTTTGGATCTCTGAGGTTCTGGCCACGTATTTTTTTGGGGGGTGGGTTGCTTTTTTTTTAGAGGGAGAAGGCAGTGGCAATTGGGGTTAAGTGCTCTGGCAGTGTATTCTTAATGTATTTTTGCTTAACAGGAAGATCTTTCCTATCCATTAACAGGCCCATGTGATCTGCTTGAGTCACAGGAGTCTGCAGTGAGAGGAGCTTGCCAGATATGTGGAGCAGAGTTGAGAGGCTGGAAGTCAAAGCAGTTAGAACTGAGGGAGAGAGAAGAAGCAAGTAGTGAGCTGTGAATGTTTGTTTGTGGAAAGGCCCCAGCAGGGGAAGGCTTAGGGATGATGGTGCCCCCTGCCTTGTTATTGTGTATAGATTTCTTTGTTGCTATGATGGATTTGACTTTCTGGTATTGGGATTTGGCTTTCTGGTACTTATAAATGTTTTGGTTTTGTTTTCCATGTGGAAAGTCTGCTATATTTTGTGATTCAGAATTACATTGGCGTATTCATAGCTGCTGTAGGTGCTGTGAATATCGTGTTGGCACTACAAGCAGAAAATGGGAGTGGGGAGAGGGGGAAGGGAAGGATTAGGGTATGAGGTTGAGCTTTATTTCAAGTCCAGTCAACTGTTCTGCCCCATTCCTTCTGTTTCTCCACTCACCTGTAGAGATCTTTGAAGTACAGAACGCTGCCTTGACAGGGGCTATGCAGCTTCAACACATTTCTAGTGTTTGGAGTTTGGATCTCTAAAGACTAGAAAAAGGGAGGGGGGAATCAGGGCTTAGCGTTGCATTTGTTGCAAGCCCATGGGTAAAGGTGCCTAGTGCAGCCTTGGGGCTGAGAACATGGAGGCTGAAGAAGGGGATTCTGAGTGAATTTAACTTAGGCGTTAGTTCCTGGTGTCCTAGACCATAGAGACAGCTGAAATAGCTTTATCTTTGGCATACAACTTCTGCTTTGGAGGAGTCTGAGAGGTAGTGAGAAGCAGAGAAAATGTCTAGTCTTGTATCTTTGTTGTTCATATGACTCTGAAGTCCAAGCTCATCATTGAACCAAAACTGCTCACTCTAAAGTTACCAACGATCTCCAAATGGCCAGAACCAATGGTTTTCGTGATCTCATCCTTCTTGACCTTTCTGCAGACTTTGGCACTGTTAATCACCCTCTTCTCCTTGATACTCGATCTAGGTTTGGGGGATACTACTAACTCCTGTTCCTTCGACCTCTGTCACTCCTCCTCCTCCGTCTGCTTTTCTGGATCTTCACGTTCACTAACCCCGGGAATCCCACAAGGTTCTCTGTCTTTGGCCGCCTTCTCCCTCTACATCATTTCTCTTGGCGACTCCATCAGCTCCCATGAATTCAATGATCATTTCTATGCTGATTCTCAAATCTACTTAACTTCTCCATTGACCTCTAATGTTACATTTCCAGATACTTTCTAGATATCTCAAATAGATATCCCATCAATATTTTATACTCAACATGCTCAAAACTCATTATTTTCCCCCAAACTCTCTCCCTTCCAAACTTTCCTATTATTATCAAGTGCATCATCCTTCTCCCAGTCCCTCAGGCTTGCAACCAATGTGTTGTCCTCAACTCCTCAACACATAACCCCCTACAACCAATCTATTGTCGAGGCCGGTCAATTTCACTTCTGCGGTCTCCCTCAAATTCACCTCCTTCTCTCCTTATACTTGGACTATTACAATAGTTGGTTGGTTTGTCTGCTTGCCTCAAGTCTTTCTGATGTGATTAGAGTTAAGGTTGCTCTGGAGACCTCAAAATACCAACATGCCGGGTCCTTCCGAATGAATTCAGCTCAAGTCTTCTCAGCCAAAGAAAATTAAAGTTTATTAAAAGTTCATTAAAAGTCTGCCATATTGGGTAGATTCTTAAGGAGCCTCGGTACCTGTGATGCTTGCATTGGGCAAGCAGGCCAGAGCAAGTGCGTCACACAGTAAGTCTGTGCTAGGTCATTCTATTGTATACACACACACACACACACACACACACACACACACACACACACACACGGGAGGGATCTTACATACAGATACAGGGAGGTTGTGGGAGGAATCTAGAGGTGGTCTGGAGGAGGAGTTTGGGGAGGGTCTTCAGGAGGAGTTAATGTGGTAAATGAGTGATTAAGGGTGGGAAGCTGTTGGGAGGCTGCCTGAAGCCAACAGACAATGGTCGGCTAGGCCAGTAGAAGGGTGGATTGATATTTGGATAGGCTCAAGGGTGGGAAGTAGATGGACAATGGAGGGCTAGGCTAGTCACTGAGGTCTGGGCAGAGCCACAATGAAAAGCTTATGGCCTTTGCCAATGCCTCATCAAGTGGGAAGATTAAGTCAGAGTTCAAGGGGCTTCCCAGAGCCTGTACCTCATCATTTCCATATTCCAATTCATTCTCCATTCAGTCCCCAAAGTGATTTTCTTAAAGTGCAGGTCTGACCGTGTTACTCTGTTACTCAATAAATGCCAGTGGCTTCCTATCACTTCTAGAATCAAATATAAAATCCTCTGGTGTTTAAAGCCCTTCATGACCTAACCTTCTCTTCCCCTACTTCAAGTCTTCTTATACCTCACATCTCTCACCACCAACTACATACTCTTCAGTCCAGTGGCACTGACCTCCTAGCTATCCCTTGAACACGATGCTCCTCTCGAATCTGAGCATTTTCTCTGGTTGAAATGTTCTCCCTCCTCTTTTCTGCCTCTTGGCTTCTTCCCAATCCCAACTAAAATCCCACCTTCTACATCAGTAGTTCTCAACCTTCCTAGTACCTTGACCCTTTAATACAGTTTCTCATGTTGTGGTGACCCCCAACCAGAAAATTATTTTCGTTGCTACTTCCTAACTGTAATTTTGCTAGTGTTATGAATCATAATGTAAATATCTGATGTGCAGGATGTATTTTCATTGTTACAAATTGAACATGACCCACAGGTTGAGAACCGCTGCTCTACAGGAAGGCTTTCCCAATCCCTCTCAATTGTTGACCCTCCCTTTTTCATTTCCTACTCATATAGCTTGTTTGTATAGCTGTTTACATTTTTATCCCTCTCCTCCCTCAGCTGTGAGAGGCAAGTAGCAGGTTGATTCAGTGGATAGAGCACTGGAATCAGGAAAACAAGTTCAAATCCGGCCTCAGATGTATAATAGCTCTGTGACCTTGGACAAGTCACTAAACCTCTGTCTGCCTCAGTTTCTTCAACTGCAAAATGGGGATAATAGCAACTTAATCCCAGGGGTGTTGTGATAGAATGAAATACTGGTAAAAGTGCTCAGCACAGTGCCCAGCACGTAAGATGCACTATTTAAATTATTATTCCCTTCCTTTTTCTTTCCCATTAGACTGTGATCTCCTAAACTGCAGGAACTCTCTTTGTCTTTGTATCCTCAATGCTTAGCTCAGCATCTGGCATACAAAAGGTGCCCAATAAATGTTTATTCAATGACTGATCCTAGTAATATGGAGTCATTGTCGCTTATTGGGTTGGGGGGAGGTAACATAGTCAGACTTGCGTCTTAAGAAAATCACTTTGGCATGTAAAGTTCTATTCAATCTAGTGCTGCCTACTTTTCCCAATTTAATATACATTACTCGCCTCCACATAGTATATTCTAGGCAAACTAGTCTACTTGCTTTTCCCCACGGATAACATTATTATTTTTCAACATTCCTGTTCAGGTTCTTCTTATTTTAGGTTAATGTTCCTTCTAAGAGCAACTAATAGCGAAATGCAGGTAATTAATTTTAATTGGTGTCATCAAGAACCAGAAAAAGATTTAGTCTTTATAAAAATATTTTTCTTCAATATTTCTCTTGCCACCTTCTTTTGTATGTTTCCCTTCTTTTTCTTTTCCATTTAAAATCTACTCATTTTAATCTGGAAAGAGCACGTTTGACAAGTGTCTTAAAAACTAATTAAAAGGGCTATAAACTAGGAAAAATGAGAGGATATTGAGAAGATGGCCTTTATATAACTTTCAAACAAGATCCTATAGAAAGGTGCCAGAAATAACTACACCTGACACACCCAGAAACTCACAGGACACAAAATCCAAGAAAAGAGTCCGTAGCAAAGCCTATGGCCTGAAATGTCTATATACAAATGCACAAAGTTTGGACAACAAAAAAGAGATATGTGACCTTTCTTAAATAAGAAAGTAAATCGGACTTCATAGGTTCTGCTGAAACTTTGTAAGAAGAAACACAACTGGCCTATGGTTCTGGATGAGTATATCTTATTTTTTAAAAAAGAGGTAAAAATGGGGTGAGAATTGAGCTAGCATAATATATGTATACTCACATATTGAAATCCAGGAACCATAAGAGATAAAAATGGCAAGGGTATTTGGGGGAAGGCGGAAGCACGGAGGAACAAGAATGATTTGCCAGATCTTGTGATTTCTCTCTTCACAACATCTATCCTATGCATGCTTTCCTCCCTGTTCATCCAACATAGATTAGGCCTTCATCACCTTTCTCTTTAACTATTTTAAGTTAATAATTAAGTCGTTTCATCTCTCCAAATACCAATTCATCCTCCAATCATAAGTCAAAATGATTTTCCTAAAATGTGTCTATCCACGTCCCCTTCCTACTTAATAAACTCCATTGGCTTCCTATTATCTTTTGCATCAAATATGAAGTGCTAGTTGGCCCCTTTCTGCCCTTCTATGTTTCTCACACTATTCTTGCCGTTGCTCTTTCACCATACTCGATTCCCTCTCCTATTTCCATGCCTTTTCACTATTTCTCATCCCCAGTATGCTTACTCTTCCCCTCCACCTGTTTCCCTGGCTTCTTTCAAATCTCACCTGCTATAGGAAGCCTTTCCTGGTCTCCCCAGTGGCTAGTGACTCCCTTTTCGGGATCACATTTTATCTACTCTATATATCTTGCGTTTACCTAGTTATTTGAATGTTTACACCATTTTGAACATGAGCTTGAAGTCAGGGACTACTGTTATTTTTCCTTATAACACTCGATGTTTAGCAGTGTTTGGCACAGAGTAAGTGCTTAAAATGTTTTATCTGCTGGAGCATTCTTTCTGCCAAAAGCAGAGTAGCTAATCATGCCTTGGTTTGCCTTAGTAATAACTTCATTCCACAATGGAAGTGATGAGAACCTTGGGGTAAGAGGGTTTCAAAGAATGGAGAGGAAAGATTGGTAGGCTCCAATACAGTACAATGTTTCAGAGAAGTCAGCCTTAGAGGGGTAGAAGATTCTTAAGAATAAAATTCTGAAGGCAAACAGAGAAAAGAATTCCAATGAGGAAAAATGGAATTTGTCTAAAGAGACTGATGTAGATGCACAGGGAATTTGCCAACCAATTTAAATTTAAAAAAAAATGTATAGGAGAGCAAGACCAGGTAAAAAAATGGCAGGATCCTTAAAAATAAAATGTCAGGAATACTCAAGTACAAAATGACCTAGGGTTGGGAAGGGAAGCTAAATTGAAAACAAAAAGGACTTAATTTTTAAGTTATAGTGAGAGAAAAAGGATCTAAGAAAGGCTAGGACCTTTGCCTGAAGTGGACAACAGCTACTTTATTGTTAATTTGTTTTAACTGCAAAGAAAAATAAGCTTTATTCAGGAAATGACAGAGCATAACAGACAAGGGAAACAGACCCAAGACTAAGACATAGAAGCCCAAGCTGCTGTTGACCAGTTCAAGTCACCGGACCCAAATGAATGTCATCCTCAAGTTCTTGCTCCTTTTCTCTCTCCAAAACTGTTAGATATGACTCCTGAGCCAATGTCTGTGATTTGCAAAGTCACTGAAAACAGGAGTGGTACTGATGGGGTGATGGGACCTAGACCCCTAAAAGTAAAAGACCACCTCTTTGAAAGCAACCCAGTCTCTGAATTTTTCCATACATTTCAGCAGCCCAGACCACTGGTCCCTCAGCCCCAGGCAACTTCTTGACCTCAGCCCATTTAGATCAACTAATTAGCTCATATGACTTTGCTGTCACTGTTCCTCTTGGTCCACCCTAGATTACTTATCACTCTATAATCTCATCCAGATCCTTTCAAGGTCCTTTTTGCATGCATGCATCAATCTCATCCCCTTTAAGTTGCAGATTCCTTAAGAATCTCACCTGCTTTTATTGGAAGTGCAATAAACCTTGTCACTAGCCTGGAAAATGGTTTGAGTGTGTGAATTCATTCCAGAGGGATGCCACCCTGTACCCTGACATTTCAGGGCTCCCAGCAACCTTAAAACATCAATAACCACAGATTTGGAGGAAAAAATTTGTCCCCATTTTCAAAAAAAGCCTGTGAACTTCAGTTCGTGAGAAAATTTTAGAATGGAACATTCAAGAGATGGCTGGCAAATATCTAGAAAGGGGAGTAACAAGCCAGCACAGTTTCATCTAGAACAGATCAAGCCTTGTTGACTGACCTTCAGTTCCTTTTCTGTTAAGATTCCTAAAGTGCTCCATGAAGGGAATTGATGAGGTGTAGGCTCTGGGACCCTCCCACCCCTTTTGAGCTCTACTTGAATCTTTGAGGTACATACTCTGGGGAGCCTCTTGAAGTCTGATTGAATCTTCAGGAGGCATTTGCAGAGGCCATAAGTATTTCATTGTGGCTGGGCCCAAGCCTGTTACTAGCCTGGCCCTCCATTGTCCATCTGCTTCCCACCCTTGAGCCTATCAAAATATCAATCTACTCTTACATTGACCTCATTAACTCCTCCTGAAGACCCTCCCCAAATTCATTACTGGAGTCTGAACTCATTGGCTCCTCCTGAAGACCCTCCCCAGGCTCCTCCTCTGTACCACCCCTAGATTCCTCTGTATATAAGAATCCCATCTTCCCTCC
>CM053598.1:207264264-207281449 GCA_028646575.1 Pseudocheirus occidentalis
TTTTGGGACTCAGTGCTATGGTTTCTGAATAAAGACCTTGGTTCTGCCTTCCATGTGGAGAGTTTGCTACATTTTGTGATCCAAAACTATACCAGCATATTCATAACCATCATGGGTGTTGTGAATATCTCATTATTGATACAGGGGCATGGTCATCCATGCCATTTAAGAGGTCTTTGACTCCTCACCCTGAAACCAGGCCTCTCCCTCTAGACAGAAGCCCTGGCTGAATCCAATCTGAAGTCATTTCTAGTTTGAGTGTTCTCCAAGGTAAAGAACTCTGCAGCTCGAAAGCCCTTGGACTTGTTTGTGTCCTCTCCCTCCCTGGCTCCAGGGAAGATAGTGGGACCTGCTCCCCACATGTCTCAGCAGGATGCCTTGCACTCATTTCTATATCCTCGTCCTTCCTTTACCATTTCCCAGGATGTCCCAGCACCTCAGGCAACGCAAGGTCTTACTTTCCACTGGTCAAGAGTGTTTCCTCTTAACTCTGATCTTCCCACCAACTACAGGAGCTGTTTGTGAACATAAGAGATGCATTGAAGAAGGCCCCTTCCCTTCCCCTGCCACCGTCCCTGACGTTCTTCTTCCCTCCACATACACTCACTTTGTTACCTCCATTTTGTCTTATTGTGCATTCCTGGTTCTCAAGTTTGCACATCCAGCTCAGACCAGCACCCTGTCTCTCCCCTCATAGGGAAAAATCTCAAAGGAACCTTAGCTTTGTGTTGAGGTATTGCTGATAGTTAGCAAGTCTGGGTGAAGGACAGAACCAATTTGGTGCTCTGATCCACTACTCCCCTCCACTTGGCTTTTGTAGGCACCTACTCCTTCAAGTCTGTGTTCCTGTGCCCCTGCCCATATCAAATTGACTTTAGTTACTTTTTCCAGGGGAAGTAGAATGTAGTAAGCACTGGCCCCTGGATTCATTGGTTAAGCAGCCACTTATCCTCAGGTCACATGGCATCTTCAGTATATTTTGGGGATGTGGGTTGGAGTGTGATTCTCTTTGGTGTTGCCTCCACCCCCCATGTCTGCTGACCCTCGACTTCTTGATCACACAGACCCTTTGTAGCCCCAGGGACTAATTGATGGGTTGTGTGGCTTCCAGACTCCTTCCCCCTCCTTCCTGCTGACCCAGAGTATTGGATCTTCAAGGCTTCTCAGTACAGAGTGCTAAGTGTCTCATTGCCCAGAGGTCTCAGTTCTGCTGTGCTCGCATTGGGGCCTATTGCTCCTAGATGATTCCAGGATCCATAATTTGGGTATCTTTTCACCCAAGGACTTTCTCATGGCAGCCTTTTGTTTCTGCTGCTACTAGATATGGGGCTGTAGGTATCTCTGGTCAGTCCCTACTTGTCCTGGGAGGGGTTTTTACCTTGTTTGCTTTCACTGGTGCTTCCTTTTTTGGTGAACCTCCTTACTTATTGCCCGTCAGCTCCTGGATGACTTTTGTGTTCTTTTGGGGGTAGATGAAGTTAAAAATATTATTTTTAGTTTTTTGCTAGAGTAAATGTATGGGCATTGGACTTCTTGCTCTTTTTTAAGAAGGCATCTTGACCAGAACTCTCTCATTTTCTACATACCTGCCACTTACTAAAGTAAGTTTGAATCCTGGTTCAAGAAACTTCAGTGTTCCCTATTGTCTCTAGGATAGAAAAGAAGGTTTTATTATTGGGTAGGACATATTGGATTAGGTTATTTTTAAGATCTTTTCATATTTTAAGAATTTATGATTCTACAATATTTTGTCATCATAACAGTTTTGTATGCTTGCTTTAATGTTAACTTTAATGAATTCAGGTTTTAAAAGTGCTCAAATTTAACATAAATTTTGCTGTCTTAAATTAATGTATTTTTCTTTTGAAGTTGTCGCCTAATTTAAAGAAATTTTGTAGTTGCTGGCATTTCAGTAAGTATAGTGATGACAGAACTAAATGTACGAGGACATTTGCTAAAAAATATGTGTAATATTCTTAAACTCAAACATAAGTTAATATTTATTCTTTTAATTATTTTTCAGAGCTGTGGAATGATGAGCTTCAGTCACGGAAAAAAAGAAAGGATCCCTTCAGTCCTGACAAAAAGAAGCCAGTTGTTGTATCAGATATCCTTTTCCTAATTTCTGAACTCAGAAGAGTTTTCACAACTTTTAAAATCACTTTTCTTAGTGAATATTGACATTGGGTATAATAAGTTCTCAGAAATAATAGATTATTTATAATTTTTTTAAGCAGGGGTGCTGTAACTTCAGTTACAGAGCCTCAGTTCTATAGATCCACATGGATTGCTCTCACTTTAGTTTGTTTCACTTTAAACTAATGCTTTTGAACCTTTGTGATTCAGTTTTTCTTTTGGATTTGACCCATAATTTTATTGGCATAGGGAATTCCTGGTACACAGTTTACACCATCTGCTTTTTGGACTTCTCAAGCTAGATGTTCACACTCAGCATATCCAAAACAGAATTCATGACTTTCCCCTCTTTCAGACCTCCCTATTACGCTTGAGGGCATCATCACCTTCCCATTCACTCAGGCTCCCAATCTCAGTGTCCTCCTCGCCTTTTTACTCATGTTGCCAGTCAGTTACTTGACTTTTGAGCTCTTTGCCACAGTAGAACTCTGCTTCCAGAGAGGAGAGCTTTGTCCCAAATTGCTGGGGTTTTTGTAGCTGCTGGAGCGCTTAGGAGGGTTCTGTCTTTACAGTTCCCACCATCTTTGGCTCACTGGTCACACACCTAAGGGCCACCGCCCAAGACTGTGATCCAGATCCAGGCAGGTTAAGGTAAGAGCACTTAGCCTCTCAGTGTTTGGTTGGCCCCACTGCAGTTTGCAGGTCAGGAGCTCTGAAGCAGCCATGTGGAGATGGCTGTAGCCACCACTTATGCCGATTCTGGCTCTGGGGGCAGAGGGACGGACCTATTCCTTTGTCGTTCCCTCTCTCCTCCCCCCCCCCCCCCAATTCAGCCTAGTTCCACTGACCTTTTCCTTTGTGTTTGGCAATTATGGGTTGTTAATTCTGGAAACCACCACTGTTGCTGGTGATCCACTCTCCCAAATACTCCAGCCATGGCTGGTCCGGGCCACCCTGGGGGCTAATACAGTGGGTTCATGCAGGGCTGCGCTGTGCTCCCAGTGTGCCGCAGTGAAACCTTCCTGTCCGCCTACCAGGCTGCCTTCAGCAGGAGTTTAGAGTCATATTTTATAGGTATTTGAGGTAGTTATAGGGGGAGCATAGAGTTTTCCTGCTTCTATGCCACCATCTTGGCTCTGCCCCCTGTGAGATTAATTGTAATCTACTTTGTGTATATCTTGTATGTAACCTACTTATCCAAGTTATTTACATGTTTACCCATTTAATCTGTGAGGTACTTGAAAGCAGGAACAATTTTTACCTTTTTTGTAGGTGCTGGGGCACATAGTAAACAATGCTTTTTGAGCAGTTGAGCAACTGTTTCTGCCATTATTGGTTGGCACCTTTTCTGCAACTTATAGAGATCTGCATGGGGCACTGAGAGGTTAGAGTACCTTCCTAGGATCACACAGGCCAGTTTGTGTGCGAGAGCTTTCAGCTTTTCATCTGCTACATCATGTTACCTCATAATTTAGTATTCTTTCCTAGAATAGAGTTAATAGTTTTCTTCTCATGGTCTACCTAAGATATGTTATTGTTGAATATCAGTGACTTTAAGTAGTACTTCGATGGAATAGGAAAGAAAAAACCAACCCTAGGTAATAAAAAGTTACTTATTAACTACAAAGAAAATTCCTAAAACTGATCACCAAAGCAAAACTGGAGACTTAACACAAGAGGACTGTATTTGTCCTTGGAAATCAAGATTTGAATCCCAGTTCTGCTGTTCTAGTTATGTGGCCTTGGACAAGTCACACCAACTCTCTGTGCCTCAATTCCCATATTTTTAAGGTTGATTATAGGAGATAATTCCTTTTTGGGTACAAGTTGGATTTGATGACTTTCAAGGTCTTTCCCACCTCTTGATCTTCTAAAATAAGAGTGATAATATCTACTGTTGAATTCACAGATTGTCATAAAATTATTTCTTCCCTTAAAAACACCCACATCCACAATTACAACTAATAAAATCCCACTGAAATTAAAATGTTAAAATTAACTGGTGTTTAATAGCCTTTGCCATTCTAAAATAACTTTCTGTTAAATATTTTTGAGTCTAGTTATCCCTCAAAAGCAGTTATTTGTGTGCTTTTAATGATGCATGTAATGAACAGATGCATCTAATTTCTTAGAAATTCCATTTTTAGCTGAATGTTAACATTTTTTTTTTTTTGAGGAGGGGGCGAGTTGCTTTGTGGAGGGGCGAAGGCAGGGCAATTGGGGCTAAGTGACTTGCCCTAGGTCACACGGCTAGTAAGTGTTAAGTGTCTGTCTGAGGCTGGATTTGAACTCACAATGGTGAGTCTTCCTGACTCCAGACCCAGCACTCTGTCTGCTTTGCCACCTAAATGCCCTTTAAGTTACTCTGTAATTTACCTTACTTCATAATATTATCTAGAATTTTCGTTGTGTTTTTTACTTTTAAAGATTTGATACAACACCATATGGGATAAGTACAGTAAGAGTCATACCTATTTTACAAAAAGAAACAATAAATTGGACAAGTAAGGTTATCAGGTCGAAAGGAAGCTTTTTTTTTTTTTTTTGGCTTTTTGGAGGGCAGTTGGGGTTAAGTGACTTGCCCAAAGTCACACGGCTAGTTTTTGTGTCAAGTGTGTGAGGCCGGATTTGAACTCATGTCCTCCTGACTCCAGGGTCAGTGCTCTATTCACTGCCCCACCTAGCCACCCCACTAAAACATTTCTAATGAGATTTCATCCACCATCTGTCTACTTGAAGATTTCTTTTCATGAGGAATTTGTTATCAACCAAGGTATTTCATTCCTCTTTTGAACACCTCTTTTTATGGTGCTAAATTGAAGTCTTCCTCTAAAACTTCTACTCAGACTAAGTGAGGTAGGAAGCAGAGTTCTGTGGCTTTGACCATGGATAGTTAATATCTGATTAGTGTCAGAACTAAGACTAAATCCCAGGACCAAAATTTAGAGGGAAAGAAGGGGAAAAACCAGGCAATAAGCTCTTCTTTTTCCTTTCCCTTCCCTCCTTTTCCCAGTCAGCGGCTTCCATTTTTATCCCAGATGCTTTATGAGGCGTTAGGGAAAGCTTCCTACAGAAGGTGGGATTTTATTTGTGACTTAAAAGGAAGCCAGGGAGGTTAGTAGCAGAAGTGGAAGAGGTAGAGGTATATACTAAATCCTACTTACTGGCCATTGTGCAGTTTGGGGGGTAGTCTGGAACTTTATTCCCTCGGCTTCTTTAAGTGAATCATCCTGTTATCAGCCCAGAAGGATAATTCTGTCACCTTCGTTTATGCCACAAATTTCTTTCTTTTTTCTTATTGGTTATGGATAGAATTTCTAGATCTATATCGAACGATAGAGAAGAGAGTCAGCATTTTTGCTTTACTTCTGTGTTTATTGGGAAAATGTAAGGTCTATCACTATTACATATAACGCTTACTTTTGGCTTTAAATCCTTTTTTTAAATAGCATTTTAAAAATGTACACCTGTACTTTGTAGGGTTTTTTTTTTAGTAGAATGGAGTATTTTGCCAAAGGCCTTTTCTTCATTTATTGAGATAATTATGTGGTTTGGGGATTTTTTTGTTTTTAATGCGAGTGATTATCTTGATTTTTTTCCCCTAGTGTTGAATTGTACTTGAATCTCTGGTATGAATCCAGCTTGGTCATAATGAATGATTTCTTAGATATATTGTTCTAGTTCTTGGGTATTTCTAGTAGACAAAATAATGTATTCACTCAAAGTCATTCTTAAAACAATATTGCTGCTATTATATACAGTGTTCTCTTGATTCCGCTCATTTATCTCTTTGTTATTTCATGTGAGTCTTTCTTTCTTTCTAAAATCATTGAGCTCACCATTTCTTATAACACATTAGTTTTCCATCAGTCAAACAGCGCAGCTTGTTCAGCCATTCCCCAGTTGATGGGCATCTCTTCATTTTCTAGTCCTTCACTCCCATAAAGATTGCTACTGTAAACATTCTAGAACGTGCCGGTTCTTTTCCTTTTTCCCTAATTATCTTTAGAAATAGGTCAAGTGGTGGCTTTGCTGGGTACAGGTAATTTAATAACTCTTTGGTCATACGGAGTGCTTTTAAAATCATTTTTTGAGAATAATTTTTGTAGTAGCCCTGAATAGATTTAAAAAAAGAGCCCATAAATACAAAAATATTTATAGCAACTGGGTTTTTTTGGATTGTTTTTGGTTTTACTTTTTTTTTTAATAGTAGCAAAGAACTGGAAACTAAGGAGCTACTTGTCAGCTAGGGAATGGCTGAACAAATTATGTTAGAGGTATAAATACGGAATGGAATGTGCCATCAGAAATGATGAATGGAACAGGTTAAGCGGACCCTGGAAGGCTTCTGTACGCTGATATAGAGTGAAGTAGGTAGAACGAAGACAACAGTTTATAAAATCTCAGTACGCTGTGAGAAGGAAAGAACTTTGAAAACCTTGAGAAGTGTGAACAATAAAATGAGCAGCCATGATTCTGGAGGATCAGTCATAAAGCTTCCTAGCAGAGAAGTGCTAGACCCAAAGTTCAGAAAGAGGGATGAATTTTTTTTTTTAATTTTTGGAGGTGGGAAGGCAAGGCAATTGGGGTTAAGTGGCTTGCCCAATGTCAAACAGCTAGTAAGTGTGTCCGGTGTCTGAGGCTGGATTTGAACTCAGGTCCTCCCGACTCTGGGGCTGGTGCTCTACTCACTGCGCCACCTCGCCGCCCCTACATCTATATGTTTTTATTCTAAATTGTTATTCTGTCTTTGGCTATTTTGGAGATACCACTCTTGTGGATTCACATTTCTATTCTGATCATTATTTCTGCTATACAGACCGTCTGAGATTTGGTCCATTATAATTTCTTCTCTTAAGATTCTTAGTTCTCTTTTGAACTATTACAGAATATCCAGCTACCATTCCGCGTTCTTTTTGGAATCCAAGAGTGGTTTTTTGTTTTGTTTTGTTTCATCTGATGCTGGACCAGTTTCCTTTGTCTTATAATATCAATTTATGTAGGTTTGTAAATTTTTTTTGCATATTTTAGTACTTCTTTTAATTTTATAATTTACCATGTTCTAGGTTTTTAATGGATTTTCCCCCCTCTTTTGGAATCCTTGGTGCATTTAGCCTTTTTCCCTTATATTCTCTTGTTGCTCACATTCTGACTTCTCTGCTTTTAATGGCAGTCTTACCCCTAGGATTGAACCCCAACTCTTTTTGAGGCTTATTAGCAAATTCATTTTTCATTCATCTCAGTCTCTGTCCCAAGTAGTTTCTGGTGGGATAAGATTGGCCTCAGCTGGATTAGAGTACCCTTTCCTTCAGGTTCAGTATAGCAAAATGTGCTGTCCTCTGTCCCAATTCCCTCTCCTTTTTATGTTCTCTGACTGAGCTTAATCAGGTTCTGTGTTTGGGGGGTAGGGGAGAGAAGAGGCAGGAAAGGGTGTTCTGGGCAGAACTTTTGCAGCCATTAGAGTGCTCTCATTTACCAGCTAGTTTGCTTGATCTCAGGCACTGACTTCTTTGGCAGGCCCCTTTTCTATTACTCTTAAGTTTCTGACTGATTTTTTGTTCAGATCTGGAAGGGGCATAAAGTTACAGACCATAGTTTCTCATTAGATTTCTTGATCATTTTTTAAAATCTCAATTGATTTTTTAGATTTTCCCAGAAGTAGGTATGAGGAAGCCATCTTCCTGCCTTAATTCAGGCAGCTACCTTACCTGGAAATCCCACAGTACCATTTTTGAAGAATATTTAAAAATCTGAAATCGACATACCTATAAATTATAATTTAAATTTCAGAAAAATAAAATGTGAATATGATTAGTGTATTATTATTCTCTCCTAATAGCAAAGTTGTCCTTAACTTTTCAACGCCCCTATATAGTTTATATGTTACAAGACCTCGATATTCTTGAAGATTGGACAACAATTAGAAAGGTAAGATTTTCACTAATGCAACTTGGTATGAATATTGGAATATTTCTTTGCTCTTGTAATATTACTTTCAGACGTATGAGTAACTAAGAACTGTGACCTGAAAGGGCATTGTGATTAATGCCATTATGATTCTTATCTTTGTCATACCGTAGGAGGTTACTATATCATTTACTTTCACAGCATTAAATGCATCTTTCATACCATTAGGGACAGACACAATGGCAGAGGCATTAAGCCTAACAGAAATCACCCTAAATACAGAGTCTGGAATTTTGGAGTTTTTACATTGAAAAGGATTGGTTCCTTCTACTTTCACCTTTAAAGCAACACATGCCTGTTGCACCTAGAACATTCTTAGTGTTTGAAATTACTCATTAATTTTGGGTTTTCTTGTTTGGCAAAGAAAAGCATGTAATACTAAATCATACATCTTTTTATAAAAGAATCTGTTATCAGAAGCCAAAAGACTGTTTGAGCAGCTTGATGGAATATTTCATTCCGTGTTGTCATTTACCTTTTCATATTCAGTATCATAAATAAATATCCTTAGAAGGTGTAAGGAAAAAGTCCCATATCAATAAAACTGAATCAGCTTCATTCAGTTTTGTAGAAATGACTTTAAAATTGTTTTCAAGTAACTAAATGTCTCTTTTCTTTCCTTAAGGCAATGGCTACACTCGGTCCACACAGAGTAAAACCAGAACGTAAGTCACTCCACTTCTTTTCTATGTTTCCATATTGTTCTCCTCTGACAGAGTTGATAGAGTCATTAGTACACTGAGGAATTTCCCTACCATTGGCCCTAGTTCATTTGGTAGAACCATACAATGATATTTATGTCTTTCCCCAGTATGTTCTGTATGGGTATAAAATGTCAGGATTCTAGGTATAATGTAAGGGAGATGCATTCTTGGTTTTACCTTCTTATGTCTTCATCATTATTTGTCGTAGCAGGCAATCAAAAAGAGTCCTCCAGAGAATTAAGCAGCTTCTCTGCCAGTTAATCCTTGAATGGGATATTGTAAGCACAGAACTCTATATAATTTCCTGATAGGCTATACAGATCTGAGGGGAAAAATAGTTATGTTACAGATAAAGTGTAGAATCAAATGATTTAGGATTATTTGTTTGTGGATATATGGCCAGAAATTCCTCTTAAAATTAACTTGCTCAGTGATTGAATGGATGGATCTGTGAGCTCATCCGTGTGAATGTTCCCTCTGTTGATACAGATTTTTATCCACGCGTGTGTAATCCTTGTCCATGTTCTCCCCTGGATTATCCAGAGGATTTCATCCCCATCCTTTTGCATTTTGTGTACTAGTATATACGTGGGTTGTCTATCCATTATCCCTCTTGCTACAAATGTTGGTACTTTATTTACGAAGAGAGATTTCTTTTGCCTCTTGTTATGATAATAAATTGATAGATTTAGAGCTTGAATGGATTTTCGAAATCCATGCCTACTCTTCTCATTTTTACAGACAAGGAAACTGAGACTTAGAGAATTCAGTGACTTTCTCAGCACAAAAGTGATCACTGTCAGGATTTGCATCTAGGTCTGCTAGACTTACAATCTGGTGCCATTTCACCTGGACAATAGTACTGGAGCGTAGATCATGCCTGAAGATATTTTGCAGCCTTCTTGCATCCATTATACATATCTCCATTGCTCATTAAATTACCTGTAATTTTGATTCTTTGGAGATTATGTTGTTCCAAATTGGAACCCAGGTGGCATCACAGGGAGATAGGTTTATGTTAAAGATGAGTTTGGGCTGGAGAACAACTTGAGATCACTGAAAATACTACTCAATTTCCCCAAGTGCAATGTAGTTCTGTTTTCTTCCTTTTCAGTGCTGTCCAGTTTCAACTGAGAAAATAATAAAATTAAACAAAATTTATAAATAACTACAAAATAAAATTCGGAAACCTTGTAGTTGGGTCATGGAAAAGGAAAAGCTAATAATCTTATGTGATATAGTGCCCCCCCAATCTTATTCTAATGCTCCCCCGTGGTTTAGGGATAGCCCTGTTTTCTCTGTTGCTGTGCCAGCACAGCACAAATTCTGCTAATTTCTTTAGCACTAGGAAGGACCAACAACAGACTTAGATCTGATACCCAAGACCTAGCTTCATTAAGTTCAGAGATGCTTAACATCAGAAAGTTAACCATGAGGTTATGAAGTTTTTGACCACCACTCATGAAGACTATTAGTAAGAAAGTGAAAAAGGGGTTTTAATCTATATCCATAGACTTATCATTCACACTGTTAAGGCCATTGATGTTTGAAATACAAATAGCGCTGCATATATATGTACCATTGCTTAGCTTAGGCTCTTTTTAGAACCTAGCATTACAGTTTACCCAGCAGCTACAATTTCACATGATCTTCAAATTAGGCCAGACTGGCAAATATTTATTTGTTCACATGCCCAGAGTGTGTAAGCCTCGATGCTGAGTTCTTTGGGATTGTCTTTGCCACAACGTGCCCATGATAATCCAATAAGATTATCGAGGAGCCTCTGTAAGGTTTATTGCCAGACTGTGTTCTGGATTTTGAGATGAAAACTCCCATCACAGTACTCTGCTTTTCTGAATCAGAGCCTGCTGTTCTAAATGCCACTCCTTGAAGTTTCAGAGGCATTCATTATATGGTAAAATGGTGATAATGGTAGGTATTGTAAGATGTATCTGTTTTCGTGGTTTGAGGGAAAAGGAGTGTGGTTTCCAGTGATGACAGCCACAGTTTTTGAATCTTGCTTTTTAATTTGCACTTATAATTAGGCAAAGTCTCTTTTGTTTCATTTCTTTTATTCTTGGCACAAACTTAGTTTTGTTTTCTTAAAATATCATTCATTATTAAAACTAAATTAATTGGTACTAGAAAACATAAAAAAAAGATTTCCTGGATTCTCCTACTGCAAAGAATTGTACAAATAACTGTAGAAAGTATGAATGAATAGTCTAACACATTGCATTTATACGAGGATGAACAAATTAGTGTATGTATAGTGTTTGAAAACTAAACCTTAATGTTCTGACACTTTTCTTATTCTGACAATATTTTATTAATATAACAGTTTTTCAACTGATCCCTTTAGCACCTGTGAAATTGGAAAAACACCTGCACAGTGCTAAGTCTGAAGAGGGAAGATTGTATTATGATGGTGAATGGTATATTCGTGGACAGACAATATGTATTGATAAGAAAGATGAATGCCCTACAAGGTAAAAAACAGGTTTTTAAAAAATCTCTTATTTTCCATTTTACCTTAAATTTAGTCAAGAATCCTCTAGACCAGGAGTGGGGAACCTGCAGCCTTGAGGCCACATGTGGCCCTCTGGGTCCTCAAGTGCAACCCTATGACTGATCCCAAACTTCACAGAACAAATCCACTTAATAAAAGGATTTGTTCTGTAAAACTTGTACCCAATCAAAAGGCTGCACCCAAGGACTTAAGGCCACAGGTTCCCCACTTTTGCTCTAGATGGTCATAGTATTATAATTTGTCATTTCTAATAACACATATTTGAGTACTCCCAAATGGATATATATTACTAAATTTTCATGTTCTCTATACGGCTTAAATCTAGCTCCTTCTATACCTAATATATAAAATTTGATCAGCTCTTTAAAAAAATGTTAACCTTAATGCATATGTCAACATTTTGTAGATATAGATATAATTAAATATCAGTAGACATAAGGAAGCGTTGTTATTTTGCGTGGGCTGGTAAATGATCCTGTTGATTAATTTTTGTAAGATGATGTTGTTCTGAGTTAGTGTAATATCAGTTAAACTGACCCATCACAGATTTCTGCTGACTTGACACCAGTACTGTACTGGCAGTTCTGTACTTCTGTTTCAGGAAATTCAGGGACAGTTATGGTTAGTAACCAATAAAGTAATAAAAACTAGTACAGCTAATAGTATTTTAAAATCTTGTTGCCTAGTTCTTCTTAGCATTACCATGGAAAGGAAAAAGAGACACAGTTTTCAGATCAATTTATTTTTCTATTCCTTTGAAGATGCTGGAAAGTCAGCAAGGTGTCATATATAGTGTTGGACTTGGAGGCAGGAAGACCTGAGTTCAAATTTCACTTGTGCCACCTTTTAACTATAGAACTGGGCAAATCTCTCTACATCTCTGAGCCTCCAGTAACTTTCTTATGACCAAAGTTCTACATGTTTTTTAATCTACTTGTTGGTAGAAGGAGAAATCGTGGATTCTTGACACTTACAAATGTTAGTACTTACTATCAGAATACTTAAGGAAGTCTATGATAAAGTATATCGCATGGTGTGAATACCATGGTTAAGTTCACTTTGCCTTTTCTGCCTATACAATGTGATCCTGGTCCAAATTGACATTGGAAATTTAGGCTAATGTGAGGAACACCAACCATATACACTGACTTTATGAACAGGATGGATAATATCTTTTTGGTAACACTCAGTAACTTTCTAGCTTTTATTGCAACCCTTATGGAGGTGAAAGAGATTTTTGTTGTTATTTTCACTTATACATTTATACCTGATGAAAAGTAAATTCAATAATTAAGAGGCCACACTCTACCTCTGTGATAGGACTTAATCTTCTGATGTATCAAGTATTTTTGACAGCATTGTGTTTGAATATATTTCAATCTGATGTGGTAGTTACAATGGTCAGTTAACTCTCTTCTACTTCTATTCATTTTGTTTTTGAGGTCTGAGGACATAGTCAGAATCTTAGTAAGATCATTAATGTTGCAAATAGTCTAATAGCTTGCTTAGTTCCAAGGTTAACTCTTTCTTTTTATCTTTCTTTCAGTGCCATAATTACAACAATTAACCATGATGAAGTTTGGTTTAAGAGGTCTGATGGAAGCAAATCCAAACTTTATATTTCCCAGCTACAGAAAGGAAAATATTCAATAAAACATTCATAATCACTAACAATTGTTAACTAAACCTACCTGTATTAGTGTTACCAAGTGTGGTGTGCCATGGGAGTAAAAATATATTTAATAATTTTTACATTCTCATAACATTATGAGAGTATTCATATTTGTAGGTAGTATTATATGTATACTTCATATTATATATTTTTTTTCTTCTTTTTTTAATGCTGAAAAAAACATAATCATGATGACCAAGATATTTTACCTCTAAGTCGGGTCCAACACCTAGTATATGAAGAATGGCCTTCCAAAATCTGGCAGCTGTTTTATGACTTGCCCTTTCTGATTGGTTCAAAATTATGCAAATGTGGCTTTTCCCCAGTGTACTGTGTGGGGTTGTAAAACTGGTACATTTTTTTCCTGCAATTTTTGAAGTTTTTCATGTCCATGTAGCTCATTGTGCATTTGTAAATAAGCCAATAAAACATGTAGATGGTTTGTAATAGGATATATATTGTAAAATCAGAATCAAAAGTATAAACACATAAGCGTGTGCACACACTTGTTGGGGGAGGGGGGAACCCTAATAGCTAATCTTGCATCAATGGCCTTACTTTCATATTTATTTTCCTTAAATTAAGCTATTAGGTTAAAATTCCTACAAGGAGCACTTGCCTAGACTACCAGCACTCCTCCCCCTTCATAGTGTGGCAGTGACATTTTTTCCCAGATTACACTTGATGTTAATTAGAAAAATTCGTGTCAAGGAATACAAACGTTACTTCTACCTGTACTGTTTATGGCCTGCAGGGTCATGAATGCCTGGTATTTATGCTGCAGTATGTAAGTGATAATCAGTAGCTGACAGTATTGTGGCATATGCTGTATTTGTCTGGTCTGTTGCCTTTTTTGCAAGAGATTCTCAGTAAACTTTTTCAGAGGTAAAAATATGCCTTTATGCTAATTCTATGTTTAGTACAAAACAAAGACAGTGACGTTTTTTTAGGTTCGTGTTCTCAAAAGAATATTTTTTTCCTTTAGCAGCAAGTCCGTTTTATGTGATTTAGAAAGTGTTGGTTTTCTTCCCTTCAGTCATATTCAGATATAATTTTCAAAGCCCCAGGAACAATGAACAGAGTCCGAACCCGAAATATGACAGCGCACTTTTTGTGACTGTAATATAAATGACGTGACCAAAATGAGTATTCTTGTTGTTTCTGTGCACTTTACTTTTTATTATAATGAGACTTGAGGGGATAGAGGAAAACCTAGTTGGTAAAATTTGTGGCAAGAATCGAATCTGCAGAGTTCAGTTTATCGTATTCTTTACCTCTCAGAATGTCTTTCTGTGCGATTATTACCTAACAGTTGCCAAATTTTAAAAGATTTGACCTCAGAAGTTCATTATTAACAAAATTGTCATTCTGTATGCGTCTCATAAATGTTAGCCAAATGTACATAATGTTATAAACAAATGGTCAGTCTTTGATGGTACTTAGGTACACAGTTGTTTGATAAACATTTTTGTAATAAGATATTTGTATTTTTTAATTTAGTATATAATAAAAATGATCTGTGCTAGAGTACCATTTTTCAGTATGCCTTTCCATGTATTTTGTTATAATAACTGATGTGAGTTTGCAATATCTGTTGTGCAGAAATTTGGTGTCAGTGACCTTTGAACTAATGCTCCTGATATATTCCATTGAAAAATAGATTTATATGGAAATTCTATATCAAGAATGCATACACATAAATATCATTAATTAAAATATAGAAGGACATTTTCAGAACTTTAAATGTGAGAATAAGAGTAATAGCTTACATTTCTATAGTTCTTTTTTTTTTTTTTTCCTTTTTGGAGGGCAGTTGGGGTTAAGTGACTTGCCCAATGTCAGTCACATGGCTAGGTTTTTTGTGTCAAGTGTCTGAGGCTGGATTTGAACTCAGGTCCTCCTGACTCCAGGGCCTATTCACTGCGCCACTTAGCCGCCTCATTTCTGTAGTTCTTAATAGTTTATTTACATACTTAATTACATTATATCATTTAGCCCTCACAATGACCTTTTAAATTAAGTTAGAACTGTCATTGCTATTAACAGATTGGGCTGAGATTTGCGGTGATTTGCCCAAGTTTCACCAGCTACGTAAGTGCCAAAGCTATATAGGACTAGCTGAAGTCCTTAAATCCATCGTGCCGTAAAGAGCTGTGTTGCCCTAATGTGAAAATTAGGTTCAGAAAGACATCCATACATTCTTCTGAGATTAAAAAATGTGTAGATATAGTTTGCTATTGGCAGCTTTCTATTTGCCTGCAGGTCACATTATATAACTAAAAAGTTATTACTAATAAGTTTTATAGAGTTCCTGGTCATCCTATACTGCCTTAAGACCTATGTCATATTCCTCCTTCCTTATTCCTATTGAGCAGGTGCTTATCAGTAGCAAATATTTATAAAGGACTTAATATGTGCATGAAACTCGAAAAGACATTGCATCTCCTTTCTCCTAGAAAGAGCAGTGAATATGGAGTGATATAATTCTCCTCGCAGAAAACAGTTACTGTCAATCTAATCTTTATCTGCAGAGACTTTTATAAAATAGCCTCCAAAAAAGTCGCCGTGGATATGGACACCTACCATTCAGTTATAGATAAAGTAAATCCAACCCAGTACAGAAGTTGCTAAAATTTTATTTAAAAAAGACTGGATCTTGAAGGGACCTTTGAGATCTAATTCAGCCTTTGGCTCAATAGAGAGAGCACTGACCCTAGAGCCAGAGGATCCAGAATCAAAGCCTAGTTCAGATGCTTTCTACTCATGTGACCTTGGGGAAGCGTATAAATAACCTCCCTTTGTCTCAGTTTCCACATCCACAAAATAACAGGGTTGTGTTAGACAGTCCTTTGGACAAGTCCCGCACGCTCTCTGGACCCTGGTTTCTTTGTCAATAAAGCAAAGGTTTTATAATAGTTATTTTTTTATATTGGGGTTGGGGAACCTGAAGTTGTCATTTATCTGGGTCAGATGAATTGAGTCTAAAGCAGCTTGGGGTTCTTACTATCCCTTTATTTTTCTTGGATTTCGACTTCCCATTTGTTATTCCCTATTCTATTCTTTGCTTCACAAATGAGGCCCAAAGAGGGCATGTCCAGAGCAATACAACTGATAAATGAGCCAAGATCAGGATTTAAGTCTCTTGACTTTTTTTGTCCTATGCTTTTTCTTTTAATCACAGAATTTGTGAACTAGAAAGGACTTTAGAGATCGTCTAGTTCCCCAGACTAAATGCACTATTCTAGATGAGGCCCAAGGAAGACAGGGGATGGTGAGACTATCATTTCACTGTTCCTGGAAGTTAGGCCTCTGATTACTGCAGCTCAAGACCACTTAAACCATTTTAGCTGTTCCCTCTCTCTCTAGTGATATGGAGCTTGTACTCTATTAAAAGCCCAGATCTTTTTCTTCAGTGATTGCTAGCCATACCTGTAATGTTTATACTCAGGAAGTACTTTACATTTGTCCTTACTGAATTTAATCTCATTAGGTTCAGCCCTTGTCAATGCCCTTTTGGATCCTGGCTTAGCTGTCCTTCCCAGCCTGATGTCACTTGTAAATCTGTATGTCCATGAGTAAATCATCTACGCCTTTGTCCAAATCACTAAAAAATGTTATATGATAGAGGACCAAGCACAGATCTTTGGGTTATTCTGTTGGAGACCTGTTACTTTGAACTGTTAACAGCTACTCTGATCCGGCTATCCGGTCATTTCTGAAATCATCTAATCTTTATCTCTCCGTATTCTCCATAAGACTAGTGTCAAAAATATTGCCAAAATCCTAGTAACCTATATCCACAACATTCTGATGAGGTGTAGGCTCTGGGACTCCCCCCCCCCTTTTGAGCTCTACTTGAATCTTTGAGGTACATACTCTGGGAAACCTCTTGGAAGTCTGATTGAATCTTCTGAAAATTTACTTGCTTCTGAAAGGCATTTTTGAGGCCTTCCAGTAGGCAGAGTACCATATGGTCTCTCTTCTGTCTATCCTCTCGAGTCTGATAATCCCATCCAGGGCCACCAGTGGGAACAGCAGCTGTTCCTGGGGGGTATTTTCTGGGGTCATTGCTAGCCAAATGATCCCCAAATTTTTGGGCTTATTCCCAGATTCTCCTCCTCTCCTCAGTGGAACAACAGGTAGAGAAGAGGATATGCAAATCACTCCAAGAAAATT
>CM053598.1:207281949-207303996 GCA_028646575.1 Pseudocheirus occidentalis
TTTTCATATCCTTTGACCATTTATCTATTGGGAATGGCTCTTATTTAGACCAATCTTTATGTATCTTACTATAAGTCTTTTACTACAGAAACTGGCTACAAAGATTTTCCTCCTAGTTAAGTTTCCCTTTTAATTTTCACTGCATTACTTTTGTTTGTACAAAAGATTTATGTTTTATAAAATGAAAACTGTCCCTTTTATTTTCTGTGTTTTTCTCTGTCCCTTGTTTGATTATGAGCTCTTCTCCATCTATGTTTCTTTAAGGGCATTGCTTCTACAATATATTTATGATGTTATCTTTTATATCTATCACATTCCATTTGGAATTTACCTTGGTTATATGGAATGAGATAGTAAGTCTACATATTCCAGCAGTTTTTGTCAAATAGTCCTTAGCCTAGTAGTCGTGGTTTTATCAAACCCTAGGCTGCTGTGTTCATTTGCTTCTGGATGTTATGTACCTTATCCATTCCACTAATTGACCTTCCTATTGTTTAACCAGTATCAATTTCCCCTAAGCTTAACTTTTAAAAATTTTATTTCATTCTGAACTTAAGCAA
Source organism: Pseudocheirus occidentalis (assembly GCA_028646575.1). Lineage (NCBI taxonomy): Eukaryota > Metazoa > Chordata > Mammalia > Diprotodontia > Pseudocheiridae > Pseudocheirus > Pseudocheirus occidentalis. The sequence continues at coordinate 207,282,510 of CM053598.1, forward strand.
CAAAGATAATTTTCATAAATACAGAACAAAAGAAGTATACGAAATTGTGAATCTCTATTTCATGCCATTTGCTTTAAAATATGTTGATACATACACATATGTATTTCCACAAATTTTAAAAATCGTTGTCTGTGCCTGTTAAAGCTTCTGAACTTTCTTGTGTTTTGCTGGTTTAAAAAATGTTTCTATGTGGCCCCTCCACCCTTTTGACATTACTTTTATTAGCCAGATCCTCCCTCCTTCACTAATTCCTCAATTAAAAAATCTAGAGAAATAACCATAACAAAAGCAACTCTTGTAACAAATAACAGTTAAGCAAAACAAATCAACACAGTGACCAGATCCAAAAATGCATATCTGTTTCTGCACCTAGACTCTTCTCTGTCAGGAAGTGAATGATATAATATTTCATCCTTTACCCTCTATAAAGATATGATTGATCACTGCATGGATAAGAGTGCTCTTAAGTTTTTCAAAATTGTTTTTCTTTACAATGTTGCCCTATCTATATGTCTGTCTGTCTATTTCTCTTGTCTCATCACTCTTTGTCATCTAATTCATTCCAGAATTCTCTAATATTATCTTTCCTCATTTCATAAGGGGCAATATTAACTCAGAATTCATATTGCCTTTATATAACACAATTGGTTTAGACATTCCCCAATTGATAGGCACCCCACCCTTTAAATTGCATTTCTTGTTCTTTTTATGTTTTAGATTCCTCTTCAGAAACAGAAATTGTGTTTTGCTTGTGGCTACTCCCTTCCCAGTTACTCTCAGGCTAACCCTCCTTCCTCACTATTCCCCCTTGTTTCTCTGGCCCAGAGAACAGAGTTAAAGTTTTTAAAACAATTATTTGCATAATTTTACTCGTAGTGAAGCACTTAAAGTGCAAATCACATAAATTAAGATAGGAAGTATAATACAAATTTGCTGCCTCAATAGGACTGTAATTCAGTGGAATGAGCTGAGCACTGGCGTTCCTGCAAGGACATGGTCAAAAGTGGTAGCCCTCACCGAGATCGTTTAGAATAAGCCTTTCCTTTTACAGATGAAGGAACTGAGGCCAAAGACATGGAGACATTTGTTCTGGGCCACTCAGAGGTTGAGAGACTTGTCCAAGGACGGAAGGAAGTGGCAGAGACACTCAAAGTCGTGTCCTGACTCCCAATCCAGTACTCTTTCCACTACACTCCGCTGATAGTGAGTTTGGGTTACATATAGTCCTTACTCTGCTACTGACTTGCTGGGTCATTCCTCAAATTACTTAATTTCTCTAGTCTTCATTTTTCTTGTGTTTCCATGAATTAGGAGCTGGACTAGAGTAGTCTCCAAGGGTTCTTCTTGTTCTGACAGTAAGTGAACTTAGTACCACTAATAATGAGGCTCTGCACCAAGGTGGCCAGGGGATGAAACGATTCTCCGCTTCTGCTGGACATACACATTTCGGGGTGGGGTATCCGGCTGGCAGATTTTAGTGGCTTATTCTCACGCTAGGAAACTTTCAGGCACTGGTTTAGTGGGAAAATGGAAACAGTTCATTCTCCGCGTGAAACAGGAGCTTGTCTAGAATGAGATTTGAGCGTACGTGATTGGTGCTTTATTGGAACTTAAATTCCAGTTAGGCCAAATCACCAGGGCCGGGCTATGAAACGCAGTCAACTCGGATCTCCTTCCCAGAGACTACAACTCCCGACAGGCACCGGGTCTTGGAACCTTCAACGTGCCACCAAGCCCCGCCTCCCAGGCTTCATGGAAGGGCTTCTCCAATGGCAGGGCTTCCATCGCGGATCCGGCGGGTTAGGCTGTGAGTTCCAGAGAGGGAGAAGACAATTCTGGGAGAAGCGGGGTCGCCTCGAGCTGGCTTACGGGCAGAGCCGCACGGAAGGGGCCGCAGCCTTCGAGGAAGAGAAATAAGCGCCAGGGGCGACTGGAAAATGCCTGTCCATTCCCGCGGGGACAAGAAGGAGACGAACCATCACGATGAAATGGAGGTGGACTACGCCGAGAACGAGGGAAGCACCTCGGAGGACGAGGACACCGAGAGCTCGTCCGTGTCCGAGGATGGGGACAGCTCAGGTAGGGCTCCGATCGCCGGCCGCCGGGCCCGGCCTCCGTGCCCGAGCCTTGCGGCCGGGCTCCCCTCGCCCCGGAAAGGGGGTAAGGGCGAAGGGAAGGGGCGGAGACTCCTTCCCGGGCCTGTGCTCGCCACCCCGCGCCCCTGTCCCGGCGTCCCTCCGCCCTCTGCGGGCTGGGAAGGGGAGGAGGCGGCGGAAGCTGCGGCTCCGGTCCGCCTACCCCGGGTCATGGGATCCCACAGCTGTCGTGGGGACGCGCCGCGGAGGCGTGTGGCAAGGGACGCCTTGGCACCCGCCGCCGCGTCCGGCCGCCTGGCACGTCCTTGCCCCAGGCTAGGCTGGTGATCGCTCCTCCCCCCCCAGGCCTGGCTGTGTCTGCCTGCCCCCGTCTGCAGCCCATCTGGCCCGGCAGTCCCCGCCTTGGGTGGGCGACCCCCCACCCCGGCACTGAGAGCGCGCTCCCCTTCCGTCCTTCTGCCCTTTTTCCTCCCCCCACCCCCAAATCAGCCGGCCCCCCGGCTAACGTTTGTGGAGTTCCCGCTAGTGCTGAGCGTGGAGCGATGGGGTGAGAAGACGGCTTTGGCAGCAGAATGGAGGGTGAATGGAGCGAGCGGAGGAGCCGATGGGGGCCGGCCGAGGTGATAGCTTTGTGGGAGAGGTAGACGCAGCGTGACTGGGCAGCCCGTGGGCCGTGCGCTGAGAGGAAGGGAAGAGCCGAGACCCCGCAGCAGTGACTGGAAGAAATGGGGACGTTCGGAGGAAAGATGATGAGCTCCGCTTTGAGCGCGTCGGAATTGAAGCATCCGTTTGGAAATGTCCAGCGGTCCATTAGTCATGCAGGAGGAAATGTCCAGCGGTCCATTAGTCATGCAGGACTGGAAGCTCAGGGGAGCTCCATCTGGATGTAGAGATGCCGGAATCATGTGCCTAGCTATGAAATGATGAAGCAGCGAAAGCCATGAGGTCCCTCAATGACCTTGTAGAAGGAGCATGAGAGTCTAGGCTTGAGCCTTAGAGAACAGCGCACAGTTAGGGGCTGTGATTAGCCAGCATCGTGGAATGACCAGAAAACCCCAGACAGGGTAGCGTAACCGGGAGGGAACAGTGGTTAGCAGTGTCACATGCTGCCAAGTGTCAAGGAGAACGAGGGGGAAAAAGACAGTTAGATCTGACAATTCAGAGATCGTTGTTAACTTTGTAGAGAACAATTTCGGTTGAGTTATGAGGTTGGAAGCCGGACTGAGAAGGATTAAGGGAGAGGAGAGGAGGTGGAGGCAGTGAGTAGACAGCTTTTTCTAGGAGTTTGTCAGAGAAAGGAAGGGCAGGTGTCTTGATAGGGTTAAAGAAAGTTTTTTAAGGATAGAGGAATCTTGGACAAATTTAGAAGCATCCAGTATGTAGGGAGAAGTTGAAGATTAGAGAGAGAGGAGAGATGATTGAGTTTTTAATTTCCTGGAGAAGGAGAGATCAGAATCAATGAATTTGAAAGTTGAAACAGACCTTAGCAGTATTGTAGTCCGTATGTGAAGGAATGTATACCTATCAAATGCTCATTCAGCCTCTGCTTGAAGACTTCCAAGGAGGGGGATCCATCACTTCTTGAAACAACCGGGTGCATTTTTGGACAGTTCTAATTGTTGCAAAGTTATTCCTAACGTCAAACTTAAATTGGCATCTTTGTCAGTTCTAACCATTGCTCCTGTTTTTGTCCTCTGTGGCCAAATAGAACAAATATAATCATCTTCCCAGTGAGAAACCTTCAGATACTTGAACTTACTTGTCAAGTTCCACCCCTCTCCCAGACTCCCATTTTTTTTCCTTTAGGCTTAAACATACCCAATTTCTTGAACAGATTCGTGTGTCAGGGACTTGAGGCCTTTTACTATGTTTGCCCTTTTCTGAACACTCACAAGTTTATGAAATATCCTTTTAAAACTGGCATCCGCAACGGAACACAGTATTAGAAATTAGGTCAGATGAAGGCAGAATATGGTGGGTTTGTTACCCCCCCCCCCATTTCCTAGAAGCTGTGCTTCTCATTTATGAAGCCCAAGATTGCATTAGCTTTTTTAGCTGCCATATCACACTTCTGATTCATATTGAGCTTATATACCACTAAAACTCCCAGGTCTTTTTCATCTTATAGATTCAGATCCTTATTCTGTCATCCACTTAGCTATGCCTTTTAGCATTGTGTCATCTTCACATTAATTAAATATGTCTTTATCCAAGTCATCTATAAAACTTTTAAGTAGCACACAGTCAAGTACTGATCCGTGGGTTACTCTACCAGAGACCTCCTGCCAAGATCATAATCTATGAACAGTTTTGAGTCTTGCCATCCAACCAGCTCTCGAACCATAATGTCATTTAATCCATATCTCTCATTTTTCTCCATAGGAAAAGATTAGGTAATTCATCAAAAGCTTTATTAAAATCTAAGTAAATCATATCTATAATACTCTTCTCATCCAGTAGTTTAATAATCCTGTCCAAAAAAAGGATATGAAGTTATTCTTGCATGACCTTTTTTTTTTCCTTTCTTGGAGGGGGAAAGGTAGGGCAATTGGGGTTAAGTGACTTGCCAAGGTCACCCGACTAGTTTTTGTGTTAAGTGTCTGAGGTCATATTTGAACTCAGGTCCTCCTGACTCCAGGGTGGGTGCTCTATTCACTGCACCACCTAGCTGCCCCTCATGACCTATTTTCAGTGAGGCTAAGCTGACTCTTTGTAATCGCCACTTTCCTTTCTTGATGTTCAGCAACCATCCTTTTGCTAGAATTTTTTCTAGAATTTTCCCAGGAGCTGAAGTCAAGCTCGTTGACCTATAGTTTATAGACTGCTCTTTTCATTTTTTTTTTTTTTGAAAATGTAGATATTTGCCCTTCTCCAATCTTGTGATACATTTCCTCTTGTCTGTGATTTTCAGATCAGGTTGTTGGTAGCTTAGTTCATCTGGGCCATATGACTTTATCAAAAGAATCTAGGTGTTCTCTTACTGTTTCCTTATTTACTCTCAAGTTCCAACTCTCAGGAGATTTGTTTCTCTTCTGGCATTTCCATTGTAGAAGTCGTTCTCCTTTGTAGTTAAAACAAAAAAATGAAAGAACACAACAGATCTGTCTTTTCTCCCTAGAAAAAGGTCTTATTTCTCTTTTATCTCATTTTTTTCCCCAATATATGTAAAAAGTGCTTTTTGTTGTTGTTAGTTTTCCTCACGAGTCTCGGCTCATTCTGAACTTCTGCCTTTCTTGACACTATTTTTTCTTTTCTTTAAAAAATTTATTTACTATTAGTTTACAACATTCAGTTCCATAAGTTTTTAAGTTCCAGATTTTCTTTGGCACCTTCTACATATAACTTCACATTAAACATTAATCAAGTTTTAAAGAATTATAACCAATGGAATGAATAACAAGGAAGAAGAAACAAAACAAAACAAAAAGAAAAAGAGAGAGCAAGTAGTTTGCTTCAGTCTGCATTCAGGCTCTGTAATTCTTTCTCTGGATGTGGAGATATCCTTCCATCATTGGAACCTTGAATTGCTGAGAGGAGCCCAGTCTATCAAAGTCAGTAGTCACAGACATGATGTGTCTGTAACTGTATACGAAGTTCTCCTGGTTCTGCTCTCCTCACTCAGCATCACTTTATATAAGTCTCTCCAGGTTATTATCAAGTCTGTCTGCTCCTCATTTCTTTTTTTTTTTTATTTTGACATGAAAGTTCTTTACTCTGACAAAGATATCATACAGTTTTTATGGTCTTGATCTTTCCTTCTTGCTTTTGTACTAGGCCGGAAGAGAAACATTTGCAACTTTTATAGCCTTAAATCAAACTCCAGGAATATCACCAACAGCATGACCTTTCTAACCAAATCCAGCAACCAAAACTTCATCATTTTCTTCGGTTAACTTCAAGCAGCTCTCATTGGTAACAAAGGCAGTGATTTTTTTTTACTGTTCTTAACCAGCTGGACTCTCCCACACTTCCTGATGGCAAAATTGGGCTACTTGGCTTCCACGCCAACTTTTTCCAAGACAATTGCTTTGGCATGAAATGCTCCTCCAAATGGGTTGGCCTTCAGGGCAGTGCCCAAATGAGCTTTCTTGTATTGTTTGTCATGCCAGTTTTGGTCTCTCCTGTGGTTTTGGAGCTTTCTAGCAGTACGAGGACCACAGCACTTACCCATGCTGCCATTGTCCAGGCCGAGAAAAAAGAGGGAAGCCTCCTCATTTCTTATAGCACAGTAGTATTCTATTACATTCATATGCTGCAACCAATTCATATGCCCAGTTGATGGGCGTTCCCTTGATTTCCAGTTCTTTACCAGCACAGAAAGAGCTGCTGTAAATATTTTTGTATGTACAGGTCCTTTTCCCACTTGTATGATCTCTTTGGGATATAGCCCTAGAAGTGATATTGCTGGGTATGTACTTTTTTATAGCTCTTTGGGCATAGTTCCAAATTGCTCTCCAGAATGGTTGGATTAGTTCACAACTCCACCAACAATGCATTAGTGTTTTAGTTTTCCCATATCTTCGCCAGCATTTATCATTTTCCTGATTTGTCATGTTAGCCAATCTTACTGGTGAGATGTGGTACCTCAGAGTTGTTTTGATTTGCATTTCTCTCATCAGTAGTGATTTAGAGTATTTTTCATATGTTTATAGATAGCTTTAATTTCTTCCTCTGAAAATTCCCTGTTCATGTTCTTTGACCATTTATCAATTGGGGAATGACTTGTATTCTTATGAATTTGGCTCAGTTCTCTGTATGTTTTAGAAATGAGGCCTTTATCAGAGTCACTGGTTATAAAAATTCTTTCGCAATTTTCTGCTTTCCTCCTAATCTTGGTTACATTGACTTTGTGAAAAAGCTTTTCAATTTAATGTAATCAGAATGATCAATTTTGCATTTTGTAATGCTCTCCTTCTCTTGTTTGATCATAAAAATCTTTCCTTCTCCATAAATCTGACAGGTAAGCTATTCCTTGCTCTCCCAGATTGCTTACAGCATTAACTTTATATCTGAATTGTGAACCCATTTAGACTTTATTTTGGTATATGGTGTAAGATACTGGTCTATGCCCAGCTTTTGCCATACTCTTTTCCAGTTTTCCCAGCAGTTTTTGTCAAATACTGAGTTCGTAACCCCAAAACAGAGGTCTTTGGGTTTATCAAACAGTAGATTACTATAGTCATTGACTACTGTGTCTTACACTTATTCTATTCCACTGATCTACCACTTATTCCTCAACCAGTACCAAGTTGTTTTGATCACTGCTACTTCATAATATATATCTGATATATATATCTCTTCATATATATATATATCTCTTCATATATGTATATCTCTTCATATTATATCGGATATTAAAATCTGATATGGCTAGGCCACCTTCCCTAACATTTCTTTTCATTAATTCCCTTGACATTCAGGACCTTTTGTTCTTCCAGATGAATTTTGTTACTATTTTTTATAACTTTATAAAATAATTTTTTGGTAGCTTGATTGGTATGGCACTAATATGTAAATTAATTTAGGTAAAATTGCCAGTTTTATTATATTATTCTCAGCCTAACCACGAGCACTTGATGTTTTTCCAGTTACTTAACTCTGTCTTTATTTGCGTGTAAAGTGTTTTGTAACGTGTTCATAAAGTTCCTGGGTTTGTTTTTTCAGGTTGACTCCCAAATAATATATAATGTCTACAGTAACTTTAAATGGAATTTTTCATTCTGTTTATTACTACTGGGCTATGTTAGAAATATATAGGAAAGCTGAGGATTTATGTGGGTTTATTTTATATCCTGCAACTTTGCTGAAGTTACAGGTAGTTTTTTTTTACTTGATTCTCTATACTGTTATTTTCTGCCAAGAGTGATAGCTTAGTCTTTTATTTGCCTGTTCTAATTCCTTCAATTTCTTTTTCTTCTCTTCTTTTTTCTTTCTCTACAGCTAACATTTCTAGCTAGTGGATATCCTTGTTTCACCCTTGATCTAACTGAAAATGCATCTAGCTGATCCCCATTACATATAATACTTGCTGATGGTTTTAGGTAGCTTCTACTTATTATTTTAAGGAAAACTTCATTCATTCCTATGCTTTCTGGTGTTTTTAATAAGAATGGGTATTGTATTTTGTCAAAAGCTTTTTCTGCATCTGTTGAGACAATCATATGGTTTCTACTAAGTTTTGCTGTTGATATGATCAATTATACTGATAGTTTTCCTTGTCCAGCCTTTCCATCCTTCCATTCCTGGAATAAATCTTATGTGATCAAAGTGTATTATTCTCATGATAATTTGCTGTAATCTTTTTGCTAATATTTTATTTAAAAATTTTGCATCTATATTCATTATCGCCTTGCCTCTTGCCTGTAGAGCAAGTTAGATTTCTATACTTAACTGAGTATATTATTCCTTCCTTGAACCAACTCTGATGAGTGTAAAGTTCAAACATTGCTTATCTTCCTCCCTTCTTCCAATTCAACTTTTAAAATAGTTGTTTTCTTCAGTGGATTTTTGTGCTTTCTATTCTGTTTTTTAAAATGTCACATTCTTCAATTTTTTTCGTCTCCTTTATCAAGTTGTTGACTCTTCGTGATTTTATTGCATCACTTTCATTTCTTTTCCCAATTTTTCCTCTATTTCTCTTATTTGATTTAAAAAATTCTTTTTGAGCTCTTCCAGGAAATCTTTTGGGGCCAGTCCACATTTTTCTTTGAGATTTAGGATGTAGTATTTTGACTTTGTTGTCTTCAGAGTTCGTGTTTTGATTTTCCTTGTCCTAATAATAACTTTCTGTGATCAGTTCCTTTTCTTTGTTGTTATTTATTCATTTTCCAGCCTATTTAATGACTTTTAATTTCATGTTAAGTTTGGGTGTGCCAGTTTTGGTCTCTCCTGTGGTTGAAGGGCCACTGTCCCAAGCATTAGTTTTTTTTTAGTGAAGTTGTTTTCAGAGCTAGTTCTGGGCTTCTGTAAGTTTTCATTTCTTTCATAATGGTAGGACCTAAGGAGAAGTGTGTTTACCAATCTCCCAACCTGTGCTCTGGTCAGTTAATGGTCACAAGCACTCTTTTTTCCCTAGGAAACTATGAACAGGGATGCTCAATTTGCTTTCTTGAAAAATTCATGGTGAATTTTTTTTTTCGTTTTTTTTTTTCTCTTTGAAGTTAAAGCAGAGAATATGCAGCTACATGAATTTCTGTAAAATTAATAGGGATCAGTGTTTTTTTATTTATAATCTCTGTTAAGTCAGTATCTATCACTTAGCTATCACAGATCAAGAATCATTGTGGCACATTAGGTAGAAAATTGGTCTTTTAATCAGAAATACCTGGGATCAAGTCTAACTTTGGACACATGCTGCCTCTGTGGGCTGCTTAATATTTAGGGTTCTGCAGTGCCAGTGCTATATTCACAGCACTCACGTTCACTATAAATATACCATTATAGTGCTTGATCATGAAATATAACAGACTCTTCATATACAATACAGTAGCAAAACATTAATTCAGAAATTAGGAAGCCAAATCCATCATAGCAACATAGAAGTTAATGTATTACAACATAGCAGAGAGCCACACCACACCATCCTTTAGCCTTCCCACAAACCAACACAAGAATAATATTTACTCTAAAGCTTTTATCTCTCCTTCTGAAGTATCCTCTCCTCCTAATTGTCTAGCTTGCTCTGACTCCCAGATTCCTGTGGACTCTGCTCTACCCTTCAGGAAACTCCTCCCACCATAGGCTCCATGTGATTACATTTAGCCTATTAGAGGGACAGGGTATATTTTCTTTTTTTTTTTTTTTTTTTGCTTTTTTTGCGGGGGAGGGCAGTTGGGGTTAAGTGACTTGCCCAAGGTCACACGGCTAGTTTTTTTTTGTGTGTGTGTTAAGTGTCTGAGGCCGGATTTGAACTCAGGTACTCCTGACTCCAGGGCCGGTGCTCTATTCACTGCACCACCTAGCCACCCCTGCAGGGTATATTTTCAAAGCTGGAAAGGTCTTCAAATTCCCTTAGGCTTATTAAGGAACAGGGAAGATCTTTAAAGTGCAATTCCCATTACATCTGGCCCCAAGATCTTTCATGACCCTTACATAGCAAAAATGCATTAACAATGCATTTCATTACATAGATTAATGAGAGTTTAGGGATAACTGGTGGGGTAACTGGTGTTAACAGAACTTTACAACACTATAATAGGAATAATAGAAAATAAGCACATAACACAATATCTTAGGGTTGGGGCTTGAGCACAGGTACCCCATCTTTCCCCCCTTGAATGAATGGGGCTCAGAATCTTGGGGTAAGGGGCAAAGGTTTCTTCTCCATAGCTACTTCTACCTGAAATTGGATATAGAGCTGTGCCTGCCCCAAGAGGTCCCATTTGAGAGGTTAGTTCTTTAGTGGCATCCAGAGCTTGGTTGATGCCAGGTCCAGGAGGTCCCACTCAAAAGGTCAGTTCTTTAGCTGGCATCTGGAACTTGATTGATGCCAGGTCCAGAGGTGGCATATCACAGTCATGAAAAAGGAGTGGCATCCATCTTAAGCAATCATGCATCTGCAGGTGGAGGGTCCTAAGCCTGCAGGAAACAAATCTTATGAACAAATTTAACAGATAAAGAGACAAATATGGGGTCAGCCATGCTTCTGGAGTTCAGCCAATATCCAGTATCATAGCCTCATTCACGGTAGAATACATGAGGTAAGGGTACAATTTGGTAATTGTCTTCTCCTGAACAAACAACAGCTATGGTATTGTCTTTCCCATATGCTGTATTAATGTCCACAGCCTTTGGAACATCATCTGGCTTCCACTTTACCCATATTTTAGTTCCAAATTATATTCTAATAGTAGAACCAACCCTTCAGTTCCCCTGATAGTTGGTTGAGGAGAGTCAGTTTTCACAAGGTTATTATTTCACAAGGAATAATAATCTCTCCAACTATTCTGTCATTTTTACAAAACTGTATGGGTTCTTTACCCAAATTTTGGAATATCACGATAATTTCTCCTTGATAATTATAATCTATTATTCCAGCTAATACATGAATTCCTTGTACTGCTAAACCTGATCTAGGTAATATCCGTCCAAAATGATTTTTAGGGATTCTCATACATATTCCAGTAGAGATGTTTCTTATTTCTTTTCTGTTCAACCCAAAGTCCTCTAAACAACGTAAATCATGTCCTGCCAAACCAGGTGTTCCTGGATACTGTGATGGGACATCTGGCCTCACAATCCAATACGCAATATTTGGGATCTTAATGTGTCTGCTCTTTTCTAATTTGCAGATTTGGGGTCATTGTTCTGGCTAGAGGGATGCTTTCTATCCCACTGGTCTGTTATTCAAATTAGGTAAAGCATTGAACAAATTATCTTTCCAATGTTGATATGAATTATTAGAGCTTAACTTCCTTAACTGTTCTTTCAATAATCCTTTCATTCTTTCAGTTAACCCAGATGCTTATGGATAGTATGGAATATGATGTATCCATTCTATATTGTTAATATACAATATCTCTTAATTTCATTACCTTTGAAATGTGACCCATTGCCACTTTGAATCTACTTTGGGGTTCCTTAATATAGACTTATGAGATCTAGAGTTTTACAGGTGTTTTCTGCATTGCATTCTTTTAAGGATAAGTCTTTAGTACACTTGAATAGGTGTCAACACAAGAACATATAAATTTGCATCCTTTACCTTGTGGTAGAGCACCAGTACAATCTGTTTGCCAAATTTGGACTGGAACTTTTCCCCTTGCTATCTCCCTAGTTAAGGAATAGTTGGTTCCTTTTACAGTGGACATATATGACATCCCTCTGCTATCTGTTTTAACAGTCAATGAGAGATACTGATACCTCAATCTTGTGCCCATTGGTGTGTGACATGGACCCCTAAATGGCTAGCTGGTTGATGGACCCATTTTGCTAGTACTGGATCATCAGTTGCTATCAGAGTAGGGACAATATGTTGAGTAGCAATCTTTGATAGTTAATCAGCATGTGCATTGTTTTCACGTTTTGGTATGGTGAGGGCCACATGAGCATCTATATGAAAAACTGAAAAATTAGTAACCAGAGATATGTCCCATATATATTCCCATAATTCTTTGCCCCAGACTTATTTATTATGAATTTCCCAATTTTGATTTTTCCAGGTAGGCATCCACATAGCTAAACCATTAGCTACTGCCTATGAAATGACACTTTTCTCTTTTTTCGGTTTTAATGGCTTGATGTACTGCCATAAGTTCAGCATATTGACTACTTTCATCTATCCCAGTATTTTCCAAAGCCCACCTAGTACATGGGTTATAGGCTACTGCTTTCCAGTGTCTATTATGGCCCAAATATTTTGCTGTCTCATCCATAGACAGTGTGTGTTTCTTCTCTTCTTCCGTTAATCCATCATAACTTTCATTCCATTTTACCAAGGCCTGTACCAACTGTTGCTTTGGTTCAGGGGATATATCATTTCCTTCTGAATTGATGTTTGCTATAGATTCATGTGGAACAGAAACTCGACTTTTGCCTGTTTTAGCTTTATTTAGAATATACTATTTCCGTATAATTATGCTGGCCTGTTGTGCATGTGCAATTCTGTGAGAAGCTGGGGTGCTCATTACCCAGGTCATAATCAGGATTCTATACCTTAATATCACTTCATGGCTGAGAGTCAGTTATTCAGTCTCTTTACCAAATGCAGGTAACAACTGCTTTTTAAAAGGTGTATATTGAACTCCAGATGAAGGAAGTTTCCTAGCCCTGAATCCTAAAGGTACATTTAGGGATTTTTTTTCTGCCATTAACTCCAGTTTGAATAATCATCCTGCACAATCACTTGTAATTCCACTGAGCCATTTTGCACAGGCCATAAATCTAGGACCAAATGTGTAGCAGCCTTGGCTTCTTCAAAAGCTTTGCTCTGTTCAAGTCCTCAATCATTCATATTTCTTCCAAGTAATTTTATATAAGGGTTTCAAAATCTCTCCCAGATGTGGTATGTTATATCACCAATATCCAAATAATCCTATAAATTTTGGGGCCTCTTTCTTATTGGTGGGGTTAGGAAAATCCTAAATATTTTGTTGGGCTTCTGGAAGAATCTCTCACAGACCCTTATTCTACTGTATACTCTAAAAGTTTGCATTTTGAGCTGGTGCTTGAATTTTTGCAGGGTTAATTTTCTGCCCTTTGCTTTTCATATGTTCAGTTCAAAGCATCAAATCCTTCTCCACTTCTTTTACAATTTTTCTCTGTATCATATAACATCTTCAGTGTAGTAGGTAATTTGTACACCAGGTAGCTTTAATTCATCCAGATATTCAACCAATCTTATGACAAATAGTGGGGCTATTCAGATATCCCTGTGGCAAGTGGGTGAAAGTATATTGTCTGCCCTTCCTAGTGAAAGCAAACTGGTCCCATTGTATAGAGTCTATTGGGGTGGTAAAGAAGGCATTGACTAAATCAATAACTGTGTACCAAGTCCCATCATATTTCTGGATCCTTTCTATGAAGGTGAAGGCATCTAGAAGAGCAGCATACAAGGAAGGAGTCACGTTATTCAGTTGTCTGTAATCCACTGTCATTCTCCACGTCCCATCTGATTTTTGTACTGGCCAGATAGGATTATTCCATCATGTGGTTGTAGGGACTAACACTACTTCAGCATATTCCTTTACAATATTGGTATTTCATCTTACCCACCTGGCATACACTACTGCTTTAAAGTAATTACTTCAGATGGTTCAGGTAAAGTGACTGGGTCCATTTTTATTTTTCTCCACTAAAACTGTATTAATTTCTGTTTTCCTTATTGCAAATTGATATCTTCCTTCAGGTAAATTCAGAGTCATAGCTCTTAGTATATTTATTCTAATGATTGTAAAGCCAAGCACGAGCAGCTTTCCAGAGGATGGCTGCTGTGAACAGCTTTCAGGGTTCTGATTATATAGTGTAACAAACTCTCTATTTATTTGATAACAAATCAGAGCAAAACATTCACAGAAAATCAAGGTACAATATTCCGAATGTTACAGTTTATCAGAGAAAATAAAAATACGGCATTTACCATGCTACAACTCAACAACTTATCACTAAAATGGCCACATAGTTTTCACCAAAGTGGTCACATAGTTTTGAACAAAGTAAAATCATTTAGTTAATCAGTCCCTTAGTAATTCAATCATTCAATCATAAATTACAAATGGTCAAAGTCCTCCACCCATGGGGCACACTGAGTTACAAATCAGTCACTATTCAGTCATCAGTCACTCTTCAGTACCCTCTTAAGGGGCAGTCGAAAATACACAGACCATCTACCCCTTGGTCATAAGTAAACCACAATTTCATCAGTATTCAGTACCTATAGAGAGGTCTTTTCATCTTGACTCGAGGTACATGGTCCCAACTCCTACCCAAATCTAACCAACTGCCATCTGAGTTCAAAGACAGATAGCTCCCAATTCCTTGTCCAGCTCTCCGTGCAATTGCTGCTCAGTATTGAAGCTCACAGTGTCCAGTCCATCCCAAATCTCCCACGCTCTCTATTCCTGGGAAGACAAAACTCAACAAAGCCACAAGAACATTAAAACAAATTTTTTAAAATTACCTTTTGTTTATTTTTAGTTTACACCATTCATTTCCACCAGATTTTGAGTTACAAATTTTCTTCGTCTTTCTCCTATCCACCACCCCAAAACAGCGATCCCACTGTATACCTGCTCCCCCAGTCTACCTTCTCCTATAAACTCCTCCATTGCCCCTCTGACTTTTTTTTTTAAGTTTTTAGATCCAAATTCTATATCTCCCTCTTTTCCCTCCCATTTCCACCTGTATTGAGACTACCTCAGTTCTTTCCCTGGATGCAGATAGCATTTTTCATCATGTGTCCTTTGGGATTGTCTTGGATCACACTTCTTTTATAAAGCTTTCCCAAACCAACTAGTGATCCTCCCTTTCTAAAAACTCTTGAATTTCTTATCTGTACCACTCACATGGTAATAACAATAATAATAATATATTATCTTGTATTTTAATTTCTCTTTTTGCAGTGGGTTTATAAGCAAGTCCCTGCAAAACTGGGGCCATATTTTTACTTCGACTACTCAAGGTCCACATGAATCAGACAGTCAGTGTTTGCTGATTAGTAATCATAGCCTCAAGAGAATTTTTTACTAGCAATAATCCTATTTATGATGGTCATATAAATATTACCCTTGAGTTCTAATACACTTTTAACACATGTGAGAAGCAACTCTTGACTTTGGATAAAATTTATTTCTTAGATCATATTATGTGAGTAAAGATAAATATTCTGGTGCCATGTGTCCTTTCTCATTGAAATGAGATGGGAGTTTTATGAAAAAAATTTGAAACTTTTCTCTCTTTCTAATGTAATTGCATGAATCCTTTTCTGATTCTCCCTAAAGCTAGTACCTTCCCTATGGAGATTATTTCCAATTTATCTTATATAGATTTTAAAATTTATTAATTAATTTTTAATTTTCAACATTCACACTTATAAGATTTTGAGTTCTAAATTTTCAGCCCAACTTACTTTCTCTCCCCTTCCAAAGATGGCATGCAGTATGATATAGGCTATACATGTACAGTCATCTTCAACATATTTCTGCATTACTCATGTTGTGGAAGAAGATTCAGAACGAAAGGGAAAAATCAAGAGAAAGAAAGAACAAAAAACAACAACAAGAAAATAGTATGCTGGGGCAGCTAGGTGGCACAGTGAATAGAGCACCGGCCCTGGAGGCAGGAGGACCTGAGTTCAAATCTGGCCTCAGACACTTGACACATGTACTAGCTGTGTGACTTTGGGTAAGTCACTTAACCCCAATTGCCCTCCAGAAAAGCAAAAAAAGAAAAAATAAAATAAAATAAAATTGTATGCTTCCATCTGCATTCAAACTCCATAGTTCTTTCTCTTGATGTGGATAGCATTTTCCATAGTGAATCTCTTGGAATTTCTTAGACCATTGCATTGCTGAGAAGAGCTAAGTCTATCAAAGTCAGTCATCACACAATGTTGCTGTTACTCTGTACAATGTTCTCCTGGTTCTGCTCACTTCTTTCATCATTAGTTCATGCAAGTCTTTCCAGGTTTTTCTGAAATCTGCCTGCTCATCATTTCTGCTACGAATAGGTCATCTTCCCTTACATTTCTTTTCGTTAATTCCCTTGATATTCTGCACCTTTTGTTTTTCTTGATGAATTTGTTATTATTTTTTCTAGCTCTATCAAATAATTTTTTTGTAGTTTGATTGAAATGGCACTGAATAAGTAAATTAATTTAGGTGGAATTGTTATTATTTTATTATCGGTCTACCTATGAGCAACCGATATTTTTCCACTTATTTAGATCTGACTTTATTTGTGTGAAAAGTGTTTTGTAATTGTGTTTATATAATTCCTGAGTTTTTCTTGGTAGGTAGACTCCCAAATATTTTATATTGTCTCCATTTACTTTAACTGGAATTTCTCTATCTCCTGCTGCTGGACTTTGCTAGTAACACGTAGAAATGCTGATGATTTATGTGGGTTTATTTTATATACTGCAACTTTGCTAAAGTTGTTAATTATTTCAAGTAGTTTTTTAGGGAATTCTTTAGGAATCTACCTATATACCATCATATCATCTGCAAAGAGTGATAGCTTTGTTTCTTCATTACCTACTGTATGAAGAATCTTTAATTTCTTTTTCTTCTTTTATTACTAAAGCTAACATTTCTAGTACAATATTGAGTAACGGTGGTGATAATGAATATCCTTGTTTCACCCCTGATCTTATTAGAAATGCTTGTAGCTTATCCCTGCTATATATAATGCTTACTGATGATTTCAGATAGATGCTGCTTTTCATTTTAAGTTAAACTCCATTGATTCTTATGCGCTCCAGTGTTTTTGATAGCAGTGGGGTATTGTATTTTGTCAAAAGCTTTTTTTACATCTATTAAGATAATCATAAGATTTTTGTTATTGATAAGGTCAATTATGCTGATTCTTTTCCTAATATTAAACCAGCCCTGCATTCCTAGAATAAATCTTACCTGGTCATAGTGTATTATCCTTGTGATAAATTGCTCTAATCTCTGCTAATATTTTATTTTAAAAATTTGCATCATATTTATTGGGGAAATTGGTCTTTAATTTTGTTTCTCTGTTTTGACTCTTCTTGGTTTAGATATCATAACATCATATTTGTATAATAATTTGGTAGGACTCTGTTTATTTTCCCATAAAGTTTATATAATATAGAAATTGTTTGTCCTGTAAATGTTTGGTAGAATTCACTTGCAAATCCATCTAGCCATGAAGAATTTTTCTTAAGGAGTTCATCATGACTTGTTCAATTTCTTTTTCTGAGGTGGATTATTTAAGTATTGTATTTCCTCCTCTGTTAATCAGGGCAGGCTATATTTTTTGTAAATATTCATCCATTTCATTTAGATTGTCAGATTTTTTGGCATACAATTGGGCAAAATAGCTCCTAATCATTGTTTTAATTTCTTCTCTATTGGTGGTGAATTCACCGGTTTCATTTTTGATACTGGTAATTTGGTTTTCTTCTTTTTTTCAAAATAAAATTGACCAAAGGTTTATCTATTTTTTTGTTTTTTTTAGTAATCTTTCATAATTACAGTTTTATTAATCTCTCCTTTGATTTTAGAATTTTTAATTTGGTATTTAATTGGTGATTTTAAATTTGTTCTTTTTCTAGCTTTTTCATTTGCATGCCCAATTCATTGATCCCTTCTTTCTCTAAATTTACTTATGTAAGCTTTTAGAGATATAAAATTTCCATTAAGAACTGCTTTGGCTGCATCGCATAAGTTTTGGTATTTTTTCTCATTGTCATTTTTTTGGATGTAGTTACTGATTCTTTCTATGACTTTTAAAAATCTATTCATTCTTTAGGGTTACATTATTTAATTTCTAATTAATTTTTAGTTTATCTTTCCATGGCCCTTTATTACATGTAATTTCTTTTGCACCATGATCTGAAAAGGATGTATTTAATATTTCTGCCTTTCTGCATGAGATTGTGAGGTGTTTATGCCTTAGGACATGTTCATTTTTTTGTGTAAGTGCTCTGTACCACTGAGAAAAAGGCATATTCCTTTCTATCTCCATTCAGTTTTCTTTAAAGGTCCATCATATTTAACTGTTCTAAAATTCTATTCACTTTCTTAACTTCTTTCTTGTTTATTTTGTGGTTAGATTTATATAGTTCTGGGATGGGGAGTTTGAGATGCCCCCTGAGTTTAGTTTTGCTGTCTATTTCTTTCTTAACTCAAGTAACTTCTCTTCTAAAAATCTGGATGCTATACCACTTGGTGCATACATGTTTAGTATTGATACTTGTGGTCAGTGGTACCTTTTAGCAAGATGTAGTTTCCTTCCTTATCTCTTTTAATTAGATCTAATTTTGCTTTTGCTTTGAGATCAGGATTGCTACCCCTAATTTTTTTATTTCGGCCAAAGCAAAATATATTCTGCTCTAGCTTTTTACCTTCACTCTGTGTTTATCTCTCTGCTTCAAATGTGTTTCTTATAAATAACATATTGTAGGATTATGGTTTTTAATCCACTCTATCTCCTTCTGTTTTATGGTAGGATTCATTCCATTACCTTTCATAGTTATGATTTCTGTATCTTTCTTTCCATTCTATTCTTCTCCTTTTTATACTTTTCTCTCTCCTTTCTCCTTTTCCCTCCTTACCAATGTTTTGCTTTTGACCACCAGCTGCTTTAATCTGTCCTGTCTTCTATCATCCCATTTCTGGTTGCTTTCCTCAGCTAGTTCTTTCCTATCTTCTTTCCTCCCTTCTATTCTTCCCTCTCCGTTTGCTTTCTCCTTTCCCCTCCTACCTCCTCTAGGATCAGATAGACTTTTATACCCAATATATTGTGTTATGCTATTCCCTCTTTGAGCCAAATCTGATGAGATTCAAAGGTTCAAATAATGCTTTCCTCCCTCCCTTCTTCCCCTCTGCTGTAATAGGTCTTTGTGCCTCCTCATGTGATATAATTTACCCTTTTCTGTCACTTAGGACAGTTGTTTTTTACCCCTTAATTAATATTTTTAGCATCACATCAAAGTCAACTTATATTCACACCCTCTACGTATACCCCTTCTAAATGTCATAATAAAGATACAATTCTCAAGAGTTTCAAGTATTACCTCTCCACATAGGAATGTAAACAGTTTAACCTTATTGAATAACATGTTTTCTTTTTTCCTTTCCTGTTTACCTTTTTATGCCTCCTTGAGTCTTGTATTTGAAGATCAGATTTTCTTTTCTGCTCTGTTCTTTTCATCAGGAAAATTTGGAAGTCCCCTATTTCATTGAATGTCCATCTTTTCCCCTGAAAGATTATGCTCAGTTTTGCTGGGTAGTTGATTCTTGACTGGAGTCCGAGATCCTTTGCCTTCTAGAACATAGTATTCCAAGGCCTCTGATCCTTTAATGTAGAATTTGCTAGGTCTCACATAATCCCAAGTGTAGTTCCACTATATTTAAATCATTTCTTTCTGGCTGCTTGCAGTATTTTCTCTTTGAACTGATAATTTTGGAATTTGGTTACAGTATTCCTTGGAATATTTGTTTGGGGATCTGTTTCAGGAGGTGATCGGTAGATTCTTTCAATGACTATTTTACCCTCTTGTTCTAGGCCCTCAGGGCAATTTTCCTTGACAGTTTCTTGAAAGATGCTGTCCCGGGTATTTTTTTTTTGATCATGGTTTTCAAGGTAGCCCAATAATTTTTAGATGATCTCTCCTGGATCTATTTTCCAGGTCAATTGTTTTTCCAGTGAGGTATTTTACATTTTCTTTAGTTTTTTTTTTTAACTTCTTTTGATTTTGTGTGACTGATTCCTGATGTCTTATAGAGTCATTAGCTTCTACTTGCCCAGTTCTAATTTTTAAAGAATTGTTTTCTTCAGTTAGCTTTTTTATCTCCTTTTCCATTAGGCCAATTCTATTTTTTGAGTTCTTCTCTTCAGTGAATTTTGTACTCATTTTTCATTTGTCCAGTTCTACTTTTTTGGAGTTGTTTTCTTAACTGGCTTTCTTTTTTCCATTTCGCCAAATATGTGTATATCTTATATATGTATATATATATATACATATATATGTATGTGTGTGTGTGTGTGTGTGTGTGTGTGTGTGTGTGTATCTAAATATGTATATTGCTTTTTGGAGGGGCAGTTGGGGGTTAAGTGACTCGCCCAAAGTCACATGGCTAGTTTAGTGTTAAGTGTCTGAGGCCGGATTTGAACTCAGGTCCTTCCCACTCGGGCCGGTGCTCTACTCATTGCACCACTTCACCACCCTGGCCAATTATATTTTTTAAGGAATTGTTTTCAAAATTCAATTTTTGTTCTTTCTTTTCCAAGGTATTGACTGTCTTGCATATCTCTTATTTCTTTCCTCGATTTTTCTTCTATTTTTCTTACTTGACTTTTAAAATCCTTCTTGAGCTCTTCCAACAAGGCTTTTGGGGCTTTGAGATCAGTTCCTATTCTTCTTTGATGTGGGTATATTGACAATATTGTCCTCTTCTGAGTTTGTGTTTTGATCTTCACTGTCCACATAGAAATAGTCTATGGTCAGTGTTTGTTTTTGCTTTGTGCTCATGTTGTTTGCCTATATCCTGGCTTTTAAAGTTGAGCTTTTCTGCTGGAGCATGGCAGGGTACTGTCCTGAGCTTCTTGTGCTAGGGGCTAGGGTCCTGGTCACTGGCTTTGTGTGCTGGGGCTTCAGGTGTTGGCATCTGGAGCTTGTGGGGGTCTGGCAACTTGCCTGGTGCTGACCTGGATTTTAGTGATTATGTCTAGCATGTACTGAGTCCAGGTAGAGTTTTTCTGTGTGTGGTTATACTGAAGCACGTGAAGGTCCGGTGGTCCTTCTGTTGGTTCCCCTGACTATGCAAAGGCACGTGGAAGATCTTGGTATTGGCGTTTGCCTGTTCACCACACTGGGGCTTAGGATCTCCCACTGGTTTTGCTGAGGTGGGGTTTGCTGGGATGCCCTCTGTTCTGGAATGTGCTCCCCTTTTACCCGAGTGATAAGGACCTTTCTTATTGATCTTCCAAGTTTCCAGGCCAAAAGACTGCTCCAGCCTGTCTTTCCCCTGGCTCCAGTGTTTAAGGATTTTTCCTGGGGTGCTGTTTTTGCTTTTTGCCTTTTTAGAGGTCAATAGAAAAGACTGACAGCGATTTACTGCTTGCTTCACCATCTTAGCTTCCTGAAATCCCCATCTTGTATAGATCTTGTTTGCACATAGGTGTTTTTATGTCATCTCCCTGATTGTGATCTCCTTGAAAGTAAATGCTTTCGATGCCTTCTTGTGTATCCTCAGTGCTTC
>CM053598.1:207313596-207350246 GCA_028646575.1 Pseudocheirus occidentalis
ATGACAGCATGCAATCGATACAGGATCTACAAATATCTTCACATTAATCATTAGTCAGGTTGTAAAGAAGGATTGTAACTGATGAAATGATCAGTGGGAAAGAGGAAACAAAACAAAACAAGAAAAAGAAACAGAGCAAGTAGTTTGTTTCAATCTGCATTCAGACTCTGCAACTCCTTCTCTGGATGTGGATATCTCCTTCAATCATGAGTCTTTTGGAGTTGTCCTGTAACCCTGTATTGCTGAGAGGAGCCCAGTCTATTGAAGTTAGTCTTCACACATATGTTGTGTCTGTGATTGTGTACAAATTTCTCCTGGTTCTGCTCCCCTCACTCAGCATCACTTTATATAAGTCTCTCCAGGTTATTATGGAGTCCGTCTGCTCCTCATTTCTCATAGCACAATAGTATTCCATTACATTCATATACCGCAACTTGTTCAGCCATTCCCCAATTGATGGGCAGCCCCTTGTTTTCCAGTTCTTTGCCACCACAAAAAGAGCCGCTATAAATATTTTTGTATATATGGGTCCTCTTTCTACTTCTCTGAACTCTTTGGAATACTACCCTAGAAGTGGTATTGCGGGGTCAAAGGATATATGCTTATTTATAGCCCTTTGGGCATAGTTCCTGATTGCTCTCCAGAACAGTTGAGTATCAGTTCACAGCTCCACCAACAATGCATTAGTGTTTCAATTTTTCCACATCCTCTCCAGCATTTATCATTTTCCCGTTTTGTCATCTTAGCCCATCTGGCCAGTGAGATGTGGTACCTCAGAGTTGTTTTACTTTGCATTTTTCTAATCACTAGTGATTTAGAGCATTTTTTCATATGCTTATAGATATCTTTAATTTCTACCTCTGAAAATTGCCTGTTCATATCCTTTGACCATTTATCAGTTGGGGAGTGGCTTGTATTCTTATAGATTTGATTCAATTCTTTGTATATTTTAGAAATGAGCCCTTTATCAGAGACACTGGTTGTAAAAATTCTTTCCCAATTTTCCATTTCCCTTTTAATCTTGGTAACATATGCTTTATTTGTACAGAAGCTTTTCAATGTAATGTAATAAAAATGATCTGTTTTGCATTTTATAATGCTCTCTAACTCTTGTTTTGTCATGAACTCTTCCCCTCTCCATAGATCTGACAGGTAAACCATCCCTTGCTCTCCCAGATTGCTTATAGTATCAGCCTTTATACCTAGATCAGCGATTCTTAACCTGTGGGTTGTGACCCCTTTGGGGGTCGAATGACTCTTTCACAGGGGTCACAGGGGTCACCTAAGACCATTGGAAAACACATATTTCCGATGGTCTTTGTAACCGAGACACTGCTCCTCTATCCGTCTCCAGGCAGGTCTGGCCGCATGCAGATACGCCCACATAGGAGTATTAAAGAGGTCACGGCAGTAGGAAGGTTGAGAACCACTGACTGAGATCATGCACCCATTTTGACTTTATTTTATGAAGATGAGTTCTTAACTCCAGGCCTGGCACCCTATCCATTCTACCAGCCCAGAAGCCCATGAAGCATACTAGACTATATTAATAACAAGCAATATAAATTGCATGATTTATGAATAGCATAGAAAAACCTTTTGACAGTACACGCTAAACACTAAAACACTAAAAAGCACAGAAACAAATGGAACTTTTCTTTATATGGCAAGTAGCCTTTTTATAAAACCCAGAGCTAGTTTTATTTATATTTTTTATTTTTAAATTTTTAAGTTTCATATATGCATGTGTATGTACAAATATTTGCATAAGTACATGTGTGTATCTTAATATATATGTGTGTGCACACATACATAGACATATATGCAATATACATACACACATATGAATGGATAAATGCTATAGACCTTTTCAGTAAAGATCAAAGAAAAGTCACGGATGCCCATTTTTGTCATCATGTGATACAATGCTAGTGTGTTCTGAAGAAGAAAAAGTAATGAAGTACAGAAAAAGAATACAATTAGCACTTTGTTTTGCAGATGATACGATAGTTAGAGATTCATCTAAAAATGAATAGTAATCACTCAGAAAAGGAGCAAGATATCAAACATCTATATGAATCATCAGCCTTTCTGTGCATTACCAGTAAAATCCAGCAGAAAGATTTTTAATAAAGACATTTCATTTAAAATAACTACAGAATAAAGGATCTGGGAGACTCCCTTCCAAGACATGAAGAAATTATGTGAATATAATTATAAAACACTTTAGACAGAAGGAGAGCATTCCTGGCGGCTTTGTCATTGTACTTGAAGAACTCTGAGGCCTTTGCATGTGACTTGTAGCTGAAACTTAATGTTGTCTTCCCTGTTAAGAGTAGAAATTCCTGGAGATCATGGACTGTATTTCTTTTTCTTTCAGTCCCCCGTAGTTTACACAGTGCTTTACATATGGTAAATGCTTTTTAATTAATTTTTTATAAAAATAAAAGATAGCAAGTAATTGGAAAGGAATGAATTGTTTTTATATCTATTTTGGTAGAATAAAAATTACAATACTCTTAAGTTAATTTAGAGATTCATTGCCATGCCAGTTGAACTAACAAAAGGTTGCTTTATTGAACTAGGCAAAATAATAACAAAAATCATCAGAGGTTAAAAAAGGTCAAGAATTGGAAGGGAAATAATAAAAAGAAAGGACCTAGCTCTTTCAGATCTCAGGCTATACTACAAAGCACCAATTGTAGAAACAATCTGTTGTTTGCTATTGAGTTGTTTCAGTCATATCTGACTTTTTGTGACCCCATTTGGTATTTTTTTGGGCAAAGGCACTGGAGTGGTTTGCCATTTTCTTCTCCAAGAAATAATTTGGTACTCTTTAAAAGAAATTGATCATTGGAACATGCTAAGTACACAAACTGATAGCCTCGTATTCAGTAAAGCTAAGAACATCAACTTCTGGGGTAAAGACTCACTGTTCTACAAAGACTTCTGGGAAAATTGAAGAGTAGTATGGAAGGAATTAAACTTCAAACAACATTTTACACTGCATACCACAGGAGGTTCCAAATGCGGGGATGCTGGGTAGTGCAGTGAATAGACTCCACTAGCCCTGGAGTCAGGAGGACTGAGTGCAAATCTGTCCTCAGACACTTAACTAGCCTTGTGACCTTGGGCAAGTCACTTAACCCCAATTGTCCTCCTCCAAAAAAGCAAAAAAAAAAAGTTCCAAATAAGGACACAAACTCCATTTAAAAAAAAACCTCTCATTAACAAATCAGAAGAGCAGGGAAATAACCTTTCTCTATATATGGAGAAAATTTCTCAACCAAACAAGGGATAAAACAGGCTTATAGGAGATAAAATAGACATTTTTGATTACAGAAAATTAAAAAGATTTTGCACAAGCAGTATCAATGAAGTCAACTAGAAGATTAATGGGAAAAACTTTTTTACCTTTTTTTTTTAAATGAAAGTCTCAATATGGTGGAAATTGGTTTATGGTAAGAAGTCATTCTCCAGTAGACAAAAAGGTCAAAGGATGCAAACAGGTAAGGATACAAAGAAAGCTAAGCAAGCTATCAAGAACCACATATGCTCCAAATGACAGAGTTAGAGAAATGCAAATTAAAGCAACCTTTGTGCTTTTTACTCATACCTGTCTGCTTGGAAAAGATGACAAAATGAAAAATGACAATTGTTGGAGGGCTTATGGGAAAACCAGAATGCCACTGTGGTATTGCTGATACTATGAATAATTACTTACCATTCTGGAAAGTTGATTTGTAATTATGCTTAAAAAATCATTAAATTGTGCATGCTTTTTGATCCAGTGACTCTGCCTTCTCCCTTTTCCTTCCCCCTGCTACTAGGCCTGTACCTGAAAGAAATATAAAAAATTAGGAAAATGATCTATGTGTACAAAAATATTTATAGCAGCTCTTTTTGTTCTAGCAAAGAACTACCTGGAAACTTAGGGGGTACCCATCAATTAGGGAATAAATTATTATATACAAATGTAATGGAATATTATTATACTAAAAAAAATGACAAAAGGGAAGATTTCAGAAAAACCAGGAATGACTTGTATAAACTGATGCAGAGTGAAAAGTGAGCAGAACCAGAACCAGTCAGTCATCTAATTAAAAAACATTGGGTAAGTGTCTATCATGTGCTAAGCATTGTACTAAATAAAACACTGGGGATTAAAAAAAAAAAAAGTAAAAGACCATTTCTGTTCTCAAAGAGCTCAGAATTTAACAGAAGAGACACCTTCCAAATAATCACATATAAGCAAATGTAAACAGGGTAAATTGGAAGTAATAAACTGAGGGAAGGAGCTAGTATTAAGAGAGATTTATATGCACGTATACAACAACACTGAAAAGAAAAGGAACTCTCAACAATTTAGCAAAACTTTCAACACTATAACTGTAGTTCCAGAGGATCGATAATGCAACATGCTTTCTGCCTTCTGATAGGCGATGAATTCAGGATCCAGAGTAAAACACAAATTTGTTACAAAGACTTTCTTTTTCTGTTCTTTTTTCAGTTTGGGTAGTGAGTGGGAAGGTGAATGGGTATAATAGAAAAAAAAAGAAAAAAAGGTTCATCGAAATTTTTTTTAAATGAACAGGCCAGAAAGAATCATTGAAAAGTAAGATAGTTTTGAAAATAAGATGTTGAATTTGTTATCTATTTAAAAAAGGAAAGCAAGCCATACCTCATAGATATTCACAGTTTAAAATATAATCCTCCTTTTCTATCCTTTGTATGTGGAAATGCTAATTTTATTTAGTGTTTTTATAAAATTCTGAATAAACATTCTTAAAAAAAGATAGCCATTTGATAATAGACAAATGATCAAAGGATCCTAACAGTCAAATTTCAAAGGAAGAAATATGGGATATCAGCAATCATGAAAAAATGCTCCAGATCAGTAATAATAATAATAATAATAATAATAATAATAATAATAATAAGTCCCAACACCCCTGAGGTTTCACTTCACATTATCATATTGACAAAGATCATATAGAAACAAATTGACAATTGTTGGAGGGATTTTGGGAGCTCATGTACACTCATGCATTGTTGTCAGCCTATGATGTGGTCCAGTCATACTGGAAAGTATTTTGGAATTATTCCACAAAAATCCGCAAAATCTTTGCACATCCTTTTACTGAGTGATAGCAGTTTTAGTCTTCTGTCTCAGAGACATCAAAGTCAGAAAGAAGGACCCACATGTACAGAAATATTTGTAGGAGCACTTTTTGTTGTAATTATTGAATTGGAAATAAAGTGGATACCCATTCATTGGGGATTGACTCAACCAATTCTGTTATATGAATCTAATAGAGTTATTGAGTGAGAAGTTGTAAAGGGAACAGATTCAGAGAAATCTGAGAAAGACTTATATTCATTAAAGTAGAGTGAACAGAACCAGAACTGGTTGACTGCAACATTGTAAGGCCAAGTTTGAAAGATACATGAGCTCTTCTCGGTGCAAAGACCAATCATGACTTCAGAGGTGTGCTAATCAGCATCATCTCATGATAGTATATAGGTGCAGATTCTGACATGTTGCATTAAGACACGTTTAGCATCATTTTTTTGGGTTTGATCATACTTATGGGCTACAAGGAATCACTTTTATTTGTGTTTGTATGAGTATTTGCAGGCAGACTGGGAGCTTTGGTAATGATGCAAAAAAAGAATAAAAGAAGAAAAGATGTCCCTGAAGCATTTTTTAAAAGACAGAGGATGGCAGAAGGAATTTCGAAAAAGGACATAGATAACGAGAGCAATGATTGCACTACCATGTTCTATTCGATGTGTACTTGACAAAATTCAGTTTTATGAGCAGTTTTATTTTTCTGTCTTAACTTATCTAAGGAAATGTTCATGCTCGTTGGTAAACTCCATCTAATACCTATTCTCATGTCTCCATTTATCTCACACCCATTGCCTCATCTTCCTTTATCTATACCTACCCCGTCTTATGTCTCTATGTCCTGCTTAACCTTTCTACTGTGCCCTTTGTAACTCCTGTTCAGTAGTTAATATACTTTTCTTCTTTTTTGATCTCTTCATTGGCTCCTTCAGTCATCTTAAATTCATAGACAGCCGTCTCCCTCCATCTGGTACTTTATCCCTAGCCACTTTCTCTAGCGCAGTGGTTCTCAACCTGTGGGTTATGTTCAATGTGTAACAATGAAAATCCATCCTGCAGATCAGATACTTACATTACGATTCACAAAAGCAGCAAAATGACAGTTATGAAGTAGCAACGAAAATCATTTTCTGGTTGGAGGTCACCCCAACCTGAGGAACTGTATTAAGGGGTCGCGGCATTAGGAAGGTTGAGAACCGCTGCTCTAGAGTCTCTTCTGCTCCTGCCCTCTGCCATATAGTCCTGGAGGGGTGGTTAGAATACTGATTGTTCCTCCTTGCCATTTCCCTTTGGCGCCTTCACGCAGCAACTCCTCCTTTGAGGTTTACTTTGTTCAAATTTTTCAGGAAAGTCAGATTTATAAAGTTAGAGCTATGAGGACCTTAAGAAGTCACTGAGTCACACTCTCTCATTTTACAGAGAGGGAAACAGGGGTCCCTAGAGGACGTGTCTGATTTACCCAAAGTCACATAGCTAGGAAATGCCTGAGGCTGGCTTTTTGTCTAGGTATGTGAGATCTGAAGCACAGCACTCTGTCCGCTACATCATACTAAGTAGTCATTATCTGTCTGCCTCTAAGCCGTTCTCTTTTGTTTCTCAAGGAGTTCACCACCTGGATCACAGTCCTTCTTGATAGGCTCCTTCCTGCCTTGTTGAAGGCCGGGTCTCACCAGGTTGGTTTGGTGCCCCAGAATGAAATGAGACATCATATAGTCCGTTTAACAGTGAACAAAATGGAGTTTATTTTGTCAGAGTGGAGTAAGGGTATTTATGAAGGCCTTTTGATTTTGTTGAGCACAGCTTTTCTGTGATTTCATTGGTCATGCTGCCCGTCTATAGTCAAAAACCTTCCCGTCCTGTCTGTTTTTGTGCCCTGGTGACCAGGAAGCTCTTGTCAGTGGCCTCAGTCCTAGTCCCCTGAGCCAGTTAAATTTTGAGGACAGTTTCAATACCTTTAAAAGAAAAACTGTCTTCACCTGCAAGGGGCAGGACCTTAGGCTATTGCTCCCATCGCACACCCTTATCAACAGGAATGAACACTTATTAAGTGCCTCCCGTGTGCCGTACAACGTTATAAATATTACCTCATTGGATCTTTATAACAGCCCTGTAAATGCTGTTATTATCTCCATTTTACAGTTGAGAAAACCGAGGCAGACGGAGATTTGGTGATTTGCCCAGGGGCGTACAAGTAGTCTCTGAAGCTGGATTTGAACTCAAATCTTCCTGACTCCAGGCTTAGCACTTTATCCACTTACAGTGATGCAAAAGGGGAGCAATAGTAGCGTCTGTTTCGTGGGATTGTTGTGAGGACCAAGTGAGATGATGTTTGTAAAGCATTCAGCCCGTGCCTGGCATGGAGCGGGCATAATAAGTGCTTGTTCTAGCCCATGCCTGGCACGGAGTGGGTATAACAAGTGCTTACTTTTCCCTGGTGGTGTTGGCCATGGCAGGTCCTGGTGATGGACGGGTGGGGCTGCCTCCTTAGCCACTTGGTGGCTGTCATGGCCAAACGAGTTCTCCTTGGGCGGAAGGTGGTTGTGATTTGTGGCAAAGGCATCAACATCTTGGGACACTTCTATAGGAACAAGCTGAAATGCCCGGCCTTCCTCCGAAAGCAATGAGCATGAAACCTGCTAGAGGCCCTCACCACTTCCGAGCCCCCAGACACGTTTTCTGGAGGACAGTCAGAGGGACGGTTCCCCACAAGACCAAGCGAGGTCAGGCTGCCTTGGAGCGTCTGAAGGTGTTTGATGGCGTTCCTCCCCCATAGACAAGTGGAAGCGCATGGTTGTCCCAGTTGCTCTCAAAGTTGTCAGACTGAAGCCAACCAGAAAGTTTGCTTATCTGGGGCGCCTGACCCATGAAGTTGGCTGCAAGTATCAGGCAGCAACTGCTACATTGGAAGAGAAGAGGAAGGAGGAAATCAAGATTCATTATAGAAAGAAAAAGAAGCTTACAAAACGACACAAGCATGCTGAGAAGAACGTGGAAGGAAAAATCCACAAATACACCGAGGTGCTGAAGAAGCATGCATGGGCTGCTGGTGTGAGTCCAATAAAGTATTTTCAGCAACTGGAAAAAAAAAGTGCTCGTTCCCTTCCCTTCTCCTTTGTGCCACCCAGCTATGTCTAGGGCTTCAGCATACATTTTGATGTCCCCTCAAAACTCATATCTCTTAATTTCTGAGTTTCTTCAGTTCCAGTTACCAACTCCTGCACTTCACTTCAGCAACACACAGGAATGATCAGTCCATTGACCTTACCATAGTCACAGATTTTTTTCTTTCCTTACCAAGAAAAAAAATTAACTTTCTCTTTAGTTTACATCTCAAAAACTTCTTGATATCATATAGCATTGTCTTCTCCTTTTCCGCAGTTTCTGATCAAGAGGTAACCCTTCTCACTAATGCCATTTCACTAAATGTATTACTTCCTGTCATTTCTTCAACTCTCTATTCTTTACCCTTTGTCCTTCGAGGGCCTTCAATCACTGTCTACTCCCCAGTATCTTTAGCTGGTTCATCATCCATATCATGCCTCCTACCTCTGGGTATGCTTCAGAACTGTCTAGGATCATCTTCTCTTCTTTCTGTACTAGGGATACTTAACCTGCAGTCAGTTGATCAGTTTCAGAGTGGTCCATGATCTTGGATTGGAAAAAAAGAATCTTTATTTTCCAAATAATTAATTTCTTTTGTAATCCTATGTTTTTTGTGTGTAATCATTACTCTGAAAAGGGGACCATAGACTTTGCCTACTTGGTTCTCATCATGAAAAAAAGATTAAGAACCCTTGCTCTACTTTCACACTTGGTGACTTCATCACTTGTCATGGACTTATAGTGAGGGGAGTTGAGGTCTGAGCCTGGGGAGATCAAGATCAAGGGAACCTCTGCTGACAAGGAACACCAGACACAGCTGTTCTGCGAAGAGTGAGGGGGTGCGAACAAACCAGCATATGCTTGGTGAGTGCAGAAGCAGTGGGGCAGAAAGCCCCTAATTGTGGGCACTTATAAGAGGGTGGAGGTTTGGCTTAATTTCAGGCTAGAGGGGGACAGCTGAAGATCTGGGGCAAGAGACACCATTTCCCATATACCAGAGCTAGAGGTGATTACAAATGATTAGGCTATTACCACAAAAATTTCACAGGCAAAGGAGAAAGAATCCAACCTTAGAATAGAGATGACCAGGGTTCGTCTTCAGAGGAGGATATTGAAGTAAAGAAACTCCCAAAGAGTAATGTCAAATGGACATTTGACCAAAAAGAATTCATAGAAAATCTTAAAAATGACTTTAAAAATCAAATGACAGGGATGGCTAGATAGGCACAGTAAAACACTGGCCCTGGAGTCAGGAGGACCAGAGTTCAAATCTGGCCTCAGATACTTAACACATACTAGCTGTATGACCTTGGGCAAGTCACTTAACCGCAATTGCCCTTACTGCCTTTTCCCATCCAAAAAAGTTTTTTTTTAATCAAATGACAGAGATGGAGGAAAAACTAAAAAAGAAAATAAAAATAATCTAAGAAAACCAGGAAAAGTATGAAAGGAAAGTCAGCCAATTAGAAAAGGAGATCCAGAATCTTAAGGAATAAAGTGACACCTTGAAAATTAGAATTGGGCAAAGTGAAGCCAATGAAATTATAAGAGATCAAGAAATGATTAAACAAAATATGAATAATGAACAAATAGAAGAGAAAGTGAAAAATAAGAAAAACAGCAGATTTGGAGAATAGATCAAGAAGAGAAAATATAAAAATAATTGGACTAGCTGAAAGTTACAATCAAAAAAAGAATTTTGATATGGTAATACAAGAAATAATTAAAGAAACTTGTCCTGAAGCATTAGAAGGTGGTGGGAGAAGTAGAAATAGAAAAAAAAAATCCAGTAATTACCACTTAAAAGAGATCCTGTGAGGAAAACTCAGGAATATAATAGTCAAATTCCAGAACCTCTAGCTCAAGGGAAACATATTGAAAGCATGAAGATTAAAACAATTTTGATGGTGCCACAATTAGAGTTACACAGGACCTAGCAGCAGAGACATTAAAGGACCACAGGTCTTAGAAGACAGCATACTGAAGAGCAAAAGAACTGGGACTCAGGCTGAAAATATACCCAGCAAAGTTAAGTATTATCCTGAATTGAAAAAAATGGACATTGGATAAACTCTCAGACTTTCAAGAGTTTGTTTAAAAAAAAAAATCCCACACTTAATAGAAGATTTGACATTCAAGAACCAATAGAAATATTAAGTACCTAACAAAGGCTGATTATAAGGGATCCATATGGACATATGGACAGTTTATTTTTATATATGTAAAATGTATGTCTGAGATTCTTATTGATAACTGGGTAGTTCCTAAGAAAGATTGGGGCAAACCTGTGTGTTATATGAATTTAAAGAACAGCTTAAACAGCTTAACAGAGTAATTATTTTATAAAAACAAAGTGCAAGAGCAAGAATTGATACAGAGGAATTAGATGGGGGAGGAGGGCTAGTAATTCTGGTACCCTACATTCATCAGGAATGGGTTTAAGAGGTAACAATACATATATATTTAGAAGAGTCTAAAAGTCTTCTAAAGTCAGAAGAAATAAAACGGTAGGAGCATGGGGGTGGGAGAAGACAACGGAGGGATCTTTAGAGGGGAGGGTGAGGGAATAGGTAAATATGGGTAGAGAAGGGTGTTTAGATTTATGGGAATGGGTGGATAGGGGAGAGATCCTTGGAGAGGGTTAGGCAAGTCATAATAGGACAAAGTAGTGGGTAAGAGTAAAATAGAAAAGGAAGGAGGGATAGGAAACAGACATGCACTTACATAAAAGCAAAGATCAGGAGTAGAATAAGTTTGGGAAAGTATATGTTTATGTATGTATGTATATATGTATATGTGTATGTAATTATCTATAGCTATAGAGAAACATCTAAACTTTATTGTAGCCTTCTTGGGGGAGGGGTGTTGATGGTGTTGATGGGAGGAAAAAAAAGAACAAAGTAAAAAGTGCACAGCAGAGAACAAAAGAAAACTCACAAAGAAGCGAAGAATATGGACAGTTTTCAGCACAATATTATTTATCATAATATAGGCTTTCTTGAAATGAAAATTTATTATTACGTATTTTGAATCCTCTCATGTTCTGCTATGCATACAGCATGTTTTTTTTTCTTTCTAACTTTCTATTTAAGTTCCAATATTTAGTTTATGGTATGTTTTTGTTTCTTTTCTCTTCTGCATTTGTGTTATGGCATGTGAGTCTAAAATAAAATTTGGAAAAAAAAGGACCCCTGGTCTATATATCCAGCCCTAGCTTCTCTCCTGAGTGCTATTTGTGTATTTCCACCTGTCTGTTGGATATTTCAACCTGGATATCCCATATACAACTCAAAGAAACAATTCATATTTTCCTTTATATCTGCCTTCTGTAATTCCCTGTTTCTGTCAAGAATGCCTTTATCCTTTCACCATGGTTCACAAACTCACCATTACTCTTTATTCCTCCCATTTCCTTGTCCCCTGTATATCTTGTTCAGTAACCAAATCTTGTCGGGTCAGTATTTATCATGTCTCTTGCATTTTTCTCATTTACTCATATGGCTACCACCTACTTCATATCCCTACTACTTTGCATCTGTACTGTTGCAATAGCTTCCTAATTGTTGTCCATGCCACAATGCTTGCCTTACTCTAATTTGTCCTTTATGCAGCTGCCAAGGTAATTTTCCTAAAGCACAGTTTGACAATGCATAGCAGCAAGAATCCTAACATACCCAAGATGGTTGTTAGTACAGGTTCCTTGATCTGCTTTTCTAAAGGAAAGCAACCCCAAAAGGGTTAACAATCTTAGTTTAATCAAACATATGTCATTTGCCTAGTTCAGGGGAAAAAGTCAGCACCCTGAACTTCAGAGAATACAAGCAGAAGTTACATGCAGACAAAAATATAGACAGAGAAACAGACTAACAGACAGAGCTCCCAGCTTTCTGACCATTACATCTATACCTAGAAAGAGAAGCACCAACATCTAGGTTTTCAAAGCCAGGAGGCTCAACAGCTGCCCAGAGTCTCATCAGGCCAATAACACAACTCTTTCCATAAGTGAGCCCCAAAGCAAAAATCTCACATCAGGATATATATATATATATATATATATATAGCCTTCTCCAGGGTCAGAGAACGTTACGGGCCTCGTGACCCACTGCCCACTCACAAAGTAACAGGGTGTGGGCATTCCCCCAAAACAAGCCTCTCACCACTGGCTCCATGTGGCCACATTCAGCCTACTAGGGGGCAGAGTATATTTTCAAATCAGGAAAAGTCCTCAAATTCACTTAAAACTATCAAGGGGCAAGAACGATCTTCAAATTCCCATTACCGTTACACAGTGTCACTTTTCAGCTCACTAAGCTCAGTGGTTCCCTTTTCTCTCTCAGGTAAAATGTAAATAAACGTTCCTTTGTTCAGCCTTCGAAGCTCTTAACCTGACCTCTACCAACCTTTCCAATCCTGTCATACTTTACTCCCCTTTCTGTGCTTTGTGGCCCAGCCAAATGGACCTTGTGGTTCTTCTCCTGATTCTCCATCTCCCTCATCTCACTGCTTTGCATTGACTCGTTCTTATGCCTGGGATGCACTCTGACCCAACCACTACTTCTTAGACTTTTATTTCCTTCAAAATTATGCTTAAGTTACAATTTTTAAATGGTGTCTTCCCTTTTCTCTTCTTACTCCTATGCTATTATTGCCCTCCTGTCCTGAAAACTTATATTTATTTTTGTATGTACTTATTTATGCATGTTTTGTCTCCAGTAGAATGTAAGGTTTTGAGGGCAGAGGCTTTTTTTGTCTTTTCATTTTTGTTTTAGCTCGAAGCAGTTATTTAATAAATTGTTCATTGGTTGAAAGTCATATTATATTTGTGGTTCCTATTGTTCAGAGAAAACAAAGTAGTCATTTAAGATATTGCTATATTTGCTTAACCAATAGGTCAGTAATTGCCCTGAAGCTTAAATGTCCTATTTATTATCCATACGTCTTGTTTATGGAGTTTAGAAACCTGTACCAGAATCTGTAGAGCTTGGATTTGGATGAATTTGATCATTCAAATTGTAGCAACAAGTTTCTTATGGCGATATAGAAAAAATAGGAATAGTAGCTTTTCTAAAATGCGAAAGGGTTTTTCAGTATTCAGTTTCCTAGTTTTGTTTAATTTTGTTTGTGAACTTAATTTATCCAGAAGTCAAAATGAGCTTAGTTTCTAGGTTAAACAGTATGGAATCTCTTGCAGGAGAATACCAATATATATTGAAAATCTTGTAAAGGATTAAATATGGAAAAGTATTTTTGGCATAACTGTAGGGATATAAAAGTAATTGCTTAAAAAAACTTATTTGGCATTTTATTTTTCTTCAGTTACATGTAAAAACAATTTTAAACATTTTTTAAAACTTTGAGTTCTAAATTCTCTCCTTTCTTACCTCTCTCCTTCCCCTCTCCTCCATTGAGAAGGCAGACAATTTGATATAGGCTATACATGTGTAATCATGCAAAACATTTCCATATTAATCATGTTGTGAAAGAAAACACAGACCAAAAAAACCAAACCTCAGGAAAATAAAATTTAAAAAAATATGTGTTTCAATCTGTGTTCAGACACCATCAGTTTTTTCTCTGGGGAAGGATAGCATTTTTCATCATGAGTCCTTCAGAGTTGTCTTGGATCATTGTACTGCTGAGAATAGTCATTCATAACTGATCATCCTACAGTATTGCTTTTACTTTGTACACAGTATGTTTCACTTTGTATCAGCTAATGTAAGTCTTTCCAGGTTTTTCTAGGAACCTCCTGCTCTTTATTTCTAGGTCCTTTTCCTTTCGTTTTTTTTTTAATCTCTTTTAGGACAGAGACCTAGTAGTGGTATTGATGGGTCAAAGGATATGTATCCATAGTTTTATAGTTTTGGGTTATAATTCCAAATTGCTCTGCAGAATAGTTGAATGAGTTTATAACTCCATCAACAGTGCAGTAATGTCTCATGTTTCCCACATCCTCTCCAATATTTGTCATTTACCTTTTCTTTCCCATTAGCAGATCTAATAGGTATGAGAAAGTACCTCAGAATTGTTTTAATTTGCATTTTTCCAATCAGTAGTGAGTTAGAGTACTTTTTCATATGGTTATAGATAGTTTTGATTACTTCATTTGAAAACTGATCATATCTTTTGATCATTTATCAATTGGGGGATGGCTCTTATTTTTATAAACTGGACTCAGTTCTCTATATGTTTGAGAAATGAGGCCTTTATCAGAGAAATTTTCTTCAAAAATTTTTCCCTATGGTTACTGTTGCTAACTGTACTTCCCTCCATCCTGTTCCCGCCATTTATTCTATTCTCTCTCTCCTTTCACCCTCTCTTTGAAAGTGTTTTGCTTCTGACTACTCCCTCCCCCAGTCTGCCCTCCTTTCTGTCACCCCCCAAAGTGATTGATTTTTTTACAACTCTATTTACAAGTTTTGTGTTAGATGTGTACAAATGGTACAGTAGAAATAAAAAAAACTCAATTCATTGAAAAACTCCAGTCTCCAAGGAAAGAACTAATTTTAGGAAAGAAAAGTTTGAATAATAAAACATTTATTCGTCCTGCAAACATTTTCTTAATGTCATTGCACATTAAATTTGATTTAATAAAATATTCTATCCAGGTGATCAAAATGTTTAAATGGTTCAGATTTTCTTGATCCAAAAACAAATTACTAAGAATCAATGAAGCAAAAATCAAAGAGAGGGTAGTTGTAGGTCTTCAAATAAGAGAAATCATTAAAGATGAACATTTTGAAGAATACTTAAATGAAATTGAAGGAAACTATATAAACATATATATTTTTTTGAATGACCAAAACCTTTTTGGAAAACAACAAAGCAGAAAATTACCAAGAAATTGTCTATGATCTTGTCAAAGATCTTTGAAGTTTTAGGATATAACATATCACTCAGGATCCATTTCTTTTATCTTTTTTAGAGAAGGGAAATTAGGGCAATCGGGGTTAAATGGCTTGCTCAAGGTCACATGGCTAGTTGTATGTTATGTGTCTGAGGCCGGATTTGAACTCGGGTCCTCATGACTCCAGGGATGGTGTTCTATTCATTGTGCCACCTAGCTGTCCCACAGGATCCGTTTCTTGGAGTCACATTTGGACTTTTTTCCAGAAAACTTACGTGCCATCACTGTTGAGCATGGCCAATAGCATTTCCATTAAGAAATACTTACTAAATGGTCAAAGGCTATGAACAGGCAGTTTTCAGATGAAGAAATGAAAGCTATCCATAGTCATATGAAAAAATGCTCTAAATCACTATTGATTAGAGAATGCAAATTAAAACAACTTTGAGGTACCACCTCATACCTATCAGATTGGCTAATATGACAGAAAAGGAAAATGATATATGCTGGAGATGTTGGAAAATTGAAACACTAATGCATTGTTAGTGGAGTTGTGAAATGAACCAACCATTCTAAAGAGAATTTTGAATTTTGCCCAGAGGGCAATCAAACTGTCTATCCTTTGATCCAACAATACCACTACTAGGTCTGTATCTTGACAAGATAATAAAAAAAGGGAAAAGGGCCTACATGTACAAAAAATATTTTTGTGGTGGCAAAGAATTGGAAATTGAAGGAATGCCTATCAGTTGGGGAATGGCTGAACAAATTGTGGTATATGAATATGATGGAATACTATTGTGCTTTAAAAAATGGTGAGCAGGCAGAAGGACTTGCATTAACTGATGCTGAGTCAAGAGAACAGACCCAGGAGGACATTGTATGCAGTAACAGCAACACTGGAGGATGATCAACTGTGATAGACTCAGTAACACACTGATCCAAGACAGCTTCAAAAGACTCACGATGGAAAATGCCATCCACATCCAGAGAAAGAACTGGGGAGTCGGAATGCAGATAGAAGCGTATTATTTTTACTTTTTTCTGTTGTTTTTTTTTCTATTTCTTTCACAGTATGGCTAATGTTTTAACATTATGTTTTAACATGATTGCATATCTATAACCTGTGTCAGATTGGTTGCCATCTTTTGATGGGGAGGAGGAAAGAGAGAAAATATTTGGACTCACAATCTTACAAAAATGAATGTTTAAAACTGTTAAATGTAGTTGAAAAAAATAAAATATTACTTTAAAAAAATCCACAATGGAAAATAGTACCAGTGCAAGTGGAGTTGAAGCATGCTGACTGCTTTTGGACACTGAAGAGCAATGTCCCCCTGGCTGAGTGCAAAAGAAATCACCAGTAGTGATTGTCTTAGGTGAGTTTGTTGTTGCTTAATCATTTTTCAGTCATGTCTGACTCTTTGTGATAACTTTTAGGGTTTTCTTGGTAGTGATACTGGAGGGGTTTGGCGTTTCCTTCTTCAGTTCATTTTACAGATGAGGAAACTGAGGCAAACAGGGTTAAGTGACTTGCCCAGGGTCACATAGCTAATGTCTAAGGCTGGAGTTAAACTCAGGTCCTCCTGACTCCAGGCCACCTAGCTGTCCTTTAGGTGAGTTAAGTGATCAAAACTTTGTTTGGCAAAATTGATTTTTAAATGCATAAAATTGTGATTCCAGGGAAAATTGTTGGTGGCGGACAAAACCTGAAATTATACATACAATCAGCACAAAAATATAATTCACCGGGGCGGCTAGGTGGCACAGTGAATAGAGCACCGGCCCTGGAGTCAGGAGTACCTGAGTTCAAATCCGGCCTCAGACACTTAATACAAAAAAAAAAACAAAAAAACTAGCTGTGTGACCTTGGGCAAGTCACTTAACCCCAACTGCCCTCCAAAAAGCAAAAAAATAAAATAAAATATGTTTCACCTATTTTTGTTGTTTTGGCATAAGAATACTTTTTATTGTCCAGTGAATACCAGTATGTGATCCAAGTGAATGCAGGAGACGGAGGGTAGTGTTATTGTCTTAGCTCTTTTTAGAATAAGTATAATTGTATATAAGTATAGTTTAATTTAGGTAGAGTTGGTGGGAGAAACAAAATAATTATTTTTTGTCTGAACTTGTGATTTCATTGGTATGTGGAATCTCCAGTGAGGAAATTCCTTTTACTAAATGCAGATCAACACTTTTTCTGTAACTTAAAGTCGTAGGTAGTTGCTCAGAGCACTGAGATTTGTGATTTTCCCAGGGCTTTACAACTATTCACCTGAGGCAGGACTTGAACACAGTGCTTCTTGTCTTGGCGGCTAGCTGTTGCAATCTGTTACATGACACAACTTCTTCAACAGGATTTATTCAGACAATGGTTGTATGTTTTATGTGTTTTCTCTGTCTGTCATCCTGACTCCCTTTGGTTCCTGCTGCTTGTTCTATAACCTTTTAGCATATTGACAATATAGACATGAAAAAGGAAAAGTTAAAACTTACTGAACTTACATCTAATTGCTAACATG
Organism: Pseudocheirus occidentalis; assembly: GCA_028646575.1. Lineage (NCBI taxonomy): Eukaryota > Metazoa > Chordata > Mammalia > Diprotodontia > Pseudocheiridae > Pseudocheirus > Pseudocheirus occidentalis. The sequence continues at coordinate 207,331,199 of CM053598.1, forward strand.
TAAAATATTTAACAGGGAAGGAAGTCAAAACTGTTGGAAAAAATAGAATGAAGGTGTTTCTCATCTGAATTTTATTGATTCTTGTCTAGTCTTTTCTCTAACTAGATGGCATGAATTTTGAGAATTAGATATATAATTTACTCTCCATGCTGGTGAAACAAGTAATGTGAAAATCAGGTAATTTAAAGTCTTTATCCTTAGATTTGCAATGCATTATTCTGTTCTCACTTCTCTTTCTAATCTCTGTTTTGATCTTCTGTCCTGAATCTCTTATCTACATGTCAGATATTTCCATATTGACGTCCCATAAATGTCTCAAAATCAGCGTGTCAACTCATCTCCTAACTCCCCTGTTTTTGTTGAAGGCTTTTATTCTAGTCACCTGTGTTCCTATCATAGGACCTATCCTCCACTTTTCCTTCTCTCTCGCCCTCCCATTTCTAGTTAGTTGCCAGATATTGTCGATCCAACCTCTACAAAATCCCTTACATCCCCTTCCCTCTCCCTTTCTCTACTTGTAGCATCACTACCACCTTCATTTCATGCTCTCGTTGCTTCTTGCCTGTGCTAATAATATATTAGTGCAGTTGACTTTTTCCCCATTCCTCAAGTACACGTTTCGTTGCGTTCCCCTGCTCAAGACCCTTCAGTGATTCCTTGTGGCTCCTAACAAAAACCACAAACTCCTGTATTGGGCTTTATTGTGAAAGGCCTTCACAGTCGAACTCAAGCCTATGTTTCTATTCTGATTTCCCATCTCTTCTCCACACATACTGTGTGTCTCTCACAGCCAGACCGACCTCTTTGCCATTCCTCATTCATGACATTTCATCTTTTGCCTCTTTGTCTGTGCATAGTGCTCTTCCTTCATTCCTGTTTCCTTGGATTCTTGTCTCCCTTCAAGGCTCAGCTCTAGTGCTTTCTCCAGACCTCAAATAAGCCTTTTCTTATTTTCCCAGTTTCCCACATCCCAGAATTAGTTTGTTTTTGTTTTGTATGTTCTGTATTTATTTGTCTGTATACATTTGTTTTCCCCCAGTAGACTTTAAGCTCTTAGAGGGTAAGGTCTGTCTCATTTTTGTATCTAGTACATTTAAGAAGCACTTAGTAACTCTTTTTGTTTTGTAATTATTTTTCTCATTTCTGAGACTTGCCTTCCTATTTTGTCATCTATAAGCTAATATTAAAATTAGTTTGGATTCTCTATGTATACATTATTTGAACAGTAAGGAATATACTATAATAGGAACAAACAAGATTTTACTCTGATATCATGTGTGATGTTGCTGATGTAGGTAATTCCTGGTTAGGAAATTCCCTCCACTAGTGTAGATGTGCAGAATTTACTGTCTTATCCATAGCTTATGTCTTACTCCTGAGAGCTAAGACTTGAACCCAAATTCAAGTGAATTGCCAAAGTGGACTCGAGTAGTAAGGGCCTGACAGTTTAGATTTGGGGAAGATACTGGCCTATTTACATTTGTACTGAATATGAATTGTTCCACATACCTACCAGCAACTATAGTTTGCCTGGCTTGGTCTTTGACCTTACTGTGATGTTGGCTTTCCATATGCCAGGCTGCCTCTCTATATAGACATTTGTATAGGCCACTTGTGGTGTGTGTGTGTGTGTGTGTGTGTGTGTGTGTGTGTGTGTGTGTGTGTATACACCTTCCGCCTCAGTTATAATTAATCAATTTTTTTCCTAGCATTTGTAGGGCACATATCTTTTAAATTCTCATAATGGAAAAAAAACCATCTGTTATACATTTTCTGTAATGGTATGAACCACACTCCCTCAATTCTATATAAGCCTCTTGAGATTTTATGGCATCTTCAACCCAAGGGTTTTACAGATTTTATAATTTGACTGATTTTGTGGCACATTATCTATTGCTTTCCCAGAAGAGTGGAAGCTTAAATAATTTACTTGGAGTTACCAATAGTTCAGATATTTGATGGACAGGAGCTATTGACCAAAATGAGGCAGAATTATCATCTGAATCATTGATTCTTGCCATTCCTTTCCAGTTCATAACTCACAGTCTCAAAAATGGAGATGAAAAGAAGGTTAGAGATCATCCACAGTGGTGTGGAAATTACTTGGAACAAACAATATTTTTGATAATGGTTTTGATTTGTGGTATCATTGGTCAAGCATATGTGCTACTACAGACAGTGTGCTGATTCATTATGTCTGATCTTGACCAAATGAAAGTAGATCGAGCTGTTTTTTTCCCCCCCATTTTGGGTTATTTCCTTCTCCTAGGAAGGAGTGCAGGATTTTTTGCCATAATATGTGTTTAGTTGCTATTTTTTGTTATGTTTTAACTTTGGCTTTTAAGAATAGATCTCACTTGGCCAGATTAACTGAAGAGGAAATAAATTGCTTAAATAACCCCATCTCGGAAAAAGAAATTGAACAAGCCATCAGTGAACTTCCTAGGAAATAATCTCCAGGGCCAGACGGATTTACTAGTGAATTCTATCAAGCATTTAAAGAACAACTGATTCCACTACTTTTTAAAATGTTTGGAAAAATTGGTGAAGAAGGAGTCCTACCAAATTCTTTTTATGACACAAATATGGTATGATACCCAAATCAGGAAGAGACAAAACAGAGAATGAAAATTATAGACCAATTTCCCTCATGAATATAGATGCAAAAATTTTAAATAAAACATTAGCAAAAAGACTACAGCAGCTTAACACAAGAATAACTTAACACTTTGATCAGGTAGGATTTATTCCAGGAATGCAAGGATGGTTCAGTATTAGGAAAACTATTAGTATAATTGATCATATATATGAACACTAAAACTAGCAGAAACCATATGATTATCTCAATAGATGCAGAAAAGGCTTTTGACAAAATACAACATCCATTTCTATTAAAACCACTAGAAAATATAGGAAAAAATGGAGTTTTCTTTAAAATAATAGGTAGCATCGACTTAAAACCATCAGCAGGTATTATATGTAATGGGGATAAGCTAGAAGCATTTCCAATAAGATCAAGGCTGAAACAAGGATGCCCACTATCACCCCACTTATTCAATCTGGTACTAGAAATGTTAGCAGTAGCAATTAGAGAAGAAAAAGAAATCAAAGGAGTCAAATTAGGCAAAGAAGCTATCACTCTTTGCAGATGATATGATGATATATTTGGAGAATCCTAGAGAATCAAGTAAAAAACTACTTGAGACAATAAATAAATTTGGCAAAGTTGCAGGATATAAAATAAACCTTGGCATTCCTATATATTTCCAATGAAGTCCAACAGCAAGAGATAGTAAGAGAAATCCCATTTAAAATTGCTGTAGATATTATAAAATATTTGGGAATCTACCTGCCAAAATAAACCCAGGACTTATATGAACACAGTTACAAAACACTTTTCACACAAATAAAGTCAAATCTAACTGATTGGAAAACCATCAATTGCCTGTGTCTGGGTCAAGCTAATATAATAAAAATGTCAATTTTACCTAAATTAAATTACATATTTAGTGCCATACCAATCAGTCCACCAAAAAATTATTTTATGGAGCTAGAAAAAATAGTAACAAAATTCATTTGGAAGAACAAAAGGTCCAGAACATCAAGGGAATTAATGAAGAGAAACACTAGGGAAGGTGGCCTAATTGTACCAGATTTCAATCTGTATTACAAAGCAGCAGTCATCAAAACTACTTGGTACTGGCTGAGGAATAGAGTAGTAGGTCAGTGGAATAGTTTGAGTACAGGAAACTCAGCAACCAATGACTATAGTAATCCACTGTTTGATAAACCCAAAGACCCCAGTTTTGGGGATAAGAACTCACTATTTGACAAAAACTGCTGGGAAAACCAAAATATAGTATGGCAGAAACTGGGCACAGACCATTATCTAACACTATACCAAAATCAAGTCTAAATGAGTGCACAGTCTAGGTATAAAGTCTGATACTGTAAGCAATCTGGGAAAGCAAGGAGTAGTTTACCTGTCAGACTAATGGAGTAGGGAAGACTTTATGACCAAAGAGTTAGAGAGCATTATAAAATGTAAAATGGATAATCTTGATTACATTACATTGAAAAGTTTCTGTACAAACAAAGCCAGTGTAACCAAGATTAAGAGGGAAGTGGGAAACTGAGAAAGAATTTTTACAACCAGTATCTGATAAAGGCCTCATTTCTAAAATATACAGGGAACTCAGTCAAATCTATTAGAATACAAGTCATTCCCCAGTTGACAAATGGTCAAAGGATATGAACAGGCAATTTTCAGAGGTAGAAATTAAAGATATCTATAAGTATATGAAAAAATGCTCTAAATCACTAGTGATTAGAGAAATGCAAATCAGAACCACTCTGAGGTACCACATCTCACCGGTCAGATTGCCTAAGATGACAAAACAGGGAAATGACAAATGCTGGAGAGGATGTGGAAAAATTTGAACACTAATGCATTGTTGGTGGAGCTGTGAACTGATCCAGCCATTCTGGAGAGCAATCTGGACCTATGCCCAAAGGGCTATAAATAATTGTATACCCTTTGACCCAGCAATACCACTTCTAGGGTTGTATACCAAAGAGATCATGGAAGTAGGAGGAAGACCCATACATACAAAAATATTTATTGCAGTTCTCTTTGTGGTGGCAAAGAATTGGAAATTAAGGGGATGCCCATCAATTGGGGAATGGTTGAACAAATTGTGGTATATGAATATAATGGAATACTATTGTGCTATAAGAAATGAGGAGTAGATGGACTTCATAATAACCTGGAGAGACTTATATAAAGTGATGCTGAGTGAGAAGAGCAGAACTAGGAGAAATCTGTACACAGTTATAGACACAGTATATGTGTGATGACTGACTTTGATAGACTAAACTCTTCTCAGCAATGCAACATTATAAGACAACTCTAAAAGACTCATGATGGAAGGAGATGCCTACATTCAGAGAAAGAGCTAGAAAGAACAGAGTTTGAATGCAGACTGAAGGAAACTACCTGCTCTCTTTCTTTCTCTTGTTTGGTTTTGTTTCCTCTTTCCCATTGTTCATTCCACCCATTACAATCCTTCTTTATAATTTTGACTAATGTCTAATGTGAAAGTATTTGCAGATCCTGTACTTGATTGCAAGCTGCTATGGGGGGATGCAGGAAAGGGAGGGAAAGAATATTTGGAACTCAAGGACTTGTGGAACTGAATCTTGTAAACTAAAAGTAAACAAACAAATTAATTAAAATGAAAAAAATTTAATTAAAAAAAGAAGAGATATCACTTCAGAGAAAGTGCAAAAGTTCTAACAATCAAAAATATCCTTTGTTGATAATTAGAAGTATTTAGGCAGTTGTTGGTATGGGATAATCAAACATTTCAAGTCCTCAGTGAAACAGGATCAGTACCATTGAAGCATAGAGGAAAGTGTGATTGAAAATGAAAATACCAAGAACCAATAAACAGTCGCTATAAAAGCCTATTTAAATCTCAAAAAATAAGCAAAGATTTTTAGTTGAACCAGAAAATAAATGAGCTGTTAATGATTTTTCTACAGTTGAGCCTAAGCTTCTTAGAGTTAGAAAAAACTGAGAAGACCAGGTAAAAATAACAATAACAAAAAAACTTGTTAACCATTTCTATGAATAAACAAACTTTCCTTGGGCAAGACAGTACAAAGAATGAAGTACCAAACCTTGAAGTCCAGGTGACTCTATAAGCTATAGGAATCACTCACCAAAAAATATTTTGGGAATGTAGCACTTCTAAAGGACTTTGAAGTTTTATCCTCATTGGGAAATGATGAACTCGGAAAAAAACATTGATACTCTTAGGAAGCAGAATTGTTCTAGAATTCCATAAATTCCCAAAATAAAATGGAATCAGTATTTCTTTTTTTTTTTTGCTTTTTTTTTTTTTGGAGGGCAATTGGGATTAAGTGACTTGCCCAAGGTCACACGGCTAGTTTTTTTTTTGTGTTAAGTGTCTGAGGCCAGATTTGAACTCAGGTAGTCCTGACTTCAGGGCCGGTGCTCTATTCACTGCGCTACCTAGCCGCCCCTGGAATCAGTATTTCAACATGGCTTTGCCACATTTATGAAAGGTGAAGGAATTTATCCATTACAGAAACTTGTTTCAGTAGTCTGGGAGCTTTCTGGCTTCACATCTTGTTTTAAAAAAAGAAAAACCTATCGGCTATAATTAAAGCTAGACTATGAAAAATGGACTGTTTGTCAAAGGTATATTTACTATATCCAGTGTGATGAAAATGTGGTTTTGTGAATAATTAAAGAATATGTCAAACTTTTGTTAACTCAGTGCCAAATCATGTGAAACAAATGACCGTAGCAAAAGGAGGACATAATGCATATTTTAAAGATGTAAAAAATAAGATTTATTGTCTCAGTAAATTTAATTTATTTTTGTCAGTTAATTTGCACCTCACTATAAACTAATTCCTTTATTTTCTAGAATCAAGATGATGGAAATCACTTTTCAATCCTTTTGTAGATTAAACTTTTGAATATATTGTAGGGTAAACATTACTTACTGAGGTCTAAGTATCTGAGTTCAGATTTGAGTTGATGCTTGCTAACTGTGTGACCTTGGGCAAGAGGCTTAATCTCCCTGAGCCCAAGTTTCCTTAACTGTAAAAATAAGGAGGTAGTGTAGATGTCCACTGGGTCCTTTATGCTCTCTCTGTGCAGCTGCCAAAGTTATTTTCCTAAAGCCAAGTCTGACCATATCAGCTCCCTCTTCCCCCACTACATTAAATAATAATAGTACCATTTGCTTTAAGGTTTACCAGACTCTTTACAAATAAATCATATTACCTTCAACAACAGTCCTGAGGGGTGGGTATTTTTATTCCCATTTTACAGCTAAGGAAACCAAGACTGAGAGAAGTTAAACGACTTGTCCTGGGTCATACAGCTAGTAAGTGTCTGAAGCTGAATTGGACTCCAGGTCGAGCACTCTACCCACTGTGTCAACCACAGGACACAAAATATCATTCCATAGTATCATGATTACTTTGTCATTGTGTTTTATATCTAACAGTAGGTGTTATTTCTTTTTTACAACAATACTCCAAAGAGTAATTGGTCAGTACTGAATATACTGCCTTTGATAGCTAGAATGAAGTTGAGTGGTTCATTTTTTTTTGGAGGGCACTTGGGGTTAAGTGACTTGCCCAAGGTTACAAGGCTAGTTTTTGTGTTAAGTGTCTGAGGCTGGATTTGAACTCAGGTCCTCCTGACTCCAGGGCCAGTGCTCTATTAACTGTGCCATCTAGCTGCCCCACTTCATTCTTTTCTTAATAAACATTTATATTTATTACACTCTGTGTGAATAGACACTGGGAGAGGTGGAGCCATTACTAGGACATGGTTCCTCCCTTCAGGGAGCTTACAACTTAGTAGGAATGATTAGGTGTGTGTGTAGATAAATAATGTAGAAATAAAGATTACAACTTGTACCAAGTAGACATGTTAATTTGGTAGACTGTATTTGTCTTTTAGTAGGTGATTTTTTAACTTATTTCATAATTTGTTAAATTGCAACATGAATAAGTTGGGAATGCAAATTGCTAATGCCTTAGCTTCTTGTTGATTTTTAAAGTGCACAGACTAGCGAGTGTCAGATAGATTTGTTCAGGAGATGATGATAGGACAAAATTCAGGATTTGTTTAAAAAGCACAAACAATGCTAGTGTTTACATACTTGTGTTCTTTGTTAGTTTTTTATAAACTTTCTTTCCTATGTGACCTTTTCTCTTAAAGTCTTAGTTCTCATAGTTTTGGTAAACTTGCAAAACTTTACTAGCTTTACTAGTTTACTCAGACTTTACTAAGCATATCTTAGTAAGATATAATCTCTTTTAGTTCTCATAGTCTTAGTAAAACTTGAGTTATGTTAAAACCATTTTAAAAAATTGAATTTAGACTTTGTAAAAATTTTTAAAGGGAGCCAGATTAATTGTATTTGTTCCTGAAAAAAACAGAGATCTAAATTTGGTAGTGAATAATGTATTCATAAAAAATGAGTTTCATACTCAAGATGAAGTAAAAACAATGAATTTGGTTAGCTGGATGTGTATGGAATCAGACAAAGATGATGTAGAAGCTGGATTTCTTTTGTTGGACTGATCTTTATTGATATTTTAAATGTTTTTTGCTATGTTAAGGCTTTATAAAGAACGATTAAGTCAAGTGGATGCCAAGCTACAAGAAGTAATAGCTGGGAAGGCGCCAGAATATTTGGAACCGCTGGCAACTTTGCAAGAAAACATGCAAATCCGAACAAAAGTAGCAGGTAGGAATATGAAAAATTCATTTCTACTTAATTTGCACTTGAGGGATACTTATAAAATGGATGTATTTTATTGTTAGTAATGTTACTGAAAGATCAAATGCATCTTTACTTTGACCACAACATGTTCTTTTCATTGTTAATAAACATTATTTTGTTAAGCACCTGCTATGTGTTTACCTTCTGCAGTTGCTGTGGGAAATATCTATAAGGAACCCACAAGGAGTCCATGCTTTTAGAAGGAGAAGATTTATTCGTGTGAAAATAATTTAAGAACAAAACACTTTATGCAGTGGGACTTAAGGATACACGGCAGGTATCCTTCCAAAGTTTAACTTTCTGTTAGCAAATCACAAAGTCATATGAATATCCAAATTGAATTTAACAAATATTTATTAAGTATCTGCTATATGTATCTTCATGCCATTTACCCACTACTTTATTTTCTGTCTTGTAATTTTCGTTGGTAGAAGGACTATGCCCACTAAAGGAAAAGCAGATCCTTGGTATATCATGTATATACGGGTATATACTGTGTCTTAGTATGCTTCTTATAGTAGATTTCAAAGGTAAACATACAGGTAACACCAACTATGCCAGGTATCAAACAGGAGACACAGGAGAGCTGCTAGCAGGTGTTCCAGCACAGTTTCACTCCTGATCCGAGCAGACAGGAAGACAGGAATGGAGCCATAATTGGGTTAAATAAACTTACTTTATTCTAGTCTAGTCTTCTCAAGAGGTAGTTGCTGATAACAGGAGTGCCATCTCCTATAGCTTCCCTGCAACTGTTTTCACCGGATGGGTGAGAATATAGTAGGAGCTCCTACAACTACCGCAGGTTCCCTGAGCTTTAGTTGAGGCAAACACACATAGACATGCCCCCGAGCCTTGATGGGGGCCAATCAAGGCATGTACAGCATCACACTGTCATATTCCCTATAGACTCCCTGCTTAAGTCTCATTGGGGGCTGATTGAGGCAGGTAAATGCATTACCCAAATCCCCACTTACTGACCAGTGCCCAATTGATTTATAGGGCAACAGAGAGAGAAGGCATCTTGTCAACATTAAGTTCACAAGTTTACATTACCTCACTGTTACATCTCACTGCACAGTCACAGTGGGTATTTACCAGCTGAACTAAAATGTTTACGTTATTTAACATTATGTAATGCTGTGCAGGTGTGGTAGAGATGTTAAAAACCATGACCTGAGAACTAGAGATCATTATAGCCATGGATCCTAGGAGCTAGTATATTAAAAAGAAAAACAAAAATCCACCTTATACACATAAAAATCCACCTTACATACATAGTAACATTTCTCTAAGGCAGTGGTTCTTCATCCTGTGGATCGCAACCTCTTCGGGGGTCAAACAACTCGTTCACAGGGGTTACAGGGGTTGCCTAAGACCGTGGGAAAACACATATTTCTGATGGTCTTAGGAACTGAGATACCGTTCCTCTATTTGTCTCTGCCCACATACAGATATGCCCACACATGAGTATTAAAGGGTCACAGCATTAGGAAGGTTGAGAACCACTGCTCTAAGGCATCAGTGGGCTTTTCCAGTAATTTTGGCTGCTGCTTTGATTTATTGAACAGTATATGATCAAAGCATTGCTTGATCTCTGGACTCTTTTATCTTATCACCACTGCTCATGTTTTGTCAGATTCCAGCCTTGGAATATTCTTGTGCTGCAGAATGGAGCTAGTGGAAATCATACAGCCTTGCTGATTAGGTTTACTACAAATCTAATCTTACCTAGGCCCTCACTGCAGCAAGGCAGTCCATTGATGCCTCCCTAATTGCTTCTCTATCGTAGTCACCACAACAACTAGCTGAAGCCAGCTCTCTGCTCTTGTACCATTTCCTTCAAACGTCCTGTCTCCTCCCAGCTAAGAATTTGATCGTACCTCTTACTTCACTGGGAAATCAAGGCTATTCCCTGTGAGCTCCCTCTTCTCTTCTCACTCCACAACTCCTTGACAGAATCCTTTACTTTGCTTCTGTATTTCACCCAGTGATGAAAAACTAGCTCCTCTATACATATCCCTCTGTCTTTTTCAGGAGATTGGCATCTCTATCATCCCATCTCTCCCGATTATCTTTAATCTCTCTCTGTCTACTTGTTCCTTCCCAGCTTCCAACACACCTGTCCAACTTTGTCCTGTCATGAAAAAGCCCTCGTTAGATCTGACTGTTCCTGCAACCTCTTATCCGGTGTCTCTCCTCCTTTCCTTAGCCAAACTCCTTTAAATAGTGATCTGTGCCTGTTCCCTCCACTTCCTCTTTTGTCATTCTCTTCTAAAAACCTTTCAATCTATCTTCTAACAACATCGCTCAGCTGAAACTATTCTCCAAAGTCAGCAGTCTCTTCCCAACCTAATGGCTTTTTCTCAGTCAGCAAACATTCATTAAATATATATGGTTTGCCATGTACTGTGCTAGGTACTGGGGCTAAAAAGACAAAAATGCATGTTCATGCTCTCAGGCACTCAGTCCTTATTCTGCTTGACTTCTCTGTCAACAGAATATTCTTTGTTGACCACTTTCTACTCCTGGATGCTCTTATTTCCTTGGACTTTTCATGACATTTATCTTTCTTGATCCTTCTCTTAACTTTTTGACTTCCTCTCTGCCTCCTTTCCTGGATCAGCATCCATGTCACACTTCCTGAATATGCCCCAGTGACTGTCCTAAGTAATTTTCTCTTTTCTTTCTGTGTTCTCTTAATTGTTGACCTTATAAGTTTCCATGGGTTCAGTTATCATCTATGTGTAGATGACTTCCAGATCTCTCTACACAATCCTAATATCTCTCCTGAATTACAGTCTTGCATCATCATTAACAATCTATTAGACTTTTTGAACCAGCTGTCCTGAATATATTAATATTGTTAATATTAATATATTAAACTCAATATGTTTAAAAACAGCTTGTTATTTTCCCCCCTCCCCCCAAACCCTCTCCTATTCTGAACTAACCTTTTGGAAACCTAGGTTTGCAGCCTTGGTATCATGCCTGCCTCTTTAGTGTTCTTCACGTACCCAAACATTGGCCAAATCTTATTATTTCCATAGGTACAGTATTTCTTGAATCCATCTTGTTATTTTCATTCACACTGCCAAACACCCCGGTTAAGCAACTTGTCACCTAGACTCCCAGGGCAATAGCTCCCTCATCTTTCTCTCTCCCTCACACTTCTCTCCACTTGTAATCCATCCCCAAAGGTGTTGCCAAAGTGAGCTCCCAACAACGGAAGTCTGACTGTGTCATCATCTCCTATTCGTTTAAGTCCATAGGCTCAGTATTACCCCCAGGACCAAATATGAGCTCCTCTGCTTGCCATTTAAAGCCCTTTTAACCTGCTCTGTTTTACCTTGCTAGTCTTATCGCTTGTTGTCTTTGCACTAGTTACACCTCATGCCTAGGATGCTCTTCCTCCTCCTCTTTCTTACCTTCTTAGAGTCCCTGGTTTCCTTTAAGACTCAACTTAGGTGCCATCTTCTACATGGAACCTTTCCTAGTCCCCCCACTGCTAATTCTTTATCCCCACAAGATGAGCTTTTCTCTGTCCTGCCACCTGGTACAGTGCCCAGCACCCAGGTATAGATAAATGCTTATTAACTGACAAGTATATTTAGCACATTGACTAGGATCCTGTTTTAAAGCCAGTCATTTGTTCAAATCAGCTTTCTTGCAATGCTCAGTCATCTATGCCAATAAGTAAATGACAGCGTCTTGATTTTTAACAAATACATTTACATTTCAAGTTTGTATTTGCAATAAGATCCAGCCTCAGTCAGTATTTTAACAATAGTCACTGTTATGACTGGTGTTGATGCAGTACTTTGAAGTTTGTTAGTTGCATTCTTACATTTGACCTTCTCCATAAGCCTGTGTGTGTGTGGGGGGGGGTACTTGACACCTTGTGCTTGTTACAGATAAGGAAGTTGAGGTGTAGAGAGGGGAAACTTTTGCTGCTCTCACCACTGCTAAGTGCTGGAGGCAAGATCTGAACTTTCCATCTTCCTTAGTCTAAGTGCCGCATTCTCTTCGGAATTCTTTCTTCATATCTCTTGCATCTTCAAGCACACATCTGACCATGTCATGTCCTTTTTCAATAAATTCTAGTTGTTCCTTATTATTTCTGGGATCAAATACAAACTCCGTTTTGTGTTCCAACTTATCTGAAAGCATATTGTATATTACATTCCTTGGCTCATTATGATTTCCCTTAACTGGTCTTGGTCTCATTCTCATGACATTCTGACTCTTCATACCTTTGCATAGACTTTTTTCCCCATGGTTCAGATATGCTTGGTCCTTACCTATTATGGTTAATGTCCTGGTTTCCCGATTTCCTCATCTATTTAATTTGGTTTCTTTGAAAATTTAGCTGAAGAACAGAAAAGAGCCTCTACATGAGGCTAATCCTCCCATCTGATAATGCCTTCCTCACCAAAATAACTTGTATTTCTTTTCTATAGTTTTATTCAGGATATCCTAAAAGTCTTAATGCTTTTCTGAGTAGTGGCTTACTTCAGTAGAATGTAAATTCCTTAGGGTCAAAGTGTTGTTTTGTTTTTGTCTTTTTTTTTTCTTTGTCATAGTATTTACCACAGGGTAGTGGTAATATGTTCTTATTAATTGATTGATTTTTACACCACATACTTATAATGAAAGCATTTTGATTATAGCATTTCTTATAGGACTTTAAGGAAAAAATGATTACTGTGTGAGATGAAAGAGTTCAGAGTCTGAGTCTGAGATCAGAAAAGGTCTTTATTCTTTCTTATGAGAAAGGACCCTACTCCTGTCACTCAAATGGCGACTGCCAGGGAGAGAGCAACATGTGGAAGCAAGCCCATGGTTCTATACCCCCTAATGCAGAAACCCCAACCCGCAATTGGCCTTCACTTCTATTGGTTGGGAGGCCAGCTGACAATCTAAGCATGGTAATCTATCTCAGAAACAAAGGACATAGAAACACGTGGGTGTCCAGTACAAGGCCAGGAAAGCAGTTTTGTCCTGAATTGGCATATCTTGTGTTGAGGTGGCACTGGGGAGGGTCTCCATTGCTCTAAGTCCCAGAGTCCTGTGAGGTCAGGTGACTTCTCAACTTAGGCCTAGTGGATGCTGAAGCCACTCTAAATTTGATTTTTCAGAATGGGGAAAATTCACTGCAAGTTATCCCTCACATTACTTTTCTAAAATTTTAGGATTTCAAAGTTGGAAAGGACTCTTGAGACCATTCATGTGCAAACACTGAGTAAAGGGGAAGATACCACCTCTTGAGGCTTCCCAAGTATAGCACTTTATGCTTATCTTCATTAAATTTTATCTTTTTAGATGTGATTCCTCATTCTAAACCTGTCCCAACTCTTTTGGATCTTGACTCTGTTATCTGTAATATTCTGTAGTTTAAAGAATTGGGAACAAGGCAGAATCTTCAAAGTATATTATTTCAAATGAATTGTGAACATTTTAAAAAGGAAGTATGTGGAACACTGACTGTAAACTACATGACTTCATCAAGAAGAAAGAAATTCCATACAACACATAGCAAAACAAAAAGATTATGTTATATGAGACTGAATCTATATTTCACATTGATTGCCTTAAAAATGTATATGATAAATTCTACATATTACTTTCAAAACTGATCTACTTGCTTTCCTGGTTCTGCTTACTTCACTTTGAGTCAGTTCATGTTTCAGGCTTCTCTGAAAGTTTCTATTTCATCATTCCTCATGGTACAGTAATATTAAGTGTCTACCTGTGTGTCTTTGGTATCTATTTTAGTTCTTGGTATTTTCTTTTAATGGAAAAATAAAATCAGCTGTCACACTCTCCCAAGTGTTTACCCTGTGTCATTTTCTAAAAGCAAGAATCTTTTAGGGAAATGAGCACAAAATAAGCTATTGCTTAAATAACCATAGAACTTTTGTTTGATTGTAGGAATCTATAGAGAACTCTGCTTAGAATCAGTAAAGAACAAATATGAATGTGAAATCCAAGCTTCTCGCCAGCATTGTGAGGTAATGGAAATTTGTTTAATGTTAAACTACTTTTATTCAGGCCAATATTAATTCGTTGATTTTTGAAAGTCTGTGAAACAAATTGTATAGTACTTGAAATCATCACTTTTATATTAGTACATAATAGAACTATAAAAAGTGGAGTGAATGAAGTTAAAGTAAGGACTATGGAAAGAAGTTAAGAATTATAATTTTAGAATTTTTATGGCATGATTATAAAATTATATTAAATCATTCAATATCACTGAAAATCTTGGTTTAATTTATGTAAAATAAGAAGTTCATACTTAGAAGCATAGAGTATATTGAACTCCCTCATACTTTCCTTTTCTTTGGCTCTATGCATATGTGTAAACATTATAATTATCTGTCTGATTAGATAAAATAATCTGTCCTTCCTAGCCTGTTATCTTGTTCTGTTATATCCTATTATTTTCATTTACTTTAGTACTTGGGTGGATCAGTCATCTCTACTGGAGGGAATCTTCACATTGATGATGAGACCAAACCCCATCAATGCTTTCTGACATCCCATATAACTTTTGTCTAATATAAATCCTCCATAGGAGGATCCCCCAGACTTTCTGGGGGCTGCCTCTAGATGTCTGACATTATGTGGGTACCATCAGAATAGAAGAGTTATTCAGAGTTTATCAAACTTTGCTCTTATTACACGGATGGATCACTCCATTTCAGTTGGACTCTTCTGATATCTTCTATGCCCCTTCTCTCACACGTTTTGTCTTTGGTAATATGTTGTAGTTTTGTGAGTACAAGTCTAAGTGCGGAGAGGTTCTATATGCTGTTATCTGTGTGTCGGCCATTTGACGAGGATTCTTTTGTCATCAGAACCCATAAAGCAGAGAAGAACTCCTTCCTACTGAATACCTTTGCATTTCTTTTTGAGTGACCTACAACTTTAATCATTTGAAAATTTTGCTGTCTTGTGACTCTTAGTCATACAGTATTGCTGGCAAAGTTTTGATGTTGTTTTTAGGAAGAAGCATAAATTCATTAAAAATATTGAGAAGTTTCCCACAGATAGTCTTGCCCAATTACTTGTTATATCCAGCTCCTTTCCTGTCTGGAGTATCCAAGAAATATGTGCTATTGGACAGGCTCTGTAGATTGTACATACGACTGTGTATCAGAATTTGAAGAAAGAAAGAAAGAGGGAGCATATCTTAAACTCTGTGCCAGGTGCTGTGCTAAGTAAGCACTAGAGATTCAAATGCAAAACAGAAAAGTACTCTGTGCTGACAAGAAAGATAGCACGTAGAAAGAAGTAGTGTTCAGAGGGATCTTTTAGATTAGGAAATCTTTGGTATTGCGGATGGAGCCATGCAGCAATATATTGACATGATCCTTCCAGAAATGGGAATGGTGACTTGATTAATGCCCACAAAGGTAGGAAGTGGAAAAAGGGAGAGGGCACAGAGGTAAGCAGTTTGGACAGAAAATGAGAGAGCTAGATTTGGGCTAGTTTATGTAAACTTTCATAAATCAGAGTTTACACTGATCTAATAAGCTGGAGGATGGTACCATGGAAGCAAGATGCATGGGGAAACGTTCTGAATATATATGATGATATGGCATTCTTAAGTCACTTGTTTTTCCTCTGTAGATATGCCGAACTTTTTTTTTTCATTTTGTTAATTTTTTAAATTTTATTTTATTTTTCCCTAGTTAAATGTAAAACAGCTTTTCATTTTTAAAACATTTAAGTTCCAGATTCTCTCCCTTCCTCCCTTCTCAACCCTTCCCCTCATTGAGAAGGCAATCAATTTGATGTTATATGCGTGTAGTCATGCAGAACATCCATAATAGTCGTGTTATGAAAGATAACAGACAAAAAAGCCCTCAGGAAAAACAAAGTTTAAAAATTATGCTTCACTCTGTATTCAGACACCATCAGTTCTTTCTCTGGGGATGGATGGCGTTTGTCATTGTAAGTCCTACAGCGTGGTCATGGATCATTGCATTGTTGAGAATAGCTAAAAATTGCATAGCTGACCCTCTTACAGTATTCTTTTTACTTTGTACACAGTACATTCACTTTGCATGAGCCCATGCAAGTGTTTCCAGGGTTTTGAAGAGCATTCTGCTCATCATTCATTTTAGTGCAAGAGTATTTGATCATAATCATATACCACCACTTGTTTAGCCATTCCCCAATTGATGGGTGTCCCCTCAATTTCTAATTCTTTGCCACCAGAAGAGAGCTGCTTTAAATATTTTGGTACATACACGTCCTTTTCCTTTTTATCTCTTTTAGTCTCCAAGCCTAGTAGTGATATTGCTAGGTCAAAAGGTATGCATGGTTTTGTAGACCTTGGGGTATAGTTTCAGAGGGCTCTACAAAATGGTTGAATCAGTTCACAACTCATCTCATTTTTCCCACGTTGCCTCCAACATTTGTCCTTTACCTTTTCTGTCCTATTAGCCAGTCTTAATAGGTTTGAGGTAGTACCTCAGAATTGCTTAATTTGTGTTTCTCTAATCAGTAGTGACTTAGAGTATTTTTTCATATGGATATAGATAGTGTTGATTATTTCATCAGAAAGCTGATTGGATCTTTTGATCATTTATCAGCTGGGGAATGGCTTTTATTTTTATAAATTTGACTCAGTTCTCCATACGTTTGAGAAATGAGACTTTTATCAGAGAAACTTGCTTCAGAATTTTTTTCAATTACTGTTGTTAACTGTATTTCCCTCCATCCTGTTCCACCTTACCACCTCCTTCTTGCCACCCCCACCCATTTTTCTATACTCTCTCTCCTTTCACCTTGTCCCTTTTCAAGTGTTTAGTTTCAGACTACCCCCTCTCCCAATCTGCTGTCCCTTCTTTCATCCCCCACCCCAATCACCTTCCCCTACTAATTTACTGTAGAGTAAAATAGATTTCTGTACCCAATTGACTGTATATGTTATTCCCTTTTAGAACCAGTTCTGATGAGAGTAAGGTTCACTCACACCCCTTCACCTTCCCCCTCTTTCCTTCCACTGTAAAAGCATTTTCTTGCTTCTTTTATGTGAAACAATTTACCCCATTATACCTCTCCCCTTTTTCTTTATCCCAGTACATTCCTTTCTCACTCCTTAATATTATTTTTTAGATATTATCCCTTCATATTCATCTTATGCCTATAAAGCAGTGGTTCTCAAATCTTCCTAATGCTGCGACCCTTTAATACTCGTATGTGGGCATATCTAAATGTGGATAGACCTGCCTGGAGACAGCTAGAGGAGCGGTGTCTCAGTGCCTAAGACCATGGGAAATACGTGTTTTCTCATGGTCTTAGGCAATCCCTGTGAATGGGTCATTTGACCCCCAAAGGGGTCGCAACCCACAGGTTGAGAACCGCTGTTCTAAAGACTTATGAATTACAAATATCATCTTTCCATGTAGGAATGCAAACAGTTCAGTCTTGTTAAATCCCTTATGATTTTTCTTTCCTGTTTACCTTTTTATGCTTATCTTTAGTCTTCTATTTGAAAATCAAATTTTCTCTTCAGCTCTGGTCTTTTCATCAAGAATTTTTGAAAGTTCTTTATCTCATTGAATGTCTATTTTTTCCTCCTGAAGGATTATACTCAGTTTTGCTGGGTGGGTGAGTTTTGGTTGTAATCCTAGTTCTCTTGCCCTCTGGAATATCATATTCTAAGCTCTCTGATCTTTTAATATAGAGACTGCTAAATCTTGTGTTATCCTGACTGTGATTCCACCATACTTGAATTTTTTCTTTTTGGCTGCTTGCAATATTTTCCCCTTGACCTGGGAACTCTGGAATTTGATTATAATATTCCTGGAAGTTTTGCATTATGAGAGCTCTTTCAGGAGATGATTGCTGAATTCTTTCCATTTCCATTTTGCCCTCTGGTTCTAGAATATCAAAACAGTTTTCCTTGATAATTTCTTAAAAGATGATGTCTAATCTCTTTTTTTTTTCTCATGACTTTTAGATAGTCCTCTAATTTTTAAATGATCTCTCCTAGTTCTATTTTCCTGATCGGTTGTTTTTGCAATGAGAATAGTTCACATTATCTGCTGTTTTTCATTCTTTTGGTTTTGTTTTATTGTTTCTTGAGCTCCCATAAAGTCATTAGCTTTCATTTGTTCCATTCCAATTTTGAAGGAATTATATTTCCTTCATTTAGCTTTTGGACCCCCTTTGCCATTTGGCCAATTTTGCTTTTTAATGTCTTTCTCCCCTCATTGACCTTTTGAACCTTTTTTTTTGCCATTTGGCCTAGTCTTTTTGGAGGAAGGGGTTAATTTAAATTAATTAATTTTCAGTTTTTGGTGTTCACATCCATAAGATTTTGAGTTTCAGATTTTCTCCCCTTTCCTTTCCCTCCCCCTCCCCAAGACAGTGTTCAATCTAATATAGGCTGTAATATTGCATTCATAATAAACATATTTTCACATTAGCCATGATTTAAAGAAGAATTAGAACTAAGGGAAGGAACTATGAGAAAGAAGAAACAAAACAAAACAATGAAAGAAAAGGAGAGAAAATAGTATGCTTCCGTCTGTGTTCAGACTCCAAAATTCTTTCTCTGGATGTTGTAATGGTAATCAATTTGTTGGATATTTAGGGCTAAGTGGATAGGATACTTAGGGCTAAGTAGATCAGATACTTAGGGCTAAGTAGCACCTAGTAACTTAGGGCTAAGTATAGAACTCTGTCCATTGGTGAAA
>CM053598.1:207350746-207373963 GCA_028646575.1 Pseudocheirus occidentalis
GAATATCTTGAAGGATGCTTTCTAGGTTCTTTTTTTGATCATGGCTTTCAGGTAGTTCAATAATTTTTAAATTATTTCTCCTGGACCTATTTTTCAGGTCAGTGGTTTTTCCAATGAGATATTTCACATTGCCTTCTATTTTTTCATTTGTTTGGATCTATTTTATAGTATCTTGATTGTCCTAAAGTCATTAGCTTCCAGTTGATCCAATCTAATTCTGAAGGAATTATTCTCTTCAGTGAGCCTTTGAAATTTCTTTTCCATCTGGCAAATTCAACTTTTTAAGGCATTCTTCTCCTCATTGGCTTTTTGGGCCTCTTTTTCCCTTTGAGTTAGTCTAATTTTTAAGGTGTTATTTTCTTCCGTCAGTTTGTTTTTCTGTCTCCTTTACCTAGTTGTTGACTCTTTTTTCCCTGATTTTTTTTGTGTGTTCCCCTTATTTCTCTTCCCAGTTTTTCCTCGACCTCTCTTACTTGATTTTCAAATTCTTTTTGAGCTCTTCCATGACCTGAGACCCATTCATATTTTTCTTAGAGAATCTGGGTGTAGCAGTTTTGACTCGATTGTCTTCTTCTGAGTGTGTATTTTGATGTTCCTGGTCGCCATAGTAACTTTCTACGGTCAGATGTTTTTTTCTGTTGTCTGCTCATTTTCCCATCCTATTACTTGATTTTTAACTCTTTGTTGAAGTAGGGACTTGCTTGTACCAGTGTGGGGTGCAATGTGCTAGGGGTTTTGTGCAGCTGTTTTCAGAGATTTCTCTTAAGGTGGTATGATGCCCCGGGAGGTGTTTACTACGCTGCCGGCCTGTACTCTGATTTGTTAGTGACCATAAGTACTCTTTTCTTCTTTTACTCCACAAGCAGCCATTGCTGCTGTTGCTGCCAATTCAGTCACTCCTAAGACCTGCTTCTAGTTTGCTGGGGCCGGGGCCGGGGCCGGCGCTATGCTGGCACAGCCTTGCTGGGCAGTGCTCCACTCTGACCCAGGTACAACAGATCTTTTCTGCTGATTGTTCAGGTTATCTTAGGCTGGAAATTTGTTTCTGGCCGTCTTGAATTTCTTTAGGGTCATTTTTTAAAAGATATTTGGAGCAGTTTTGGGAAGAGCTCAGGCAAGGCTCCGCCATTACTCTGCCATGTTAGCTCTGCCTCCAATAGACTGAACTTTTGAGGGTCTTTGGATCTCGTTTAGGAGTCTCAGCAACATTGTAGGGCTTGATGCTGTTTGTAAAATGGTTGCTGCATTCAGGAATATCTGCAAGACCTCACAATATATGGTCAATCTCTCTTCCACATGGAATATGTGTTGGTCTTCCTCTGTGACAATAATAGATACCTTTGGCGAACATACATCTTGTTTTATACCTGCATTGATATTTGAAATCAGGGATTTTGAGAAAAGTTATAGTTGTTTCATCTTTCAAAAAGTCTTCCATGATTTTAATATACACATTGGAGGTACCTATGTGTGTGTTTGTGGGAGAGCCTGAAAGGGAGTGTTTTTCTTTGTTGAATCAAGTGCTTTGTTTTAGGCAGCAAACAAATATGCCATTGATTTTTAAATTTATGCAGTGACTCCTCCCCTTTCCATTACCCCTCTCTTTTCCTTACAGTAATTTACAAATATAATTTCCTTAGTTTATGTTTTATCAAATAACCTTTAGACGTTACATTTTTTGTAGCAACATATAAATCTTAAATATATAACAGGAATATAAAGATATTTATTGATAAAGTGCTTTTAATTTTAATGTGTACAACTTTTAAAAGTAATAACCATAAATAATCAAGCCAAATCAACAGATATTTATTAAGCACCTTTTATGTGTCAGACACTACGTTTACTAATGTACTAATCTTAACATGATGAGTAGACTTATTTGTCTGTTCAGTATTTCTTAAAATGTGTCTTTTATCATATTGTTATGCATAATTTTTTCTGACTACTAGTAGAGATTAATATTGTTTCTCTATAACAACTACATCACAAAACCTTGTTTTACACAAATAAAATGCTAGAAATTAAGAGTCAAATTCATTATTACTAAAACACTTTTTTCAATATATTGTTATATATTGAAATTATATATGTAGTGCTTTTTAAACTATTTTTATTCAGTAAGGGTAAGATCACTGGTGTTATATATGTCTATGCAACAAACATTTTGTGCAAATATCCATATAAATAAAAAAATTGAATTCAAATTTTCTCATATATAGCTTTACTTATTTATGATTTATACACTGCTACACTAATTACTTTGTAAATTTTCAATCCTATCCTCTGGGGAGCCAAGTTCAGGGGACTGTACCGTGCTGTGGCCGAGCTGCTGAGACAGTGTTGGAGGAGCCCTGCCGACCCTCAGCAGGACCAAGATGGGAAAGTTAGGTGAAAAGTAGATATTCGAAAGAGTTACTTACCCAGAGGTTGATGATCATGAACGAGATAGGACTCTGAGAATGGTAAACAGAGCCAGTTTTATTCAGCTAAGAGTCCAGTATATGTAGTGAAAAACTGCATGGTCATCATCAGCCACTATCTTTGGGATGACACCATTTCCCTAATTCCCATTTGCCTCATATGTGATGGCTGTATACTATCCTGGTTATCAGGGTGCTAGTATTGGGCAGGATGTTCCAAACCTCCCTAACTTCCCTAGAACAGGATGGCATGAGCCCAAGGCTTCTAGTTATCTGGTCAGTACTATGTTGCAACAATATGCTATTTTACCCTGAGAACACTGAGGGGAACCCTGTTCCCAAGCTGGTTGCGCATACCACGCTTCTCATGGGGTAGTCAGGCTCAAGCCTTTCTGGGGGGTGGAGAACCAATCTGGGCCTAGTAGCAGGGTCTTTTAGCTGAGAGGGCTTATTCAGCCATCAGGGTCAGAGCCCCACTGGCCTGTGGTCCTCTACATTATCCAAACACACAAAAGTGAGGTTAATTATGAAATACTATTTGATCCTGGAGTTAATGATGATCCACTGGAATTTTGAGCAGGAGAATAACATGATCAGACCTATGTTTTAGGAAAATCACTCTGTCAACTGTGTGGTAGTGTACGAGAGAGGAGGGGGACTTGAAGCAAGAAAACGTATCAGGAGGCAGTTTGAAATAGGGTGGTGGCTATTTAAAGCATGTGCAAGATATTGTGTGGATAGAAATGGTATGATTTGCAGCTGGTTGACGTTAGGGGGAAGAAGAGTGAAGAACTGAAGATAATATTGACGTTGTGAATTTGGTATTAGAATTCTCATGATGGCCACTTGATAATAGGGCAATTGAAAGAGAGGTTTGGAGCTAAAGATGAAAAGATTTACAATATTCATCATTCTACCTATCATGTACAATTAATTTATCATCTCACACAAAATGATAAGGTTAAGAGTGAGGCTTTTACTTCCTAGACTTTTTCCTGCAGATTTGCAATGAGTACTTTAGTTATAATGACAAGGGGTGAGTATGCTGGAGGCCTGAGAAAGGGAAATTCAGGTGCCCAGCAGCCCCTGAAATAGCTGTAATGGTAGTTAGGCTATAATGGACCTGGGGAGCATTGGCCTGGCTGGGAAAGGGAGATGTTGGGAACTTGCACAGCAGAGTGAGTAGACCAAGTGAAAGAAAGTGTTGGAGGATAAGGGTAAGTGTGGTTGTATTTGAGACCACTGTTATTTGTACTTTTCAATGAATTTTGTAACTTTAAAGACCTTTTCTACTATGAAATATCATTTGCAGGGGGCAGCTAGGTGGTGCAGTGAATAGAGCACCAGTCCTGGAGTCAGGAGAACCTGAGTTCAAATCAGCCTTAGACACGTAACACTTTCTAGCCGTGTGACCTTGGGCAAGTCATTTAACCCCAGTTCCCCTGCCCTCCCCCCTCCAAAAAGCAAAAAACCCCATTATTTGTAAAAATTTGCTGTTTCCTTTCTTCATAGTTGCCTTCCATGCCTATATACAGATTTTGCTTATAAAAACTTTATAGATAGAATAATTAGTCAGTAGTTACTGACTTCTTTTGTTTTGTTTTGGTTAGAGTTTATTCTGAGCCCCATCTTTCTTATGCTGTGATAATGAAACCCTCAATGTCCTTAAAATTGTGTTGCCTACAGTCCTGAGCTCTTCTGTGGATGCTCCCTGTGGTACAGCTGCATCTACTCATATCTGTTTGCACTGATTTTCCTTAGGCAGCACATCAAGAGCCGTGATGTTATAGTCTTTCAGCTTGGCAGTTCCACTGTCTCTACTGGAGAAAAAAGCCTCTTGTGAAATCTTTTCCTTTTTTTTTTTTTAATGTTTTTAGCCTTCCAGTTCTAAATTAAAGTTCAACTAGCATGACTAACTAGTCTTGTTTTTCTTTGCTATTGATCTTCCTCCAGTAGGTAAATGGATAAAGGAAGAAATATCAAGAGAGAGTAGCAGCATTTCCAATTAAAAATCCCACAGGGTATTTAACCTGTGTGAGTGAATTTTCTTACCAAGAAGATCATGAGAACCCAAACACCTCTAGCCAGCATTCCTCCTCTTTGCCAACTGGAGGAGAACAAGAGCCATGGACAGCATGGATTAAAATACAGACTCGTGGTGGAGCCAAGATGGTGGACAAAAAGCAGGAACTTGCTTGAGATCTCCCCCAAACCCCTCCAAATATCTGTGAAAAAAGACTCTAAACAAATTCTAGAGCAGCAGAACCCACAAAATGACAGTGTGAAACACATCTCCAGCCCAAGACAGTCTGGAAGGTTGACAGAAAAGGTGCAATGCACCAGTTTGAGAGAAGAGTGTAATCCAGTGTGGCATGCACCAGCACAGATGGGGCTGGAGCAGGCCTCAGGTGACTGAATCACTAGCAACCGTGGCTGTTTACAGACTTCTCTACCCACAAATGTCAAAGACAGCTTCAACGTCAGTAGTAGGAAAGGTCTGTTGGACCCGTGTGAGAGATGAACACAGTCTGGCCCCTGCTCTAGCCTCAGGGTAGCAGTTACTGCTTCTGGAGCTCTTAGTCCGCAGACAGTGGAACATTTGAGTGGTTGATCAGAAGGAGATTGCAGGGATCTCTTCACTGGCACTGAGGCAGAATTCTTTTGCTTTGCCCATGCTTGCATATGGGTCACAGTCCTGTGTGGCAGTCCAGGGGTGAGGAACAGTACTGGCATGGCAGAGCTTATAGAGGGAGTGGAGAGGGAATCCTCATAATTTCAAGGCAGAAAAGAGTGCTTGTGGTCACTTACGGACTAGAGCACAGGCCAGGAAAGGAGTAAGCACCTCTCCTTTGATCATACCACTTTGGAAGAACTGAAAATTTACAGGTCCCTAGAAATATCTTGGAAAACAGGTGCACAAAACCCCTGAAACTTGGAACAGTATATCATCCATACTTGAAGCACACCTACCTTAACAAAAAGCTAAAAAAGTCAAGTAATTAGCTGGGAAAATGAACAGAGTAAAAAATGTCAAACTATAGAATCTTACTTTGATGATAAGAAAGATCAAAACATACAGCTAGAAGAAGACAACAAAGTCAAAACTCCTTCATCCAGAACCTTCAAGAAGAGTACTGATTGTGAAAGGTTGCAGGCCTTTAAAGAGCTCAAAAAAGATTTTGAAAATCCAGAAGAGAAGCAGAGGAAAAATTGGGAAGAGAAATGAGAGTGATGCAAGAAAATAATGAAAAATACAAACTTGTTTGTAAAATCCTATGGAGGATAATCAACATTTATGTAGACCTTGGGGATACAAAGTTCAAACCTTTCCCTTCCCACTGCCAAAGTACTTGACCCCAGACGCTTTGCATCTTTCTTGTGGGTTCACTGAAAAGTTGCTTAGCTATTTAGGCTTTAGTTTCTATATATGTCAAATGAACAGGTATAGTGCTTGATGACAACTCACTTCTACCTCTAAAGCTATGAGCTTTTGTGTAGAGATAGGTAAGTACAAGGTAATATACTACCCTTCTCTGATATGGTAAAGTTAATAATGAAGAGGCTGAGGAAAAGCTTTCTAAAAGGCACCGGAACCTTGAAGAATGAGAAGGATTTCCAGAGCCAAAAATGAGGAAAAAGTGATTTGGGCCTCAGGGTGACTTGTATAAATGCCTGAAGTCAGGAAATTTGAGGTCCAATTTGGGGGACACTAAATGGATACCTTTGAAGGGGATTTAGGTCATTGAGTAACAGACTTTACGCGGTGAACCTCAAAGGCTAGTCTAAGGAAGTTGTATATGGAGGCACCAAATGTTTTTCAGTTGGGGAGTAATCTGATCTAATCTGTGGTTTAGAAATATAATTTTGGCGTCTCTGCAGAGAATAGACTGGGGATAGGAAGACCAATTTAAAGGGCATGGTTATAATCTTGATGAAAGGTAATTTTTCTGAGTTTCCAGTCAGTTAAGAAGCATTTTTAAGTGCTTACTCTATGCCACTTGTTATAGTATCCAGGGGTGGGGAACCTGGGGCCTTGAGGACACATGTGACCTTCTAGGTCCTCATGTACAGCCCTTTGATGGAATCCATGAATTCTAGGCTTAACTTGAGGACCTAGAGGGCCATATGTTGCCTCAAGGCTGCAGATTTCCTACCCCCTAGGCACTTTGTGTACAAAGAAAATACAAAGCAGTCTGTGCCCTCAAATAGCTTATATTCTAATGGGGGGAGATTCCATGAAAATAACTTGGTACAATAAAAGATGCCTACTGAGTCGATAAGAAGTAATCACTGAGGGGAAGGGTTACTTTTAGCGTATATGAATTAACCGGGAGGAAGGTAGTTCCAAGCATGGGGTCCAACCATACAAAGGCACAGAGATGGATAGTGGAACTGAGAGTGTGAGGAACAGCAAGGTGAGCCCATATAGCTGAGTTATACTCTCTTTTCATTCTGTTTTATAATTTATTTATTTTTTTCATGAAGTGAAAGCTTTCATTTGCTCCGTTCTAATATTTAAGGAATTATTTTCTTCAGTGAGCTTTTGGACCTCCTTTTCCATCTGGGCAGTTCAGCTTTTTAAGGCATTCTTCTCATTGGCTTTTTGGACCTCTTTTGCCATTTGGATCAGTCTATTTTTTAAGGTGTTATTTTCTTCAGTTATTTTTTTGGGTCTCCTTTAGCAAGCTGTTGACTTGTTTTTCACGATTTTCTTGCATTATTCTCTTTTCTCCTCTCATTTTTTCTTCTGCTTCTCTTACTTGATTTTCAAAGTCCTTTTTGAATTCTTCCGTGGCCTGTGACCAATTCATATTTTTCTTGGAGGCTTTTGACTTTGTTGTCTTCTTCTGGTTAGATGTTTTGATCTTTCTTGTCACCAAAGTAAGATTCTACAATCTGATTTTTTTTATGCTGTTTGCTCATCTTCCCAGCCAAATACTTGACTTCCTAGCTTTTTATCAGGGTAGGAATCTGCTTCCACTGGGAGTGGGGTTAGAGGTAGGGGTGGGTGTACTGTCCCAGACTTCAGGGCTTTTGTATCATCCGCTCAATCCCCTGCCATTTGTGGGCCCAGAGCTCTAGAAGCTGCTGCCACTGCCACTGCCACCTCAGGGCTGGAGCTGTCCCATGCTGCTCTTTCACCAGGTCCTGCAGAGTTCCCCCAGTGACCTTCCATGCTGTTCTTGGTGTTGGTGGGTTGAGAAGTCTGGAAACCACCACAGCTGCTAGCAGTTGAGTCCCTTGAGGCCTGCTGTGATTCAGTCTGCACCATTGGGACCCATGTCAGACTGTGCTGTGCTTCCAGCCTGGTGACATATACTCTTCCTGTCAACCTTCCAGGCTCTCTTGGGCTGGAGATGTGTTTCACGCTGTCATTTTGTGGGTTCTGCAGCTCTAGAATTTGTTTAGAGTCATTTTTTACAGATATGTGGAGGGGTTTGGGGGTGAGCTCAAGCAAGTCCCTGCTTTACTCCATCATCTTGACTCTGTCCCTGTGTAGCTGGATTATAGAATGAATGTGGAGGCAACTAAAGCATAAGACTAGGAAAAGCAGGAAGAGGCCAGGTTCTAAAGCATTTACATTCTAAAGAAAGAACTTTATATTTGATCATAAAGGTAATAGGGAACCACAGGAGTTTATTGAATAAGAGAGTGAAAAGAATAGAACTGTTCTTTAGGAAAACTGCTTTGGCAGATGAAGGTGAATGAATGGTGTGGGAAGGGACTCGAGGAGGGACGATTAATTGAAAGACTATTGTAGTATTCCTAGTAAGACTTTATGAGGGCTTGAGCTAGGCTGGTGTCTGTGTGACTGAAGAGAAGGAGATATAATAAATTTTGAAATAAAGTTTGGTAGTGTATTGGCTACATGGGGTAAATGAGAGTCAAGAGTTAAGGAAGACAATGAATTTGTGAAGTGTGGGTGACTGGGAGGATGGTGGCGTTGTTTGAATGCCAAATATACACTTGCCTAAAAGACTATTTTATGGAAAACTCACAAAGGGCAACTGTTCACATGGTGGTCAGAAGAAGTGATACAAGGATACTCTCAATGTCTCTCTTAAGAACTTTAGAATTGATTGTATGACATGGACGGTACTGGCACAGGACTGCCCAGCATGGCATGCCTTCATCAGAGAAGGTGCTGTGCTCTGTGAGCAAATCAGAATTGAAGTAGCTCAAAAGAAACACGAGATGTGCACATTTAGAATATCCACCCCAAATGTTCACATGGACTATTTGTGCTTGACCTGTGGTAGAGCATTCTGAGCTCACATTGGTCTGATCGGCCACAGTTGGATGCATTGTAATTTGATTCTAAAATAGTGATGTTATTTTGGTCCTCAGTGAGAACAAGGACAACCACCAATGATATACTCAACCGTAATAGGGAAGTTTGGAAGAGGGGAGGATCTTGAGAAAGATATTGAGTTCTCTTTTGGACACCTTGAGTTTGCAATGCCTGTGGGGTATCCAGTTTGAAATGTCTGAAAAGTAGTTGGCTAAGCAGGCCTAGAATGTAGGGGAGAGGCAGGAGTAGCTAGATAGATATACTGATGCTGAAATTGTCTCCATAGAGATGGTGATGGACAGCATGGGACCAAATCAAGATACGGAGACAGAGACAGAGACAGACAGAGACAGAGACAGAGAGAGACAGAGACAGAGACAGAGAGAGACAAAATGAAGTCTCCTGATTTTGGGACTGGCATGGAACACTTGAGGACAAACCAGAAGGTTTTGAACTGAGATATGTGTGTGTGGGGGGAAACAAGAATCAAGTAGAAAAGTATAATTGGATTATCTTGCTTTGATGAGGGCCCAGCTGAGATTTGATAACATGCATATTTACTCAATTCCATAATGGTTTGTGACTTCCAGCACCATTTGGGGAAGCTAGGTTGTGCTTTAGATAGAGTTTCAGGCCTGAAGTCTGGAAGAATCATTTTCCTGAGTTCAAATCTGGCCCCAGACACTTACTAGCTGTGTGCCTCAGTTCCTCATCTATAAAATTATCTGCAAGAGGAAATGGCAAACCATTCCAGTAGACTGGCCAGGAAAGTCCCAGATGGGGTCGTGAAGAGTTGGACATGACTGAAATGATAATAACAAAGCACTGATCAGCAGAAAATGGTAGAAGTGATTTAAGATTGTGATTTGTTGAGGTAGTATTGTTATGCCAAAAATGAGCGAGCCTTAGACCTGGGTATAAATTTAAATGTGGATTTATTCAAGCACGAGACCGCTCTGAGTGTAGACTCAACTGGAACAGCCCAGAGCAGGGGCAGAGCTAGAATATTTAAAGACAAAAACCACAGAGTAATGGTCTGATCTGTGCCTATACTGGAACTTACAGAAGCAGAAAAAAGTATTTGGTTCATACTCAGTTTAGGACCTTATTTGGAATATGGACTACAGTTAAGTTTCAATTTCCCAGAACAAGATGGGTGACTGTGCCTTGGGCATTTTCCCAGGAATATGCCTTGGGTGGTTACTTTTGGTGGGAAAGCACTTCTCTGTGGCGGGATTTCACTTCCATGAAGAAGGGAGCCCAAACACTGGGGCAGGGACAAGTTAGGTACAACGGACAAGGGGCACTGGATTTGAGAATACAGGATAGTATATAATTGAATTGGTTCACGAAAAGATTGAGACTGGGAAGGAAAGACAAGTGCAGGGTCATTGTGTTAGTGCTGAGGGATGGAGGGAATTATAGGTTATGGTGATGATGAAAATTGGGGTTAGAGGTTGTAAGAATTAGAGACAGATGGAATGACAAAAGATTACGATCAAATAAACAGAGATGGACTATGGAGGCATCCCTGAACTCCAGGGCCATGACCTCCTCTTGCCATATAACCTGTCAGCTTTTGTATGAGCCATGGGCTCCCTACCTTGAAAATCTCAGTTGGAAAAAAAATCAGCCCCGGGCGCTTTACCACACAAAAGAAGCCCAGTAGTATACAAAACCTTCTTCTGTTGGAAATTTGGTTAGATTGACTTCAACCTATGGTCAGTGGTCAGCGGCTTTAGCATTGATAGGTGACAGTCTGTTGAGGACAATATCGAAGTGTTCATCCTATCTCTCCAGGACCTTGTCGTTATCACTAAACAATGTGACTTCATTAGTATTGAGTACTTTTGATGCTCCATATGTCTTTGGCCCATAAATATAGCCTTCAGGGCATCATAAAAACACCTCTGATTATGATTCTCAGCATAAAACTGAATTTCTTCTGCCTTCTTAAGAGCCAAGAATCCTGCATCTCATTAAGCTTTGCTTGCACTTTAATTTTGATGGAATTAAATACTGTCTTAGGGACAGATAGAAAATGCTGGTAAACCCTGTGGAGTTCTCATTTTTCATTTAGCAGCTTCTGAATTTCCCCATCATTTTCATCAAACCAGTCTTGATGTTTGCAAGTATTCTGACCCAGATGAACAAATGCAGTGCTGTATAAAAAATCTGTGAAAACTGCCCACTCATTTTCTGCTCCACTTTTGCCATCTGTGCGTTAGTTCAAGCTAAGTGTACACACATTCCTTGTACCAATGGTGAGAGGAATCATCTTTGTGGAAGTTTTTGTATATCTTTTTTGTGTTTCTACTGTAGGGTGGAATCCACATATCTCCCCATAAACAGGCCAGAGTTGGGTAAAGCAGACAATTTTTAGCTCACCTTTTCTAGACCATTCTTCAGGAGATGAGCAGTGCAATCCTCAGAAGGCTACTCAGACACCCAGGGGGCTGCCTACTCGCACTGCTGCTTCCAGTGCAATGGTGACCCTATGGCCTGGGCTGCCCGTGTGCAGGGTCATAACTGAAGTTCCCAGTGTATCCACACCGGCTTTTTCATCACTTGCCTGTTGCTACAGGACTTTGAGATAGGTAAAAATGGTAAATTGGTATGGGTGATGTCTTTCGACTCATGTATAAATTGAATTTAAGAGTTACAGGAAGTTGTCAGCCTTACTTTCTCTTCCAGAATCATCACAGTCCAGTGACAGGACAGAGTCAAGACCACTGGTGATGGCTCAGTATGCAGTGGATGACCTTGGTGTCTTTGATGTCTAGCCAAGCTCTAAGTGCCCCACAGCACCTGTTGCAGCTGCCTTTGTAGCCACCGGAATAAATTGTTCTTATCTACCCATTCCATCACAGGAAAGTTTCACATGCTTTGGGTGGACAGAATTTATTGAAGGGTTTGAGACACCTCAGTTACCCCTCAGCCTGGTTTAGCCTGTCTATTGAAATGGTTTACCCGGGTGTGGCTCCTGGGCATGCTACAGCTTCCGGGAGCCACAGGTAATCTGGCAGACACACCAAAGGTGGAAAGCAGCTCTCACAGCAGAGATACTGGTCTTCCCTGAACATACCCCACCCTTCCAAGACTATTAGCAGTTCATTGGTAAACTTTGAGGAATTCCTTGCCATAGAATTAAGTAGTTGTGGAAACTGATTATTAGTATTTGCCAAGTGTGTGATGAAGTGATGTACGTGTATAGAGTTTAAGAAATATTTTTTAAAGCTTGATTAGCCTTTTTGTTTTTACATCAATCATTTCTAATTATAACATATCCTCCTGCTAAGCAAAACCAACCAATATAGTGATTGTAAGGAGGCAGCTTTTAAAAGAAATGCACCCCTTAAAGAGCGGGGGAGGAAATGGCAGACCTCTGGCTTTGCTAAAACCCCCCGCTGGGGTCATGGAGAGTTGGATATGACTGTAACGGCTGAGCAGCAACAGCAGATTATAATGTCTGTGAGCATCTGATCATTTCCCCGAACGTCTGGTGGTTCTCTGGTTCTAATGGCATTAATTACACTCTTATAAATCACATGTGTCCGTATTAGTCCTTCCTTAAAAGTCTCTGAGGCAGGGAGGAGAGAGCTTTGGGGTTCTTGTGTTCACAGATTCTGTAACATTTCCACTTTAATTATCCCTATTAAAGTTTGGAAATCCATATTCCAAAAGATTGTTCCTGACTCATCCTGAGTCACAAATTAAGCATCTTCTCCCACCCTTTTATCTTTTATATATTCTTTTTCCAGCCTAGGTTGGCTAGAATTGGAAATGATAGAGAGAAGTCCAGTCTTTTGGAGGCTTAGAAACTCTGTGTGGAAAAACTCTCACTCATTTTCTCCCCTTTTTTTTTCTGAAGGGGAGAAATCATTCTCTTTCCTTTTATTGATTAGAATAGGTGGGAGGGGGGAGAGAAGGAATTCTGCCCAAATAAGCCAGACAAATTCTGACAGGCTTTTCTGATTGCATGCATTCATTCTCCATAGGAAAAACCTCTTTTTCTTAGGGAGATAAGAAAGCCAGGAAGTACCTTGTGGAGGACTGAAATATAGGACCAGGCTGTGAAGAACTTAAATGCCCAGATGTTTTGTCTTCTAGGTGATAAAGGGCCATTGGAGTTTATGAACTATAGGAGTGACATGGTCAGACTTGCACTTTGGCAGTTATGTGGAAAGTGGATTGGAGTAGGCAAGAGACCAGTTAGGAAGCTGTTGCATCGTCTGGGTGGATTGGAGTAGGCGAGGGACCAGTTAGGAAGCTGTTGCATCATCCGGTTTAGGATGAGGCCCAAATTAGGGTGGTGGCTGTGTGAGTGGAAAGAAGGGGATGTGAGGGAGAGGTGTTGTCAAAGTAAAAACTACAAAATTTGGCAAGATGGTAACTGGAAGAATTCAAGTGTCCTAACTGAAATAAGGAAGTTCAGAAGAGGGGTGGAATTTTTGTGGGGGAAGAGGTGGGAAGATAGTAAGTTCTTCTTTATACATGTTGAATTTGAGGTGCCTATAGGACTTTTAGTTAGAAATATTTAACAGGTAATTGGGAAATGAGATTGGAATTAAGCTAGGCTAGATATATAGACTTGGAAGTTCTTTACATAGAACCAGAGTTTTTAACTTAGGGTCTGTGAATTTTTTTTTCAATAAATGTATTTCAGCATATTTGGTTTCCTTTGTAATCCTGTGTACTTTATTTCGTGAGTTTAAAAGCATTATTTTGAGAAGGGATCCATAAGCTTCATTAAACTACCAAAGGAGTCCATGATGTAAAGTCCCTAGCATAGAGGATAATTAAACCCATGAAAGCTGATGAGGTCACCATTTGAAGGAATATGGGGAGAAAAACCTTGTATAGTTCTTATAACATAGTAGGTGCTTGATAAATGTTTGTTGATGCTATACACATACTTTATTGGGGCCGTATATAATATATTGAGACTAATAGGATTTCTTTTAGTGAGTCAGTGTGATCTAATAAACTGAGTGAGTCTTGTACTGGGAATAGGAAGACCTCCGTCTAGTCCCAGGTCTCTGCACACTTGTGACATAATCTTGAGTAGTTCATTTTTTTCTTTTGGGCCTCAGGTTCTAAATCTGTGGGATGAGTAAGCTGGCTAGTGGGGGAAAGTTACAGGATATTAGACCTAGAAGACATTTGAGAGATCATTTACTGTAATCCTGACATATATTATGAGCAAACTGAGCTCTTAAGTGAAGTGATATGTGCAAGTTTACATAACAAGGGAACCTTTGATGTATTCATTTGAATCCATTTCTTCTCATTACAGGGCCAGTAGTTTTCCATTTTATTACACTAAGGTCTTGTTCAGACCTAAAATCGATGATTCTTTGCCTATGATCTTATTCTTAGATGAACATATTTGATTGGACCACAATCTATGATATGGTGTCCAGGAATCTGGTAACTACTGTATTTTAAAATGAACCCAAAAGACTCTTTAAAGGAATTCTTCTCTAAAGTCTCCAGTTCCTTATTTGGGTGAATTTGGATTTACATATATTGTACATTAATCATCAGAAGGTTCAGTTTTAACATTTGACCCCTTAGTCTTCATTGATAACATTCTACTAAAATTTCTCAGATGGTGGTTTTTTTTTTGGTATTTATACTAAAAAAAAAAAATCCAAATGCAATAATGTTAAGTTATTTCAAAGAACTTGAATTCACCGGGGATCAGGTGAATATAGGTTTTGGTCTTGCTTTCTGTAGCGTTACGTGGCCTTTGATAACATTTTGTACTGATGCAGTGTTCTGTATCTTATGTAAAAGTATCAATACAAAATTCAGCCTATTCATCATTCATTGATCCAGCCATCCAACCTGCCATCTACTTATTTATTTTGTTGCTTATCTGCAATCTGGTTTGTTTTTTGGTTTGTTTCAGAGTGAAAAGCTCTTGTTATATGATACTGTACAGAGTGAACTAGAAGAAAAAATTAGAAGACTTGAAGAAGATAGACACAGCATCGACATTACTTCAGGTAAGGTGAATTTAACAATAGTTTTCCATTTCTAACCTTCCTTCCAACTAACTGGTTTGTGAAATACCGGATTATTACTGGCTTTAGTATTTTCTAAGATGTTAGTCTTTTAGAATTACTGAATTTATTACTGAAGCTATTTTTTTCTGTTGAGAAAAAAGGAAAGGCAACTAAGTAAACCAATATAAGTGAATAGGGAATCTTAAAAAAAGATTTATTTTAAAAGGACTTATAGAGTAGATAGAAGCAGAGTTATAGCGCCACAACGGCAGAAGTGTAGCATCCGCATGGCTAAAATGTCAGAATGAGCTGCATTAGATGTGTAGACCTGGAAGATAATGGCAAGATGGCCAATGTGGCAGAATGAGTTGCACCTTGCCAAAGATAGCAAGACAATAAAAAGATCTCACTATGTTATATTTGGAAAAAGAATAATGAGTAAAGTTAGAGGCCCACTCCTTGAGAAGGAGTATGTAGTACTGTAGAGAGAAAGGAAGTCACCATTTTCATTTTGTTTCTTCTCCATCAAGGAGAATTTTCCTTAATCTGGAAAAATTAGAATAAATATTAAGATGGAATTGAAGTATAATAAAAAGCATATAAATAGTATAATAGGAATCACACATATGACATAATAATATGTTACATATAAAATATTATTGCTTTATATATGTGTGTATGGAGCCAAAAGGTAGCATTATTGAAATTTCCCAATAAATGAAGGAATAGATGAGACATGGCTAGCCTTCTCCATGACTGACACACTTCTAGAAATTCTAGCACTTCAAGTGGGACAAGAAAAGGGAATTAGAGGCATAAATATTGACAAAGAGGAGACAAAATGGTTCTGCTTTGGAGCCAGAAATCAGTAAAAGACATCAACTAGGGCACTATTGATTACTACAGGAGAGTATCAGTATACAAAATAAATCCACAAAAATTGCCAGTATTTCTAGATAGCTGTAATACAGTCTAGGAGGAAAAATAGAAAAATAGAAAATTATCTTTCAAAATGACTAAAATGTGTGTAAAATGTTATAGGGTTAGTATACTAAGACACACTCAAGACATTTAAGTAACATAGCAAAGTACTCTTTAAAAACATTTTTAAATGACTTAAATGATTGGAAGGACAATCATTACTTGGGGTTGGACCTTACCAAGATAATAAAGATTGTGAAATTACTTTACAAACTTAGTTCCATACCAAACTGCTAAGGGGATACTGTAAAGAGTTGGACAAAATAAAAATAAAATTCATCTTGACAAAAAAGAAAAATGATGAAAAAAAGTAAGAAGGAAGTGGGAATAGATAATTTTGCAATCATTTATCACCAAAATTATTGTGTACTGATTAAAAGATAGAAAACCAGGTCAGTAGAACAGACTTGATAAGCAAGAATCAGAGACAAGGGAACTCAGTAATTCAGCGTACAATAAGCTTGGGCACATAAACTAATTGGAGAAGAACTCACTATTCAAGTCAAGTCAATAAACATTTCTTGAGTGCTTGCTATGGCCACGCACTGTGCTAAGGGCTGAAAATATGGAGAAGGATAAGAATCAGTCCTTCCTCTCAGAGATCCCACAATAGAATGAGAGAAGCAATGTACAGTTAAGTACAAAGAAGATATATAGTCAGGATAAATTGATGATAGTCTTAGAAGGAAGGTATAAGCATTAGAGTTGTTTTGAAAACTTTTAATCAGTTTAGTAGAAATTAGTTTTATGTCATTGTGGTTAGTTTCCTAGCTTTGGCCTAGAGTGGTCACTCAGAATGCATCAAGTCCTGTTTCTGGCTCGCACTAATCTCATTTTCCTCAAATACAAAATGAGGGGGTTTTGACTAGATGGCCTGAGGTGCTGTCCTGTCCTACATCAAAAAAAAAAAAGCCTCCTTCTATGAAGACTCATCTGCAAATAGGCACTCGATAAATACTTATATAACTTTGAGGTTTTACTTCACGGTCAGTTGTTGGTAAAGCTCCCAGCAAATGGGACTATTCAACGTTACCTGGGTTGTGGGAAGATACACACATTGATGTGCTGTTCCTGGAGGTATGGCTTGGTCCAACTCTTCTGGAAAGTAATTTGGAATTATGCTAGAAAATTGATTGAATTGTTCATAGCCTTGACCCAGAGATCCCACTGTAACCCAAAGAGGCTAA
Source organism: Pseudocheirus occidentalis (assembly GCA_028646575.1). Lineage (NCBI taxonomy): Eukaryota > Metazoa > Chordata > Mammalia > Diprotodontia > Pseudocheiridae > Pseudocheirus > Pseudocheirus occidentalis. Next base: position 207,367,641 of record CM053598.1, read on the forward strand.
TGACAGAAAAAAAGGTTTCATGTACCAAAATGAGAGGGCAGCTAGGTGGCATAGTGAATAGAGTGCCAAGTCTTGAATCAGGAAGACTGGTCTCAGACACAAGCTTTGTTACTCTGGGCAAGTCACTTACCTCTGTTTGCCTCATCTGTAAAATGAGCTGGAGAAGGAAACAACAAACCACCCCAGTATCTTTGCTAAGGAAACCCCAAATGGGGTCACGAAGAGTTGGACACAATTGAAATCGCTCAACTGCAGATACCAAAACATTCATAGCAACATCTTTTGTGCTGAGAAAGAACTAAAAACAAAGTAGAAGCCAATTGTTTGGGGAATAGGTAAATGTTGAGTTATATGAAGGTAATGAACCAAATACGAAGCATTTAAAAGAACTGTGGGAAGACTTATATAAACCGATGTAATGTGAAGTCAATAGGACCATATACCGTGCTAAAAATAATGTAATAGAAAAACAAAAACTGAAATTAAATGTTAATTATATAAACACAAATTGTAATCATGACCAAGCATTGCCCTGTAAAAGAGCTGAGAAATTGTAATTTTGATTACATGAAATTGAGAATATTTGTAAAAACAAAATCCCTTTATTGAAGAGGAGGGGAATTATGGATGTGGAATATTGCACATATTGTTAAAATGCATTCAGTTTGTTGGTTCTGATTAACTTTTTTTCTTTTTTGTATTTGTTAAAATAAATAGCTTTCTGGGTAGTTGGAAACATGTTAAGTAAAAACAAAATAAATGAAAAATGAGAGGAATTTTTAAAATTTCCTCTTAAAGCAATTTGGAAGAGAAATTGAAGCTCAGGATAATTGAGGAGATTGTTAGCCCTTAACTGCTTTAAATGAGGTCAGCTCTTCAGCTAGACTCCAATAAATTATAGTCCAAGGTATTTGAAAGAACTTTCAAATGTTATTATGAAATCACTAGCAATTATCTTTGAGAAATCATGGAGAATGGAAAAGGTGAGATGTTTAATTGTGCCTTAATTTTTTTTTTTAAAGGGAGAAAAGTCCATTTCTGGAAACTATAGCTGTTGCTTTTCAGAAAAATTCTAGGATGGTTTAGTGAACAGATAGTTTTTGAGTATTTAGAAAAAAGAAGTTATGAGGCAAGTAAGAAAGAGTACCTCATATCAAACTGCTTTTCCTCTGGCATGAGATTTCTAGACTTTGGGGTTAAGGAAATTCTGTAGTTAAAATGTTTCTTTATTTTAGCAAGGCATTTGAAAAAGGATTTTATGATCCTTATAAGTGTTTGGGCTAGTTCAGTTTCCTGACTGGTTCAGACACAAATGCCCACAGTGAACTAATTGCTGGATTGATATGAATCTGATGTCAGTATCTTGGGGCCTGAACTATGGGTTCTTGAGGCTGGCAATAAGGATATAGCTGCCACACTTACTGTGCATCAGAAAAGGACTGTCCTAGAGGCTCCTTACATCGAGGCCACGTTTTATTCCTAATCCGGTCCTTTCCTTTTTAGTGTATTCAACATTCTAACCAAATTGGGTTACTCTGATGGTTTTTCTGATCCCCTTCTCTCCTCTGCTGTGTTTGTGATCTTACTTACACAGTTCCTCATCCTTGAAATAGCCTCCCTTCTCTACCCTGTCTTTCCTTCCATCTGGCGAAGTACCTTTGATTCTTCCACTCTTCCACGAAACCTTTCTTAACATTAACTCCACCAATACACTTCTCCCTAATCCCCCCATAAAGTGACATTTCTCAAAGCATGTTCCCTAGATCCTTCTCATTCTCCTTTGTATCATAGTTATGTTTTCACTTGTTCTTCGTGGGTATGAAAGCAGGAGATGTCTCTTCCTAAATTTGTATCTTCCCCTAAAATACATCAGTACATATTGTCGAATGAATTTCTAAGACTCGAGGTAAGGAGACCTCAGCAGACTGTCACAGTGGTTTAGATGTGAGACAACGCGGCCTGCCTCAGGCTAGTGGCTGTATCAGAAGAAAGGAAGGGAGATAGGTAAGAATTGATGAAGGTAGAAATGATACGACTTGGCAAGTAATTAGATTCGAGGAGGAATGGTACAGTAAGACAATGAAGCGGCACTGACTGACTTGTTAACTTTCTCTGTGACTGTGGTAAGATAACTAGGAGGCACGGTGGATAGAGGACCAGGCCTGGAATCAGACACATCTTCCCGAGTTCCTCGCTGCCCTCAAACACTTACTTAGTTGTGTGACCCTGGGTCACTTACTGAACTTATTTGTCTCAGTTTCTTCATCTGTAAAATGAACTGGAGAAGGAAAGGGCAAACCACTCTAGTGTCTCTGCCAAGAAAACCCCAAATAGGGCCGCAAAGAGCCAGACACACATGAAAAATAACCGAACCACAACAATTATAGGCATCAGAGTTCTGAAGATACACTTGTTTCTTCTCCACTTCATAGTTATTCATCTTATTAGTCTTCCAGTTGATCAAAAATGTATTTGCCTTTCTGTGAATCTTTTTACTTACACATTTGTATCTCAACATTTATACTCAGTTCTGACCTTTTTGACAAGAATGTGTGAAAGGCCTCTGTTTCATTAAGAGCCCTTTTTTTTCTCCTGTAGGATTAACCTCAGTTTCCTCAGATGCTTTTTGGAACAGCGTATTCCAGGCCCTCATCTCCTTTAGAGAAGGAGCTGCCAACTTTTGTGTTATCCTTACTCCGTACTTGAAATCTTCCTTTTTGGCTGCTTGAAATAATTTTAAAAATATCATTGTTACCAGGAAGCTTTGAATTGAGGCAATGATATTCCTTGGAGTTTTGTTTTGGAGTCAGGAGACAAATCAGTTGATTCTTTCTATTTTTATTTTGACTCCTAGTTTTAATGGATCTGGGCAGTTTTCATTTATAATTTCTTGAAATTTGATATCCAGCCTTTTGTGGCAGGAAGGACATGACTCAGGAGCTTAGCATAATGGCTAGAAAGCCAACTGAAACTAGGATGATCTCATGTGTTCAAGTCTTGCCTCTCACATACTGACTGTGTAACCATAGGCAAGTAACTTAACCTATTACTACTGAAAGCAGTTCTTATGGAAAAGCTGCCAATTTACATGGGTAAAGGGAGTTTCCTCACCTGAGAATTCCTTATAATTTTGAAATCACTTGTCCTGTTATTAACCAGTTGCTCTCCTAATCTTTCCAATGATTCTTAGATGTTCTCTCCTTGACTTTGTTTTGGGGTCACTTGTTTTGGGCAATATATTCATTTTTTAGGATTTTGATTTTGTTTTTTTAATATTTTTCTTTGTTTCATGAACTCATTGCTCTCTGTTTGACCCATTCTAATTTTCAGAGTGTTCAGTTCTGGAGTAAATTTTGCCACTGCCCTAAACTATGAATTCTCCTTGCCTTTCCTTCCTCCCAGCTGTCATTTCTTTGAACGTATTTTGTATCTTTTACTTGGTTTTTTTCTAATTACTCTTGTAGTTCTTATGACCAGGACATTGTATTTTTTCTTTTTTTTTCCCCAGATTTAAAAAAAAGTTTAAATTTAAATACAAAAACTTAAATATACAATAAAAAAGAAAAAGAAAGATATTGCAAAACTTAAATACAACATAAGAAAAGAAAAATAAGCATTGCCATGTGCACAGTAAAAAACGTAAGGGAGGATTAAAAATATACAGCAATAGGGGCGGCTAGGTGGCGCAGTGAATAAAGCACTGGCCTTGGAGTCAGGAGTACCTGAGTTCAAATCTGGCCTCAGACACTTAACATGCACACACACAAAAACTAGCCGTGTGACCTTGGGCAAGTCACTTAACCCCAACTGCCCTCCAAAAACAACAAAAAAAACAAAAAACAAAATATACAGCAATAAATTTCCATTTCAAGAAAGCCCGTGTAATAAATACTGCACATTGTCTTCAGAGCTGTCCATCTCTTCTTTGCTTCCTTGAAAGTTTTCTTTTGTCCTTTTTCACTTTTTTGCCAAGAAGGCTACATAGTTAATTGTCGATATATTTATACACACACACACACACACACACACACACACACACACACACACATATATATACATACATACATATATAGATATAGATATAGATATACACACAAAGATATACATACATGCCCTTGCATACACACATATTCTTGGATAGCTATAATCATACTCATACATTCATATGCATCTATGGGCTATACTTATTTGCTGTTTCTGTGAGGGTAGATAGCCTCTTCCTTCATATATCTGAATATTCCTGTATTTTTCCAAATCCACCAACTCATTCCTTCCTACACCACAGCAATATTCCAGTCTTAGACTGTCTAGCTACTTTAAATAGTCTAAAACAGCATTTGTGAATATGGCTGACTCACAGTGTGTTAACTTATTTTTCTCTTTTGATTAAATCTATTTTAGCTTTAAGAACAAAATCACGATTACCACCCCTGCTCCTTTTTCCCTAACAAATTCTTCTCCTGATCTTTATTTTATGTTTTGTGTATATCTTATACCTCCGGACTCCTCTACTTTACTTCTTCCTTGCCTTTCTGTTACTGAACCTACTCCCCTCCAAGAATCCCTCTTTTGTCCTCCCATTCTCATTAATTAGAACACTCTTCTGTTGCCCCTTTTATCCTATTTCCTTACCCTTCCCTCTAAAAATCTCTCCCTTATCCTCTTCCCCGCTCCTTTCCCCCTTAATCTTTTATTTCTTTCTGAATTTAGGAGACTTTTGTCTCTTTTTAGATACATATGTATTGTTCGCTCTTAAACCCATTCCCAGTGAAAATAGGGTTCCTAAAATACCAGCCTTTCTCCCCCATCTAATTTCTCTGTGTCAGTTCTTCCTTTCCCACTTCATTTGTATAATGGTTCTTTTTACCTGTTCTAGATGGTTTTACTTTTAAAAATCATATCCTACTCAGTTTTACCCTAGTCTTTCTTAGGGCCTACCCAGTTACTAATAACAGTCTTGAGACATACATTTTACATTTCCTCACATAAAAGGTAAACAGCCTGTCCTTATTGTATCCCTTGTAATTAGTCTTTGATAAATACAATGTATTTCTCTTAGCTCTTGTATGTCAAATCTTCTATTAAATTCAGGTTTTTTGGGTTTTTGTTGTTGTTGCTTAACAAGAGCCTTGAAAGTCTGACAATTTCGTTGTGTCTTTTTTTTTCTTCAGGATTATGCTTAAACTTTGCTGAGTATGATATTTTCAGCCATAAACCCAGATATTTAGCTCTTTGATATATGGTATTCCAAGACCTTTGATCTTTTAGTGATACTGCTGCTAGGTCTTGTGTGATTCTAATTCTGGTACTGCCATATTTAAATTGTTTTTTCTTGTTGCTCGGAATATTTTATTCTTGAGCTTGGAGTTTTGGAATTTGACTATGGTATTTCTGTAAGTTTTCCTTGTAGGATCTCTTTCAATTGCTGTTTAGTGGATTTTTTTCTATTTCTACTTTTCCCTCTTGTTCAGGACAGTTTTCTTTTAATTATTTCTTGTATTATCATATCAAGATTATTTTTTTCTTGTAGTTTTCAGTGAGTCTGATTGTTCTTATGTTTTTTCTTCTTGCTCTGTTCTTCAGATCAGTTTTTTAAACATTGTCTTCTATTTTTTCATTCTTTATATTTTGTTTTATTGTTTCTTGGTCTCTTGTAATTTGCTGGCTTCCCCTTGCCCAATTCTAATTTTCAAGGAGTCATTTTCTTCCTTAAGATTCTGAATCTTGGGGTGGCTAGGTGGCGCAGTGAATAGAGCACTGGCCCTGGAGTTAGGAGAACCTGAATTCATATCCAGACTCAGATACTTTAACACTTACTAGCCATGTGACCTTAGGCAAGTCACTTAACTCCTTCTCCCCTCCAAGAAAAGCAAAAAAAAAAAAAAGGTTCTGTTTGGTTGACTTTCTTTTCATAATCTTCTTGCTTTTCGTGGATTGTTCTTATGTGAAAAAAACTTATCCATATCATTTAATTAATTAATTGTTTTTTACCCATATCATTTAATTTTGAAAGTATTTTTTAAGTTCTCCTGTGAATTGTTTTTGGGCGGATGACCATTTGATGTTGCTCTTTGTGATAGGAGAGATTTTCTGTTTCAATGTCCTCCTCTGAAGATGGAACGCCAGTCTTCTATTCCTGTTTAACTTTCTGTGGTTGAATTCTTTCTCTTTTGCCCACTTTTTTAAATTTTTATATATATATTTTTAATTTTAATTTATTTTCTTGGTCACATCATTCATTTCCACAAGGTTTTGAGTTACTAATTTTCTCCCCTTTTTGTCCCTACCCCCCAGCCCAGAACATTGATCCCACTGTAAGACCC
>CM053598.1:207379924-207400318 GCA_028646575.1 Pseudocheirus occidentalis
TCCCCATCTTGCCCCTGCCCCAACCCTAAAACAGCAATTCCACTGTAGAGCCGCTCCCCTGCTCTGCTCTCTTACTTTCTGGTAGGGCAGGGAGGGCCTCCCTATCCCAGCCCTTGTATATCTTAATTCCTAGTTGCAGATATTGCAGAACTTTAAATTCTAGATGCTTTCTTTTCCTCCCTTGTCACCCACCCCCGCTGGAAGGACACTCAATTAAATACAGTCTGTGGATGGGTGATTATACAGGACATCTTCATAGTGGACATATTATGACAGTGATCATCTGTCTCTCCTTCCTATCCCTCCCCTCCTTGTTCTGTTCTCTACCCTGTCGCTTTACTGAAGTGTGTGCTTCCAGCATCCCTCCCCCAGACCCCTCCCCTCTGTCATCCCTCCTCTCATCCCCATGCCCCCTACTCTCCTGTGTCATGCCCCCATTATTATGAGTGGAAAAATAAAATTTTATGTTGAAACTTTGAATGTACTTATTGCATGAACCGTGGTTCATTATTATTCCGACATAGATAATTTGGTTGAGAGACCTCTCTGCATCTCTTGTTCGTTTTTTTCAGTAAAACCAGATTCTTCCTAATCCTATTTGGAGTTTTCTTGGCAAAGATGCTAGAGTGGTTTGCCATTTTCTTCTCCAGCTCATTTTACAGATGAGGAAACTGAGGCAAACAGGGTGAAATAACTTTATTTGAACTCAGGAAAATGAGTCTTCCTGACTCCGGATCTGGCACCGTCTCCGCTGTACCACTTCAGTGCCTCAGACCCAGCCCTGATCTTTGGTTCTTGTTGTGTTGACATAAGAAGATTCTCTACCCTTGCCTCCTTTGCTCTGGGAATTCTCATCCAATTAACACTGCTATTGCTTTTAGAAAAAAAAGCCTGTTGGTTGTCTCGACCTGTTGTTCCACTCACAGTCCTTCTGATTTCCTCGATGACGCCCCCTTATTCTGGCTACCTCTCCTGTGTGTTGTCTCCCTTTATTAGAATGTGAGCTATTTGAGGACTGGCCACTTGTCTTGCTTTTATATCTGCAGTGTCTAGATATAGTAAGTACTTAAGAATTCTTTCATTTATTCATTAATTTCATGGTAATTTTACTTGACAGTCATGTTTGCAAATGGAGGCAAGAGAGAGAGTGTTACACAGACCACAACTTAGTTGGTTTTAAAGTTTGGGGAAATTTTTATATCACATTCTGTATCAGAGTTAACACACACCTGCTACTTCAGTAGAGGAGAATGTTGCATTATCTGTCATCATAGTGATGTTTTTGTGTCTTTGAATAGGCATTTTTATTACCAATTTGTGAAGCAGCTGCCATGAGAAAAGTGGTGAAAGTGTATCAGGAATGGATTCAGCAGGAGGAGAAACCTTTGTTCATGAAAGAGCCTGAAGAAGTTGAGATGACTTCTGTAAATTTACCTTGCATTGAGAGTGATGTAGAAGCTGACGTTTTATCAGAAGAAGGAAAAGAAAAAGAGGAGGTAAAATAAAAGTGTGTGTGTGTGTGTGTGTGTGTGTGTGTGTGTGTGTGTCATAATATATAGAACTTATTCACTTCCCAGAAAGTTCAATGACTCTGTTAATGTAGATCTTCTTGCTAGTTAGGAAGGTAAAAATATAATTCAGTAGGGTTTATAATTGAACTAATAAACTTTTACCTTTTGCTCACTCATGAAATGTAGCACTATTGTTTGATGTTACAAATGAAAAAGAAGATCTTTTAAAAAAAATTAGTGGTTAAATGGTATTTAAAAATTCACGTGTAAATTAAAATTATGTTCTTGAAATGCATTACAGGTTCATTACATGGTCAGTGTTATTGAAGGGAGAATAATGATGTCTTGTTGGAACTCATATTGTTTTTGGTAGTTATTATTTCTGGTTCTCTTTTCCTCATTTTAACTTATTCCTTATATCATTCATTTGGCAGATACCTGTGCTGTTTTGTTCATTTTAATTACAGTCATATCATTTAAACCATTTTTTCAAATGTTAGGTCTTATATCCCCATCTAGGTTAATTTAAGTTCCTTGAGGCCGGAGAACATGTCTTACACTTTTTTGTATCTGTGTAATACCTACCACAGAGCTTCATGAAGAAAGCATCTTTGTTTTTCAGATAGATTGATCACTTAGGCAGGTGATTTCCTACCTGTCTGGTGGCTCCTTCTAACCATAGGGTATTCTGCAGGGCTCTATCCAGAGTTCTCTTCTCTCTTTACACTAGATGATCTCATCAGCTTTCATGAATTTAATAATCCACTCTATGCTGATAATTATTTTTCTTTTTTTGAAGGGGGAAAGGTAGGACAGTTGGGATTAAGTGACTTGCCCAAGGTCACAGAGCTAGTAAGTGTTTGTCTGAGGCTGGATTCAAACTCGGGTCCTCCTGACTCCCCTCTAAACCCAACCCCCTTCTGAACTTCATGACTACTGTCCAGAGTTCCCCAGGCTTGCAACTTTGATGTCATCCTTGACTTCTTACTATCTCTCCCCTCCCATTTCTGAGACCTGCAACATCTCTGAAGCTCCCCATTTGTTGTTGCCACCACTTTGGTGTACACCCTGACCACTGTATGCCTGAACTAATTGCTGTTCTGTCTTGGTAGAGTTCTCTCTCCTCTGATCCATCCCTCATTCAGCTAACAAAGTGATCTTTCTAAAGTGCAAGTCCAACCATGTCACCTTCCATTTGGTAAATTCCAGTGTCTTCCTGTCACCTCCAGGATCAAGTGCAGAATTCTCTGGTGTTCAAAACCCTTCATAACCTATTAACTCACCACGTTATTTGGCCTCCCAGCTCAGTTTAAAACAAATTCCTGCATTTGGGAATTTCTTGAAAATTTAAAGTCAGGAAAATGATACAATCACAAGTTTTATTATTAAATGACACAGCAAACAGACAAAGCAGACACACATGCACGTGCTGCATGGTGGTATAAACAGTCAGAGGTTCATTCTCCTGGACAGAAGAAACTCTCAGCATCAGGGGGAGGGGCATATCAGGGAGGAGACTCTCAAAGTTGGGGTTCAATGGCAAGATCAGGTACCTTAAGAATGGGGTTGGGTTGAGAGCAGGTCATCAGTGCCAGATGTAGGAAGGGGCATTCCTAATCAGACCCAGATGTGGTGGAAAAGTTCTTGGGGTTCCTTATCGATACCAGGCTGGGGTGAGTCTTGGGTAGGAGAGTTTCTTTGTTAGTACCACAGATTGGTGGAGGAACTACCATAACAGTCTAAGGCAGTAAAAGGAGAGTGGTTCAGAGGTCCTGCTGCAGGTTAAGAGTTCATCCAATCAAAAAACTTCAAGCCTTGTTAATACACAGCTAACCCTGGAAAAGTATGAGCTGTCTCTTTTCCTTCAATGTTCCTATGGACCTTAAAACCATAAGACTAAGTGAACCTATGTTAGAGCCCTGTCATTAATAAGCTTATCAATCTATAATCGTGCCATCAAATGGTAGAAAGTTGACACTTTCTATCACCACTTGAGTGGTTACAAAGTAGCTAAATACATAATCATGTTAGTAGTTACAAAGATAAGTTATTGAATTTTGTTTTCATTTTTTAAAAACAAGTTTTTATTGATCTCTTGTTTCTGTTTTCGTCTATACTTGCCACTGTGTCCCTCTCCTCACCCTTACTTAGAGAGTAATAAAGAATTAAAAAGGAGGGAAAAAATGAAACGTAAATCAAAGTATTTTTAAAAGCCTAACATGAAACTCAGTGTTTCAGTTCCATGGCTCCTCACTTCCACAGAGAAGCAGGGACAAGTGTCTCTCCTGTCTCTTCTTTGATGTGAGGCTTAGTCCTTATAATTTCCATGTTCAGTTCTGTTGTGGTTGTGTTCTTCCTTTTAACTGATTTCATTATTGTCGCATTGTGTAAGTTCACATTAGCCTTTCCATTATTCTTTGTTTTCAGTATATTCATGATTTCACAATAATATTCCATTGGGTTGATATTTCACAATTTGTTTGGCTATTCCTTTGTCCATCTACTTTGTTTCCAAATTTTTTCAACTAAAAAAAATACTGCTCTAAATATTGTGGTGAATATAGGGTGTTTCTTTTTGTGATTCTCATTGTTTGGGTAAATGCCTGTCTGTGGAATCTCTGGGTCATGACTGTGGATTTTTTTTACAATGACAGTAATAGTAAATTGCTTCCCAGAGTAGTTCAGCTAATTCATAGATGTAGCAACAGTAGTTAAATATGGGGCCATGAGGTGGTGCAGGGAATAGAGCACCAGCCCTGGAGTCAGGAGGACCTGAGTTCAAATGCAGCCTCAGACACTTAACACACTTACTAGCCATGTGACCTTGGGAAAGTCACTTAACCCCAGTTGACCTCCAAAAAACAAAAAAAGGGCAAAACCCCCAAAACAAAAAACAATACTTAAGTATTCCAAGATAATGGGTGGGAGATCAAATCTCAGGAGTATTTTGTATTGCATTTCTTTTATGATTATTAATTTGAAGCAGTTTTCCATGTAGTTTGCTAGTTTGGAATTATTTTGAGGACAGTTTGTTTTTATTCTTTCAGTTTGTAAATAAGCATTTAGTAAGTGCCTTTGATGTGCCACTAGGAATACCAGTACAAGCAAAAAGATGGATGTTTCTTGCTGTCTTGAAGCTGACACTCTGGGGACTCGGGCTCTGTAATGAGTGTAATGACTTGTTAGATATGTTGGAGCTCCCCGTCTTTATAGGGGAGCAGGACAGTGCAGTTTTGCAACAACCAGCCAGGCACAAAGAAAAAGGATTTCTGAGGCGCAGAGCTACATGACATGCCAGTGATTCTTTGTGAAGTGAACTCCAGGTGAACTTGGAGATGCCTTAGGAGACCAGACTGGCCTGGAACATCTATCTCAAGGGCATCCTTGAGCAGCAGATTTAGGATTTTCCAAACTCCTTAATCCTTAGCTTATGATATCTACAGAAGACTTCTCCTTTAATCCCCCCACCCTCCATCTTTGGTTACCCCTCTTAAAGCCTCTAGAAAATATATCATCTCACCCCTTTTCCCACTCCCCCTTGAGCATCTAAGAACTCTCTTTTCCTCCTTGTTCCCTTGTAGGATCTTTACTCCCTTACAAGTCTTTTTCTCAGATAATAAATGCATTTAATTGGTCTTATTGGACCCTTGTTTCATTTCAGGTCCCTTTATAGGCCTGGGGATCCTTTGTTAACAATTCTAATAGGGAAGATAACACATAAAAGAAAGATGAAAAGGGTAGGACATGATGGAGATATCCAGAGTACAGCCTGGGGAAAGAAAAGTGAAGAGATGGCTATCTTGAGTGGCCTCCTTAAATGAAGGTGGTAGAGGCATCCTTCACCTTCCAGAGATTGGAAACCCAAGGTCAGAGGATATTTCCAAGTTTTGAGTTCTAGGGCGCAACGATCCTCCTAGATGAAGAGTTTATTGGGGCACGTTCAAGTTCAGAGAATTGTAGGTTGGTGAGAAATGAAGAGATATATGATCTGAATGCCTTCTTGCACGTTCTGGAAAGAGGCCTCCACTCTCCATTCAGAGGGAGGGACCACAGGACTATAGAAAAAAAGAAAAAGTTTTAAAAGTATGCTTCAATCTGCATTCAGACTCATTCAGTTCTTTTCCTTGAGGTGGATAGTGTTTTTCATCATAAGTCCCTTGGAAATCTGTTGGGTCATTATTTTTGATCCAGATAACTAAGTCATTCACAGTTGATTATCATACAGTATTTATCATACAATATCATATAATACCGTACAATATCATACAATGCTCTTACTATATGCAGTATTCTCTTGGTTCTGCTCACTTTACTTTGCATGAGTTCATATGAGTCATATGAGTTTTTCTAGGCTATTCTGAAACCATCCTGTTTGTTACTTCTTATAGCACAGTTGTATTCCATTACAATCACGTACCACAAGTTGTCCAGCTGTTCCAATACCCAGTTTCCAGTTCTTGCTATAAATATTTTTGTACATCTAGGTCCTTTTTCTTTTTCTTCGATCTCTTTGGGCTACAGACCTAGTAGCAGTATTACTGGGTCACAGTTTTATAGCCCTTTGGATATAGTTCCAAATTGCCCTCCAGGATGGTTGAATCAATTCGCATCTCCACCAACAGTGTGTTAGTGTCCCAGTTTTCCATCCTCTCCAATATGTTAACATTTTCCTTTTCTAACATAGTAGCTATTCTGATGGGGTGAGGTGATAACGTCAGAGTTGGTTTAATTTGCATTCCTCTAATCAATAGTGATTTAGAGCATTTTTTTCATATGACTACAGAGAATTCTGATTTCTTCATCTGAAAACTTGCCTTTTCATATCCTTTGACCATCTATGGCTCTGTACTTCTAAATTTGGGTCAGGACCTATATTTTTGGGAAATGAGGCTATTTTCAGAGAAACATTCTGTAAATTATTTTTGCCTAGTTTCCTGCTTTCCTTTTAATCTTGGTTGTATTGGTTTTGTTTGTTCAAAACCTTTTTAATTTAATGTAATAAAAACGATTCATTTTATATCCCCAATGCTGTCTTATCTCTTGTTTATTCATAAATTCTTCCTTTGTCCTTCGATCTGTCAGGTAAAATTTACCATGCTCCCCTAATTTTTCTTTGTATCTAAATTCTTTAGATCTTTATTGATTTTTTTATATCTAAATAATGTGTCCATTTTGATCTTATCTTGGTGTATAGTATGAGATATTGGTCTATATATAGTTTCTGCCAAACTGTTTTCTAGTTTTCCCAACAATTTTTGTCAGAGGTTGAGTTGTTGTCACAAAAGCTTGCATTTCTGGGTTTACAATACCTAGATTATTATGGTCAGTTACTACTGTGTGCTGTGTACCTAATCTGCTCCATTGATTTACCACTTATACTGTTAGGCCACCTTCCTTTAGTTTTTTAAATTTATTTCCTTGATACTGGGTTTTTTGTTCTTTCAGGTAAATTTTGTTATTTTTTTCTTCACTCTAATTTTTTTGGTAGTTTGGTATGACACTTAAGTAAATTAATTTAGGTAGAATTATTATTTTTGTTATATTGACTCAGCTTACTCATGAAGATTACTATTTCTCCTGCTGACTTAATTTATGTAAAAAGCGTTTTGTAATTGTATTCATATGGTTTCTAAATTAGTCTTGGTAGGTAGATTCGCAAGTGTTTTGTATTGTCCATGGTTATTTTTAAATGGAATTTCCCTTCCTGTCAGTTCTCAAGAGTTACAGGTATCATCATCCCTTGTAGGGATGTAAACAGTTTAACTTTATTGAATAACCTGTTTTTTGGGTTTTAAAAAATTTCTTTCTTGGTTTACCTTTTTATGCTTTTCTGGAGCCTCATCTTTGAATATTTAATTTCCTATTCAGCTCTGGTCTTTTCATTAGGAAAGTTTGAAAATCCGCTATTTAATTGATTGTTCATTTTTTTCCCCTGAAAGAATATGCTAGATTTTTCTGGGTAGTTGATTCTTCGTTATAATCCCAGCTCCTTCGTCTTCTAGAATATCATATTCCAAGTGCCTTGCATCCTTTAATGTAGAAGCTGCTAAAGTCTTGTGTAATCCTGACTATGGTCTTTGATAGTTGAATTATTTCTTTCTGGCTATTTGCAGTATTTTCTTCTTAACCTGATAATTCTGGAATTTGGCTACAGTATTCCTTTGAGTTTTCATTTTAAGATCACTTTCAGGAAGTGATCAGTGGATTCTTTCCAAGGCTATTTCACCCTCTGGTTCTTGGTTATCAGGGCAGTTTTCCTTAATCATTTCTTGAAAGATGCTGTTCAGTTTCTTTTTGATCCTGACTTTCAGATAATCCAGTCATTCTTAAATTATTTCACCTGGATTTGTTTTCCAGGTCAGTTGCTTTCCCCATGAGGTTTTACATTTTCTTCTGTTTTTATTGTTGTTGTTTGTTGTTCTTCTCATTTTGTTTGACTGATTCTTGATGTCTCAGAGTCATTAACTTCTTCCCATTTACCCATTCTGTTTTTTTAAGGATTTTTTTTCTTCAGTTAGCTTTTGCACTTCCTTTTCCATTTGCCTTGTTCTATTTTTAAGGAGTTTGCTTTAGTGGATTTTTTTTTTTCCATTCAGTCAGTTGTGTCTTTTAAAGTAATTTTTTGTTCAGTCAATTTTTGTCCTTTTCCAAGCCACGAACTCTCTCTTGGATACTTCTCATTTCTATTCCCAATTTGTCTTCTGCCTCTCTTACTTCATTTTTAAAATTGTTTTTACGCTCTTCCAAGAAGGCTTTTTGAACCTGAGACTAATTCACATTCCCCTTGGAGGTTCCGCAGTTGGGCATCTTGACATTGTTGTCCTCTTCCAAGGTTGTGTCTGGATCTTTCCTGTCACCGTGGTAGCTCTTTTCTGCTTTTTGCTCATTTTTAAAAAGTTGAGTCCTGCTCCTGGGGCACAGAGGGCCTGTCCCAGACTGCTTGTGCTGGGGGTCAGGTGTCTTCAGGGACTGCCCACTGCCCTGGGGTGGCCCTGCCTACCTCTCCTGTTATGCCCTTGCTTTGGAGGATTTCAGTTTGCTCGCTGTGCCTCCGCTGATATGAGCAAGGACCACAGGGCTGTGGCTGCTGATCCGAGCTCTGGCTAAGAGCCTCCCGCTGGTTTACCCAGACACCAGATGCTGGGTTCCAGTCCCCCTTTACCCAGTGAAACAGACCTTTTCTAAAGTCCTTCTGAGTCCTTTTGGCCTGGAAAATTGTTTCATATATCTTTTTGTGGATACTATTGCTCCAGAATTCTTTTAAGAGGCCTCATTAACATTGTTTCTGAGGGAAACTAGGGAGAGCTCAGGCAACTTCCTGACTTCTCTCTGCCATTTTGGCTTTACTGTCTCTGTTTCTTTAAAGAGCATTTTATAATAATATTTATAAAGTGTTTTGGTAGATTGACTCAGATATTTTAAAATATATAATTGTAAAACTGAATAAAATTTTCTCTTTATTTTCTGAGATTTTGTTACTGCTAGACCATAATGGCTATTGGGAACCCCTTAGGTCTTTTCCTTTCCCTTCTCAAATAGTTTCACATTTAGCTCACTGTTCTCCTCTCCTCAGTTCCTGCCCTTTTGTTTGAGGACTTCAGCATCCATGTTGATGCTCTCTCCCTCCTAACTTCTCCATTCCCCAGGCTCCTTCAGTCTTAAAGACGTCACACCTTGGATGGTTCCCTCCTGTCTTCGTCAGCAGATGGCTGCTTCTCTCGTTCCCACTCTCTCATTGAGCTGCAGGCCCTTCGCATTTACTGGATGCTTCCCTCCTGCCTAACACATGTGTTCACTTTGTCCATCCATTCCCTGCAGGCTGTCCTGTTTCTAAGAAGGGTGTCTGCGGTCAATGGCTTCATTTCCTTTCCTCCCCACTGTTTATTGACCCTCCAGATTCACCGGTGTCTCTTACTTGCTGTATTTAATGGTCTTTTTCAATGTTCATCCTCCGTGACCTTTCTATGACCTTTGACCCTGCATTTGTCACTTGCCTTCTCTTTAGGGTTCCATGACACCACCCTTTCCTAGTTCTCTGCCTCTCTGGCTGCTCTTTCTCAGTTTCCTTTGCTTTATCTTCCTCCGGGTGGTCAACATGTCCAAAACTGAACTTATTGTCTTTTCTTCCTTTCATATTTTCCCTGTTACTCTCCAGGGTACCACTATCCTTTCTGTCATTCATTCTTACAACTTAGATGTCATTCTTACCTCCTCACAATTTCTCATCCCCCATATCCATTCTGTTGATAAGTCCTGTTGATTATACTTCCATATTCCATCTAATATGTTTTCCCCTTCTATCCTCTGATGCTGCCTCCATCTTGGTGCAGTCTCTTACCACCTTACATCTGTACCACTGCAGTACAGTTGATGGTTCTCCCTGCCTCCAGTCACACTCCGCCCCCCCCCCTCCAATTCTAATCCAGTTCGATCCTAAAGTTCAGATCTGACCATTTCAGTAAACTCCTGTAGGATCCCTTGTTGAGGACCACAGGGTCAGTGGGACCCTGATGGCTGAACAAGCCGCTTCTCTTAGATGTTAGGCCTGCTGATAGGCCTGGATGGGTTCCCCATCCCCCAGGAAGGTGTACAAGCATACAGGTGTGAGGATTAGGTCCTCAAGATAAGCATGGCATTTACACCCACGGCCTGGGACAAAGAAGTACGCAGTGTCCATAGGAGAAAACAATTAAGAAGTGTCCTATAAAAGCCTGGACATAGAGTAATAAAGTTGGCTCTTCACTTTCACCATTTGGAGAGTCCCATCTCTTTTTATGCGCTAGGAGCCTCTGGGTCGGTGATTTTTTTCTCATCCCTGTCTGGAGACATACTTTCTCAGCCCTGCTGCAGGATGAAAGGGCTCTCCATAACTTGGCTCCCCACACTCCCTGTGAAATTAGGATCAAATATAAAGTCCTGTGTTTGACATTTTCAGCCCTTTATAACCTAGCCCATTTCCTGTCTTCCTAGTTTTTTTACCCCCAAGTAGCCTGTGATCTCATAACATCGACCTCCTTCCTGTCCCTCACACGGGAGACTTCATATCCTGATAATGAGCATTTTTATTGGCATTCCTCCATGCTTTACAATGTTTTCCCTCATTATCTCTACCTTCTGGATTCCTTTAAGTCCCAGCTAAAAATCCTACTTTCTCTGGGAGTGCTTTTGTGATCCCCCTTACTGCTAGTTCCTTTCCTCTACTGAATATCTCCAATTTGTTTTGTCTGTATTGTTTTTTACGTGTTTTCATGCTGTCTTCCCCATCAGATCTCTATCACTTGAGAGCAGGGACTATTTTTTGCCCTTCTTTGTATCCCTACCATGTAGCAATTTTTGTCCATAGTAAGTGCTTAATTAAATGCTTATTGTTTGCCTAATTGACCCACAGTTATTCTACTTCTTTAAATGAAAACACTGACATTCCTTTATTTTATCATTCCATCACACTTTATGCCTTCACCCCTTTTAAATCTATTCTTTACCCTCACCTCTTAGTGCTTAACTTCCAGTAATCAGGTGATCATCCATTTTCAGACTTCCTTTTATTCCTTCCTCCATCTCAGCCATTTAGTTAGTCATTTAAATTCTGTACTATCCTTTACTCTGTAATTATTCATATCCTTATCTTGTCATAGCTCATCCCTTTTTAGACTTCAGCTCTTTATTACTCCTCACCATCTGATTTTCCTGTACCTGCTCAGGTATGCAGAAAAGAGTTGGAGGAAAATTACATGATTGGGACATTACAAATGTATTTTCTCCTACTTCATTATATGCCTCACTGTAGCCAGGCAGTCCTTTTAACTCTCCCTAATTGCTTCCATATCTCATTTTCCATAGAAGCTATTAAAAATCTGTTCTTGCAGTCCTTGTTGTTCATTATAACCTGATGAATTTTACATTTTTATCACCTCTGTATTTTTTCTAGTGTGTGTGTGTGTGTGTGTGTGTGTGTGTGTGTGTGTGTGTGTTGAGCCTATAGAACTACTATGGTATATCTCACTTCTGTAATATGTTAAATTGAGACATTTATTTTATGCTTCAGGAAAAAGTGACCAAATCTAATCACGTTCGAAATTCCAATTGGACAAAAAATGGTTCCTATCAAAATACATTCTATAAAGGTTCTGACATGGAGGATGCAGACCAAAATATACGAGCAGGTGCCCAGTTAGTATTTCAGGTAGGTCTCTTTGCTGGTTAATTTTTTTAAATGTCTCTTCTCACAGTAAAGGTTTTCTAAAATTTGTATTTTGGGTGATAGTGCTTTCTATTCTGATGATCTCTGAAAACCCTGTGATGAGTTGATATGAGTAGAGTATATATCACATTTTAAAAATTATTTTTCCAAAGATTCTGTCTTGTTTATTTTTAATTTTGGAAAGTTAAAATTATATAATTATCATGATTCTTTTTATTTCAGCTTAACTAAATGAGAACTTTTGTAACTCTTCTGTTTTAAAACAAACACATTTGTTTTGGCTTTTTTCCTGGTATGTAAAATTACCTGTATCCGTTATTTGGTTCAATTCTCATTGTATAGATGAAACAAAAAATAGAAAGAATGACTTCTCTATAGTAAATGTCATGAATGTTGCTAGAGTCAACCAGCAAACATTTGTTAAATGCTTTTCTCTGGGGCCATGGCTACAAAGACAAAAATGAGAATAATCCTTGCTCTCATAATATACAAAATAAATATCAAATAAGCATAAAGTAGTTCTAATATACAAGGTAGCGAGCAAGGTCAGTAGCAAGGTTTTTGTTTGTTTTGTTCTTTGTTGTTTTATTTTTGTTTTCCTGGAGGGGGTGGGGATGTGGAAAGGAATCATGTTGAAAGTGATACTAAACTGTGCCTTGAAGGAACTTAGGGATTCTTTGGGGCAGAGTTGAGGGGCAAGTGCATTCTAGACTTTGAGGATAATCCGTGCAAAGATTTCCATGGAAAAGGAAGAGAGAATGCCAGGCCATTGCTAAGAACAGAGTAAAGTCCAGTTTGGCTGGACCATAGAGTGCTGGCAGAGAAGTAACATATTAGGCAAATATTAAGATAAGAGCCAAGTTTTGAAAGGCTTTCAAAACTAATAATAGGGAGTTACTGAAGTTTATTGAGTAGGAGAGTGACATGGTTAGATCTGTGCTTAAGGAAGATAATTTTGGCCCCTGTGTGAAGGATGGATTGGAAGTGGGCAGACTTTTGGAGGCTGTTGTACTAGTCCTAGGTGAGTGGCAATATCAGGATGAAATAGGTGGTACTTTGGTGAGAATTGTCTTAAGGATCTCCTTATTTTTACAAAATATCTCTAAACTTAAAGTTAGTTTTGTGAATTTAATGGGTAATGACTTTCAATTGTTCAATCACATTTGTTACCCTATAATTTAAATTCCATTATCAGCATATATACAATTTTTGATTTGTATATTCATTGTTCCTTCTAGGTTTTTATAGTCAACTCATCAAATATATTTCTTCTTGAACCTGCAAATGAAATTAAAAGTCTTTTGGATGAGCACACAGATATGTGCAAACGTATTCTTAATATTTATCGATTCATGGTTGTACAAATATCAATGGATAAGAAGACTTGGTAAAAAGTTCCATTATCTTTTGTATGTTTTTAATGTCTATAGAAATACGTATCATTTGTAAGAGGAATAAACATAGACTTATTTTGAGACTCTCCTTTAATAGTATTTCAGCATCAGAAAATTATTCAACTCTAATTATTTTATATTCCAGCCTCTTTGTGCCACATTTTATATACTGAACCAGATGTGGGGTGAGAGGCAACTTTTGCCGTAATGGAACTAATTAAGAATTTTTTGTGACTTTAATCAGCTACATAAAATACATGATTAGCATTAAAAAATTCACTCTTGTCTGCATTGAACTTTTTTTTTTTTTAACTCTTTTTCTTACATATGGACATGTTTTACTCTAGTGCATATTGGAAATTTTGACTAGTTGCTGGGCAATATGTAATTTAACCAACAAAGAAGAAATATTAAACCAGACAATTTTGCCTTCGTTATCTTTGTAATTGACTTCGTGTGGCATGTTGTTCTGTTTTGTCATTGTCCGTTTATAAAAATAAGTCTTTATTTCTTTTTAATCTCGAGTTCATCCTTCTCGTTTTGCAAGAAGATCTCGACAGCCAAAACTAAAACCTGGCTCCGCCTCTGACAAATGCCTTACTATCTCTGCCATATGTGTTTACTAGAGTTTGGTCTACAGCACAGAAAAAAAGGGGTCATGGTAGAGAATTCCGTTAAAAGCTAGTCTGGCTTTAAGCTTTAACCCTTAAGCTGTACCATCCCCTCTTTCTCACAATTATTGGTATAATTTGATCACTTGCAGAAGCAAATAGGATAGTGTCCTGTTCTTGACAGCACGGACACTAATTAATAAGTTGATTTTTTGTATAGCACTCTTAGTATTTGTGGAGCGCTTTATGTGTATTATTTTGCTTGATCCTCGAGCTTGTAAGGAAACTGAGACAAAATGGGTTAAGGGACTTGCTCAGAATCACACAGCTAGTGAGTATGTGAGGCAGGATTTGAACTTAAATCTTCCTGACTCTTAAGTCCCAAACTAGATACCATCTGTCTGCTTCTATAACATTATTCTTGAATTCAAATATATTTAATTTGAAAGGTTAAGTATTAAGCAGAAGTAAGTATTCATAAGTAAAAAAGATTAATATTTATTTTTTTTCTTTTAGGGAACAGATGTTGCTTGTATTGCTCAGAGTCACAGAGTCTGTTCTGAAGATGCCATCACAAACTTTTCTGCAATACCAAGGAAGAAAAAATATGACACTAGCAGGTCGACTTGCAGGACCTCTTTTTCAGGCAATTAAAAATTTTTTTCTATAAGTTGAGTGTAAGCTTTTGGATTAGTTTTAACTCACCAGCAGTGTAATGTCATTTGAGAAAGTTTTAATGTGGAAGACACTGTTTAAAGAGCTCAGTAGTGAAATTATAGCTTAAACAAGAAAAAAGTTATTCTCTTCCCCAAGATCTATTAAATCATGTAACTGTATATAGAATCTACATGTACATGGAAATAGAATATTGTATTATGAATGCAGAAGTCCATCATCTTAATTATAATAACTATGACTTATTTGTGAATTATTGAAAAAGCAATACAAGATTGTATAAGTAATGCTTTTTTTTTCAGTATTTCCAAATAAACAAGATGATAAGAAAATACTTTTTTAAAAGTATCCCCACTTCAAATAATTACCTTCAAGATTGTTGCTTACCATTGTTGAACGAAAAAAATACATATTGATAATGGACTCCTTTTAGCCATAAATCTATCTAATGTCCTAACTGGCAAAGGCCCTACATGTCCTCTGACATTTTTCTCATACAAGACTTTTTGAAGGAACGTTTATAGGAACCTTGAAAAAAAAAGGAACAGTAGTCACTGAATCTTTCTAGAATGCTCCTGGACAGTCATCCTTCTAAGATTACCTCTCACATTTTGACCTCCCCCTCTCTGACTTTTTGATAATAATCCAATGGACCTCCCTCCAGTCAAAGTCCTTATCCCTTCAGAATGGTGGGGGAACAGTACTGTTCTTAGGTGGGTCATAGCTAATCCTTTCTGGGGATGGAGAAGGCAAAGATCTTAACTAGACAAGAGGTATTCTTTGTTCTAAATTTGGTTATCACCCTTAATTCATTTTCCAGGGCCTTAGTTTTTTATTCTTGACTTTTTGCATACTTTCCTAAAGGTAAAAGTCTAAAAAGGACTTTAGAGAAATATTTGTTTCTTTATATTCTTGTTTGAAACATAAAAGGTTTTAAAAAATACTTCCACAGTATTTAATTTGTTGCTTAATCATGCTAGAATTACAAATTGTGAAATGATGCTTTGTTTGCAATGTATTTTCAATAAAAAGATAACTGAAACTGTTGCAAGGTGCTGGGATTGATTCATACAGTGAGCACAAATCACAGATCATCCTAGGTTGAATGCTCATGCCAAATAAAAGTTTTTTGTAGTACAGATTTTCCAGTTCTGGCTATTAGTTGTGGTAAAATAGGGAATAACTTTATTATTGAAAATGTTCATGATGGGCCTTTTATTGATAAAGAATGTTTCAACCACACCCCCTCTACCATCCTGGCTCCCACAAATAATTTCTAGGTAAAAAGTGATCAAAATTTTCTTGTTTGTAGATGAATAGTTGATGCTTGTATATCTTTCTAAAGTTACAAGCTACCCTCAGTACACTTAATTGGTGCTTTTGACTTCTTTTTTTAGACCCTTATAGTAGCCTGGATCAAAGCAAATCTCAATGTTTATATCTCTCGGGAGCTTTGGGATGACTTGTTGTCTGTGCTGTCATCGCTCACATATTGGGAAGAGTTGGCCACTGAGTGGTCATTGACGATGGAGACACTAACTAAAGTATTAGCTAGAAATTTATATAACTTGGACCTTAATGATTTACCATTGGATAAGCTGAGTGAGCAGAAACAGAAAAAGCACAAAGGCAAAGGTAAGAAAGATATTCTAAACTGCTTTCATGACCCAGTTGGAAAAGGAGATTTTCCCTCAGAGCTGCTTGTCTTTCTGCCTGCAGGTTCTGAAGGCCATATTATTTTTAAAACAAATTTAAAAAAAGAAAATACTTTTGAATTACTAGACACTTTGTTTAAAACAAACAAAACCTGAGATAACATGAAATAGGAATAGTATTGATGAATTGAAAATCAAAAAAGTTTTTACATTAAAATCTTTTCCATAATCTGGGAGATTTTAGTTGGCTAAAGTGTTGGGATTTTTTGTTTGTTTTAAATTAGCCATATTGAACGTAGTAAGAATGGTATTGCCTTTTGTTAATGTTTCAAGATCAAGTCCTGCCTCTGATACTTAACTACTGTGTGACTTTGAGACAACTCAGGTTCTTTTATTCTGAGTTTCCTCATCTGTAAAATGAGGGGGTTGGATTTAGATGCCCTCTGATCACCCTTCCAGCTCTTAGACTGTGATTCGTTTCATTTTCCTGATAATCGTTATTACCTTAAGCCTGTCTAAACAATCCTGTCTTAGGATTGAGGAAGGATAATTTGCTAATATATTGAAGACTTTTTTTATATAAACTTAAATATTTAAAGAAGAGCATATCATATATATGTAGATCTATATACATATATAGAACACAAAAGAGGACTTTATATAAAACTTAAATATCTAATAAATTCTGCGTGTTAATCTTCAAAAGTGTCCTGCTTGTCTATGCTTCCTTCTGGACTGTCTTTTATTCTCTTCTGTGTATTTTTAAAGATAAATAGAACATTTATTAAATGCTCCCTATGCTTCAGGCTCTGTGCTAAGCACTTGGCGTACAAATACAAGCAAAAAGAAAGACAGTTGGTACTCTCAAGGAGCTTGTGTTCTAATGGGAGAAAGATAATCCATAAAAGATAGCTCAAAAGTACATCCAGGCAGGTTGGGGATAGTGTGGTAGGTGCTTGCCAAGGGGATAAAGTGTAAAAACTGGAAGAGGTGGGAGCAGATTAAGTAGAAAAGTGAGCAAGGCTGGCCTGGGTACCTCTTTAAAGTGGAGATTCTGGTGGAAACTGACCAATTGGAGGAGGGATGTCCAGGGTGAGAAGATAGCTGGAATTAGAGGTTAGAAAAGTCTGGAAAATCAAGGGCAGAGCAAAGAGAGAACGTGTAAAGTATTCAGCATTCCTCTTTTGGGGGTACATTACTTGGTCCCTCCATTTAACTGAAAGGGAAAAGGGAAAAAAAAAACCCTCTTCCAAGAACTAAGTATAGTTAACCAAAACAAATTTATTCAGTGATCATTCCCCCAAAATGATTCTTAACCTTGTGTTCATCACTTTTCTGTAAGGAGGTGATTAATGTGCTTCATCGTAGGTGCTCTAAAATCATGTATTGATCAGTTATAATTCTTATAAATTTGTTTTTCTTTAAAGTATTATATTATCATCATTGTATAAACTATTCTGGTTCTTCTCATTTCGTTCTGCATCAGTTTACACTCTCCAGGATTCCCTAAACTTGTGTTTTGTCATTTCTTACGATACAGTTTTACCTCCACCCTTGGTTGCGCCAACGCTAACTTGGCTTGCCTTTCCCTGTTTCACAGTAGGTTTCTGCCCATTTTTCTGTGTAGTTCTGGGGTAGAAGATGTCACCTCCTGTGTTTTCTTGTTGTATTTCTTTATCATTATTCATTTTGGTGCAAAATTGAGGATTTTGCTGCAGTTTTTATATGTGAGCTGGGCAGCTTGCCTCCCATTTAGGTGGCACCATAGCAAGTCCGGTGAAAACTTATTTGAAAAAAATTCACTTCTAAGGCACTTAATTTATTCAATTTACTTAATTAAAAAAACAGAACATTTGCATAAAAATAAGAGAATAATTCCCAAGGTTTAGTCAGCTGACCACCGAGTGGTCATGTTTAAAGAAATATTGGCCCAGTTTTAAAGACCAAGTAGCTAACTTTTCCTAGGGCTTTCATTTCCTTAGGAACCATTACAGCCATGCAGAGATAGTTGTCATCTCTTCCTTTTGTTGGCACCAGTTAGACAAACTTAAAAACAAGATTGGGACTATTTTTTCCTCTTCCTTCACAATGGTCCCTTCTTGCCTTTCTGCTTTTTTTCCCTTCCTTCCTCTGTTTCTCCCTCCCTTCTTTGTTCCTTCTCTTCCAATTGTGGAGGACGGTATAATCTTCATTGGGGGAGGGAGTAGCTGTACTAATAACAGTGCTTGTCTTCTTTTGCTTTTTGGAGGGGGAAAGGTAGGGCACTTGAGGTTAAGTGACTTGCCCAAGGTCACATGACTAGTTTTTGTGTCTGTGTGTGTTAAGTGTCTGAGGCTGGATTTGAACTCAGTTCCTCCTGCCTCCAAGGCCAGTGCTCTGTTCACTGCAGCATCTAGCCTCCCCCAACATTGCTTTTCTTTAAAGTACTGTTTTTGGGGAGAAAGTCTAGTACAAGGACATCTAATATTGACAGTACATGACATTTTACTTTGCACTGTAATATATCATTTGAAATTTGAACATTTGTTTTTTCAATTGATGGTAAATTGAGAGATTGAAAATCTGTTTCTAGGAGTTGGGCATGAGTTCCAAAAGGCATCTGTTGACAAGTCCTTTTCCAGAGGATGGAGCCGTGATCAACCTGGACAAGCCCCAATGAGACAGCGAAGCGCAACCACTACTGGATCTCCAGGAACTGAAAAGGCAAGAAGTATAGTTCGACAGAAAACAGTTGGTATGTATGCAGTAGAAAACAGTGAGATCCTATAGAACATACTCACTGGCCCTGGGTATCTCAGCTTGAAGCTTGAACGGTGTTTGCTTGTTATTGTGTATAAAGAATCTTTCAGCACTCTATTTTATGTAAATACGCTATTTGCATTTGATTTGGACGGTAAATAACAGCAGCAACACTTTTCCCACTGGTTTAACAGAATGCATATCATGCGGATGATCTTTTTAAATTAATTTTGATAATTTTTGCAAATTTTTTTTTTACTTTAGACGCTGATTTTAGTATAATTATGTTGTAGAATTTCTAATTTATAAAATTAAAACAGTCAAACTCATTGATTTTTACAGAAACTTAAGCTTCAAGTATAGATAATTATGTTAGTAGGTAGTCGTATCAGTTATGGAAATATAATTTTACAGCTTAGTTCTTCTAAACATGATGAATAAATATTCTTTCATTCCTAAAATAAAATAAAGGGACAGTGTTCAAGAAGCTATGGAGACAGGCTATACTAGGAAGTCCCACAAATGAATTTTCTTTCCTTCCAACTAGGCCGAGCCCCCAAAACAATGGTGTTCATTTTCAGTGACTGTGTCGCTTTTGATAAGCGTGGGGGACTTTCCTTTGATCTGAGAAATGATAGAGGGAAGCAGTAATGGAGATATCTTAGGGATGACCAAAGTGGACCTATTCATCATCTTTTCAGTTTGATTTATTGTAGAACAGTGAAAAGGATGTGGAATTAGGAGTTGAGAAACCTTGGTCCTGAGTCTCATTTCTACCTTTCAGTAGTTAAGTGACCTTGTTTAACTCACTCACCTTCTTCTCTGAACTTATTTACCTTCTGTTCAAGGAGATGATAATACCTTACCTAAAGACTTCACCAGGCAAAAATCTTGATGCCTTTTACAGCTGTGGGATTCTATAGAACAAGATATTTGTCTACGTAATTCTCTGCGGTTGTTTTTTAAATGATTGTCACTGGTGAAAGTAGGATTTACTGTAAAGAAATTCAGCATAAATTCATGTTGCTGGAATGTATCTGTTTACGAAAAAAATGCACGAGTTAGGCATAAAAGGAAAAGCAAAAAGCAATGGAAAATTGTGATAGGTGGTTAATATTTTTAAAGTTCTTAAGGTGTCACATATTCCAGTGCCTGTAAAATGACACCATTATATTTGTCAGCAACAGACCTTGAGTTAGAAGATATAGAAAAAGATATTAGGAAAGAACATAGGTGAGTTCAAATGTGTATGTAATAGTCAAAGTTTTGTAGATTTGCTTTGGGAGTATTATTAATTAAATCTGTAAATGGCCTTCTTAGCCTCATTACTTAACTGATTTTATTGCTCTGTCAAACATTCCAATGTGTTTTATGGTAGCAGTTATTTTCACTTTTCAGAAATAACCTTTATTAAAACATTTAAACTTCAATGTGGTGATTGCCTCGAACTCATACGAAAATGCTAAACTTTCCTGTTGCTTTTTTTATAGAAAGACAGTACATTTCTTCTTGGCAGGTAAACAACCCTATCAAAGAAATATAAGACTAAAAATGTTGTTAAGAAAGGAGGCAGTATAAGTTTGCCTCACTATCAGATGATGAACATCC
>CM053598.1:207400818-207419626 GCA_028646575.1 Pseudocheirus occidentalis
GAGAGAGTGAGTGTCAGGTTAACTCAGTTTATATCTACTTGACTTAGGTGGATTTTTTTCTTTTTTGCTTAGTAGTCACAATCATGTCAAGCTCATTCAGATTCTTTAGTGTTCCTTTGTTCAGTGCTACCAACATAACGCTCTCTGAAAGCAGCTTTTAGAGAGAATCTCATCATCTAAAAGAAATGTCTTTTCCTTTTGTTCTCTGTACAGGAAATCCTCAAACACAGTCACATAGAAGTTAGCAGAAACATCCCTTCCGATTTAATACCTTTCTTGATATTGATAATCAGAGGATCATTGATCTTGTATTCTCTCTCTGCATTCTCACAGTAAATTGTGTGACAATGAAGAGTTTCAGCAGGAGCTTGCCTTTGTCCTTGCTGTATTTTCATCCAGGATACTCTCAGTGAATCATGAACCGTTCTCATACACATTTCCTAGCGGTGCTAAAGCAGGAGCATTCTGGGATAGTTTCTCGTCTTTTTGGTCACCATGATTTTGCAATATCAACTATATTATTTCTCAGTTTTCCCTTCTCTAAAGTATTTCTTGTGCTCAGCATGATTTTTTTCTGGTATTTGATCTGGTCTGGCTGCTTTCAACTTTATTTTCTTGAGTATCTTTCATACTTTCTTATATAGTACAGAGTACCAAATGTACTGTGTTCTAAATGTTCTGCTATCGACTAAATCATCCACTGTCATTGATGTGAGAAAATGAATCACTACAGAAATTCAGATGCAAGCTTCATTTCATATTCATTTGTTCTTTTTAATTTCATTTCTGAATATTCTTAAAATGGTCTAATTTATTCAAGTCTCAATTAAATCTCTGTAGATTTACTTTTCTCCTCTACTGCTTTATTGCTGTTTTGTGTGGTAATCTTGCTTCCAATCTTCATCTTCCACAATAATGTTTGCAGATGAGCTTACTTTTTCAAATGAAGTACTCTTGGTTGTTACGACTCCTTGTCAAAGAGATCCCGGGGCATATATTGGCTAAGACAAATTCTGAGCTCTCTCATTTAACATCTTTCTAGTGATTTATTTTACATGTGTTAAAAAATAGAGAATTGGTGATAACCAGTCTTTCCTTGTAGCTATTTCCTGTTTTTCAGATTCTAGAACTTCTGTAGATGGTTAGATTACATCTTTTATAACTATATTGAATGACTTTTCTTTATCCTTCTGATTTGGTGTTAATTTTGAGCTGATAACACACAGCCCAATGATGCCCTAATCAGGAACCAATATTTTTGTTTTTAATCTAGCACCTTCAAAGATTTTTCAAGAAAGTATTCAGTTCAATACAATTATAGGACTTCTGAGTAGTCTACAAACCTTTGACCTCTTTTGTTAATGCTCAGTAGATTTTTCAGCATTCCTTGTTGTTTGTCAGGTCCAATTTCATGAAGAGTTCAAAGGGTATATGTTGACTTCATTTGGACACTCTGGTTATCCTATTTGTAGAATTTTGTTGCCATATTCCCTCACTAGAAATTCCAGTTCTGGGCCCCCCACTATCTTAAGTAGTGGTTGCTTCAGTCTCCCAAAACATCTAGGCCAAGCCTCAGCTTTGTTTCACTTAAGTCCCTGACCATTTTCCAATATCTGCCTTGCCAGTATATACATGTACTTCTTGTAGCATTCTCCTCTCCCTCACCCCACATCAGAGTGAAATCTCTTTGATGGCAGGGACCGTCCAAGTTTTTGTCTTAGCAGCCTGGTGCTTAGCTCAGTGTTTGGTGTGGTTAATGCTCTATATGTGCCCTCTCTCCCTCCCTCCCTCCCTCCTTCCTTCCTTCCTTCCTTCCTTCCTTCCTTCCTTCCTTCCTTCCTTCTTTCCTTCCTTCCTCCCTCCCTCCCTCCTTCCGTCCTTCCCTCTTTCCTTCCTTCTTTCCTTCCTTCCTCCCTCCCTTCCTTCCTTCCTTCCTTCCTCCCTTCCTTCCTTCCTTCCTTCCTTCCTTCTTTCCATCCTTCCATCCTTCCTTCTCTCCTTCCTTCCGTTCTTCCTTCCATCCTTCCTTGCCAGTTCTCTTTATGTGTTTCCTTTACCCAAGTTTCTTGTAAGACAGTTAAATGGATGACTGTGTGACTAAGTCTTGTCTTTTGAAAATCTTGGGAATACAACTAAATGTACTTTACTACTTTCAGTTTCCTTCCTGCATAGAACCTTTATGCCATCCTTCTGTTTGGCTGTCAAATCTCTGATTGTACGTGTATGTATATGTGTGTATACACACTTATACATATACATATACTTCTTTACATTTTGTATATATATACACCAATTATATACATTATGAAACTCATAAAAATGTAAAAGGGAGGTAATGATGAGATCATATATTCAGCAGTTAGTAGGAGCCAACAGACTATATTGCGTAAACAAATGGCATGGCAAGGACTTTGCTTGAGGACAGTCACTGGGACCGCTAGCTCTGTGGAGGAATGAATTGGAGACAGGTGAGTAGTCCAGTTTAGAGGTTCCAAACTAGTCCAGGGACTCTATAAGTGAAGGGGGAGGGGGGAAAGGGATTAATGCAAGAGTTTATGGAGGTATGGTCAACCCAATTTAGAAATTCTTTAGCTATGTAGGGCAAATGAGAGTTAGCATTAGAGGATGACTCTGAAATTGTGAATTTGGATATCTGGAAGGATGGTGGTGCCATTGACAAAAAGGAGGAAGTCTGGATTGTGTGGGGAAGATAATATAATGAAATCTATGATGCAAAGCATAAACCATCCATACCTACTTATGCTATATAATTATTATCCTCCTAAAAATGAGGAGGGGAAACAGAACATTTATTCAGTGGTGCTTGCCACATCCATGGGGTGATCTTGGGATCAAGGTGTGGATATGTTGGAGAAGGGACAATTTTACTTTTACAGCTGCTTTTGTGGGTGTGGTTTTGCTCACAGTATAAATGACCTGAAGGGCCTATATCTAGTGTGGAACGGGAAAAAGTTAGGAGTTTGCATATCTACTGTAGTCCAGAAGCAGTATAGGAGAGTGGAGAGAGGTGGTGATAATGTGTAAAGGGAGAGATGCGGGTGGAACGTTTTTGTATATTACTGTGAATTCACTTTGATTGGTTAACACCTCGGGATCATGCCTGGGACCATTGAAAATGTGTTGCCTCCTCTGCCCCTACCCCCACACTGGAGACCATCGGTCTGGGGACGGTGACACTTAACAATCTCATATCACTCTTGCTCTGTCATTGTAGAAATGCAGTCCAAACAGGGTTAAGGACCATTTTGTGTTTTATCTGTTCCCAAAGGTAACAAAGAATTTATCAGCCAGAGAGAGAGGAGAGATATACTGTGGCTGTAGGACCTTAATATTCAGCTTTAGAAGCGCACATGCCTCAGTAGTGCTTTTGGTTTCACCTTCTCGATGTGTTGGTTATATTAACATCTTCATTTAGTACCCCCACTGTTTGGTAGGCACACGTATACAAGTACAGACATACGCCGTTCTTTCTTTTGGATAAATCAGATTTTTTGTAATTTTTAGTGTTTTACATAGTAAGAAGCCTTTTATGGTTGCAAAATGATTAATTTTCCTTTTTTTAATATACATTTTTGTGCCCTTTATATGCTAGCACATATAAAAGTTACATACCAGTTTTTAAAAAAAGAATGTTAAACTTGTATAAAATTCACAACTCAACACCAGATATTTATTTTTAGTTGAAGATGAGCTTAATTTCAAATTGTTTTGGTAGTGTGTATGTTGTTTTATTTAAAAAAAGGAATTTTGTTTGTTTTTTATGTCATTTACGTTTCACTAAATCCTTTTCTCCCTCTTTCCCAGAGAGTGTAAGTGTTTTAAATGAGATTTTAAAAAATTTGCATCCTTGTAGATTGGAATTTTTTTAACCCCCCCCTCTACTGTATACTTGTTTACAAAAGGTATACATAAGGAATGATGAAACCTGTTAAAATATGTGCCAAAAGGAATATTAGTAAATGTTTTTCTTGTAGCTGTTTGTCTTTCATTAGTCTGACATAGAAAGTTGAATGAGCCTTTAATTCAGTAACTTTTGTTGAAAAGGAAACTAGCATAATTTTATAAATTTATGAATATACAGAATTGAAAGAATTGTTGCCAAAATCCTTTCATTGTAATTAAAGTTAGGAAAGATTAAGACGTTTTTGCTAAGGGTCTCAAAAATATAAAAACAAAATTTTGCAGATATATAGGAAGATGAGAGAGGATTTGAAATCATAATTTGTGTGAATAGGGAACAAATTCCAAGGGAATTGATGCTAATATTTGATAGATCGGTATTCCATTTCTCAAGGAGAACGTTCTAGAGCTATCCATGGTCTCTGTGCTACAGTATGAAGAAAATAATTTTAATCCATCTATAGCAGTGGTTCTCAGCCTGTGGGTCGCAACCCCTTTGGAGGTCAAACAGGGTCACCTAAGACCATGGGAAAACATTTCCAGTGGTCTTAGGAACTGAGACACTGTTCCAGGCTGGTCTGCCCACATGCGAATACGTACACATATGAGTATTAAAGGGTAGAGGCTTTAGGAAGGTTGAGAACCACTGATTGATCTATAGGCTATAAAATCTGACTGACAAATTTAATCCTAGGAAAAACTTTTCAATCTCCAAATGCAATTTATTACTAAAACTAAACGTGACTCCCCCCACCTCCTGCTGACTAGGAGTCAGGAGGCCTGCATTGCCTCTGATCCCATCTCTTACAAGTAATAGTGGGACCAGCGATCAGCCGTTTAATCTCTCTTGAATATGTTTCTTCATCTGTAAAACAGCGATATTTAATACCTCACTAAAGTGTTGTGAGGAAAGCCATTTGTGATTAAAAAGTTGCTGTGTAGATAGAAAATGCTGTCATCTTTCTTTTTGCAAATTAATACCATTTATCTGAAGAAATTAATAAACAACTTCAAACAAGTAGAGTTGGAGAAATTAGGCCAGTTTTTATCTTTAAAAAACATGTGATTACAGCTTGTCATTTACTGTTAATTATAGCCTGTCAGTACTTGTTATTAATATATCCTGGGCAAGTAAAATTGAATCCCCAGTGGCTTTGGTTTCTTCGTCTATAAAATTAGGGAATTGGACGTGTACAGTATGAACCCTTCAAGCATTTTGATAGTCTGTGAAATTGTTTTCTTGTACTTGTCTAAACCTTTATTTTGTTTTACAAAACATCTTTTTTGTCTTTAATATGAATTGTTAAACTAAGACATCTTAAAAAACTCATCAAGACATCTTATCCTATTGGGAACAAACACTAAAAATGGAAATTTGGCCTTTTTTATTCTGTTATATAAAGATTGGGGCATGGAGAAGGTCTTTTCATGAACTGGAAGTAATTCTTATTTTCTTTATTTCTTGGGGAATAGTAAGTTTAGTTACTGGAGAATTGATTACCTTATATATGTTGCTTTCCAGAGAAGTGGCTGATAACGATACAGATAACTTGTTATCATTGTGAAAACTGTCCTGAGATGTTTTCAGAGCATCGTTTGGTGAACTTACTGATTTTTCAAACTTTGTTGCTGTGAAAATAGTGTCATGTTAATTATTTGTTGTTTTTATTGCAACATCATTGTAACTGCTAATGATGAAAATCATTGTTCCTTCTTTACGTAAAAAAATTGAAATCCAGAATATTGTTTTTATGTGTCCACTGATTTTTTTTCCCTGACAGCCTTGCCAATATTTGCCATGCTGAAATGTTTTAATTTGAAGTTTTCTTCCTTTGTACCTTTTAGTTTTTCTCTGTTGCTGCTTTTTCTGTGACACGAGCCTTTCATTATAGTCACTCTTCTTTATTCCCTCTCCACTTCTTTCTTTTCCTTTTTTTAAAGCCATGAGAAGCCGATCCATTGGTGAATGTGCTCTGCCATCGGCCTATATACGCAGCGCTAAAAGTGCTCCTGTTCTGATCCATACTTCCAAACCCTTCTTGCCTGACATTGTTCTCACCCCCCTTTCTGATGAGCTTTCAGGTAGTGCTACCTCTGCTAATTTCTGCATTCCCTCTACCACTTTTTAATCCTTCTGCTTTCACGTTTGGCTTAATCAGTAAACTCTCTATAGTTAATTATGAGGGGGAGGTATGGGAATTTGATAAAGGGATGAAAATAAACACTTTAACTTACGTGAACTTTCATGCTGTCTTCCTAGTTTATTCGGAAGTGTTAAGTTAGTGCTGTGCCAATATCCAAATTTTAGTTATAAATATTTACTTTTTAAGTTTGGCCTTCTGTTTTTGCCCCACATGGTTAAGGAATGCCAATTTGTATGCATGTCATTTACAGAAATCTGATCAGAATTTGTGTAGAAAAGCATTCATAAAGAGAACCTTGACTTCTAATTTTCTGCCTTTAATAAATATGAATGTTACTCAGAAAACAACATAAGGGCCAAAAATATTGTACCACCCAGAAAACTTTTAAAAATAAAACGTATTATGAATAGTCAGCTCTTCATTTTCTCATGGATATAGAGTAGTAATACAAATGAGCCCCAAGAATAGATCACTAAAAATGATGAAGGTTTGGGGATACTTTTTTGTTCTTTGGTTAATAATGATGGTGCTGCAATTAACTTGATTTCAGACAAAATATTGAAACTATATTATGTAATCCCAACTGGAGCAAATTAGAAAATTGTTTTGTTTTCTATTCCTATATCCTTTTTGGCTCCTTCATGATTCTTACTTTGTACCTGAGATACCTAGTTTTATCTCGTAGTACAATTGTACTCATGTTCTTATGCAGGGTCTCTTCATTTTCAGCTTGTTTCTAGCTTATAATTCACGTTGGGTGAGCAGAGCTTGATATTATTTTTAAAAGACTTTAAAAAAAATAAATGACAGTTTGTATATAGTTTGGGAACATCACCCCTCCTTTATTTTACTTCCTTATTGAATAGTGACAGTATTCACTTTATGTGTCAATGACAGATGTTTAGGTTTTGTTTTAAAATCCTTTCTCTATTAGAATCTTTTAACCTCATTAATGAGCTCTAAGCCTTGGTAGAACCTCAAGATAATTGTGGTAGATAATTAAAGAGTTGAAGATTTTTTTGAATAGAAAGAAGCTCTCTTTGTTCTTCTTTAGGAATATAATATAAGCTGGAGATTCTTTATCATCATTTAGGAAGGCTTTGCCTGTAATTTGTGGAACAATAAACTGGATCTAAAATTGCTTTGTATGTGATATGTATTTGTATTGCATACTTCAGGATGCCCTGGTTGGAAAAAGACTGTCATAGTATTTTCATAGTGTTTTTGAGAAAAATTTAAAAATTATTTTTCTGACTTCTTTGGCTTGGAAGTAGCATACAGAGTAAAGTGAATATGTTATATAATTTATAATTTAATTACTTTCTCCCTTGATAATTTTATTTTTTCTTTATTCTTAACATCTGGTTAAAAATCTTTTGTAGTAAACAAAGTGTTTTAACCAAAAAGATGCATGCAAATGTAAATAAAGTCAGTTTTTATATATGTTAACAATTCTCAGACTAGGAGCTGGAATCCTAATTTTCTTCCTCTAAACAATTGCTGATAGGAATTAAATGGTCAGTTTAATGGGATAAGCTTGTAAAAACTGGAGAGGAAGAGTTCTTGTTCCATTTAGGCTTATATGTGATCAAAATTTGCCTTGGTTATTTATTTTAGTGTTAATATTGAAATTTTGTACAAAATCTTTTTTTATTTGAAATGTGGAACAAAGGATGCAAAACAAAGGGAAAAGTAATATAAACAATTTTAGAGTGATTATTTCTAAATTATGTTCTTTTATTTCAATAAAAGAATGTTTTATAGTTATATTTATCTTAATCTTGTGTGTTTTTAGTAGATTAGTTCCCAGAAATTTTATGTTTGTGTTTATTTTGAATAAAATTTCTTATTTTTGCCTTTATAAATATATATATATACATATTATATATACATATAATAAAAATGCATTTTTATATGTAGTTTAATTAGCCCCCTAACAGAGGTGAAGTTAGATTAAGTCAAAGGATTAAAACTAATTTTGTCTTTGTGTAATGAAAATATAAGGATTGTAATAAATACAAACAAGCATTTATTTATATAGCACTTTAAGTTCTGCAAAGCACTTTACATACATTATTTCATCAGGTTCTCACTCATGATCTGTGAGGCTGGTGCTATTGTAATCCTAATTTTACAGATGAGTAAACATAAAGCGAGAGAGGCTTAAGTTACATGGTTAGCTCACACAATCCAGTGTGTCTGAAGTAGGATTCATACTCAAATCCATGTCTCTCAAGCCTGCTATAGAATCTACAAGCTTATATTCACAGAAAAAAGGGGAAGAAATAAGAGTTCTATATATATATAAATTAATATCACTATATACATATACGAATATTATAAAACAGTGTAAAATATGTAAAACCATGAAATTGCCCTTTATAGAAATAAATATATGCTTAAATAATTGGAGAGATAATCACTCATGGGTAGGGTATGCCAGTATAATTTTAAAAAATCACAACCTATTAATTTGTAGATTTGGTGCTTTCCCAATCAAATTCCTGACAGGACAGTTCTTAAAAATAGAAAAAAAAATAACAAAATTAATAGATGTACAAAAGTTTCATAGTCCTTCAGGGAAATAATGAAAAAAAGTAGGAATAAACAAGCCTTACAGCATCACTAAACCTCGAACAATATTATAAGGAGATACCCATCAAAACTTTCTGGTCCTATTTATAAAATAGAAAAAAGAGATAAAAAAAAAAAAAAGAAAAAGAGATCAGTGGAAGACTTGAGGAGCCACAAACCAGAGTAATATAAAACAGGAGCTTTGTGTTTGATAAAGCTGAACTTTTTTGATAAGAATTTCTTGGAAAACTGGAAAAGTTTGGCAAAACTTAGCCTAATTTATACACCATATGACACAGTAACCTGAAAATCGATATATGACTTGCATTTGAATAAAATTATAAGACAAGATCGGGTAATTTTCACAGCTGTGCGTAGGGAAACAATTCTTAATTATACAAAGAATAGATTAGAGCATAAAAGACAAAATTGCAAATATTAAACGTAGAATTTAAAAGCTTTTTAAATTTGGTAAAATTAATGGAGGCAGAATTAAAAGGAATAGTTTGGTGGGAAAATATTTTCATCAAAAAAGCATTGATAAATGTGTGGTTAATTAATTGATAAGTATTTAATAAGATCCTATTGTGTGGCAGGTGTGCTAAATGTATGGGATGCTGCTAATGCAAAAAATAAAATCATCTTTACTTAGTGATATATGTAACTCCAAGAGTCATTCCTTAATAGATTGTCAGAGGATATGAACAACCAGTCTTTAGAAAAAGAATTGCAGTATAAATGGAAACGTGTTAAAAAATCCCTATTATTAGTAAGAGAAATAGAGATGAACAACTCTTTAGTTTCCTTTTATACTATACAAAAAGTGATGAGCATGTTACCACAAACGATAGAAATAATTTGTGTTAGAGGAGATGTGAGAATACAAGCACATGGATGCCCGTTTGGTAGAGTTGTGAAGTGGTCCAAACATGCTGGATTTCAGTTTGAATTACGCGAGAAAAGTAACTAGACCGTTACTCGGATTTTGGATCCGTCTGTCCTACTGTGAAGGAGGTAGTCTGAGTCACAGACAGAAACAAAAGTCCAAGATGCTAAAGTTCAGTTATAAACTAGCACATTATATACTTGTTGACTCGACTATATTAATAGAAAAATGGGAGAAAAATAGAGCACGTGTAAATTGCAAGGGAACTAAGTAGTAGCCTAGAACCACACCACGACTTTTAGGACACCCGCCTAATAGCAACATTCTTTAAAAGTGGCAGCAAAAGCTGGTGCCCCTTTATTGTGGAATGAGTGGAGAAAAGAATTTTGCTATGTGGATGTAATAGAATATTATTGTATAGCAAGAAATGACAAAGATGAGGAATTCAGATAAACCGATTTTTTTGAACTGATGCAGAGAGAAATAAACAAGAATGAAGAGAACAGTATACGCAGCGCCTACAGCAGCGTAGCCGGGAAAAATTAACAAACAAAAGGTTAACAGAGGCAGTGAAACATATTCCCTGGAATGATATGTCTATTCTCAGATAACATCATTCACCACCAAATGTTTTTGCTTAATTGTTTTTCTTTATCAAAAGAGAGCATTTATTCTGAAAGGTAGGTGGAATGTGGGAAATAATCCTGATGCAAAGATGAACCACCAATTATATATATATATATATATATATATATATATATATATATATTTTAAATTATGGCATATCATTTATATTTATTTTCCATAAATGAACATATTTTAATGAATCTTTTAATAGAATGAATGTTTCCTGGGAAAGTAAGAGAATTCGGGAACATTCACTTTGTTTTAAAAAGCACAAAACTTCTTCCAACTCTTCTATATTGATCATTTATTATCAAAATTCCATATTTCTTTATCTAACAATGAGCACGTGACCAGAAGTCCTTAACTCCTTAGTCACTCTTGGTAAATTTTAGTTGGAGATAGAAATCTTGGAGGAATCATTTTTTTCCTGAATATCTTGCTTGGATTGCTATTGTTCTAAAATGAAATCCCCTTTTTTGTTACATAAATTATCTATGAAATGACATGATGGGACTGTACATTTTCAGTGTTCCAGACCTTTTTATCTCCTTAGGTTATATGCCGATATTCTTTACTATGGGTAATACAGTGTGACATTGTACGCCAGTTGAATAATTAAAACTTTTGTAGCTAAATTATGAAAGATTCCATTAGACGTCAGACTACAAAAGAACGTAAGAACTAGTTCCCTTGTGGTTTATATTTGCCTGTTTTTATTCATTTTTCTAATAGCCAAGTCAACAAGCATTTTAAGTGTCTACCAGGCACCAGATATCATGCACTGGCTTAGTATACAAAGAAAGGTATTTCTTTGACCTCAGGGAGCCCACATTTTTGTTTGGGGAGACAGTGTACAAACCACTGTGTACATACAAGATTAATACTGGATAAATTGATAGTGATCTTAGAGGGAAGGCACTAAACTGGAGGTTGGAGAGTTGGGGTTGGGGGATGGGATTTAAGTTGCAAGTTGAAAGTAGCCAGGAGGGAGAGACAAGGAAGGAGAGCTTTCTAGGCATGAGGACAGCCAATGAAAATGACCCAGTCAGGAAATGGAGTGTTCTTGTGTGAAGACAGCGTGAAAGCCAGTGTGCTGCAGTGTGGGAAATGTAAGAAGACTGCAAGGTTAGAAAGGGACCAAGTTCTGAAGGACCTGGAAAGCCAGAGATAAGATTTTGTATTTGCATTTTATATTTGATAGGGAGTAGTTGGTATTTGAGCAGAACTAGAGATTCTTAATGTTAAAACATCTTCAATCTTAAAATTTAAACCACACTTTGAAGTGTCCGGTCTCTCAGTTTCTCAGCTAGTCTGACATTGCTGTAGCTGTTTGCCCGCTCACCCGCTGGCTGTTGGAGGCTTGTTGGTACTGGAGTACAATCGCTCTAGTCATAGTTTCCGTCTAGCTATGTAACAGAACCTTTTGATTTTAGCTCTTCTTTTATATTCTCAAACTGATCATCTTAGAACAGTGGTGTGAGATTGAAATACAAATGGATCCTGGCCAGCAGCATACTGATTTAGAACATTGACATCATCTATCTTGTATTTTTAATTTGTTAAACATTTCCCAATTACATTTTAATATAGTTCACTACCCTTGGGAGCTTTGCTGACCACTTGACACCTCTGATCTAGAGGAAAGGTAGTTCTGTTTTAACCCTTTATCCTTTGAATCATTTTTCTTAAAGCAGAATCAGCGTAGCATAAGTAGACGGAGCATCGGATTTGTATTTAAGACTAGACTTTGCCACTTGCCAGCTGCATGACCTTAACTTCTATAAAATGTGAAAATAACACCTGCCTCACTCAACTAATCCTTGTCCAAGAGCATTCTGATAAATGTTTAACAGCTGGTTATGCAAAAAAAATAAACACAAACACACACTTTTTAGTTTAATCCACATTAATCCACATTTTCTCCCCTCACTTTCTTAAATCTAAACACTTAATAGAAAAAAGAGACTTGTAGCATTTGTTGATTTTAGGCATGCAAATGCTTACATTAAAAAATTAACAGTCATCTCTGATTTGAGCTGGCTCCAGCTCACCCCTGATTGTGCTTCACATGGATTTTGTGAGAAGAGTACTGTATAAATCCATGAAACACTAAGTAAATGAATAATTAATGTTGGAGTTTTATCTCCATTAT
This sequence comes from Pseudocheirus occidentalis, assembly GCA_028646575.1. NCBI lineage: Eukaryota > Metazoa > Chordata > Mammalia > Diprotodontia > Pseudocheiridae > Pseudocheirus > Pseudocheirus occidentalis. Next base: position 207,413,123 of record CM053598.1, read on the forward strand.
CACTAGCCTGAGATGATTTTTTTCAAAACATCTTGTCTTGTAGATTTTGTTCCTCACAATATCTAAATTTTTCATTGTCCATTGTTAGCATAATTTTTGTCTGGGTGAATAACCTGCTTTCTCTTTGTTTTTAAAGAATAAAACTTCTTTTTAAGTAATGTAAAAACTAATCTATATTTAGCATAATAGGACATTTCGAAACAGTACCAGTCAAATATTTTGTTGTACTTCATTCTGTTGAGTAAGACATACTTTGGCATGAACATTCCTTTATATATTCCATTTGCCATTCAGAGCTTCCTTCTAAGGTTTTACATTTTAGTAATTAGATGCCAGTTCTTAAAAAAAAAAGAAATGGCCAGAGTAGTTAGTTTTAATTTATTATTTGGAAATAAAGCCATAATCAGAGCTTCATTAAGGAAACGAAGGTTTCTAAGATTTAGTTGAAGCCTTCTTTTCATTCTCTCATTATTGAAAAGAATTTTGGAGTCTTTCAAGCTATGGTGAGTGAACGAATTTGACTTGTTTCTTTTGTAAAGTAGAACAGTTTTTAAGATAGAATAATATTTATTTCAAAGTTTAATGTTTATGAAAATGACCTATCTTTTATATTTAATGTAAACAATATAACTAAGTTATTTCAGGGAGGCATCATGGCTTCGCTAAGCCATAGAATCTCTTGTGACACTTGCCATGTGACCACGGGCAAAATAAGGATCCTTAATTTTCCTTATCTGTAAAATAGGAATAATAATACCTATAGTATCTACCTTAAAGTATTTTTGTGAGGCTAACATAAGATTATATATGTAAAGTACTTTGCAAAGTTTAAAACAATATGTAATCATCATTTATAATTTTGCAATACATTAATCTTCAGTACTTATAAAGCCATTATCTTAAGCTGTATAAAACAAAATGTTTATATTTATCCTATTATGCTCTGTAATTTTTTAGTTACCATTGGTTCATTAATAAACTTATATTTGCAGTGACTAATAGCAAAGCAAATTTTTATTCCAGATGTGATCTGGTTTTTGCTATAGAACAAATTTTCTTGCCATCTTTTTTGGCATTAATTTTTGATGCCTTTTGTATTTATATCAGATTGATTTCTGATTACGTGCCTTACCATACCTATCCAACAAGTTTTCTTTTATAATAAAGAAAAAAATTCAAAACCAAAAGACATCAACCACATATGCCAAAATTTACAGTATTATATACCATTAGGACTCCACTATTACAGGTTTTAAAAATTCACAACAGTTAATTCTGTAATTAATTTTTATCAATTTTTATTTTTAAATGTGGGCCTTTGTTTTCCTTTTGTATATTGATTTTAAAAGTTTGAAATGATTTAATATTAAATCTGTTAAATTTCTATTCAAACATGGCTATAAGTTTAATATTAAATAGGTTCAGTAAAATACAATTAATTAAAACTCACCAAACATCAGGAATCTGAAACTTTGCATCTACTTGCTATCATCATTTTTATAATTGTAGATTAACTAAATTTAATGAGAAATATATTTTTACATTTATTATTTTCTCATTTCATAATATCTTTGTATAAGTTGAAATTTCATTCTGGGAAATTGTATTGACAGAAGAGCATTCACTAACATTTTATTATTTTTACCTCTTATGAAAAATTTTTTTAAAAATTTTTGATACCACCTGTTAGGTTAAAACCATTAACTCTTTTTCTGTCATACAAAGGACACCTCAAGAATATCAAGGGAATCGATGAAAAAAAAGTGAAGGAAGGTGGCTTAAGAATATAGAGTGGTGGATGAGTGGAATAGATTAAGTACGCAATATACAGTAGGAAGTGACGATCATAATCTGAGGTCCAGACTTTTGGGACAAGAACTCAGTATTTGACAAAAACTGCTGGGAAAACTGGAAAGCAGTTTGGAAGGAGCTAGGTAGAAACGAATACCTCACACCCTGTACCAAAATGTACATGATTTAGTGCTTAGACATAAATTGTGAGTACAACAAGCAGATTAGGGGAGCCTGGAATAGTTTACCTGTCATAGTTATGGATAAGGGAAAATTTTATTATCAAATAAGAGAGAGGGAGAGTAGTAAGAGATGTTAAATGGATTATTTTTATTAAACTAAAAAGGTTTTGCACAAACAAAACCAATGCAACTGATTAGAAAGAAAGCAGAAAACTGGGGAAAATTTTTGGAGGCAGTTTCTCTAATAAAGCTGTCATTTCTCAAAATATTGAGAACTGAGTCAAATTTATAAGAATGTAAGTCATTCCCTAATTGATAAATGATCAAAGGATATGAATAGGCAGTTTTTAGATGAAGAAATCAAAGCTTTCTATAGTCTTATGACTGAATCACTATTGATTAGAGAAATGCAAAGAGAAATGCAAATTAAAACAACTCAGAGGTTATCACCTCATATCTGTTAGATTGGCTAATATGGCAGAAATATAAAAGGGGAAAATTGGGACACTAATGGACTGTTTATGGAGTTGTGAACTGATTCTACCATTCTGGAGAATAATTTGGAACTATGCTCAAGGAGCTATAAAACTTTTATTAAAAAAATTGCTAGATCTAGCAGTAGCACTACTAAACCTGTACCCCAAAAAGGTTTTTTAAAAGGGAGAGGACCCATATGTGCAAAGTATTTACAGCACCTCTCTTTTTGATGACAAAAATTGGAAATTGAGGGGACGTCCATGAGTTGAGGAACAACTGAACAAGTTGTATATGATTGTGACGGAATACTATTGTGTTGTAAGAAATGCTAAGCAGGATATTTTCAGAAAAACATGGAAAGACTGACACGAACCAATGCAGAGTGAAGTACGCAGAACCAGGAGACCATTGTACGTAATATCAGCAGCGCCATGATCAGTTGTAAATTATGTAGCCATTTCCAGCAAGTCAAAGATCCTAGATAATTCTTAAGGACCTATGATGAAAAAATACTCTCCACCTCCAGAAAGAGAACTGGTTGAGTCTGAATGCAGATTGAAGCATGCTCTTATTTTCCTTTATTTTTCTTGGACTTTTTTGCCTGCCTTTTCTTTCACAGCATGACTAATATAGAAATATGTTTTGCATGACTACATGTATAATATAACGTTTATTAAATTGCTTCCATTCTCAGTAATGGGAGAGGGAAAGAAAGGGAAAAAGCATGTGGGAAAAAACAAACATTAACATTTGTTTTTAATTGGGAAGATATAAAGTATTAAATAAAAAAATAAACCAATCCACTGAATAAGTGCCAAAAATGAGTATAATTAAGATGTACTTTACTTCTGGGCAAAGATTAGGACTACATGTTTTTAGCAAGCATTAGCACACTAGTGTATTCATATTGTACTCTCTGCAGAATTTGATGAAGAGTGAATTCTTCCTGGATTGTCAGAGGAATATTATTATTGAAATGTTAGAAACCCATGACATGTATCACAGGGCCTGCATTTTAGCACTTATGGAGAATTCACTCTAAATTTTTTGGGTGACTTTTTGTTGTGTGTTGCTAAGACCGGTTGATTGGGTGGCTGCACTGCTTTAGTTGAGTAGTAAGTGAAAAATATGTTTTAAAATAGACCCTATGCATCTGAAGACTTGGAAGCAAGGTGAGTGTTCCACATATACAGGACAGCTTTTGGATACAACTCTTCTTTTGCTTTCTTGGAGTAAAGCTACTGATCGGTGCTGAGCTTAAGTTTATCTCAGTCTCAAGGGCCCAATCACTATGTTTTCCATCTTCCATCTACATAAAAGCACCATAGTGCCAAAAGGTGTTCATATCTATCAGATCTCAAGTATCTGGGAGCTAAAAACAGTTGAGGCTGTAGAGTAGTTGCAGCAATCTAAAGTCTTAAAAACAGATTCATCAGAGCTCCTAATTGTCAGAATACCAAAAGTACTGCCAAATTGACATTCCTAAAACACGTTATTGACCATGTCACTCCCTTGCACAAGAATTTAGTGGCTGTTTCTTCTGTGATATAAGTCCATTGAAATGTAGCTCTAGCCTGTCTTTCTAGGTTGTTTACACATTAGTCTTCATCACACATACTGTATTCTAGACAAAGTGGACAAATTTTCTTCCCTATATGTGGCATTCCAGTTTTCTGTCTCTGGGCCTTTAAACAGGCTGTTCCTTTTACCTGCAGTGTTATTCTTTTTTCCACATTTTTGAACGTCTAATTCCCTTTAAAGATCGACTCAAATGTCACCCTTACCAAAAGGCCTTTCTTGATTATTCTGGTTAGTGTTCCCTCTACCCCGTGACATTTCTTCATGTATTATTTTATTTACTAAACTTCGTGAATGTAGGATTTAGTTTTGGTCTTTGTTTCTCCAGTACCTTAGCACAGTGTCTTAATCAGCTCTTGACAAGTTGAATTGCCTCATTTTCAACATCCCCAAAGCTTTATACCAAGTGTGAGTCACTCTGTAGATCCTTGAATACCAGGGATTTCTTGACCCAGACCCTGTTGGTTCTACTTCCAGCTCTTTAGTGATTAAAGTTATGAAGTGTAAAAGCTGATAACATTCCTTGAATAGTAAAGCAGTCTTCAGTTATAATGAAACCCTAACTCAGCTCCCTTTCCACCCCCAGAACATACCTCAGTGCCTGAGGCTGCTTAACCCTGGAACATCCTTCCACTCTGCCAATCCCCTTCTCCCAGTGGTCAGTTCTTCAAGGGCATCTGTCCTGAGGATAGTCCCAGGCCATCCATGCTTCATAGCCCTCCTGGTTGTGCCCATGATTCTTAACTTTGCTAACATGTACCTTCATTTATCTCTCTCTCCCTCCTCTCCCCAGTGCCTGCTTTTCAGTTCCTTTTTATGTGTTGTTTACCCCCCCCCCACTCCACATTCCTCCTTACCCCACCATCAGAAGGTAAGCTCCCTGAGAGCAGGAACTTATATTTCTTTTTGCTTGTATTTATATGCTAAGTATTTAGCAGAGTGTTTGGTATGTAATAATAATGTTAACTACATGGTCATTGCTATGCCTTGTCTTGCTAGAGGATATAGGACTTGATCTTCTCAGTTTGTGATTGGAAAACTTTGAGTGCCTTTTCTCCATCTTAGAGTTATTCAGAATTACTGTTTGCTGATTCAGTATCAGTTCTTACTTTTCATCTGTGTCCATCACAGGCCTCTTCCTTGACAGTGTATTTCTCCCAGGAATTCCATTCCGTTGTGCTCTTTGAACCTCTTTCATTATTAACATTGATCCCTTTTTCCTGTGCCACTTTATTTCATGCTGCTTAGTCTGTTCATGGAAACCTCCCTTTACCAGAAGACGTTGTGTCTTTATGTCTCTGTCTGCCCTTTGCAGTACTGGGTGCTCTCATGCTGCCACCACAGCGGGTCAGGAGGACGAGGTGTCATCTTCCTCATTGTCACTTCCTTCATCATCCTCCCTCCACCATCACTCAGCGCTCATCCTTCTTTGAGATTCATTCCATTGGCCTATATCAACTACTCCAGATTCTTGTTGCAGTCATGTGCTTGTCTTCAAATAATTTTCTGTGATTTCTCGAGGAGTTCAGGACATGAGGACAGTCTTTTCACCCACGCCCTTACCTTTGTATATGGGGCTTGCCTCTTGAACTTCCTGCCCTCTTTCTGTCCCTCTCTCTCAGCCTCCAGCTCCTGTCATTTACATCTTCATCCCACCTAAGTCCCCTGTAGCGGTAAGCACATCCTTTACCATTATCACAGCTTAGCTGTGATACTGAGTGTTCCTCTCTCAGATGATAGCTTCCTATCTTTTGATTTCTTCTTCTTCTTCATTCCTTCCAGACCTGTTGTTTCCTTCATCACGTTCTCTAATCCCTCTTCACCAACTTCCTTTTCTCCTACTTTTGTCTCTGCTGTTGCCTCATTTCCTTCTCTTCATAATCTTGCCCATACGGTGGATCAGTTCAACTCCATACTATCCTCTATTCATGAATCTTTTGCTCTTTCATCCTGTTGCCAGTCATACTTTCCCAAATTCCAGCCTTGGCTTTACCTTCACTATTTATCGTCTCTTCTACAGAAGTTTTTCTGAACACTGCTGGGAAAAAATGGCAGAATTTTACCTTTTATATTCACTACAGATTTATATCAGATAGACCTTTACAGCGAGCTATTTGCTAGTCTTCATTCTTTTATCAGCTGATTTTCAGTCTCTGAATAGCTATTCAGAACTTGCTTACCTTTTGAAATCTCTTATAGTACCTGCAGTCACTTCCCTCTCAACAGAGCATATCACCTCTTACTAAGAAAATACAGATTTTGGACCTTGTATGCTTCTCCCCTCCATTATCCCTTATCACTCTGCTACACCATGTCACATCTTTTGTCCCATTCCTGAAGAAAAGGTTGTTCTTTGTTGAGACCACCCCTTTCTGCTCAAGTCCTTGTTTTTATCACCTGCTTCAGTCTCTACCAGGTTTGTTACATTCAGTTTATAATTTTCAGTATGTCCTTATCCACTGTCTCCCCCCCCCCA
>CM053598.1:207420126-207444033 GCA_028646575.1 Pseudocheirus occidentalis
CATGGTGAAGGGAACTGTAGTTGGCATTAGTTTTGGCACCATATTTATTCCTGTTTTTCAACATGGGAAAGTGGAGCTATTTCTAAAACAAAGGGAACAAGGCTTTCCCAAGCTATGGCATCTTCACTGACCCAGAACTGTTGATCGGTTATGTCTTAAAGAATCAAGTTGCAGTGAAATACACCAGTACAGTTTTGTTTTTTTTTTTGGAGGGCAGTTGGGGTTAAGCGACTTGCCCAAGTTCACACGGCTAGTTTTTTGTGTTAAGTGTCTGAGGCCGGATTTGAACTCAGGTACTCCTGACTCCAGGGCCAGTGCTCTATTCACTGCACCACCTAGCCGCCCCACCAGTACAGTTTTTAATGCCAAATATCCAACTAGTTACAGATTTGATGATGCAGTTATACAATGCAACATGAAGCATTGCCATTTCATGGTGGTAAATGATTCAGGCTCAGGTTCAGCTGGAATACAAAAGGGAAACCAAAAGTTTTTATCCAGAGGAACTATCTTATGTGGTTTTGACAAAGACAAAAGGAATTTCTGTAACATATATTTGGAAGACTTTTACAAATGATGTGATCACAGTACCAGCCTAATTCAGTGATTCCCAATATCGGATCAGCCACCAAAGATGCTGGAACCATCATAGGTGTCAATATGACCTAAATCATAAGTTATCCAACTATTAGTGCTATTGTTTATGGCTTAAAGTAAGTTGGGGCTGAGAGAAAGGTGTTGATTTTGACCTCAGAGATGGGCCCTTTGATAGTTCCATCTTAGCCATTGAAGATAGCATTTTTGAAATCAAGTCCACAGCTGGAGGCATCAGCTCAGGTGGGGAGGACTTTGACAACCTTGTGGTCAGTCATTTCATTGCTGAGTTTGAGTGCAAGTACAAGAAAAGAAGGGAAAAACAAGAGGACTGTTCTCTGCCTCTACAGCACTTGTGAGTAGATATAGCACACCCTCTCTTCTGCTGTCCAGGCCAGTGGTATTGAAGTTGACTTCCTGTATGGAAGTTATAACTTCCATACATCTCTTTCACCTATGACCATTTCAAAGAGCTGAATGTTGACTTTTTTCCTTGGCACACTGGACCTTTGGAAAAGGCCATAAAGGAATGCCAAGCTAGAAAAGTGATGGATTCATGACATCATGTTCAAGTGTAGTTCCACTTGCATCCCCAAGATCTAGAAACTTCTGCCAGACTTCTTCAGTGTCAGGGAGGTTACTGACAGTATCTATCTTGATGATGCTATTATTTATGGTACAGCTGTCCAGGTTGCCAGCTTCTTTGGGCATGAATATGAGAATGTTTAGAATTTGCTTGTTGGTTACTGTTACTATAAATGGCCAAATTGGAATGAAGATGAGGAGAGTAGAGGAAGCTGATGAATTGGGAAGCAAAGACGCTCTAGGAGGTGTTGATCTGGATACTGATGTCCTTGAGTCTTAAGGCAAGGATCAAGGGGAGAAGAAGACAGTTATTCAGGTAGAAGAACTTCTTGAAAAAAAGATAGGGAATAACTTGAGCGTCTTGACTGAATGATGGAATACATTTTCAAAGGAAGAGTGGTTACTTAATGATGGTGAAAAAAAGATAGTCCTTACAAAAAGCTGTGTGCACTTACTGCTTCTGCTCTTCCTTTAAACTTTGTGCAGTGTTTCTGACCTCATAATTCAACTGAAACTTTCTTGTGAAGTTAGTGATGTCTTAATGACTAAATGTAGTGCCTTTTCTCATTTCCCATTCTTCTTTACCTCTGTAGCATTTGAAACTATTGTTGACTCTCCTCTCCTGAATATGTTCTCATCTCTGGCTTTTTACAGCGCTGCTCACTCTTGCTTCTCTCTTTCACTGTTTGTCCTCAGGTTTCTTTTACTCGATCATCATCTGTATCATGACTACTAATTGGCTGTAACCCAAGGCTCATGCCCTGTGTCTTAGTGACCTCGTGAGCTTCCATGGGTTTATCTTCTTTATGTAAATGACTCTCAGATTGTGTGTGTGTCTGTGTGTCTGTGTGTGTGTTTAATGGTAATGATAATTTGAAAATCTTCCCTGCCCCTTAACAGGCCTAAAGAAATTTAAAGCTCTCTCCTGCCCCCTCATATGCCAAACATAATCACGTGGAGCCTATGATGGGAAGAGTTTGCTGAACAGATGGAGCAGAGCTGAGAGGGAGCTGGGAGTCAGAGCAGTCACCTCTTGAATGGATCCTCTTAGGGCATGGATAGTTCTTTCTCCAATTTCAGCAGGCAATAACTATGAGAGAAGAGACTTTTGCCCCTTACCCCAAGATTCTGATCCTCATTTGTTTAAGGGTGGAATGATGAGGTGCTTGCGCTCAAGCTCCACCCTAAGATACTGTTTTATGTGCTTATTTTCTGTTATCCCTGTTATGTTATTGTAAAGTTCTGTTGATATTAGTTACTCCCAAAGTCCCTTTGACCTAGTAAGGGACATGGAAGATTTTGGGGCTGAATGTAATGATAATGGTAATTTGAAGCTCTTCTCTGCACCTTAATAGGCCAAATAATCACATGGAGCCTGTGGTGGGAGGAGTTTACTTAATGGGTAGAGTAGGAAAGGTGGAGTAGAGCCCAAAGGAAGCTGGGAGTCAGAGCAGTTTAAATTGGTGGGAGAGGGAGGACATAGGCCAGGAGACAGCTAGGCTTGTGAGTGTTTGTTTATGGGAAGGCTTTGGGATGATGTGGCTACCTGCTGTGTTATGGTGTATTAAATTCCTTGTTGCTATGATGGTTTTGGTTTTCTGGTGTTAGAATTTGGCTTTCAGGTGTCTGAATAAATGTTTTGCTTCTGTCTTCTATATGGAGAGACTATTACATTTTGTGATTCAGAACTACACCAACATACTCATAGTCACTCTCAGTGCTGTGAATATCGTGCTGGCACTACACTGTGTAAACTAGATAAGTAAATGATCCATGACATCATCTTGGTGGGTGGTTCCACTTGTATTCCAAAGATCCAGCAACTTCTTTGTAATTTCTTCAGTGTTAGAGAGCTGTGTGAAAGTATCAGTCTTATGAGACACTCTCTATATGTAGAGTTGCACTAGAGTATCTCTTTGTCTCTCTGGCACTCTCTCTGTCCATGTGTACATCCACACACCTATGTATGTGTATATATTACATGTCCAAAACACACTGATTATCTTTTCCACCAAACCTACTCCTCCGAACCCTGTATAAACAGTTACAGAATCTTGTCATGTGCGTCTCTGCAACATCTGAATGTATCCTCGTATTTCTACTCACATAGCTCATAACTAGTTGTGTGACCCTGGGCAAGTCACTTAAACCCTGTTTGCCTCAGTTTCCTTCTCTGTAAAATGTACTGGAGAGAGAAATGGCAAATTACTCCAGTACCTTTGCCAAGGAAACCCAAAGTGAGGACATGAAGAATCAGACATAACTAAAGAACAATTGAACAACAACAACAGCAACAACAACAATAATAATAATAAATGATAGAATCAGTATTTTATTTTGGTTTGTATTAGTATGGGAAAAATTCTGCTCTCCATACCCTATCATAGTGTTAAATGATCCTCATTTATCGGAAGGTTTGACTGCAGGACAGAAGCCCTGGACAGCCCTACCCAAATGGAAAACGCCGTTGTTTGGCTGCTGTCTGAGGTCCGCCCTAGTAACCCTCTGAGTGGCTTATCACTAGGGAGTTATTATGAAATGATGAAATATTTCGACTGTGGCATGCATGAGGACTAGCTAACGAAGCTGGACAGAGTCGGGTCTAGTTCTGTGAGGAAGGATATTCACCCCATTCAAATTAAAGACTGCTTTGAAATATTTTGGAAAAACTGTCAGTTAACTGATGAGGATGGAAAGTAGAACAAACATAATGTTCTTTCATTTTCAGAATATGACAAGAAGAGGGAGCAGTCCAGGCAGCCTTGAAGTCCCAAAAGACCTCCCTGATATACTGAACAAGCAGAGTCAGATGCGTCCTATCGATGACCCAGGCGTGCCCTCAGAATGGACCTCTCCTGCCAGTGCAGGCAGCAGCGACCTTGTCAGCTCAGATAGCCATTCTGATTCTTTCAGCGCTTTCCAGTGCGATGGCCGGAAATTTGACAGCAAGTATCTGGTTTTCTGCTTAGCATTATAATTAAGCTGTTAATTTGTCTTCTCTTCCCACTTAATTGCCAAGAGCATGTCTACGTAACATATTATAAGTATGCTTGAGTTTTCAAAAGCATCACAAAGTGTGGTACAGGGCATCCTAAACTTTGATTTGTTTTATGCTATTAGCTGACATAGGCACTGTTACACACGGTGTGGGCATTCTAAATACTGGAAGAGCATCTCACTTCATCAGTACTGTAAATACAGAAAGCACAATTCTTATCCTTGAAAAGAAAAGTTTATTTAAATTTGGCAAAAAAGAATAGGTTTAGTACGAATGAAGTAGAGGGAAATATGAAAAATAGGAAGTTATGGACAGTGAGAGAATTTTGAGCTTTAAATGACTCAAAGACTTTTGTATATACATACAAAAGTATGTATATATATATGGTATGTTCCCACAGAAGTACTTTTCTTTGAATGCCAAGCTTCCCAAATGAAATTAAGTGTTTCATTTTGTCAAAACCAGTTAAAAATCATTTTGGGGAGAATTCAGCTTGTTGCAACAAACATTTTATTAAGTAAGTGTTAAAGACAGTGTAGCAGAGTAGCTAGAGTACTGAATTTAGAGTTAGAACGCCTTGGGAATTAGGGAGATCCTGCTGAGCTGAGATAGTATAGAGTAATCATTAAACATTTTTTCAATTGTAACATGTTAAGGAAATTCTTACCATGTCTTGGGAAGATTATTTTGGAAACTGTTCAAAGTGAGCTCTACTTTGCTCCCTTTAACCTCATGTGCCAAAGTCAATAGCACAGAGTATGGTCATATCTACAAAGGAGCAACTGTTTTCCAAATACGATGTAATGTAATATTCCACTCAGAATTCAGGCTCACTAAAAAAGTTCTGTAGTAGTGGCAGAAATTGAGAAGTGATCATATAGAAAACTGTAGAGGTTGTTTTTTGTTATAACATCATAGCCAAAAATTATTCTTTCATTCTGCACTAATATGGTTGGCAAATTGAAATGCAAGCGCTGAAAACCAGGTTTACATGTAGACGAAAAAGATCCCCAAAGCAGCTCCCTACCATGAATTTGTAAGAGTTTCGCTCTGTTGAATAAATTTCTGCTTCGGGGGTCTTTGTCAAGGCTCTTGGGATTTGGGCGCACCTCTTACTGTGTGTGTTTTAGCACTACACACACGCACACACACACACACACACATGCTCTTTAAAATGTGCAGACGTTTATCATAAAATTTCAAAGTTTAGACTTTATGCAAATTAACTTTATTGTAGCTATTAAGGATTTGCAGGGTGTAACAATGTCTCTCGTTTCTCAGTTGTTCAGGAAGGAAGATATTTTCTCTTTAGAACTAAATCCACTAATCAGTTCTATGCTTAAACTTCCCTTAACAACCACACTTATTTCTGTGTTTTACCTAGATTATGCCCACAGAATTATCTTTAATTGGTTACTCTCCACTTTATTTAAAAGTTCCAGGCTTTTCAACTCTATTTCAGAATGCTTTTATCCCTATTTCCTGTGTTGTGTGGTTGACTTCATAAAGAACATAAGCATATTTCTGAAACTACTGTGGTTTTCACCAGATTTAGGTTTACTCTTAATCTGTTGAAACATCTTATAGAATGACGTTTCGCCTCACTATGTATCATCCTTCTTGTGATTATTTGGAATTTCAAAATATTGTAAGCAGTATAGCAACTTATGACAAGCCTTAAAGAACTTCATGATAACTTACTAATAATAAGGCACTCATTTTAAAAAATCCAGGTTTTAGTGATGCCTTTTGTTTTTCTGCTACTGTTATTTTTGGGTAAACTCCCTCCTTTATCCAAGCAACCCTTCCCTAGTCATCTTTACCTTGGAACCAAGAAAAACAGTTGAGCAAAACCAATAGACACATCAACCACATATCCTGTAGTGCATAACACTTTGTACCCACATTCCCCAGAGGAAAGTAGTGAAGTGCATTTCCAGCTTTTTATGGGAGGTCGATTAGTCAGTTTCAGGTAAGCATTTTTTTTTTCATTTTAGTGTTTAATTTTATTTACATTATGATGGTAATCAGTGTATAGATGGTTTTCCCTGTTCTTCAGGTTGCATAATTTTCATATTCTCTGTTTTTTTTCCAATTGCTTATCTTTGTTTTTTCTTAATAGTCCCTACTTTTTACCAGAAAGTAGGGAAACACATTTTCATCTTTTCTTTGGAGTCAGAATTGGTCAGTTATGATTATGCGGTGTCCCACTTTTAGTGTTAATTTAATTGACATTATTGTCGTCACTCTTATGTATCTGTTTTCCTGGTTCTGCCTCCTTTCAGTTTATATCGTTTCATATGTGTTTTTCATTGTTACTCTGAATTCCTTATGCTCATCGTTTTTTGCAGGGCAACGATATTCTGTTTAATTTATATGCCATAATTTGTCCCATCATTATTCAGTCAGTGAACACCCACTTTGTTTCCTTTTTTGTTTGTTTCTTTTGGGTTATGGCAAAAAAGCGTTAGGAATATTTTGTCATACGTAAGGTTGTTTGTTGTTTATTTCTAATATTTGACTTCCTTGGAGTAGATGCCCACCAGTGGAATCTGTGGATCAAAGATTAGCAACAGTTCAGTGACTTGTATCACACGGTTCCGTTTTTTTCCCTGAGACAGTTGTACCATATCGCAGTCACACCAACAACCCCTCCAGCATTGACTCTTCTTGTTCTTTGTCATCTCTCTCAGCTTTTGTAGTGTGAAGGAAAGTTAACAAGCACAAAATTACATTTAGCATAGTCTTTCCTGTCATTGTTGATAGTTCGCACTTCTTTTGAAAGCCTTTGATATCCTTTGACCATTTTGTAAAATTAGGGAACAGCTCTTGCTGTTGTATTTGTTGTCATTCATTGATTCAGTTATGTCCCTCTGTAAGTGACCTTGTATGGGATATTCTTGGCAGAGATACTAAAGTGCTTTGCTATTGCCTTTTCCAGTGGATTGAGGCAGACAGAGGTTAAGTGTCTTAAGGTCATGCATGAACTCAGGTCCTCCCCACTCCAGGCCTAGTCCTCTATCCAGTGAGCCCTCCAGCTGTGTTTCCTTCCTTTTATCAGAGCTTTGATACAAAGATTTTTGTTTCCTAGTTAGCCTTTTTCCTTCTTATCCTGGCTGTCTTGATTGTGTTTACCCAGAAACTATTTAATTTTGCGTGGTTAAAATGATCAGTTTTCTCTTATGATCTCTATCTTTTTTTAAAAAGTAAGAATTGTCCTCCTCATAGTAATGAAAGTTACTTCATTCTCTTCTAAAGCTTTTTTTATTTCTATTTACAATTGAAATTGATTTGGGTGCTTTTCAGTTTTTCTAGCAGTTCTAGTCAAATAGGGTATCTTTTCCAAGTAGTTTATATGAAGAGGTTTATGAAATCAAGTAGGTTTGTTGAACTGTATCCGATCTATATCTGATATCTACTGTATCTGATCATTTCTAATTCTCATCTAGTCTCCTCCATTCATCTGTTCTATAAGTCACTAGTTGATTAATTTACCTTTGATTCTTTTCTGTTTATAGATTTTGGCTTTGGAGTTGATGCTGGGACACTACCTTCTACTGAAGTTGATGCAAGTTTAGGACATCAACAGAGTGCAGAAGAAGTGGATGTAGCGAGTTTAACTACATTGCACATAGATTCTGAAACAAGCAGTCTTAACCAACAGCCATTTTCTGCTGAAGTTGCAACTATTACTGGTACTACTGATGATATTTATGTAGCAGTTTAAGATTAGTGATATGCTTTACATATGTTATCTCATTTAATAGTTATTTGTGAATTGTTTAATATATATGTCCACACACATGCACATATATGTGTATACATATATACACACATACATAAATACATAGTTTTTTTAAAGAAATTGCCAATCCTGAGAAATTTTGGTTATGATTTTATTGAAGAGGGTGAAATTACCATTTAGAAATAGTTAATAGAAATATAATGAATGCTTTTTTCATTATCACGAATTGTCAGTCTAGGCTTTTTATAGACTTCCTCTACTGCTCATTCTCTCACCTTCTCCCATATCCAATTTGTTGTCAAGTTCTGTTAATTTTACCGTCTTTATATCTCTCCTATATGCCCCTTTCTCCTTTCTGGCACTGCTGCCACCCTGATGCAGGCCCCATAATGTCATGCCTAGACTGTTGGATAGCCTGCTTAAGTCTCCCAGTCTCTTCCCTCTCCACAGTCTGTCTCTTCACTCAGCTGTCAAAGTGATCTTTCTATAAAGTACAAATATTACCATGTCATTCACTCCCACCGTATTTCCCTATTCAGTAAACTCCAAAGACTCCTTTTTACCTCTAGAGTCAAATACAAAATCCTTTGTTTGCCTTTCAGATCCCTTTGTAACTTGACTGCTTTCTAGCTTGTAAGACGGTAACACCGTCATACATTTTATTTCCCTCCATATGTGATCCAGTGACACTGGCTTCACTATAGTTTTTTATCTTGTAGCTTCCCTTCTTTCAAGTTTTAGCTGAAATCCCATATTCTTTTTCCCAGTTCCTCTCAATGTTAATGTCTTTGCTTTGAAAGAACCTCCGGTTTATCCTGTATGCCATTATTTGTGTATTATCCCCTCTGTTAGAGTCGTAGGCTCCTTAAGAACAGGAGCTGTTTTTACCTTTCCTTTTCTCCTCGGTGCTTAGAACAGCACTTGGTGTATCATAAGTGTCTAGTAAATGCTTGTTAATTTTACTTGACTTCCCTGAAAATTCATGTAACTTGCAGAGTATATTATCCAACAGAGAAAGTCTATGCTTTACATAATAATACACCTAAACGTCTTTGGTTACGGTTTTACTTAAGGCCTAAATTTTAGAATATGTTTCTTTCCTTAAATATATACATTGATCTAGTTTGACTACTTACTTTTTTAGTTGTTAGAAAAAAGCTCAAATTTAGTTAAAGGTTAATGTCAGTCTTTGGTGTAAATGGTTCCAAAAGCATATATGGAGTAATGATAAAAAGAAATTTAGTATGGAGAGACATACCGGTATAATTGGATTGAAGCTCAAGTTCAGATCTCACGTGTGAGACACGGCAGTGACCCTGTACAGGTCACTTTATCTCTAGTTGTTTTCTGTCCTGACTCTTCATGACCCCATTTGGGGTTTTCCTTGACATAGATGCTGGAGTGATTTGCTATTTCCTTCTTCAGTTCATTTCAAAAATGAGGAAATTGAGGCAAAGAGGGTTAAGTGACTTGCCCAAGGTCACACAGCTAGTATCTCATGCCAGATTTGAGCTCAGGAAGATGGTCTTCCAAGTTCCAGGCCTAGCACTGTCCACTGTGCCACCTGGTTGCCCTCACATTTCAATTTGGTTGATCCTAAAAAAAGGCAGTTCTCTCACTATAACCAACATACTCTGTTGTAACAAACATAAACTTTCTCAGCCCTCAGCGCCTATAGCTTTTGCTTCTTTAAAGGTTAAAATCCAGAAATTGGGGATGGGGATGTGGTGGGAGGAAGAAAGAAGCAAAGTTGTCTTGGTGTGTCTTAGGGTGTCTTAGTAATAGAAAAACAGCTATCCCTGACATTATGGACACACAGTTTATATAACATGATAATAATTCCATCTACTATTTTCCTTCGGTAAAATATACTTACAATATCGAAATGACTTCAATAATAGTTACTTGTCAAATATGTATGTGCAAACATAGCTTATTGTCTGTGCTGGCATGTATATAAATAAGCTTCATTATAGTTCTGTTTTAAAATCCAAGTGCCAGAATTAGAAGAGATCTCAAAGACCATGTAATCCATTTTCCCATAGTGCTCCATTCTAGTAAGGGTTCTCACATAGCAGAGAAAATAAATTTTTTCTGCTTGACCCTAAGGGGCAGGACTAGAAACAAAGCCCAGGCTTCATATCCACCCTAGCTTCTCATTCTCATTCCTGCGGAGGCCATAATTTGATCCAGCCTTATTTCAAAAAGAATATATCATGTTAAGTGGAGTTTCTATTACATGTTGTTATTGTTTTGACTGATAAATCAGATAATGTATTTGATGTCTCTGTAATCCACCAGGTCAAAGCTGCCGTCTCTGGTTGCCATTTTCTTACATGTATGATATCACTTTATTAGAATGTAATCTTACTGAAAGCAGGGGCTATCTTAAGCCCCTGTGTTTAGCACAATGTTCAATTAAAATAGGTACTTAAAATTTTTTTTAAATATATCATTTTCTCTCAATTACATGTAAAACAGTTTTAACATTGTTTTCTTCAAATTTTGAGTTCCATATTCTCCTTTCCTTCCTTCTCACCCTCTGCATTGAGGAGGCAAGCAATTTAGCATCGGTTATGCCTGTGTGCTCAGATTCCACCAGTTTTTCTTGGAGAGGGATAGCACCTTTCATCCTAAGTCCTTCAGAATTGTCTTGGATCATTGTATTGCTCATTATATTACCAATGGGATATTCCCAGCACTTACGGCAGCTAAGAACATGTCAGCATAATTCTGAATCGCAAAATAAAACAGACTCTCCACATGGAAGACAACCAAAACATTTATTCAAACACCAGAAAGCTGAATCCATCATAGTAACAAAGAAATCTATACTCAATAACAATACGGGGGCACCACCATGACTAAGCCTTGCCCCTGCTCGGGCCTTCCCACAAATGAACACAGCTTACTGACTGCTTCCTCAGTTCTCACTGCTCTGACCAACTTCTGGGCTCTGCTCCACTCTTCCTGCTCCCACCTTACTCAACAATCTCCTCCTACGACAAACTCACATGACTCAGACTTCCCTGTGAGTCATACAGGTCACAAGGTCCTATTAATGGATGAGAACTTCCCATTTATATTACCATTCTGCTCAGAATAGCTAAGTTATTCACAATTGATCTTCATACAATGTTGCTATTCTCTTGGTAATTCTCATTTCACTTTGTATCAGTTCATATAAGTCATAGCAGGCTTTAAGAACGTTAAAGCTTGTTTGTTCATTTATTTCCTTGTCCAATTTTATTTACAGGTTCAGAAAATGTTTCCCCAATCCATTCTGTTATGGGATCCAGATCACAGACACCATCTCCTGCTAATCTGAGTGCAGATCATATTGAACAGAAAGACCTGCAGTTGGATGAGAAGCTCCAGCAGTCTGTTTTGCAAACCCCAGATGATCTAGGCAATTATTTGGAAATTAGAAATTTTCCATTTTTCTTTTTCCCCTGCATTAGAATTAAGAGGTTGTTAATAAAATAATGTTCTTTCAGTTGAAGAACATATTTTGTGGTTAGTGCAATAGTCTTGGAATCTTTAGGAAAGTAAAATTTTACTATAACATTTTTCTTACTCTTTAAAAATGGCCTTGTCATTTATTTTAAAGTGTTACTTTAAAAAATCCTGATGATTGCCATTCCACATCTTAAATTTGTTTATTCCATTCTTTATACATTTTAAATGATAATTCTTTGGTATTTACTAATACAGGTAATAAATAATATAGTACAGTTATTCTTACTAATACTTTGTGGTCATTTGATAGCTTTCCTTTATAAACAGAAAGTTAGCTTATTTACCTGGTTTTCAATGGAAAAGCCCAAAGTCATAGTATTCTTCTTTGGTTGATTTTAATTCTTCAGGTTATCAGATTTAGAAAGAAAGTAACTCATATTTTTAAGTGCTTTAAAGCTTTTAAAGCACTGTTCTCACAATTCCACTGTGAGGTAGGTATTACACATCTAATTTTTGCTAGTTTGCAGGTGAGGAAATGGGGACTCCTAGAGTTTATTTGATTTGCCTGAGGTCACATAAGTATTAAACATCGGAGATTAGGTCTTTCCTAACTCCAGAGGAATACAGCATTATAACCCAATGGAATAATCCCTGACGATCTTGGAAGTTCTTATTGCTAAGCATCAGTTAGGTCATTCTCAGACTGTGTTAAATATGCACACAGAGTATCCTGATCATGCTTGTGATCATAGGTAACATTACACAGCACTGACTCTGTGCCAGGCACCACGCTAAACGCTTTACAGTTATGATTTCCTTTGATATCCACAACCATCCTGGGAGGTTATCCCCATTTTACAGAGGAGGAAGCTGAGGCAAACAGGTTAAGGGACTTTCCCAGGGTCACCTGGCTAATAAGTGCCAGAGACTGGATTTGAATTTAGGTTTTCCCGATCTAGGCCTACCACTCTGTCCACTGTGGTGGATAGCTAGCTGCCCCTAATCATGACATTCATGCTATTGTCAACGTGCCGGAACTGTTTTTGAGAATATGTTGGATAATTCTGACCAAAGAAAAGATTGCTGCAAGTAACACAGAATCTCACCACTGTCATGGAATATACTTGTTCTACTAACAAAGTAAAAGGAAACTTAATTCCTGCAGTGGTCAGTCAGTTATTCTTAATATTAGGTTAACTCTCAATTCCTTAGGACATAATTGTCTTCTTCATTATCTCATTGTGTTTCTTGCTTCTCCTTTAAGAAAGAAATCTGCCCTTTGTTGCACTGTTTTATGAAGTTATTGATGAGTCAACAGAATTGAAATCTACAGTTTGAACTGTAGGATGCTAATTTATGATTTTATCCAGAATCTTAGCACTTCCCCTTTAGTCTTTTCATTTTTAATTAAAAACAAAAACTTGAGTCATTTGTCAGTTAAGGATATTAAAGTATGGTTCTGAGATTTGTTACTATTTAAATATTTCTTCCAGTTCTGTGGTATATAGAATGGGTGTGCTTAGTGCACAAATCAAATCTGCCGTTTATTGTTTTTAATATGCTTGCGACATGACAACGTAGGATCATTTTGAAAATTACCTCGTTTAACTTCCTTAATTGGGAGGACAAATAGTCTTTAAAGATTTAAGTGATTTGAGAAAACACAAGGAAAAGGGCAGTCATGCTTAGTTTGTAAGGGAATGCCTGTTAAGCTAGTTGGCAATGTATCCTGAGCATCAGGTAATCTGTACAGCTCACAAATAATTGTAGGGGCGGCTAGGTGGCACAGTGAATAGATCACCAGTCCTTGAGTCAGGAGGACCTAAGTTCAAATTCAGCCTCAGACACTTAAATACTTACTAGACATGTGACCTTGGGCAAGTCACTTAACCCCAATTGCCCTGCCTTCCCAAAAGCAAAAAAAAAAAAGAGTTAATTGTAGAAATGTGCTGTATATAAAATTTTAAAGGGAATTTTTCATTTTCTTATCAACCTATTACTCATTATTAGTGATAGTTTTACTTGAGTAATCAGTCCAGGGTAAATAACAAATTTACTGATAACACAGGGAGAAAACAAAAAACAGTGAAACTTGGTAGGGCAGATATGTTATGTTGGAAATGGAAGAATCTACATCTTAGGAAAAATAAGAATAATTATGTACTATGTGGTATATAAAGGTCAGATTATAACTATTTCCAAAAGTATAAATTTTTATTTTTCAAAAGTACAAGGTCAGTAATTTTTAAGTCATTGACCAATTTCCAACAAATAGAACAAGAGAACATTGACTTAGATTGTAAGCGGCAGAAGTGATTCGTTACATTGTAAGGAAGAATAACTTTGACAGTGAAGAAAAAGAATTTCCTTGTAAATACATTCAATCAAAATAAAAAAAGTTCAGGCCTGGTAAATAGTTTGGTTCAAAGAGTGTACATGGTCTTTAAGATGTTAACAATTAGAACTTCACCGAAGGGGCGGCTAGGTGGCGCAGTGAATAGAGCACCGGCCCTGGAGTCAGGAGTACCTGAGTTCAAATCCAGCCTCAGACATTTAATGCAAAAAACTAGCCGTGTGACCTTGGGCAAGTCACTTAACCCCAACTGCCCTCAAAAAAAAAAAAACTTCACCGAGACTTCTGGGTCACTTTGAATATAGAAATTTATACTGGTTTTTACATTTTTTTGGCAGATTCTTCCAAGCTTAATTGCATTAAAAAAAGCTACTGATATATGCATTAATGACCCAATTATAATACTAAAATTGTGCATTATTTTTCTTTTTAAATATTTTTTAAAACTTAGCCAAAGAATGAGTATAATAATAAATTTATACATGTTTCTACACACATACATGTACCCATTTATACATATGTAGTTATACACACATGTACACACATGTATCTATACACATACATACATGTGCCTATTTATAAATATATAGTTATACACACATATGTATCTATACATACATACACGTACTTATTTATAAATATGTACACACACACATAAACACATAAACACTTGCTATGGAGCAGACACTGCGAAGTGCTATTTTTATGATGAAATAGGCAAACATAAGTTAATCATATAAGTGATTTGCCCAGGGTCACGTAAAGTTAGGAAGTGTCTGCGGCTGCATTTGGATTTCTGTCTTCCTGATTCTAGACCCAGTGTTTCATTTATGACACCACCTAGTTGCTACAGTGAGTTTTAATCATTTGATGCTTTTAGACTTTTAGGGTTAATTCTAGAATAGAGAGATTATTTAACCACACATAGATAGACTGATAGCCTAAGATTGTAGCTCGTAGTTGATGGAAAAAAGTAAGAAATGATCATAAACTGTTACTTAGATAAATCTGTTCTTAAATTCTTTCTGAAATTTTCATCATTTTTGAAAGTAGAAATTTATGTACATCGTGCCACATCATAAAAGAGGTTTGGATATAATTTCTCTCAAACCATCAAACTAGTTCCTCTTTTAGGTGATACTTTTAGTATTTAATAGAAATATTTCATTGATGAGTTAGTGACCTGAATTAAAAATCAAGCAAATGATGATCCTTGTCTTTCTTATTATCAAGATAGTTGACTTTTGTTTTCTTTGTCGTGTTTTTTCCTCTGAAACTTGACAGAAATTTTATTTACAGTATTGTTGTATTAACTTCTAGAAACAAGTGAGTTCCCATCTGAATGTTGCAGTGTGATGGCAGGAGGTACTCTCACAGGATGGCATGCAGATGTTGCTACTGTAATGTGGAGAAGAATGCTAGGCATTTTGGGAGATGTTAACAGTATTATGGATCCTGAAATACATGCTCAAGTGTTTGATTACTTGTGTGAACTTTGGCAGAATTTAGCCAAGGTAAATGAGGGGTAAAGGGAAAGTGAGATAGGAGAGTTTATCATAGAGAAAAAAAAACAAAAGATCCTTTGCTGTGAAATTAATAATGCACTACAGAATTGCAAAAAATTTATAGTTATATTCTTTACCCTTTTAAAAAATTACAGATTAGAGATAATCTTGGCATTTCGACTGATAATATGAGCTCACCCTCGCCACCAGTTTTAATACCTCCTCTGAGAATCCTTACTCCTTGGCTTTTCAAGGTAAGTTATGTTTTTGCTTCTGAAATAGCTGATCAATATTATAAGTCTCTCAAGCCTTGTAAGTAGATATATTTCACTGTTCTTTTTCTAGAACATTTCTTTTTCTAGCTACTTATTTTTGATAGTACTGCCTGTGCAGTGTGACCAAAACGCTATAGAAACTGGTACGAGTTAAAGCACTGATAAGATAGAGATGTTTAGTTGCACTTAAATAAATACTTTGACTACCTTCTCCATTTTTCTGAGAAATTGAAAATGAACTTTTGAATTGTAGGCGACTATGTTGACTGAGAAATATAAACAAGGCAAATTACACGCCTATAAACTTCTTTGCAACACAATGAAAAGGAGACAAGATGTGTCGCCAAACAGAGACTTTTTAACACACTTCTATAACATCATGCATTGCGGACTACTCCACAGCGATCAGGTAAATTTATACTTTCTTAGAAATCCCATCCATTTACGTTTAATCCTTGATTCTCTTTCCTTCTTTTTTATGAATCACGATTTCAGCTAGCTCCAGAAATGGTTTCATTTTTATTTTCACAGAAATTTTATTTTTATTGTTCAGTGAAATACACATATTTAATGTGCATTAAATATTAAAGGTTGATTATTTGTTACTAAAAAGAGGAAAGAAAAATAACGTTCTGAATGCTGCCTATTCATCTGCTGTTCCAACAATTTGTATACTCAAATGTAATTTTATAATAAATTCTAAAATAAGTTAGCTCAGTATTGCAGGAGCTACAGGTAGAATTGCAGTTCATGACATATAAATATATATAAGGAAATATAAATATATAAATATAAATAAGGAAATATAAATATATATAAATAAGGAAATCAACTAATTTTAGTGCCTCCCTGAAAGTGGAATGAATTCATTGCTAAGTTGAGAGCTTTCCCCCACATTTCTTATATGGGGCCTCTTTGCAAAGACATGAGATTTTTTTTAAAGTAGCTAGCTTACTTTGATTTTCAGAACTTAAACTTATTACTTAAAATTGTACATGGAAGTAAATGGGACCAGGAAATTGGTTTGTGCTTCATAGTCTTAGAGAAAGTGCTCTATTATATCATGTACCCACTCCTCAAATATGCTGTAGGGGTAGAATCATCCTGGATCATTTGAAACAATGGTTTTTGGTCCTACTTTCCTTTAAGCATATAATATCAGGAATTGCTCGTTTGGGCAGATTAAAATTGGCCTTGTTAAATACTATTTAAATTCAATTTTTTCAAAGATCTGTTTTAGTAAAACAGTATAGAAATTGTTTTTCTTTATGTATTTCTCATCTTACTCAGTTTTAAGCTTTAATGAGTAGCTGATATTAAATGTGTGTACCTATATATGTATATATAATGCCTTTTTCCTCTTTCCTATTCTTCCTCTTCAGGATATTGTTAATACAATCATCAAGCACTGTTCCCCTCAGTTTTTTTCACTTGGTTTGCCTGGTGCCACAATGCTTATTATGGATTTTATTGTAGCAGCTGGTAGAGTAGCTTCTTCAGCATTTCTTAATGTAAGTATTCAGGTGGGTTTTTTTCCTTGCAATTTAGCAAAGGTTAACGAAACCATATCTAATTGGAACCTACAAATTAAAGTTTCTATCACCTGGAGTACATCAGAACTTAAAGTTTAGATCACTTCCTTTTAGAATGAAAACTTAGAAGTTCTTGCATTCAAAGAAAACTGTTATTGATTAACAGACCAGTGAAACACCTATTTAAATTGTGTTTCAATACCATGAGTACTAATGCATAAAAGATGAAGGAAGCTGAAGTGAAGAGAGGAAAGTTAAAAGGTGGGTATAGCCAGGTGGAAAAGGGAGGCAGGAAGCAGTGGTAAGAAAGCACAGAAAAAAGTATAGAGGTGCTTTAAATAAGAGAACAAAAGTCGAAGAGTAGGGGCAGATTGAAATAGCAGTAAAGTCCATTCGTACATAAGCTATAGAAGAAAGCTACATATGATATACTCTGTGCTTGATAAGAGAATAAGGCAGCCTAGAATTCTGACTTCCTTTCTCCCAAAAAAGCAATCCATAGTGAAAAACAGAGGAGAATTAAATGCATATTTAGACCAGTTTTGTGTATCTTCTATGTCCATAATACTCTAAACTCTTTATTAGTTTTGTGCCCCTGGGCAAATCAGTTAATCTCTAGGCTTCAGTTTCCTCACGTATGAAGTGAAAGGATCAAGCTATTTAACCAAGTTTCTTTATAGTTCTAGTGTCTGTGATCCTAAAATCCTATAATTCTATTTTTGGATGGAAAATTGTGTGTCTGCCACGAACATTATATTATGTTCAATATTGTAGACTTGAGCTAGGAAAACAGCAAGCCTTTAACTGCTATATATATCATATATGCCAAACATGATATTGTTGCTATAAGAAATTAGTGTTTTTTAGGCTGGAATATATGATAAAAATATTTCAATACCTTTGTCATAAACTTTTATGATAAATTTATTTTGATACTTTATTTCAATATAATTTGTTTTCTTTGTAATCTTATATATCTTATTCTACACATTTAAAAACATTATTTTGAAAGGGGCTCTAAACTGGGGTACTGCGAAAAGCAGTATAAATTTATATATATAAATAAAGAGTATAAATAAAATTAAAAAATCTCAAGAGGAGAATAAACTTGAATTGGACTTTGAAAATAGGTAGAATTCTGAATCCTGTGTCTGCTTTAGGGGGACTTTTAAGGTAGCAAAAACAGCATGAACAAAGACAGCATGACTCAAAACAAGAAAGAGACAGGAGTGTCCAGGAAGTGGTGAGAAGTTCATTTTGTCTAGAATATATGAAGTATGTGACAAGAACTGTTTGCATTTAGTGTTACAACTCTAGGTTGGGACCAGTTTGTGGACGGCCCTTAAATAGAAAGACTGGAGAGTTTAAACTGTAGTGAGTAAATGCTGGTGAGCCTTGGTTGGCTTTTGAGTAGGGGAATGAGTCTTTAAATAGTACTTTAGTAAATATTATTCTAGTGTTTAAAATGGATGAACCATTAGGAAATCTTTGAATTAGTTGAAGCTTGAAGTGTGATAAAGGTAATCAGTATGTAGTGGTCATGTACATGGATTTATTTCATAAAAAGAAATCTTATGAAACTGGGAATAGGAAGAATTACCAAGGCAGGCAGTATAAAAAGAGGAGACCCAAAGTACAATTTTGGGGAATACTCATATTTTGAGTGTAGAAAGAATAAAAACTAATGGTTAGGAGAAGAACCAGAATGGTTTATTGCCCACAGAGCCAAAGATTCAGAGTGAATAATGAATAGTGCCCGTTGTCATAAAAGGACAATGAAAACTTAAGGACTGAAAAAAAAAGTTTCATTGAATTTGGATATTAGGTTGTCCCCAGGGATGGTTTTGGAACAAGATTGGGGATAGAAGTTATAGTTTGAGGAGCAGCAGAATATCCAAAGGACAGTGAGGTCGGTGGTGCTGGCTAGATCTTGTCTAAAGCGGCTGAGCACTTTGGTGTCTGGGCTGGGATGGAGAGGTGAGTGAAAATCCAGAAGAGTTGAAGGCCTGGAGGTTTTGATGAGGATAAAGAACAGTGTTTGAGTGACAGATGATTGAGGCATGACAAGTCATATTTTGGTGACTAAAAATGGAATTTTAAGAATTTGATTATGTGATAAGATGTGATGGTCTAGACAGCCAGAAGCCCAAGATCTAAAGTTTTATGCACAAAAATTTTTTTTCATGTAGAATAGCTTATAGTAGATAAATTAAAATCTCACAGCACATATGACCTTCCGTAGGGGAAGATTTTTATTGGAAAAAATACTATCTCGAAGCATACTGATGATGGTCAAGGTAATAAGAACAGCTGCTGTTTCTAACATAGAGCTCTGTAAACCATTTTGTATCTGTGGTCTCATTTGATTCTTATAAAATGCTTTTTCTTATATTTGACAAATGAGGAAATTAAAGTTCAGCAAGATTCTTGTTACCCAAGATCACACGGCTGTTAAATGGTAGACGTGTGGGATTTGAACCTCAGTCTTTTGAATTTAATAGCAGTGTTCTTGCCACTTGTATCAGGCTGTTTTGCTACAGCTGTAGTCACCATTGAACACATGTAGGTGAATGGATATATATTTTATTAAGATTGTTAAAATTATAATTATAGCTTAAATACTTGGGTGTGGTTTACCCTTTTAGAATTTTTGTGTTGTGTAATTCCAATTTACTTCTACATGTTTTGTTACAGAGTATAGCACTGACCTGAATTTGTTTTTTCTTAATATATACTAATAGTATTAAATGTATTTTTCTGTTCTGGATTGTCCGATACTTAGGCACCGAGAGTAGAAGCACAAGTTCTGCTGGGGTCCCTTGTCTGCTTTCCCAATTTGTATTGTGTACTCCCAGCTCTTCATCCAAACATGCCTGATATTGTTGTGTCTCAGTTCACAGATGTTAAGGTGAGCTATCTGTCAATCACATCCACAGAGTTTTTTAAAGTACCTACCTTAAATAAGACGTTTAATCTTTATATTAACTATAAAGTTTTTGTGTTTCATTGATATGAATAGTTCTTATTCTTTCTGTTATTTTAAAACATTTCTGGGGGTGGGAAATCTGTGACCTTGAGGCTGCAGGTTCCTCACCCCTGACTATTAAAAAAACCCTTATTTTGAGGTTCATCATGTACTCTCTTTTATGGAGAATAAGCATCAAAACCTGGAGGGCTATTCAGTGTATCCTCTGTAGAAAACTGATTCTCCACAGCTGCATTTATAGTTCAAGTTGCTTTGAAAATAACTTTTCTTGGCCCAGATTCACCTTTTGGGATTACTCTGGGGTTGTGGAAGATTTCTCCAGAGCAGCTGTATGCCCAGTATCATTTTCGAACTGTGCATCAAGGCCTACATATACTAGGGAATACGTTCTTCAAACAGAATTCTAGTCTGAATACCCATAGCCCAAAATTTCCAGAGGTAGGAACTGTTAGAGGTTACATTTGCCATAGTAGTTGTCAAAATAATCTTTTGCAGGGCCTAGGTAGGCTTCTAGGATACTGAGAAGAGGTGAAAAAGCAGAAATTACTCAGGTGCCAAGAAAACAAATTGTAAAATGACTTCTGAAATATTTTAATATAACTTTGAAATATATGGCAAAATTTCCTGGCCAAATGATTGTTTAAATTTAGTTTTTGTGGGGAGCCAAGTTCAGGGGACTCTTTCGTGCTGTGGCCAAGCTGCTGAGATAGTGTTGAATGAACCCTGCTGACCCTCAGCAGGACCGAGAAGGGAAAGTTAGGTGAAAAGTAGATACTCGAAAGAGTAACCCAGAGGTTGCGATGATCATGAATGAGGCATAACTCTGAGGATGGTGGAAACTAAGTCAATTTTATTCAGCTAAGAGTCCAGTATATATAGTGCAAAACCACATGGTCATCTTGAGCCACTACCTTTGGGATGACACCATTGCCCTAGTTCCCATTCGCCTCATACATGATAGCCGTGTGCTCTCTCCTGGTTATCAGTCTGTGAGTACCAGGCAGGATGTTCCACACCTCCCTAACCTCCCTAGAACAGGATGACGTGAGCCCAAGGCTTCTAGTTATCTAGTTCGTGCTCTGTTGCAACACTATGGTATTTTCCCCTGAGAACACTGCAAGCACCCTTGTTACCAGGCCGGGAGTGCAAACCATGCTTCTCATGATGCTCATGCTTGTGAGTCTTTCTGGGGGGTGGGGAACCGATCCGGGCCTGGCAGCAGGGTCTTTAGCTGAGAGGGCTTATTCAGCCATCAGGGTCAGAGCCCCACTGGTCTGTGGTCCTCTGCACACTCTCTGGATTTTTCTAACCTTTTCTACCTGTCTTTTCCTTCTGTCCCTGAGACTTCATTCTCCCATTGGTGCATTCCTCCTGGAACTCCATTTTGAAGAAGGTCCCAGGCCAGCCATTCTTCATTCCTCACCACCATCTCCCTGCTCAGGAACTTCAGCTCACTTTGCATGTTATTTTTCTCAGTCATTAGATCACAGACTCCTTTAGAGCAGGGCCTGTCTCTTTTTCACCTATACTTGTGTCCATAATGCTTAGCCTAGTGCCTGACACATAGTAGGCGCTTCATAAAGATTTGTTGACCTGATTTGAAGTGGCCAGTCTTCAGGTTCTCCACACCTAGGTGGGTCCTTAGAAGGCAGACTTATTCTGTTTGCCTGTATCATTCTCAAATACTCTTCTGTGCGGCAGAATCCACCAGAGCTTTTTGCTCTGCTGTTTGTAAGAATCTAGGGTCACTTCACATATTGGTGAGGCTTTGATAAACCTGATGAACACTTTATTAAATATATTGTTATAAATATAGACAATCCTTTTATAAAGCAGATATGTTGTTGACTTTTAGAAAAGGGAACACGAAAAGAGTTACAAAACAATTTACCTCTTTGGTAGAGGGAGGTTCTGTGGAAGAAACTTCCTCTGCTAATGCAAGATCATCAAGTGTCCAACTACTTACAATCTTAGAAAGAAGCCAGGGACACTAAAAAGTTAAATAATAACTCTTACTAGAGCCTGAAAACCAATGAATGGTTAGAGATGAGTTTTGAAACCAGTTCTTTCTGACTCTGACTCACTCTCCATTGTTCTACACTACCTCACTCTATAAATACATGAATATATTATAAATGTTTAACATATGTTTATAACATGTAGTTCAAAAGACACTAATAAAACATTTTTTAGAGGGGGACAGGTATAAAGACAGGAGCTTTGATTTCATAATGAACTCCCTGGATGAAGACACTCCCCTACCAGTGTAAATCTGTGAACTATCCAAAAACATAGAGGTTGATTAAATTGGAGTCACATGTCATGTTACAAAGGTGAGACTTGAACCCAAGGCTTTCTAGGTTTCAAGACAAACTCTCCAATATCCTATTCTCATGCTGCTTTTCTTTATTAAAAAGTGCATTTACATGGACGTGGACACTAATATGTGTATATTCCTGTCTGTCTCTGTCTTGTGCTACACAGTCTCCTTTCTGTATGTGTGACTGACGTATATGAATCCTTGTTAGCAATAAAATATGTTCATTTTCTGGCAAGCACTTAACATTTTTTCCTTTGTTTTAGGAACTCATAATCAAAACTGTGTTAAATTCAGCAAGAGATGAACCCTCAGGTCCTGCAAGGTCAGTCAGATAGTTACTCATTAAGAATTATTAACTTATTTTGAAGAGTCCATTTTAAGAGTTGAGTCATAATAGTTTCAAATATTCCATAATAGCCATACCGCATTATAAATTTAACTTAATGTAAATGCATACTAATTTTTATCTGTATATGAAACCTGTTTGAGTTAAGTGATTAATTTGGTCGTTTATTAGGTTTTTGTGGATTTTTGGAGCATTTGAAATTCTAATTTTTCCTGAGTTTTTAAAATATCAACTTTGCCTTTTTTTCTTGATTGGGCTGAAGTTTTTCATATAAGATGAACCTGTATAAATCTATATATAATATGAATTGTGTTTTCATATAGATAAATAATACTGCAATTAATTTACCTTAATGAATAACACCTCCACATTTCCTAGTTCTTAGTGTCCCTTGGTCTATATTAAGTGGACTGTTCAGTGTCCAACAACTATTAAGTACCCAAAGTGAGATTTGAATTCAGTTCTTCCTGACTACATAGCAAACAAGAAATCTGTCCACTTTACCGCCCTGCTTCTTGAAACACGTTGTTCAGTGTGAGGATTAAACTCATGCCCTAAAATTAAGAATGTCATGCTGTATTGACTAAAGTAACAAGGATGCTGTTTTTTGAACTGAAAAGAGTAAACAGGAATTTAAAAAAATAAAATGTAGGAAAAGGAAAAAAGGTATGTTTATAAGACAGATTTATGGTATTTTCTTGGATTATTGATGTCCAAAAAAGTGTAAATCAGCAAGTTGGCATCACTGTACTGTAGGTCTTTTTTTATCTTCATCTTTCTTTATTTTAAAATTAAATTGGTTTATTTAGTTTTACTTTATAACATTCAGTTCCGCAGTCCCTTGAGTTTCAGATTTTCTCTACCTCCCTCTCCTTCCCCCCCACCCCAGTAATGGCAGCATGCACTCAAATATAGAAGCTACAAATATCTTCCCATTAATCATTGGTTGCAAAGAAGAATTATAACTGATGAAATGATCAGTGGGAAAGAGGAAACAAAATAAAACAAGGAAAAGAAACAGAACAAGTGGTGTGTTTCAATCTGCATTCAGACTCCACATCTCCTTCTCTGGATGTGGAGATCTCCTTCAATCATGAGTCTTTTGGAGTTGTCCTGTTACCTTGTATTGCTGACAGGAGCCCAGTCTATCGAAGTTGGTCGTCACACATAAGTTGTGTCTGTGATTATGTACAGATTTCTCCTGGTTCT
>CM053598.1:207444533-207498303 GCA_028646575.1 Pseudocheirus occidentalis
AAAGACTTGGGCAGAGCCACATCTCAAGGCCCATGACCGCAGGCTAATGTCTTCCCTGGGAAGGTTTACTTTCCCAGAGCCAAAGAATCAAGGAGAGCTCAAAAAGGGGGGAGGGGTCCCAGAGCCTACACCTCATCATACAGAGTTATTATGGGGAAAGGGTGGGAGACCTTCTGAAGTATTTTTAGGGGTAAAAACAAAAGAAAGCAAGAAACAAAACTTAAAAGATGCTAACCAGTTAATATAGGCATATATTGTTTGTGATAATAAATAAATGGAGCCAAAGTGATTGGGGAAAAGCTAAAAAGTATTATTTTTTATGATGGTAATGGATTATTAGTGTATGGTAGGAAATGATGAATATTAGGAAACTTGGGGAGCTTTTTCTAAACTGACTAAATGATGAACACTCACTACAACAATTAGACTGAGGGTACTCTGATTTCAAAGAGTTTAAAAATGAGACTTCATCTGTTTCTCCTGCCCATTTAAATTTTTTCATTTGACAGTTAAGTGCTCTTCAAATGAATGATTGTTGGTAACCCAGCATCTATTCTAAGGTAGAAAATATGAAGGAAACCTACACATAAGGCATAAAAAAATGTTAAAGGGTATTCTTGACAGCTAGATAAACATGAGAGTGGGATGCTGTGGGTTCAGTGTAAGTAGAACTTGGTGTAATAGTGTGGCAGTTGCTCTCATTGAAGCGGCAGCTCCAAAGATGGCCCCTATTTTCTAAGGAGAAAACATGAGTCTTGATGGGGAAGAAGAGGATTCTCTTGATACTGAGGGGAAATACTGGGGAGTCACCCCAGATTGGGGTCAGGAAGGGTCGTGCATGCCCCCCCAAAACTGAACAAAATAGTGCAATCACTGTGGAGGATGAAATGGGATGGGAAAGACTTGAGAAAGGGAGACCTTTCTAACTATTACGGCTCATTAGCCATACTAGTTAGTAATGCAGGAGAAAAGGTGATAAGGGTCTGAACTGGGGTGCTGGCTGTGTACATATTGAGAAATGGCTAAATGTGAGCAATATTGTGGAGATAGAAATGATGGGATTTGGAAATTGATCGGATGTATGGGGTCAAGGTGAGCAAGGATTTCCCTCCTACTTAAGTCCCTTGAGAGCGTACCTCATTTCTACCCTTCCCTTTTTCATAGTCAACAAGTATGTAAGGTTCTAGAAGACACATGGAGGTTGGAAAAAGGACGGCGTGTAAGTGGGATTTCCTGCTTTTTCGCAAAGCCTGTAGGTTAGGGAACCCCAAAACAGGAGAAATCTTGCCCACATTACTCCCCCCACCCCCAAACCTCTGGGAAGCACAGACACTGATTTACAGCAGTCAGAGAGTTAAAGATCTGAAGGAATTAAGATGGCTCTACTGGTATCCTGACTACATTGGACCTGAAGGAATGGGGACTGGAAGCCAGGTTGTACCCAAGATCTTGTCCCTTTATATGCTGTTTGGAGCAGGACCAAAGCTGGTAGAAAGTGAATTTCACAGTGTGAAAGGAGGCTGAGACAACTTTGTGATGGAGTCCTAATCCACTTAATCCTCAATCCACCATAAGTAGGGGAAGGATTCTGGATGTGAACAGATAGGGAATGTAAGGAGAGAATAGGGCTAAAACCATCAAAGATCCAAGAGAAAGAAAATTCAATTAAAAACTCATTAACTAGTCAAAAGTGAAAATATTAAAAAGAAAAAATGGCTACCAAAAATCCAAGATATTACAAACTTCTCAAAATAAATATTGCAAAACAAAGGGAATTAAACCTGATGGAATAGCACCCTTTGGGTTCACAAGATCAGGGACAGACAGAGTGGTTCGAGAGAAATCAGAATCTTTATAATTTAGGGCCTGCACAGAGAAAATAATTTGTAGGACAGAAAAGCTTTAATAGATGATGGTGAGTTTCTCAAAGATATGAAAGAGAGGCCAACTGAGTGTGAATAAAAATATGCCAAAATGAAGAACAGTTGGAAAATGAAAAGTAAAAAGCAATAACATAGAGAAACACATGCTCTCGGAGAAAACACATTAATTCTGAAGACAATGCTTTAAAACAGCTTGAGCATCATAGGCCTTCCAGAAGAACATGACAAGTAAAAATGCTTGAATCCCTACCCAAAGCTTCTAAATACTGAAATCAAAACACTAGTTAAAAGACTGGTCACTTCCCAAAAAAGCATAACAAAAAGATACTTCAAACTTCAAGGTACACATAATGGCTAAGTTCCATAAGTCCAATGACAAACAAATTCTTCACTTGACCAAGAGGAAAATCATCAAATATATAGAAAAGAAAATTTGAATAGTGTGGGGATCCCATTTTGGGAAGCCCTGTCATCCCCAGACAGGGCTGAGAAAGAATCGCTGACTCAGAGGTACCGTTGATAGCATGCATACAAGAGAGATGTGAACTCCAGCAATAGTGAAAGTGCATCCAGGCTTTTATAGGATGCTTCTTAATGGCTTTCCCCTATGGACATTGTGTACTTCTCTGTCCCAGGTCATAGGTGTATTTGTCACGCATATCTCGAGGATCTAATCCTAATGCTTGAGCATCTTCCTGGGGGGTGGGAAACTGATCTAGGCCTATCTGCAGGCAAAACAAACACCTGAGAGGGCTTGTTCAGTCATCAGGGTCGGAGTCCCACCACCTGTTGTCCTCAACGGACTAGCACAAAACTATTGTTCTCTTGTCCCAAACTACCAAAGACAGTGGAATGTTGTCATCTGAAAAGCAAAGTTTAAGTGCAACTTAGAATGAAATATACTACCATCTTTATCCTAATTTATTGATGCAAAAAAGTGGTTAATAAGAGAGGCATCTTTTTTTATTCCTTTTTTTAAAGTTTTAAAATTTATTTTAAACTTAAGTACAAAATAATAAGAGAAAAAAATTGCTGAACACAAGAAAATTCAATATAAAGCAATAGATTTCCATTTCAAAAAAACTATATAATAAATACTACACCTTGTTTTCCAAGCTGACCAGAGCTTCTCTTTGCTTCCTTGTAGGTTTTCTTTTGTTCTCTACTGTGAGCTTTTTACTTCATTTTCCTCCCTCCTTCCCCGCACCAAAGTCTATAGTTAAGTGTGGGTGTGTTGGTGTGTACACACATATATACATACAAATATACATATATATACACACATAGACATTTATAAACATACACATATATGTAAGACTGTACTGTGCTTATTTCTTCCTATCATCCGTTTCTCTGAAGGTGGATAGTATCTTCTTTCATTTGTCCAAGACTTTCCATGTTTTTTCTAGATCAACCAGCTCATCATTTCCTATACCACGGTAATATTCGACCCAGTTTTACTCTGTCTGAGAGATTGCCTCTGAAAGTTTTCCCCAAATTTTCTATATTCCTTCTATTTTTGACTGCGAAGGTTTTATTTATAAAAAAAATATTTACAATAATCGAAATTATCCATTTTACACTTAACAGTGCTTTCACTTCATAATATGGTTTAAAGTCTGATGCTACTAAATCTGCTTCCTTTACATCTTTTTCCGCCTGGTTTCTGTGAAGTTCCTGACCTTTTGTTCTTCTAAATGAACTTTATTATTTTTTCTAACTCAGATAACTTTTTCGTAATTTAATTGGGATGGCATTATGTAAATAGATTGGTTAAGTAAAATTGTCGTCTTTTAAAATACTGGTTTTACTTATTTAAACAATAAGTGTTTTGTATTTATATTCATATAGTTCCTGTGTCTGTTTTGACAGGTATACTCTCAGGTATTTTATAGTATCTAGTTATTTTAACTGATTTAAAACAATATTGCATAATATTGCTGACACATAGTGTCCCTGTTTTTCTCTTTTGATTAAATCTGTTTTAGCTTTAACTCTGTCCAAAATCATGGTTACTACCTCTGTTTTTTTTATATAATAAATTCTACTCTTGACGTTTATTTTGTTTGTGTATAGCATTTTATAGCACTTTTATTGTTGAATTCAAATTTTTAATCTGCTGTCCATTTCCATTTTATAGGTAAATTCATCCCATTCACATTCTAAACTATAATTACTTGTCACATATTTTCCACCTTCTTCTTTTTCCTCACTGTCCTCATCCTATTTCTGTCTCTCCAAATTCCTCTGCTTTACTTCTAACCATTGCCTTGCCCTGCTCTTCCTTAAGCCACCCACCTCTCCAAGAATCCTTCCATTATCCTCTTCCCCCAGCCTACTCCTCTTGCCCTCTTATTTATTTCTGAATATAAAAGACTTTTATACTATATCCATATCTATTTATCAATCTATATCTATCTGCATACCTATATGTATATATACATACATGGATGTGTTTATACATCTGCATGTATGTGTATATGTGTACACACACAGTTATTCCCTCTTTAACCTATTCCCGATGAGAGCAAGGGTTTAGCACTACCTACCCTCCCTGCTACTACTAGCTTCTTCTGTGTCAGTTTTTCCATTTTTTGCCTTATTTGTATGAGATACTTGCTCCTTTTTACCTCTCCCTACAGTTTTATTTTATTTTGGAATCACCCCCTCATACTCAACTCTACCCATGCCTTTCTTTCAAACTACCCACAAAAAATTATATCATAATAGAACTGATAGTATTTTCATATATAAAAAGTAAATGATTTGACCTTATTTAGTGCCTTATAATTGGCTCTTAACATTTACTTTGTTTTTCTCTGGGATATTATATGTAGAATTTCCCCTTAAGTTCTGCTGGTTTTTTTACAAATACCTGAAAGTCTTTCAGTTCATTAAATGTCCTTGTTTTCCAGTAAAGATTATGCTTTAACTTTGCAGGGCAGGTTACCTTTGGTCACAACCCCAGCTCTTTTGCCCTCCAAAATATAGTATTCCAAGAGCTATGGTCCTTCCACATAGTAACAGCTAGGTCTTGTGTCATCCTTATCGTAGGTCCACAAGGTTTAAAGTGTATTTTTCTTCTTGCTTCCAATATTTTCTTCTTAACCTGGGAGCTTTGGCAATTGGCTATGATATTCCTCTAAGTTTTGTTCCTGGGATCTCTTTCAAGTGGTGATCAGGGAGTTTTTCTCTGTTTCTGCTTTGCCTTCTTGTTTTAGAACTTCAAGGCAATTTTCCTTGATAATTTCTTGTAATATTGTATCGATTCTTTTTTAAAATCATAATTTTCAGGCAGTTTGACTATTCTTATATTATTTTTCGTTGATCATTTCTCCAGATCAGTTGTTTTTTCTGACTTTTCATATTTTCTATTATTTTCATTCTTTTGATTTTGTTTTATTATTTCTTTGTGTCTCTTAGAATGTTGTTAGCTTCCCTTTGCTCATTTCTAATTTTCAAGGAATTATTTTCTTCCTTAAGTTTTGGTTCTATATTTCAAGTTGGTTGACTTTCTTTTCGTAATTTTCTTGGATTGTTCTTTTTTCCCCCTAATTTCTACTATCTCTCTTGATTTTTAAAAAAGTCCTTGTTAAATTCTTCTAAGAAATCTTTTTGTGCTTGGGACTGTTTGACATTTCTCATTAAGAAAGGAATGACTTTTTTAGTTCCATTATCTTCCTCTGAATACGAACCCACATCTGTCTCCTCTATATATGCTCTTTCTCTTTTGTTGCTCATTAATTTCATTCATTGATTTATTTTTTCATTTTATTTTTTGCAGATATTAGTGTGATCAAATTCTAGTCTTGAGGTATGGGGAGTAATGTCCTGCTCACTTCCTGCGGTCACTCTGGTGGCTGCAAACTACCACTGTTGTCTCTTCTCTAGAACTGAAATCAGGATTCTGCTCTTTCATAGCCAGCAGGATCCTGGCCCTCTGTTACTGCACTCACCAAGTGTATGCTTGGGATCCCTTGACAATGAAAGGTCCTTCAGTCTTCTCCTCAACTATCAGATCCCCACACTTTTTCTGAGATGAAGGTTTCTAAGGTTGAGGCTGCCTCCCAACCACAGCTATCCCTAGGACTTGTTTGTTAATTCCACAGAGTTGGCCTAGAGCAGTGGTTCTCAGCCTTCCTAATGCTGTGACCCTTTAATACTTGTATCTGGATTTATCCTATCTGCAGGTGGGCAGACCTGCCTGGAGACAGATAGAGGAGTGGTGAATATGTGAAGAGGAGCGGAAATACCTGTTTTCTGATGGTCTTAGGTGACCCCTGTGACTCCTGTGAAGGGTCATTCGACCCCCAAAGGGATCACAACCCAAAGCTTGAGAACCACTGGCCTAGAGGTATTTGCATTTCACTCAGGCTGAACTTCTGTCACTGGAAGACAAGGGGTCTTAGGTTGTTTTAGGAGAACTACAGCTTTACCCTGACTTGTGTTTATTTGCACTGCTTTACATTCCCGCTGAGACAATGTTCAGTCTTTTTCTGTGGAGGAAATTTGGAGAACTGAAATTTTTCCCAGAAACCTCTTGTAATATTCTTCAAAAAGGAAATAAGTAAGATATGGAGGAGCATTTATTTAGCTTGTAAATATGTACAAATAATAAAAACACAAGAAAGGTACATAAATCCTCTAAGGATGACTGTTGCAAAAAACAAACACACACAAAAAAGAGCCTTGAAAGAATGACATATGTTAGGTTAAAAAAACAGAAGCAGCAACGGAAAGTACATTAAGAAATTTCTTTTGAAAAGTACTCATAAGGATAAAGATGAAAGCAGAATTTAAAGGAATAGGAACAGTTACTGTTGAAGAGCAGGCAGGTCTGAATCACCATGGACTAAACATTGCAAAGTCTCCTACAGATGAATCAATGCTTTTTCTTGTGGGGCTAAATTGCATATTAGGAAGGTGCATAAAAGGGGAATGAGGAAAGGAAGGATTGAGAGAAATACATAATGCACCCTACAAGTCAATAGATAAAAGAACTAAAGGAAGGTAACTCCTGTAGTCTTTTATCAAAAAGAAGGGCTTCCAAGAGAGTGGATGAGGTAGCAGAGGGAGGCATGGAAGAAACAACAGGGAAAGGCAGAGGCCTTGACTAAATGAGGGATGAGGATACAAATAAAAAACACTCCTAGGATGTTAGAGATATTTTGAATTGGGAGGTAAGGACTTTACCATGGAAGATCCCTTCAACTGAGAGTTTTATGCCTCTTTGAATAACATCTTGCTTCAGGAAAAAGAAATTGGAATTCCTAGGAATAATTAGCATTGAATAGAGTAGGAAGACATAAACCCATTTAAGAGATTGCCTGGGAACTGGGAAAGAAAATGACCCACAGGCAAGGCAGAAGGTACATTTGCACCACTCAATTTGCCACACAAAGAAATTTCTACCACTGGGTATTGCTTTCTTACTATTGCAAGTAAATTATGTAGTATTGGAATTAATTGGTTTTTGAATGTCTAATAGAATTTACTTGAGAATCCATTTGGTTTGGGAATTCATGTGTGACTTGTTTAAATATTTGACATTGGATTATTTAAGTATTCTATTTCTTATTTCGTTAATCGGCCTTTTAAATATTTTTGTTAATATTTATTTTCCTTTAAATTATACTTTGTTAGCATATACTTAGGCAAAATAGTTTATGATTAATTTCCTTCATTGTTCAATTGTTGAACAGTTTCATTTCTGATACAATTTTTTCTCTCTTTTAAAAAATCATTTGTTTCTTTTATGTTTTTTTTTTCCAGAAATCCAACTCCCAGCTTTATTTCACTTTTTTTTGCTTTCAGTTTTGTTAGACTCTTCTTTTGTTTTCATAATTTTTACCTTTTTTATTTAGTTGGATTTTTCGGTTTGTTCAAGTTATTTTTAATTGCATGCCCATATCATTGGTTTGTTCTTTCTCTTTTATTGATGAAAGCATCTAGAGATGCAAATTTTCTCTCAGAACAACATCCCATAAGTTTAGATATGTTGTCTTATTTTAATTTTCTTTATTAAGGACTTGAAAAGGGCATTAGAAGAAAATAGATATAATAGCTCTCCGGGGATTACTGAATGGGAAGAAAAACGAATTTATATGCTAAAAGTTGATTGTGGCATCTCATAAAAATTGCCCCAGTGTTGGGCTGTTAGAGACTTCAACAGAGAAAGTGGAAAAGCAGAAATACTAAACTAATTATTTACTGGTCATAATGCAATAAAATTCTATTCAATATAGGGCTCTATTTGAAAAATTTTTTAAAATAATTGGAGACTAAATGACATAATTTTAAAGAACTAATGTGCTTTTCAAATCTTAAACTTCTTTCTTGTTTATTTTTTTGGTTGTATTTGTCTAGGTCTGTCTAAAGAGGATATATTAAGGTGTCCCACTGTTACCATTTTACTGTTTATTTCTTGCTTCAATTCTGTTAACTTCAGCTTTAAGTATTTTGATGCTATGATATTTGTTGGTTTTTTTGTCATGTCCAATCCTTCTTGAACCCATTTGGTATTTTCTTGGCAAAGATGCTGGTGTGATTTGTCATTTCCTTCTCCAGTTCATTTTTACAGATGAGGAACTAAGGTAAACAGGGTTAAGTGACCTGCCCAGGGTCATACATTAAGTATCTAAGATCAGATTTGATATCATGAAGATGATTCTTCTGATTCCAAGCAAATTGCTCTACCCACTGTGCCCACTTATCTGTCCACCTAGCTGTACACTGTGATATTAGGAATATAAATGTTAGGAATTGATACTGATTTATTTTTCTGTGGTGCTTTTTAGCTTTATACAAATCCATGTTTTAAGTATGTTTCTTGAAAACATCATATTATTGGATGTTTTTTTCTAATCCTGAAATTACTGAAAATTGATATCTAGAATTTTTTCTGATCATAATTTTTGGAAAGTATAGTAATTCTTAAATTGTTTCTCCTCAATTTATTTTCTAAGTTAATTGCTCTTCATTTATATTTCTCAGTTTTTCAAATTTGTAGGTTTTTAAAATATATTTCTTATTGTTTTGTTTAGTTCTTTTCTCTCTGTCCTATTCTGATTTTCCGGACATTAAGTTCTCAAGTGAGGTTTTCCACCATCTGTGTTAAGGTATCAGTTTTCCTTGCCATTCTTTTCTCCCTAACTTTTAAGTTCTTTATCTCTTTCATTTCTTCCAGATAGTCTTGCAGTACCTGTGGAAAGAGAGCTTTTCACTTTGACTTGTTTGCGAGTTGCCATCTTTTTCAGGGCTTATCTCCTAGGCCACTCTCAAACCAAAGTGTTTCCTTATGGTGGTCAGAGTGTTCCTTGATTTACTCATAGGGATAGGTTGGGTTTTGGTCAAGCTCTGAATTGTATGGACAGGCTCTATTTGGTCTTGGTTATAGTAGGCCAGACTAGGTCCTTACTTCAAGGGATTCAGGGCTCTGTCTAGGGTCTCTCATCATAAGCTTCTGAAACTTCTACCAACTGTTGGTTCTGCCTGGAGTTCTTCTCAGGCCCAAAGGCTTCTGAGCTGCTTTTCTGCTGTAGGTTTCAAAGACAGCTTGTGCCGGATGTTACTTAGGACCATTTTCCAGAAATTTGGCTGGTGGCAGCTAGAACTTTCCTAAAAAGCCTTCACTCTGGTGACCTGTTAGAACTGTCAGTCCCAGGCTCTATTTCCCAGAGTACTATGCTGGTCGTGCCTTGAACACCCATGCAGTACTCTTGTTTTACAATGCAATCACCTAGTACTCGTCTTTTTCTGCTAGGCTCTGCCTGGGAATTTCAGAACTCAGTCTGAGAGTGTTAGAGCTTACCTGAAGGCTTCCAGGGAAGGCTACCTGTAAGCTACCCTCTGTACTTGGCTCTTAGCCTTGCTTCTCCCCAGAATTTCCACATGACTCAGGGTCCCTCTGTGGATTCTCTAGATATGTGGTAGACTCTAGAGGAGATTTCCTCTGGCCTCATAAAATTAAGCATCTCTAAGCCCCAGTGGAGTACTTTTGGGGGATCTGGAAGCCTTTTTGTCCTAACATACCACCATCTTTCCACGATTTCTTCCTAAAAACCTATTTTTAAAAAAAGAACATGAGAGATGGAGTGGAGGCACTAATTATAGATAGAGAATAAGAGATAAAAACAGTAGCCGTCTGGCATAACAGATCTAATACTGAAGGTTCTCTGTGGGTGGTAGAGGTTTGGACATACTTGTTTTCCGTGTTTCTATGTTGCCAAGGTGACCATATCTTATCAGTGAGGATAGTTCAAGGAAGAGTAATGAGAAAATGGAAGTTTGAGGTCTGGTAACAACATGCCCCTTTCGGGAGTAATGTTGGTTTTCTGAATTTATTTTCATATTGTGTTTCGTTCTAGATAGTATTACTTTGTTAACTTCTTCTGTGACTTAGGTAGTCTTGCCACTTTTCCTGTGTTTCCAGAATTTGACCACAGTTGGTGACTGTCTAATTATTTAAGTCTTCGTTTTCACAGGGTGCTTTGTCATTGTATTGGACAGAAATCTCTTGTGTGTCTGGGTATGTTACTTGACAGATATCCTAAACGCTTTGTAGTTAGTTTGGGTGGAATGCGTCTTATTCCTTCCTAGTTCTTGGTAGTGCTGTATAGCAATGATATTAATATGTTTGGTAGATTTATTTTGCTTCATAGTGCTTTGTTGAACCTATTTATCACTTCAGTTCTTTTATTTACTCTTTCACTGGGGTT
The DNA here is from genome assembly GCA_028646575.1 of Pseudocheirus occidentalis. Taxonomy (NCBI): domain Eukaryota; kingdom Metazoa; phylum Chordata; class Mammalia; order Diprotodontia; family Pseudocheiridae; genus Pseudocheirus; species Pseudocheirus occidentalis. The sequence goes on from CM053598.1 coordinate 207,455,134, forward strand.
TTCTAAGTACATGTCTTGTCTCCTGCTAGTAGAGCTAGTTTTTTCTTTGCTAGTGTTTGCCAGTCTTTGATTTTGCCCCCTTGTCTTATTTTACCAGCTAGCATTTCTGGAACTCTTTCCAGTAATGGTAGGTAATAGAGACATTCTGATCTCAACGCTGTTGGTACTGAAAATTCAAGCTTCTACCATTTCTTTATTTTTAAACAGTACTCATTCTAGTTTTGTAATATATGCTTTTGATCATATTTAATAAGCCTTTTCCACACCCGTGCTTAGTTTGGTTTTGCACTTATATCAGGGCTGTCATTTGGCCGAGGGTTTTTTCTGCCTCTGTTGCAGTTATCTTAGGCTTTTATTGTCTTTGTTGTTTAAACAGAGAAGTAACCAGGTGGAGTACTGGATAGAGTGCGGGTCCTGGAGTTAGGAAAGAATGAATTGGTCTCCGACACTTAATACCTCTGACTCTTGGCAAGTCAGTTAACCTTTGCCTCAGTTTCCTCATCTGTAAGATGGGGATAATAATAGCATCTACCTCACATGTTGTATTTGTAAACCACTTAGCATAGCGCCTGGCCTGTAGTAGGTTCTTAATAAATTCCTTTTTATATTGTTGTCATACATTCTTGTTTCCCTGGTATACATTCAACTGGTTTGTAGTGAATTATTTTGAGGTCTTATAATATTTTACATCAGTAGTCATTAGAATGATTTGTTAAGAACTATTTTTCTCTCCCTTGTTTAGATAGCAAGGCTTTTTTTTTTCACAAAAGGAATCTTGTAGTATGCTTTCTGTATCTATGTTTGAGATTAATTTTTTTCTTAATTGCTCTTGTTTGATTGAATTATCTTATAGTTCTCTTTGGCCTTGTATTTTTCCCTTACACCTTTCAGTTTGACTTGCTTGATTCCTTTTTCTAAGACCAGATATTTTAATTTTTCTTGTTTAGTTTAAATAGTCTGTTTCTGTAAATACTCATTGATTTCCTCTGAATTCTCAGATTTATATTTTCAATATAATGTAAATTTCTTCAGAGTACAGATTGTTTCATATTTTTCTACTTGTATCCCTAGTTCCTGACACTAATTGCTTAATAAATGATTGATTGGTAATGTTTACATTCTATAACAATTCCTAATACTTCTCATTTCCTTTAGTGAATTCACCTTGTTCATTTTAAATTTTCATAATTTTATCTTTCAGGTCTGATCTTGATTTAATGATTTCATTTTCAGAAAACTAGCTCTTGGTATTGCTTTTCAGTTTCGTACAAAGTGTATTAGTATTGACTGAACAGACTTGTTCACATGCCATGGGCCAGTTCAGAACCCAAAGAGTCAAACGTTTAGAAGCTCCTTGTTGCTGAAAGGCTTGTGCCCTTTATGTTCCATCCATGAGATTCACCAGACATGGTGGAGCTTCTCTTTGAGGCTTCCAGTAGAGTCCTGAAGCCACCTGTCCTCAGGGAGTCAAATCTCTTCTCCACTCCTGGTGCAGGCACTGTATCCACCCCTCTAGGGACGCTAGTAGGACTGGGACTGATGTTCACAGGGCCCTCTAGTCAAAGGGAAGGAGAAGGAGAAACCACGGTGAGGAGATCTTCATCTTTACTGGCCAGTTTCCACTAGGCTGCTAGACATTGGAATCTCGAAGTTCTGAACTGACTTTTCTCTGTGTATTTAACATATACTTTTTTACTAATACAGAAACACTCAGAGTGAATGTTTCTTTAGTCAGTGCCATTATTTGCTTTCTCTTTGTATCCATAGTGTTTAACACAGCCCCAAGCACTTAGAAAATGCTTAAATATTTGTCGATCGATTTTTGGCTCATTTTGCCTTCTTGTTGCCTCTTAGACTCACGTTCTCTGAAACAAAAATAAAGTCCAGCAACATACACTCCCCCATCCCACATTTGTGGCTTTGTCTAGCCTTAATCCCATGAAAATAAACATTTTATTTCTTAAGACTTTCACAGCTTTCTGAGTTTTTTATATTTAACTTTTTGTTATATTGTCAACTTACATTTTAAGTAACATTTATACTTCCGTATTCTTTTGTGAGTGATTCATATTCTCCTTTTTGCTAAATATTTGTTTATATCCTTTGATCCTCAAGTTCAGCTTTTCAAAAATATCAACTTTGTTTTTCAGAATATATTAATTTTTTACTTTGATTTCATATTGGACACGAGTAATCCTACTCTTTAATGATTAATTCTCCTTGGGATGTAAAAACAAAATTTTTTTCCCTTGCTGTCTGCAGAAATTTTTTGATGATTTAGTTCTAAAATTTGACAAAGATGTTTCCTGGCAAATTGATTGGAGGTATCTTTTTGTTAGTGTCTTATGGTTTTGTTCAATCTGCTCTTTACTGTTTGCAGTTTTTCTGCATGATTATTTGAATAATTTTATTAAATTTTTCATTTTAATTATGTTTTGGGGGGAAAATCACATCTTATTTTCAAGTTCAGTATTATTTTATAAAGTTTTCATATGTTCTCAGGCAGTCAACAAGCATTTATCAAGTAATAGTAAGCACTAAGGATACAAAGAAAGGGGAAAACAATCTGTTACCTCAAGGAACAACATTCTTTCAATATTATTTGTTTATTTTTTAAATTTCCTTTCATTAATTTTGTTTTTGACTGTTATTTTTGTATTCCCATTCTTTCTTTATTTCAGAGAATCTACATTTATGGATAATGTCTTCTTCACCACCACCCAAAATTCTCTAGTCTCTTCTTAACCTTGTTGATTAAATGTTTATGAAATGCTTGCTAATAGATTGGTTGATTGATTTCTTTCTTAAGTGCTTTAATTTTTGTGCTTATTTCTTTGAGATTTTCACTTCATTCTTTCTTTTTTCTCCACTTAATACTCTAATTGCTTTTTTGAACTGTTCTTGAGATTTCATGGTGTTGTTTCATCACTGTTTCAGGGGGTCTTAAAATATTTGTTGCAATAGTATCATATTTCTAAAGGGGTTTTGATTTCGTTGCCTTTGTTTTGAACTTCTTGGCCACGCAGATAACTCTTTTCTTTGAATGCTTGTCCATTTCTCATTTTCATCAAGATTTTATCTATCTTTATGAATAATTTCTGATTTGTCTGTGGTGTCTTTTGCTGCGAATGTGTTTCTCAGTAAGCCCAGCAGTTTTGTTTTTCACCTCTGACTCTTGCTGTTTCTCCTCTCTTAGTGTCTCTCAGCATAACTGGACAAGGCCTGTTTACCTTAGAGTAAAGAGGGCCAGTTGGGATACTGCTCCAGGGAGGCTCGGGTTAGTCACTGCAGCTAAACCTCTTTACTTTTACCGTTCCTACTCTCCTTTTCTCTGACTCTTTTCACTCCCTTAGCTGACATTGGAGGACTGGGCTGGGGAGTGGGGAGAAGCTGCCCTCACAGACTTTCAGACAGGTCTGTCTTCCCCTTTTCCCTGCTTCTGCTGGATGCCTGCTTTTTGCCTGTGTGGTACTAAATAGTTGTAACCATCTTTGCATATGTAGTCCCTTCTGTCTCCATAATTCTCCACATCCACTCCCTTGCCTTATTCCAGAGCCTTGGACTAGTTGGATTCACTCTCCTCAGCTCACGCATGGAGGAGATACCACCCTGAGATACCACCAGGGGTTAGCTCCAGAAGTCAGTGCCTCGAATCACAGCCACAGCAGCCCCATACGGCAGGCTCTGGAAAGGAGGGAAATGCTGGGCAGGAGCCACTAGGCTACAAATTTTGTCTTTAGGTATAGTTCCCCTGAGAGTTACATTGTGGAAGTTATTTTTTCATTTCTCTTTTCTTTTTATTGCTAATTTTATTCTATTTTGAGGTTCTTGTTTATTTGGTAGTTGCAGAGAAAGAGCTGTGACCTTCCTTTTACCATTTCCTTCTCCTCTCCTTGCAGTTTGCCTTCATTTCTGAGCACTCAAGTCAAACATCCCAGTCCTCATCCTTTTTTACTTCTCATTTTAGCAGAAAGCAAGCATGTATTTAAGTGCCAGATACTAATAGTCTGGGCGAGAGAGGGGGTAGAAACCAGAAACAGTCCCTTCTCTCAGTGACCTTGCTGAGTGGGAACAACAGGTAGATAAATAAGAAAGTTCATTATATATCAACTAATTTCAGGTGTGGTAAGTATTGTTAACAACTAAGGAGATAGGAAAAGGCCTTGTGTTAGCACTTAAGCTGAGACTTCAGTGGAGATAGAGATTCTCTGAAATGGAAGTTAAGTAAGTAGACCATGCGTGGAGGCAGAGGATGGAATGACACTGGTGATTATCCCTTTCTAGATGCTTCCTCCTCCTTCAGTTTTCATGCCTGTGTTCTTGAAGGGTTCCCTTCTTAACAGCATATCTACTCCTTAATCTTTGATCATCTTTGTAAAATGCCCCTTCTCAAGACTGCATGCTCTTACTCCATGATCTCATCAACTCCCCTGGTTTCAGTTCTCTTCTCTATACAGATGACTCCCAGAATGGAAAGAATGCTGGATTTGGAGTCAGAGGACCAGGATTCAAATGCTGACTTGGTCACTTACAACCTTGGTCATGTCACTTTATATTTGAGCTTCAGTGTCTCATGCATAAAATTAGGGCGCTGGACTTGAAGGCTTCTTTAAACCCTTATAACCTGAAATTTCTGATTGAATCAATTCAAAACTCCACCAACATTTCACTGTTGTCTCAATTTTCCCACATCCCCTCCAATGCTGGTCATTTTCCTTTTCAGGCCTATTAGCCAATCTAATAGGTTTGAGCTAGTTCTTCAGAATTGTTTTAATTTGCATTTCTCCAGTCAATGGAGATTCAGAGCATTGATTACTTCTAGAGCTTTGATTACCTCATCTGAAAACTAACTATTCCTATTATTTTATCATCAGTCATTTGGGGAATGGTTCTTATTTTTGCAAAGTTGACTCATTCCTCTGTGTATTTGAGAAATAAGGCCTTTATCAGAGACACTTGTTTCAAAAATTCTTATACAGTCATACTTGCTGTTTCTCCCTCAGCCCTATTTCTCCTCTGTTTATTTGACTTTCTCTCTCTCCTTTACCCTGTCCTTCCTCAGAAGTGTTTTCCTCCTGACTGCTGCCTCCTGAAGTTTGTCCTCCCTTCTATCAGCACCCTCTACCTTTTCTTACCTCTTTCTCTTCTTGCTTTTCTGTTGAGTAAGTTAGATTTCTGTACTCAATTGAATGTGTATTTTCTTCCTTCTTTGAGTCAGTTAAAATGAAAATGAGGTTCAAACGTTCCCTGCTACCCTCCCCATCTTTCCCTCCACTTTAAATATTCTTTCATGCTTCTTTTAGGTGAGATAATCACCGATTCTGCTTCTCTTTTTCCTTTTCCCCAACTGCATTCCTCTTTCTCGTCCCTTAATTTTAAGATATTATCCCATCATATTCAACTCACACCTACCTGTGTCCTCTGTATGTACACTCCTTCTAACTGGCCTAGTAATGAGAAAACCCTTATTAGTGACAAGTATCATCTTCCCATGGAGTCCCTTAAGATTTCCCTTTCCTTTTTACCGTTTTATGCTTAAGTCTTGTATTTGAAAGTCAAAATTTTCTATTCAGCTCTGTTTTGTTTTTTTTTAAATCAGGAATGCTTGAAAATTCTCTTGTTTTCATTGAACATGCATTTCCTCCCCCTCCCAAAGAACCCTTCTCCTCTCTTACACGGTACAGAGTAGAGAGAGCTTTGGGCCTGGAATCAGAAAGATGTGGGTTCACGCTTGACCTCAGATACTTTCTCACCAGGTGAACCTGGGCTGAGTTACTTCACCTTACTCTTCCTTTGCTTCCTCAGTTGTAAAATGGGGATAATAATAACACCTACCTCACAGGAACAAATGAGGTAATAATGGCAAAGCCTTAACTAGCACACAGCAGATACCGTATAAACACTTATGCTCATTCGCTTTCCCCTTACACACGAATGCATCCAGTTCTCACCCTCATAGTCAGATGTTTGCTTTCTTTTCTGTTCTGCTCTACCCTTTGTTTCCTTCAGTTCCTGATATTAACCACTTTATTTCCTGCCTACTAATTTCAGGCTTCTTACTAGCCTATCTTTTCCTTAAAGCTTTTTCCTTTATTACTGGGTAATCCATTGGAACAGGCATGTATCATTCTTTCTCTGTTTGTTTCACTTATCTTAATTCAAAAGAAAGGAGTTCAGATTGCATAACTGTGCAGACTAGATTATGCCAACCCAAAAGAGAGCCACTTGCTTTTAGAAATACACATTTCTGCCCATTAAAGGTTTTCCCCACGTAACATTCTATGTCCCAACATATAATTGGATAGACTACTTTGCCTCTTTCCCAGTTCTTAATTTTCACCCTTATATCCGTGACCAGAAGAAGATTCCTTAATTCTGAAACATTGGATGTTATCTATAAAATCTAGAGTTATATAGCCGTTTCAATGTAAGCTGTGTGAATCTAGAAATGTACTCAAGAAATAAGATATTTTATGAATAGAATTTATTTCATTGCTTTATTTTACAGTGATTTTGTTACTTATTTTAATTTTTAACTTCTTGAACATTCTGAGAGATAACAATATCTTTTCTCTTTGCAATCATACCATTATTCTGGATTCAGTAACATAAGTTTAAGTTTGGGACTGCTCAACAAAGACATTGAAACATTACTGACTTACTTTTTATTGATTTCAGAGTCAGCATATCTGCATCAAAGAAGTTTCATTTTTTTCTCCCTTTAGTTCCGTAATGCAAAAGTGAAATAAGTAATACTTATATCAGATATATTGATAATGGAATTTTTTGGGCATTTTGTAAATATGGTCTTTTTTAAAATAAAAATATGCTTTTATGTTGTTTGCTAGGTACTATACGTTTTAAGCATCAGTCTACCCACTCTTTTATTTTTTTACTTACAGTAAAAACTCAGATTCAACAAGGATTAATCTCAGTTGCAGCTCGTACTGTTATAACCCACCTGGTAAACCACTTGGGTCACTATCCAATGAATGGTGGTCCTGCTATGCTAACAAGTCAGGTTTGTGAAAATCATGACAATCATTACAGTGAAAGTTCTGAACTTTCTCCTGAGCTTTTTGAGAGTCCAAATCTCCAGTTTTTTGTATTGAACAATACAACATTGGTATCCTGTATCCAGATAAGATCAGAAGAGAATATGCCTGGAGGAGGATTATGTGCTGGGCTCACTTCAGCTAATTCAAATGTCAGAATTATAGTTCGTGATCTGTCAGGTAAATATTCATGGGACTCTGCCATCCTTTATGGATCGCCTTCTGTAAGATATCCCTCAGAACCCGTGTCATTCATGCTTTCACTGTCTAATCAAGAGAAGCCAGAAGATACTCCCACTTCTAGTGACTCTCTAGAGGATATAACTGTTAGAGATGGACTTGCACTCCAGATTAAGAGGAGATTCAGAGAAACAGTGCCAACCTGGGATACGATAAGAGATGAAGAAGATGTTCTTGATGAACTCCTCCAGTATTTAGGTGTTACTAGTCCTGAATGCTTACAAAGGACTGGTGTCTCACTCAACATTCCTGCTCCACAACCTGTATGCATCTCCGAAAAACAAGAAAATGATGTTATCAATGCCATCCTTAAGCAGTACACGGAGGAGAGGGAATTTGTTGAAAAGTACTTTAATGACTTAAATATGAAAGCTGTGGAACAAGATGAACCAACACCTCAGAAGCCTCAGTCAGCATTTTATTATTGCAGATTGCTCCTCAGTATATTGGGAATGAATTCCTGGGACAAAAGGTAAGAATGAACAAGAAATACTTGGGTTTTATGTTTAAGTACTTTTTGTTTTATGAGAAAATCTTTTTGGTGGTTCCCCCTACCTCCCTCTAACACCTCCCCAGTCTCTAGATAGAAATGGATTTGTTAAGACCTGGGAGGCATATTAATATTCAGGTAGGAAAGATACGGGTGTGGATCATGTTAGAAAGAGAAAAGATAACTGTACGGCAGATCTACACAACTTGCAGACCTCAGGCAGCCTATTGCGTGCCAAAGGATTCAGGCTGCCCTTGAAAAACATTCTTTATAGGGGAAAACATTCTTTGTATGTAGAGGAGGTCCTTTGGCATGCAGCAAGCCGCCTGAGGGCCATAAATAGCTTTGAGTTGTGCAGGCCCGTTCTGTCGTCATTAATAATATGTGGATGTGGATGTGTGTGTGTGTGTGTGTGTGTGTGTGTGTGTGTGTACTGTATATAACGTGTGTTCATAGTGTGCTTTCACATTTTCTCGTTTAGGTCCTATATTCCTAAATTCTCACTGCATTAAGTAGACACTAAGTAAAAATAAATTCATAAAAATCATAGATTTTCAATTCATGTATACAGTCTTATCTTCAAAGCTATGACTTAAATAATAAACATATGCTTTTTTCCCTGCCAAAAATACTTAGAAAATAAAAAGTAACAGCAAGGCAGTAGTTTCAGAATTTGAAATGGATCTAGGATCTGAGAAAAAAAAGAATGTCTAGATTTGATCAGAATTTTATACATTTGAAGAAGGTGTAGAATTTCTTCAGTTTTTTTGTTAACGAACGGTTTATCTTTGATGAAGAGAGACATTAAGTAATATACATTTTTGAAATTCTCTACTTCAGGAAAAAAAAAGTAAGGTAAAAGGGTATATATTTGTTACTATGTTTATATTTAATGTAATAGAAGGATGACTCAAATATTACTGCTTCAATCACTGAATCAGTAAACATTTATTAAGCACCTACTGTGTGCAAGGCACTGTGTAAGACCTTGGGGATTCACATATAAAGGATGAAATCATTTCTACATACAAGTAACTTACATTCTAATGAGGGAGACGATAAGGACATGAAACTGTGAAATAATACAAATAATACACAGTGGTTAAATATATGGTTGTTTCAGGTGGAGGGCGCTAACAGTTAAAGGGATCAGAAGAGGCTTCATTCATTTAGGAAGTAATTCTTACACTGTATCTGGAAGGAAGAGAGGGATTTTAAAGAGGCAGCAGCGAGGGGCCAGTCTGACCACATCACAGATGCCAACAGGGTAGTGATGTCTAGTGAGGCACGAGGCACAGGTTTCTAAAAGCAAGGGAGGAGTTTAAACCTCATTCGAGGAGTTTCTGTTTGATTCCAGTGGCAATTGGAAGCCCACTGAAGTTTATTAAAGAAATAACCTGCTTAGATCTGAGCTTAAGGAAAATCACTTTAATAGCATCATGCAGGAAAAATCAGGTAGAGAGAAACTTAAGACAAGAAGTCCATTAGAAGACTGTTAGAGCCATCTGGTCAGTACTGACTTTGCCGCCAGAGTCCTTGTGTAACATTGCATGTATCATTCCACTTCTCTGACCTTCCATCCCCAAGGCTCTTTGACCTCCGGAGGTTTCCTCTGTGATGCAGTGGAAAGTAGGAAAAAGGCTGAATTTCAAGTCAAGAGACTTGTCATTCAAATCTTGGATTTGCTGCACTAATCTAGGTGACACTGAGCAAGTGTCTTAACCTCTCTGGGTTCATTTTCTCATTTATAAAATCAGTGTTAGATTGGATAATCTCTTAGTTAACTCTCAGTTTTAAATCTATCATCCTCTAATCCTAAGGACCCTTCCAGTTATTAGAGTGTTATTTTCAGTTTTGCAACTGCAGCACATAGCATAGGATGCCTCCGTGGTATAAAAATAATAATTTTTAGCAATTTACAAAATGCTTTGTGCATTAATTTATTTGATGATCATGACACTGCTGTGAAGTAACACAAATAAAACAATCTATAAAAGCACTTCGTGAAAAAGGCACTATAGAAACAACCCCTGTTACAAACTGTTAGGTCATAGAAATGTTGCCCATGTTTTGCTGATGAGGAAACTCAGGGTTTAGAAGACTAGGTAGCTTGCCTAAGCCACAAAGCCCAGAACAGGAATATTAATCTTTTCACTCACTGCAAATGCATTATTCTTAATTATCACCTTATGGGCAAATGATGTTATGTAATAAGTATCATTTGATTTGTTGGGGTATCCAAACTCTTTCTGAATTATCATTATCTTTTGACAGTTTGGGTTTTATAAATAACTTAATTCATCTAAAACAGCAGTTCTCAACCTGTGGGTTATGGTCAGTTTGTAACAATGAAAATACATCCTGGATATCAGATATTTACATTTCAATTCATAACAGTAGCAAAATTACAGTTATGAAGTAGCAATGAAAATAATGTTGTGGTTGGGGGTCACCACAACCTGAAGAACTGTATTAAAGGGTCATGGCATTAGAAAGTTTGAGAACCACTGATCTAAAACCTCCTGACTTACTATTTTTTAAAGCTGTGTATTGTAGCTGAAATCGACACCTACTCCTGTCTCTTCCATAAGACTAGAGCACCACACATAGTCTTCAAGAGTAAAATTGAACAGATCCATAGATGTAATCTTCTGATAGGAAAATATCAGATCCTTAGGTAGAAATAATAGTAAATATTCTTTAGGATCTGCTCACCTTTGTATCAGAGATACAAGAGAAGAAATGTAAACACTCCATAAGGAGAGTAGAAGATACGTTCTAGGATTGTCATGTTATTCATTTATAAAGGTAATAGCAATGCTTATCCATCCCTTTCTTAGGAGGAGCTTTCATCTCTTGAAGAAAAATGAAAAGCTGCTTAGAGAACTTAAAAACTTGGACTCAAGACAGTGGTAAGTACTGAAAATCATCATTTGTAAACAGCTGTGGCCCATTTTTTCCATATTTATTTAAATGTTATATCTAAATCAGCAATGCTAATCAAAATTATAGCTTACTCCGCTTAGGAATTTCTACTAAAGGTTTGCTGTGATGTCTGATTTGGCATGACAGTGACTCTGAGACGTTGACTTCTAGCTCAGATGCTAATTTTGTGATCTCAAGCATGTCGTTTAAGCTGTCTGACCATGTTTTCTTCTCTGTAAAATGAGTCGGTTGTCGCAGAAAGCGATACCAGGGATTCTAGACAAGGACATGAATGTATGAGTGTTTTGAAGGAGGAGACGGAGAAGGGGTGTGAGTGACTCAGTGTGTCCGCACAATTAAGTCTGGTCTTTGCCTTCATCACCTCTTTGCTGTTCCTGTGCGGCCATAACCCCGTGGTCTTCCGTGTCAAAAATGCCCTTGCCGGAAAACTAAACATAAAGAAACCCCTTTTAATATTCTCCCAAGTTACCATCTTTCTCTGCTCCCAGGCTAATAAGCATTACTAGAAAAATCCACGAGTGTTGATGGATCCAGTAGCCTAACTTCAGTCGGGCCTTTGTTTTATTCATTTGTGTTGCTTTCTAAACATATTATATTTTGTAAGGCTAATGGGTAGTATGCTGTGTTCCTATGACATAAATGTCTAAGTTGAGTCAGGAGTTGCTCTATCTGATAGCAGCTAATATAATTCTTAATAATTACAAATCATTTTACATACATTATTTCATTTGATCCTTATAACAACCTGATAAGCCAGGTGGTATTGAGTTATACCCTTCTTATTGGTGAACAAATGTAGGCAGAAAGAGTTTAAGTGAGCTGGTCACACAGCTAATTAGTGTTATATTTTCATACTTGAACCCAGGTCTTCTGATTCCTAATCTAATGTTCTTTCCGGTGCATTTTTTGTGGAAGCATCATGGGCTAGGTAGGAAGAACATTAGATGGAGCCCGAGTTCAAGTCCTTCCTCCAACACTAACTGTGTTATGCTGGGCAAGTTGCTTACCAGTTCTTTGCCTCAATTTCCTCATCTGTAAAATGGGGGTGATAGTAATTGCACAATAAAAAGCCTTATAGAGTTGTTATGAGGAAGGTTTGGTATAAGCCTTAATGCACTATAGAAGAGAAAATATAATTAAACAAGTTATCTATTTGGCCAGTTTTCTAGTAGCAACTGCTAATACCACAGCGTGGTATTTCTGCATCTTGACTCTGTAGGGAAGAGTTTGTGAAGGCATTGGCTGAAAGCTAATGAAAGTAGATAAAAGAGGCAACAGCCTTCAAATGGCTATAGGGAAGGCAGTGGTTCAGATGAAGCCGGATGGAGAGTAGTAGGGCCACATGAGGGGAGAGCAGTTAACAAGACTGTACCACTACTTATTAGGAGAGGAAGGGAGCAAATGACAGCTTGGAACAGTCTTCGCATGTAGCTTCCATTGCTGCTTGTTGCTGGGCCATGACACACACTGGAGTAGCTTCGGATATATGACCATGCAGTAATATTCCCAATGTGGTCAACGGCTCAGTATCTCTCAGGTTCAACTTACATAGCATTTTAGAAAAATACCCATTGTAACTCTAATGGGGGCCTGCCCATTGGGGAACATAGAAAGAAAATCATGACCAGTGAAATGAAGAGATAAGTTCTCAATTTAATGAACACATTTTAATTATTTTTCTTAATTAAATAAGGAATGAGGAACGGGAACCCAAAACACTTAACTTTAACTGTACCACAGAGGTAAGAGGCTGAGAGTGAAAGGCAGTGCTTGGTCTTTGAGATTATTAGCCTTAACATGGCTGCTGTACCAAATCAAGCTGGTTTTAACCTGCTCACAAGGCACCTCCCAGTCCCAGCACCCTTCGTACAAATCAAAAACTCTCTTCTCTGTGGGATGTATAAGACAAACTATAAAGGAACTGGCTGCTACTGCTATTGTTTAGTTGGACACACGGAGGAGTTTGGTGTCATTGGATCTACAGCAAAGTAACTTCAGTAAAACACAGAAAGGAGAATCACCTTGAAAAGCAAGAGCGTGGTGCTTCATGCTGCCGTCTGTGTCTGGTTGAAGCAGAAAGCAGACCTGACAACAGGAATGCTGCAAACGGATGCAGAGCATCTCACTTGGTTCCCATTCGTTACCCAGTGTTCTTTGGGGAAATAAAGGGTACAGGCCAAGGTCAAGAGTTGTTCTTCCCATCAGCCTCCATCTTCCTTTTTTGAATTTATTTAGGAGGGAGCTGATATGGTCAGACCTGTACTTTAGGAAGATCCATTTAACAACTCAGTGATTGGAATGGGGAGAGTTTTGAGGTAGACAGATTTACCAGCAGAATATTGCAGCAGTCCAGGCGTGAGGTGGTAAGGGCCTGTGTCCAGGTGGTGGCAGTGTCAGAGAACATACGAGGACATAAAATAAGTGAGATAAAAGCAGCCTGACTTAGCAACTGATTGGTTATTGGAGGATAAGAGAAAGTGAACATTCAAGGGTGATCCCTGGGTTGTGAACTTGGATGACTGAGAGAACGGTGATGTCGTTGATGGTAAGAGGGAAGTGAGGAAGAGAAGCATTTGAGGGGAAAAGACAGTCAGTTCATATGCTCAGAGGGATATAAAGCCATGAATATTCTTTGGCCTAGCAGTACCACTACTAGGTCTGTATCCCAAAAGAGATTAAAAAAAAAAGAGGTAAAGTACATATATGTACAGAAATATTTATAACAGCTCTTTTGGGGAGGCAGAGAATTGGAAATTGAGGAGATGCCCATCAACTGGAAATGGCTAACCAAGTTGTATGTATGTGATTGTGATGGAATACTATTGTGCTATGGGAAATGATGAGTGGTTTGCTCTAGGAAAAGCCTGAAGAGACTTGTGTGAGCTGATGTGTAGAGAAGCATACTGTAACAGCAAATGTTATAAAATGGTCAGCTGTGAATGACTTAGCTTTTCTCAGCAGGACGGTGATCCAAGACAACTTTGAAGGACTTATGATGAAAAATGCTCTCCATCCCCAGAGAAAAAACTGATGGTGTCTGAATACAAATTGAAACATTTTTTTTAACTTTATCGTTACTGAGGTGGTTTTATAGGGTTTGCTTGTTTGGGGCGGGGTTGTCTGTGTTTTCTTGCATAACGTGACTATTATGGAAATGTTTTCTGTGACTACACACTTATAATAACTTACGTTGAATTGCTTGCCTTCTTGGTGAGGGGGATAGGAAGGGAGAGAATTGGGAACTCAGAATTTTAAAAGTGAATGTTAAAAATTATTTTTTACATGTAACAGGGGAAAAATAAAATACTAAAGAAAAATAAAAAAAAAGATAGTTCAGTTTGGGAATTGTTTTTTAAGCTGTGTGTGAGACGCCTGATTCAAGATGTCTTACTAGCAGTCTAGAGGTTGGGAGAGAGGTTAGTGCCAAAAAATAGATCTGAATGTCATCTGCATAGAGGAGATGATTGAAACTAGAAGCTGATGAAATCACCAAGTACGGTAGTATAGAAAGAAAAGAAACAAGGGCCCAAGACCAAACCTTGGGAGCCACTGTGGTTAAGGGGAATGACCCGAATGAAAACCTAGCAAAGAATGAAACACAGAGAAGGAGGGGGTAGACAGGGAAGAGGAGGAACAGGAGAAATCAGTTATATTGAAAATCTAGAGACAAAGAGAGTGTGAAGGAGAAGAGGGTGCTCAGGGGTATCTAGTTACAGAGAAGCTAAGGATGAAGATGGAGACAAGGCCATTACGCTTGGGAGTCAAGAGATCTTTAGTGACATGGGAGAGAAAATTTGGTTAAATGATTAGGTCAGAATTGTGGAGGCACCAATTTTAGATGGGCTTCTCGAGGCGGCTAGTCAAAAGAGAGGGAGAGATACAGAATGATGCTGTATCACCATGTTTGTAGGGAATAGGGAGGCAACCAGTAGACAGTGAGAGAACAGAGGAGATAAAAGGGAAAGACTTGCTGGAGAAGGTAGGATGAAATGGGATTCCTTGTGCACATAGATGGGAGTTTGCCTTGGCAAAAGACTGTCTTTTTTTGGGAGAGCCAGGCTAAAGGAGGAGATAGGGGTAGAAGTCATCTGAGTGACAAGAGATGAGGAGAATGGAAAAGGAAGCTCTTTGTGAATGTCATCAGTTTTCTCAGTGAAATATGAGGTGAGGTTCATAGTTGAGGGTAGGGACATATTTTGTAACAATTGTATTTCAAATTTTTCCATGAAAATTGATTAGCAAAATTTATCCATAATTGTCTTTACCATTTCTGTACCTGATTTTTGGATATCAGTACTACACCCAGCTTTGTAGAGTGCCTTCTGTCTCTATTTTTTAAAGGACGTTTAGTAAAATAGGTATTTATTGTTTGAAATATTTCAGAGAATTCACATGTGATTCCATTTCTGCTGGGATTTATTTTCCTAGAGGATTCAATTCATTATTTGCTTGATTTCTTTTTCTCAGGTTGAATACTTTTAAGATCTCTTTTCTGCTGTGCACATGACATGCTTTTTTTTCTCTTTTATATTTAAATTTATAATGTTGCTTTTTCTCTATTGTGTATTTAAGTTTTGGTATTTAAATCTCAAATAAAACTTTTAAAAAGATCTCTTGTTAGTTTGGATATTTTATTTTATGTATCTGTTGATTTCCTTTGAATTCTCAGATTTGCTGATATATAATTGTGTATAGTAGTTTTGAATACTGTCAATATTTAAAGGTCATAGGGTTAAAGGAACATAGATTTAGAACCAAAAGGGACAGTCTCTGAGGACAGAGACTATAGCCCAGTCGCTTCTTTTTATTTCTCTCTGTTGTGAATCCTTGTTAATTTCTCATTTTTTATGTTATTTTCTTCTCTTTTTTTGATCAACTTAGCCAATACTTTTTTTATGATTAAAAAAAACTGGAGCTCTGATTTCATTGGAAGGGGAATCTCTTAAGTCAGGGAACTCCCCCTACCAATATAAATTGCACTTGCTCTGCAATCAGTAGTCCTTTAAAATTACCTGAGATACTGAGAGGTTGTCATTCAATAAACATTTATTAAGTGCCTCACAGTCGGATGAGGAAGGTAAGATGCAAGCAACTATATACAAAATAAGCTACGTACCAGAGAGATAGGAAATAATAAAAGGAAGGCACTAGAATTAATAGGTACTGGGAAAGGTTTCCTGTAAAAGATGGGATTGTAGTTGGGACTCAGAGGAAGCCAGGGTGGTCAGTAGTCAGAGCAGAAGAGGGGGGGGGGTGTTCTGTACACGAGGGACAGCTAGACAGAATTTCTGGAGCCGAGAGATGGAGCATCTTGTTCGTGGAATAACCAGGGGGCTGGTGTCACAAGATCAAAAAATACGTGTCAGGGATTAAGGTGTAAAAAGAATGGAAAGTTAGGAGAGTGCTAGGTTAGGAAGGACTTTGAAGGCCAAACAGGGCATTGTGCATTTCATTTTGGAGGCTCTAGGGAGCCGAGAGAGGTTGAATTTTATTTACTAGAGCAGTGACATGGTCAGACTATTTTAGGAAAATCACTTCAGTGATTGAAGAGAAGATGGATGGGAGTAGGAGAGACTTAAGACAGGCAGACCCACCCTCACACTGTTGTAGGAGTTCCGGTGTGGGGAGAGGAAGGTCTTTATCAGAGGGGCACAGTGCCAAAGGGCAAAAGATGAGATGGAAAAGGGATGAGGGGTAGTGAGGAGTAGATGAAGCCTGTGTTGCAAGCGCACGTGACTGGGTGAGTGACTTACCTGGGATCATACAGACAGTATGTACTGGAGATGGAACTTGAGTAGGCAATAACTAGCGTTCATATGATGTTTTTAGGTTTGCAGAGTGCTTTGCATTGATTAACTCATTTGGCGCTTACAGCATAACCATGAGATATGTTCTGTTATTTTCCCTGTTTTGCAGAGGAAACTCATTTAATGCACACAACAGCCCTGTGAGACAGGTGCCGCTGTTATCCCCGTTTTGCAGAGGAAGGTTTGGCTGAATGACTTTCCCAGAATCACATAGCTAGTGAGGCAGAATTTGAACTCAAGTCTCTCCCAGTGTAGTGCTCTGTTTGCTATGTATCACAGTGACGCTCTAATCAGTGTTATTAAACTTTAAAAAAGCATTCTCAGCTCTTTTTTTTATCAGTTTTATAGTCTTCTTGTTTTTATCCAAGGGGTTTTTTGTACTTGTTTTAGAATTGTTCATTTGTTTATTTTCTAATGTTCACTAATCCTTTCTTTTCCCATTTTCTTAGGAATATTTGTTAAGATATATTTTTACAAATATAAATTTCTTATAAAGAGTCTTTTGGCTTTATCTCAAACGTTTTGGTACATTGTTTCATATAAGAGAAGATCGAAGACGTTGATTCCACAGAATTAAAAAGTGCTGTTTTACTGTGGCAGCCCAGCTTCAACTACATTTAGCACTCGGTCTGGCCATAGGTTCAGGCAGTTGGCATCAGCTGGGTAGTCAGCCTGCACCTGGCTAGGGAAGGGCCGTCGTGGCTGCAAATGACCAGGATGGGGCAGCAGCCAAGGAGACTATACAGCTTCTGGAGAGGATAGCGAGTGAAGCTGGGGCTGACCCCGGGTATCAGGCTGCTTTGCAGACTGATGTGGCCAAGGCCAGGGTGGTACAGGGGCTGATAGAACAAATCCAGAATTGTTTTTCCCACCCACCATCAGTGGTGGTCTCTTATGTTGGGGTTACTCAAGATGAGTTTTTGCTCCAAATGCCTGGAGTGGTGGCTCCATCAGCAGCATCATAGGAAAGGTGGGGAAACCTGGGTCAGGCAAACTACGCAGCATCCAAAGCTGGAGTGGAAGAAATGATCCACAGTGTAGCCCAAGAACCCAAATGACATGGAATCTGCTTTAACTGCATCCTTTCAGGGCTTGCCATAACCCCCATGACAAAGAAAGTACCATAGAAGGTACTGGACCAGATAACTCCACAGATTCCAATGGGCCTGTGGATGTGTGGCAGATGTGGTGGCATTTCTGCCCTAACACAGGTTTGGCACAAATAAGTGAACATTTGTGATATATTCTCTAAATCTTCACATCTTGAGTTTCTTCTGAGCTACTTCAATTCTGTTTTGTACCTTCTCTGATGTGGGCACACCATGCTGGGCAGTCCTGTGCCAGTGTCTCCCATGTCACACAGCCAATTCCAGAGTTTTTAAGAGAGGCCTTGAGGGTGTCCTTGTATCCCTTCTTCTGACCACTATGTAAATACTTGCCTGGTGTGAGTCCTCCATAAAACAGTCATTCTGACAAGTGTATATTTGGAATTCAGACAGTGTGAGCAGAGTGTCAGTGTCAGTGTGTCAGAGTGGCACTCTCTGCAGTAGAATTTGCTTGGCAGTTTGGTTCAAGAAAGAACCTCAGATAAGTATCTTATCTTGCCAGGTGATCTTCAGAATTTTCCTAAGAAAATTCAAATGGAAGCAATTCAGTTTCCTTGCATGGCGCTGGTATTCTGTCCAGATTTGATAGGCATCATACCGCAAGGTCAGCTCTGTATACCTTCAGTTTGATAATCAGTTTAAGACCTCTTCTTTCCCACACTTTTCCTTTGGAGCCTTCCAACCACTGAGCTAGCTCTGTAAATGCGTGCATCAACTTCATTATGAGTATGTATATCCCTGGAAAGTGTACTGCAACTGTAAGTGAACTTATTCGTAGTATTCAAAACGTCTTCATTTGCTGTAACCAATGACTCTACATATGGATGGGGTGGTACTGGCTGATGGAGTACTTGTGTTTTCTTGGCTTTAATTGTTAGATCAGAATTAGCACAAGTAACAGAGAATCAATCCACACTTTGTTGTATCTCAGCTTCAGAGGCTGCATTGAGTGTACAAGCATCTGCAAACAAAAACTCGTACATCAACACTCCTTCCACTTGGCTTGTAGCCTTTTCAAGTTGAAGAATTTGTCATCAGTTCCATAGCTGACTGTGATGCCATGTTCATCCTCAAGGTGTTTGACACCTTATTCTGCTCCATTGGTGACTGGGAAAGCACAAGAGCAAGCATGTCATCATGGAATTATTGTACAATGCCGATGAACTTCTCTGGGCAACCAAATTTTGACATGATTGTCCATAAGTCCTCCTGAACAACAGTATCTAAGAACTTGGTCAGATCTACAGATGTTGTATATAGACCTCTGTTCTACTCCTGTTATTTCTCTGGGAGTTGTCATAGACATAGCACTGTATCAACTGTTCCTCTACCCTTTCTGAAGCCACGCTGACTTTTAGGTAAATGACTATCTTCCAGGTATAGGAAAACCGTACTAAGGAGGACTATGGAAAGAATTTTACCAGCAATGACTAAGAAAGAAACCCCACTGTTATTGTGACAGGACAGTCTATTTCCTTTACCTTTATAGAGTTAGACAATGGAGGCATCCTTGAACTCCTGGGGCATAATCTCTTCTTGCCATAGAACCCAGGAAAAATCTCAATCAGTTTTGGTATGGATACCCCACCTTGTAAATCTCTGCTGAAATGCAGTCAGCACCGGGTGCTTTGCCACACACAAGGAGCCTAATGGCATTCAAAACCTCTTCTTCAGTTGGAACTTCCACTAGGAAGGGGTAGACTTCAATCCGAGATAAACCATCAATGACTCAGCATTGATTGACGATGGTCTGTTGAGAAGACTATGGAAGTGTTCAGCCCATCTTTCTAGGGTCCTGTCCTCATCACTAATCAGTGTGGCTTCATTGGCACTGAGTAATTGAGATACACCATACATCTTTGGCCCATAAATAACCTTCAAGGCATCATAAAAGTACTTTGGATTGTTGCTTTCAGCATAAAACTGAATTTCATCTGCCTTCTTACTGAACCATGAATCTTGCATCTCTCTAAACTTTGCTTACACTTTAGTTTAATGGAACTAAATACTGTCTTCTTAGAGATAGATGAACTGTCCTGCTGGTAAACCCCCATTTTTAATTTAGCAACTTGTAAATTTTCCAATCATTGTTATCAAAATAGTCTTGATGTTTGTGAGTGTTCTGACCCAGATGAGCAAATGCAGTGCTGTGTACCAGGTGTACGCTGCCCCTTGCCTTTCTGTTCCACTGCTGACAACTATACGTTGGCTCAATTTTCCCTCCAGGAGGGTTTATGTATGCGTACGAACACATATCTGTGTATGTGTATATATGACTACATAGAGGGCGCAGGATCAATTGAATAGGAAGGGATGATACTCTAAATGTGAAATTCTGAGGTGGGAGAGGATTAGAATGAGAGGAGATGGGGAGAGACAGAAAGGGATTAATCATCCCATATAGAAGAGGCAAGGGATAATTGTTACAATGGAGGGGAAGAACAGGAAGGCAAAAGGGAAAGTGTCAACTTTACTCTCATTGAATTTGGCTTAGGGAAGGAATGACATAAAACTCTAAACTGGGTATCTTGCCACACAGGAGAGTAGGGGGGAAGGGGATGAGAAGTGGGATGACGGAGGGGAGGGCAGGATGCGAGGTAGGGATGCTGGAAGCACACACTTCTGTAAAGAGACAGACAGGGACAGGACAGAGAATAGAACAAGGGTGGGGGTGGGATAGGAAGGAGGGACATATAATCAGTCTCTCACAATATGCCCCCTGTGGAGATATTCTGCATAATTACACGTGTATGGCCTGTATTGAATTGCTTGTCTTTCCAGTGGGGGTGGGTGAGGAGGGAGGAAGGGAAAGAATCTAGAATTTAACGTTCTATAATCAAATGTTAAAAATATATATGTATATTATTATTATTATCATCATCGTCGTTAACTACATCCAGCCTGAAATTAAGATATACAGGCACTGTGGTAGGGAGACACATCCTGCCCTACCAGAAAGTCAGAGGGGCAAGGGGGAGGACATAGGAGAGAGCAAATTGGGGGAGGGGTTATACAATGGGGTGGCTGTTTTGAGGTATTGGGTAGGGGAAGGATGGGGAGAAAATTTGTAACTCAAAATCTCGTGGAAATAATGATATAAACAAGAAAATAAATTAATTTATCCAAAAAAATTTTCCCTCCAAGTTAGTAACAAATTATTCCCATTTAGAGAAGCTCTCTAATCTATTGATATTAATTCTTCTAGTAGTCATCTTGCCTTGGGTCCCCTGCTTTTGTTGACTGTAAATATTTAACTTTGAGAGGATTAGTCTGTGATCAGTTTGGTGCTTTGCCACACATTGCCTTTGTCACTTTCACATTCTTTCTGTCTCTTCTCCTTACAAAGACATAGTCTTTTAAATGCCAGTGTTTGCTGCAAGGGTTTTATTGCATTTCAGTAAACAGAAGACAGTATTGGTGATGAGAAGGTCATGAGATGCACAAGTCGTCAGTAGTAAGTGACCATTGCTGTTGCTGTTTCCAACTCCATTCCTTCCAAATACTCCCTGCTGTGTCTAGTAGTTCTGCTCCTACTTGAGTACTAGAGTCACCCAGAATTTATAAGCTTGTCTTCTTTTGGTATGTTGATGATAAGAGTATCCAGGTCTTCATAAAATTTTTCTTTAACCTTATCGGGGTTCATCATGGTGACAGCATAGGCACCGATGATTAAGGCACGGCATTTTCCTGCAAGTGACAATCGCATTATCATGTTCATTCCTTTTGGTAGGCATACAAGCTTGTTGACTAGGTTAGTTTTGATTGCAAAACCAAAAACCAGCTTCATGGTACTCACCTTCACTACAGCCACTCCAGAAGAACAAGTATCCAGCTCTGACTTCAGTAAGCTGGCCTTCATTTGCCAGCCTTGTTTCATTCAGGGTTGCTGTGTGGCTACAATACCTGCTGAGTCCTCTTATAACAGGAGCTGTTCATCTTTAAGGTCTACTGGATTTTGTGTTGTCTATAAGTGTGCATGCATTCCATATACTGATGGTGAATGGAATCATCTTTGCAGAAGTTTTTGTACTTTTTTGTGTGTTTTGACAACAGGGTGGGATCTTCACCTGCCATGGTAATCAGGCCAAGGTTGGGTAAACAGATAATTTTGAGGGTACCTTTTCTAGCCCCTTCCTCACACCAGGAGGTGAGTAATGCAGTCTTTAAAAGGCTGCTCAGATGGCTGGCAGCTGCTGAATCCCACTGCTGCTTCCCGTGAGATGATGACCCAGTTCCCATGGCTACAGCTCCCAATGTATACACATCTGCTGCTTCGTTACTTACCTGTTGGCACGTGACTTGGAGATAGGTAATGGTAAAATGATAGGGATGATGTCTTTTGATTTGTGCATAAATTGGATTTAAGTGAGGCAGAATTTCATGAAGTCGTCGGCTTCACTCTCTCTTCCAGAGTCATCACAGTCCAGTGGCAGGACAAAATCAAGATGACTGGTGATGGCTCAAGATGTAGTGGATGACCTTGGTGTCTTTGATGGCTAGCCAAGCTCTAAGTGCTTCATGTCACCTGCCTCAGCTGCCTTCATGGCTGTTGGAACAAATTCTTTTCATCCACCCATTCCACCAGGGGAAGTCTTTGCATGATTGCGGAAGACACTCCACTTACTCACCAATGGGTTTGAGGCTGCTAGGTTACCCTCAGCCTGGGTTAGCCTGTCAGCTTACCATGGTGAGGCTGCTACACATGCTGCTGCTTCTTGGAGCCACAGATGAGAGTTAGGTGATCAGGTGGACACTACAGTTGGAAAGCAGCGTTGAAAAGGACTTGGCAGCCCTCATGCCAGAAGTGTACGTCTTCTCTGAACACACCTTCTACCCCAAATATATAGTAAGAATATATAAAGAAGTCAGAGGACAAGTTCTCAAACGAAGCAAAGCATATTGTTAATTACCATTCTCAGATTCCTTGCCCGCTTTTGTGAATACTACTCATTCTTGTGAGATCTCAGCCCAGCTTAATCCTGCCATCTCCTCCACCTCCTCTTTTCCTGCTGTCCAGATGATGAGCCTGGCTGTGGGAAGTCTCACTACGTACTGATTGGGTACATTGCTAATCCATGTCATCTAGCCTCGGCTGGGTTTTTACTTGAAAAAAGCGGCTCCTCCTTGACTGATTCTCTGTCTCACTTCTCACAGAAGCAACTCCAAACCTTCCCTTCCTTCCTCATGCCCCTCAGACCTCTCCTTACCTGAGAACCTTGCCTCTTTTGTGAGAAAATTGAGGTCTTTTGTTGTGAGTTTCCCTTTCTCTCCTTTTAAATTCCAAACCCCCTGGTATCATCTCCTGCTTCTACACCTTTCCCCCAAGCTTTTACAGATATGACCTCTTTCAGCCTTACTCCTCAGTTGTATCTTTTCCCTCTCTAATCTACAAGTCCTCCCTGTCTACTGGTTCCTTCCTTATTCAGATATGTCAAATTAGTCCTTGTCTTTAAAAAAACCTTCACTAGACTCTGTCTCCTTGAGCTGTAGTCACTGTCTCTCTGCTGGCTACCCCTTGAAAAAGCTGCCTCTTCTTTCACTCCTCAGTCTGTTCCTGTTTGACCTCATCCAGAGTTGCCAGCGGTCTTTCAAGTGCCAAATCTTCTTGTCCTCTTTCCTCCTTAGCAGCCTATCCATATCATTTCACACCGCCGGCCATTCTCTTCTCCTAGAAATTCTTCTTTGGGAATTTTCATGATACTTTTACTTTATGGTTCTCTTTCTGCCTGTTTAACCATTCCTTCTGAGACTCCCATGCAGGATCATCATGCATGAAATTCCCCCAACTGTAGATAGTCCCTAAGTCTCTGTCCTAAGTTCCCTGCATTTTTTTCTCTACTTTCTCTCAGGTAGCATAGCGCATAGCAGTCTTTTTTTTTTTTTGACTTGTTTACTTTTAGTTTACAACATTCAGTTCCAAAATCACTTGAGTTTCAGATTTTCTGTCCTTCCTTCCCCCACATGGTGGCATATAATCGTGTAGGATCTGCAAGCTCTTTCACATCATACAATAGTCTGGTTGTGTAGAAGTGTTGTAACCAATGGAGTGAACAATGGGGAAAAAGAAACAAAACCAAACATAGAAAAGAACGGTAGCATGTATTGCTTCAGTCTCCATTTAAACTCTGGTCTTTCCGGATCTTTCTCTGAATGTAGATATCGCTTTCCACTCTGAGACTTAAAGAGTTGTCTTTTAACTGTGCGTTGCTGAGAAGAGTCCAGTTTATCAAGGTTGGTCGTCACACATATGATGTATCTATGACTGTGTACAAATTTTTCCTGGTTCTGCTCCTTTCACTTAGCATCCATTGGTATAAGCCTCTCCAGGTAATTATGAAGTCCATCTCCTTCCCATTTCTTATAGCACAGTAGTATTCCAATACATTCATATACCATGACTTCTTCAGCCGTTCCCCATGCATAGCAGTCTTGACACGGAATCAGGAAAACCCGAGTTCATATCTGGCCTCAGACATTAGCTGCGTAAACAAGTCACAAAATTACTTAACCCCTGTTTGCTTCTGTTTATTCATCTGTAAAATGGGAGCAATAATACTGCCACTTAGCAAGGTTTTTAGGATAAAATTGTATCTGTTAAGTGCTTTACAAAACTTTCTAAACTGCTCTATAAAATACTCACTCAATGGTATTAATATTAATAACATTATTAAGCTCATAAACCAGTGGGTTTAATTATTATCTGGATACCAGTGAGTACTAGATCTTTGTATGTGGCCCTGTTCTCTCCTTTGAATTTCAGTCATGTAGTACCAATTGCCTGTTGGACATTTCCAGCTGGATGTTTTAGACATCCCTCAAAGTCAACATGTCTAAAACTGAACTTTCCCTCTTTCCCTTCCAAACTCACATTACTTTAAAATTCCCTCCATTTGTTTTGAAGACACCACAATTTTTCCAGTTCTCAGGTTCATAACCTCGGCATCATACTGATCTCCTTACACTACTTCACCTTACAGTTGTCATAAGTCACATACAGTTGCAAAATCTCACTGTTTTTACCTCTGCAATATTTTTCTCATGCTAGCTCTTCTCTAGTCACATAGATATCCTTAATTTAGGCCCTTATTGCTTCCTACCTTCATTACTACAACAGCCTCTTAATTGGTTGTCAAACTCCCAGCCATCCTCTATAGTGTTGCCAAAGTAATTTTTTTTAAGCACATGTCTGTTGTTTCACATACTTCAGGAAATAGTGGAGGACAGAAGGTCCTGGCTTTCTGTGATCCATGGAGTTGTGGAGAGTCAGTCAGACACAACTGAACAAATGAACAGCAGCAGCCTTTCCAGCCTTGCTAGACATTAGTCCCCCTCTCTTCTGTCTAACCCAGAATGGCCTTCTCTGTGTTACATGTGACTCTCTGTCTCTTGTCTCTTTGCACACGCCATTCCATGTGCCTAAATGCACTCCATCCTCACCCCAGCCTCAGAAAGCCTCTCCCATCTTTTAAGGTACAGTTCAGCATCATCTTTTACCTTTCCAGGGTCCCCATAAGCCGACTTCTTAAACATTCTTGTATTTAACTACTTTGTGCATGTTTGTATTTATGCTTTATATGTTTATAAATGTACCTTCTTGCCTCATTAAAATATAAACTCATTGCAAGCAAGCTGTTTTTTGGCATGGTGCGTAGTAGGCATTTTATAAATAGGGATTGTTCCAATTAGAAATATAGGAAACAATTCTCCAAAGCATCAGTAGTAAGAGAAATGCAAATTAAAACAGCTTACACCCTTCAGATCATAGCAGTGACCAGAAAAGGAAGGCAGTTATTGGAGGGTTCTGGGAAGATCAGTGCCCTAATGCTTTGTTAAAGGAGCTATGAATTGATGAAACCATGCTGGAAATCAGTTTGGAACTGTCTGCAAAATGTTGCTAAACTGTGTGTAGACTTTGAAGCAGTGATACCTCTGCTGGTCATATAAATGAAAGAAAGAACAAAGTGACCCCAAATGTACAGAAGTATTTATTGTAGTAATTTTCTGTTGTAGTTAAATATGGAAAATTATGGGACACCAATTAACTGAAGAATGTTATATAAAAGTAATAGAGTAATATGCTATAAGAAATGATTAAAGGAACCTATTTTGAAAAACCTGGTAGTACTTGTATGAACATAGACTGAAATGAACTAGGAAAACACTTTATACGGCCTGGTAAAGAAAGACAGCTTGCAAGACTTAAGAGCTCTTTGGTCAGTTCAGCTGCCACACTAAAATTCCAAAGGGCCAATGGAGAAACCTGCCTCCAACCTCCCTATGTGGTGATGATAGCTAAAGGTGAAAAATAAGAAAAGTAAGACACACAGCCCACCATGCGTATTTGTTAAAATGGAGAGTTTTAAAAGGATTTGTGGTAGGAGAGAGAAGTAGAATTGATGGGGAAGAAGAGAGCTAGTAATAATGATGCTCCCAAAAGAGCATCAGTGGAACAGTTTTTAAAATGTACAGAGAACAGGAAGTAGTTTAAATGGAGACACTGACTAGCATGGGATGAGTTTATTATTATACTTAAAAGAACCAAATTCTGTGATAAGGATATTCAGTCCTTTTTGATCTTTGCATGTGGAAGTATTGGTTGTCAAGGTGATATAAAAATACACATTTTAAAACAGATAAATTGTGGTCTCTGAGTACTAAGTAGGTAAAAGAATAAGCGTGATGTAGTGAATGAAGCTCGGGAGTGGGAATGAAGGAGACCCGGCTTCAGTTTCTGTGCAAGTCATTTCACTCTCTGTGCCTCAGTTTCCTTAGGGTTGGACACAGTGACTTTTAAGTTCCCTTTAACTTGTAAATCTAAGATTGTATGACCTTAAAAAGTCTCAACTTTCTCCTAGGATATAATTTACATGGAATCAGTATAGTTAAATGACTTGACTTTATTCAGAAGACTTGAATTCCCTGTGGGTGGCATAGTAGATACAGTAATGGGCATATAATCAGGAACACCTGGGTTCAGATCTCACCTCAGACACTACCCATAAGTCACTTAATCCCTTAACTTCCATTTACTTATCTGTAAAATAAAGGGATTTAACTCAGTGGCCTCTAAGTTCTGTTTTACCCCTAAACCTGTGATCTATTATGATCCATTCTTGCACCCATCACTTAATACTTTGATGACCATGTGTAAGTGATTCAAACCCCCGGTTCTTCGTTACGTTAACTCTGCAATAGGGACGAGGTAGATTATTATCTGTAAGGTCTTCACTCTACGTTTTATAGGCCGTGGCTAGGAATGATAGCTAACACAGGATGCAGAAGAATCTTGATAGACTATCTTAGAGGATTAGGATTAATTCAGTAAAACTATATCTTGTAGAAATGAATATAAAGTCTTCCACTTGGGTGTAAAACAGTCAGCTTCACAAGTATAAGAGGAGGGAACCATGTTAATATAGTAACTATTCAGAAAAGGTTCTGAGGCTTTTTGAGGAATGCAAGCCCAGTATGAATCAGTAGTGTGACATAACAGCCAAAAGAGTCCATTCAGTCTGGGGCTGTATTTAGAGATAGAGAGACATTGCTTCCAGGAATGGGGGGATGTGATAGTCCTATTATTCTGATGTTGTCAGACCTCAGACTGAAAAACGTGTTCACTTTTGGGCATCACAGTTTAAGTAAGACACTGATAAGCTGCAAAATGTCCTACGGAGCACTGCTAGAATGGTGAAGGGCCTTGAGCCTGTCGTACAAGAAATGGTTGAAGGAACTGTGGATATGTAAGCTTGGAGAAGAGAAAATTTGTAGGGTGGGGGCAGAGGATGTGATGTGAAATAAATTGTGTCTTCAAACATTTGAAAGATTGTCTTGTGGGGGAAACGGTAGACTTGTTCTCTTTGGCCCAGAGGATAGAACCAGAAGCAATAGGTTGAGTGTTGCAAGGAATCCTACTTAGGCTAGATGTCAGGAAAAACTTCCTAGCAATGAAGGATGCCCAAAAGTAGAATGAATTGTTTCAAGGGGTGGTAGACTTCTCTTCCTTGGAGGTCTCCAAACAGGCAAGGTGGGCTACTTCTCAGGTTGTGTTAGTGGGGATTCCTTTTAAGTATAGATTCCTTTTAAGTATATAAGTTTAGATTAAACTTGATCTAGTTAAATCTAGGATAAACTGACATTTTTTGTAGTTTCGCTTGATCATTTCTTTAATAGACTTCCAGCCAAGATGGTTGCCTAAATGGAGGCAGACTTACCTTCTCTTACTGAAAGACTGAAATACACACCAGACTAAATGATCCAGAAATCCAATGAGAAACTTTAGTCACTGCTTAACCAAAACTGTACAAGAAGTCAGCTGTAAGCCTGCAATCTCCAGTCATGACCAGAGACAACTAGCAGTATGTGTAGTCTACAAACTTATGTCCAGAGGCAGAGAGAATGGACACGCAACCCAAGAAGATCTCAGGGATGGTCAGAAATCCCCAGGGTAGAGAGGCAGCAAAACTAATACAGCATGGCAGCTTTCAGACTGGAACAGCCTGAGGAGTTTTCCTTAGTATTCTGGTTGAGATACCATAGAGCAGTGGTTCTCAATCTTCCTAATGCCGCGACCCCCTTAATACTCTTATGTGGGTATATCTGCATGTGGGCAGACCCGCCTGGAGACGGATAGAGGAGCAGTATCTCAGTTACTAAGAGCGTCAGAAATAAGTGTTTTCAGATGGTCTTAGGTGACCCCTGTGACCCCTGTGAAAGGGTCATTTGACCCCCAAAGAGGTTGTGACCCACAGGTTGAAAACCGCTGCCATAGAGGGTCCAGAAGATAGAGCACTCAGAATCTAAAAAGATTCACATAGTACTAATTCCAAGAGGTGAAGGTCAGCATAGGAACCCAGGAAAGCCAAGTTTAAATCAAGCAGGATTGACCACCCCCACCCAAAATTATAGCAGGGGGTGCAGCTTGACCCTGCCACAAAGCACCAATCCATAGCTAAAGCTAGAGAAATAAGAAAATGACACAGAAAAATATTTTTTAAATCATCATAGGTCAGAAGTCATAAAAACAGCCAAGGAAAGAATAACAACTGTAAGCAAAGATTCAAAGAAAATAATGGATTTTCCACAAAAACTATGTAAATACCCAGAAGAAATTATAACGAGATAAAAATTAAATTTAAGCTCCAGAGGACAAAATTTAAGGAACAACAAATGGTGTAAAACATAAAGTTGTAATTCTTACGCAAGAAATATACACCCTTAAAATTAGATTAGACTGAATAAAAATCAATGGCCACATGTAACAGCAAGAAATAATAAAACAAAAAATATTGGGGGAAAAAGTGATGTACCTAATTTTTTTCAGCATACCTAGAAATTAGGTAAAGAAGAAGTTTTGTAGATTCACGGAAACTTTTTATTGTGTTTTTGTTTTTTAAAGAAAGAGCTGGTGCTCCTTATTTCAAGAAATCATAAAGGAGAACTGCCTAGATCTGTTAGAACCAGAGGGCAAAGTAAAGATACAGAGAATCCACTATTTACTACCTGGAAGAAACCCTAAAATTGGAAAAGTTCTAGGAAATATCATAGTAAAAAATTTAGAGTTCCAAAGTCAAAGGAAAAAAAATATTTCAAGCATACAAAAAGAAGCAATTCAAGCCTCTACTCAAAGATTTTCAAAAAGAAAAAGAGAAGGGAAAATAAAAGGAATATACCAATATAGGAAAGAGAAAAAAGGGGAAGAATGTTGTTCTTTCTCATAATTAGAGTCTGAGATAAAGAGTATACAAACAAGGAGGAATGGTTGGGGGGAGCAGAAATCAGATTAAACTTAATTTTAACTGAAACAAAAAAAAATTCAACATATACAGACATGTAAAAAATTTGGTATAGAAATACATCAGATTCAAAAGAAATACAGATGGGGAGGAGAGAAGAGCCTACTACTGAGAAGAGAATAATTACAAACAAAACAAATGTCTTGATCCCAAAGAAGGGATGAAAAGGAAAAATGAGTAAAAAAAAACCAAACTGGAATCTAAAGTGATTCCATCAGTAGGGGAATGACTAAATCAATGTATGTATGTATAAATGGATGTAATGAAATATTATTAAACCATAAGAAATAATGAAAGATAATTATAGAAAATCCTGGGTTGTATGAATTCATGTAGGGTGTAGTGAGAACTGTTTAAATAATTTATATAAAGACAACATCTACGTCATTGTAAAGTAAAACATCTGTTAAAGATTTAAGAACTCTTCATCAAAACAACGAGTAGCTGTTTCTCTGGATGCCAAATGAGAAACAAATTGCCTACCTCCTTATTGAGAGGCAAGGTACTGAAAGTGCAGAAAGAGACACATATTGTTTGGACATGGCTGTAATAACATGGATTCATTTTGCTTGTTAGTGTTTTGTTGTTGGGTTGTCGTTTGTTTTTAATGGAAGAGGAGGGAGTTAACAGTGGTGATACCGAAAAAGAGGGAAAGAGAAAGGCATTTAAACATTTTTTAAAAATTCATAGAATACAGAAGGAAGTTCAGAAGGAAAAACGAGCAAGCCAAGGCAGCGTTGAAATTAATTTGCAGAATGTATTATATACTTTCTTGAAAAGTAAAATGAAATAGAGATTCATGGTTTCAAATATAGTCCTTTTGAGTAGTGCTAATTGGCAATGCTTTTTCTTTTGATGTTTAAATTAAAATTTTAACATTTGAAAAAGAAAGGTAGAAATAACAATGTGTTTTAATAACAACGTTAAAACTGATCATCATGACTTGTTTGGGGTGTTCTGATTTTTTTTTTTCCTCCCTAGGTAATAGTGTTGTGAAGAAGGGAAGGAAACCCTTTATTATCTGTCTCAATTTAAATTGATTAAGCTCATGCTGTTGTTATCCATTGGTTCTCTTTGCTTGATGGTCTAACAGTAAAACAATACTTCCAGGGTAGTTTGTTTCAGATTTATCAAGCCGATTTGATCCAATCAGGAAATGCCTTGGTCAGGATCGAGAGCCTTTCTTCAAGTACATAAATTAGATGGTCCAGCAGATCTTTTCTTAACTACCAAATTACAAGCTTCTTGAAGGCAGTGATGAAAGCCTTCATCTTTGTGTCAGTCTTTATAAATTGTATAGGCATAAATACTTTTGAAATAAATAATGTGGTCTTTTATTCCTACAGCCGAGAGACGCACAAGATTGCTGTATTTTATGTGGCCGAGGGACAAGAAGACAAGAACTCCATTCTCACCAATACTGGAGGAAGTCAGGCATATGAGGACTTTGTAGCTGGGCTTGGTTGGGAGGTATTCCTTTTAAATTTAACATCTTATAAAGAATTTTAGATTTTTTTTTTTATTTCTTACAGGAAAAAGGTGTGTTTTTCTTCCTTTTTATGATACTTTTTTCCTTTATGTTACTAGAAAGTTCTTCTGGGGATTAAGCCTCTAAAACCTGGGGGGACTTCTGGGGGCTAATACTAAAACCACTTTCAGTCATCCTGTTGCTTCTGCTCTGAGTCTCAGCTGTCAAAACAGCAGTTGTTTGGAGTGTCAGTAGAGCTGGGTCTCTTCCCAGCTTTCTCACACTTGCACATTGTAGGTATTTTAAGTATGTATGTGTTCAGTTGCAACTGGAATTGTACCACCTGTGTGATCTTGGGCAAATCAATCAATTTTCTACGCCTCCTTCCTTATCTATAACAGAGATAATTGCCCCTATCTCCTGGCATTATTGTATTACTTGTGATAAAGTACACAAATATGCTTTGAAAATAATAAAATATTTATCATGTAAAATCTTGCACAAATAAATTAGATTATACGCAGATTATCCAACATTAACTATTGGCTTTTACGTGCAACTCTGCACAGTGTATTGATATTTGAAAAGTATTTAGTCTGTGCCTTTATGAAATAAAAGATTAACTTCATTTTATCAGGTGGTTAAATGCTTGTTTAAAACTTGTACACAAATTAATTTATAATTTGTAATGAAGAATTCTTAAAATACTGGAGAATGATAAATTATTATTTTCCACCTCTGGTCAAGAACAAAATAATAACACAAATTGAGGAATCATTTTGCGCTGATTAAATATCAAGAGCCTATTGATCATTTAATCAAATTGGCATTACTGTATACATTTTTACCCTTAAGCCATTTCCAGTCTTTTTTTTTTTTTTAACTTCCTAGCCATAATCTCTCAGAAGCCTTTGTAATTTATCATTAACACCTATTGGACCAACGTAGGGTACCATTGCTCAGCGGGTGGTTTCTCTCCTAATTAGTTTCTTCTAATTAAGTATCTTCAGCTCAGAAATAAAATAACATGTAAATAAAAGAATTCTGAGTTACTCTCAATATTTTTTTCATAACGGAAAAATATTATTTCTGAAAGTTAAAATGTCTGTGATTTGAGTTTTTTACATTATAGAATTATTGAAACTTTTGTGTTTGTTTGTTTTTCCACAGGTAAATCTAACAAATCACTGTGGTTTTATGGGAGGATTACAAAAGAACAAAAGCACTGGATTGACCACTCCATATTTTGCTACTTCTACGGTAGAAGTAATGTTTCATGTCTCAACACGCATGCCTTCTGATTCTGATGACTCTTTAACCAAAAAAGTAAGTGTTTTGCTTTTTGATTAAATAATAAATCTTAGTAAAAGCAGATTGCTACTTAAAGAAGAATACTGTATATTCAGATATAAAGTATTAATATTCATAAAGCACCAGTTTTGTGGGTTTTTTTAATGACTCCCCATTTTATAGTGCAGTGTATTACTGGAAATGATATTGTGGAGTGTTATAAAGCAATTGATGGTTGACTGTAAGAAAAACATTATAATTGGAGGTTGAATTCCTGAACAGAACCTCAGCTTCAAATAAAATGTAGTTATGAACAGCAGTATGTCATAAAAACAAATATTTAACAGCTCTACTTCTTTACACTAATTTAAAGTAGTAAATATTTTGCTAAAAGCACTATAAAATCAACATTTTTCCCCACTCTACATTAATTAGGCACATATTATATGCTAGCATTAATTAGACATATGCTGTGTGCTGGAGAATAAAAAGACGAAAATTAAACAGTTTTTATCCCCAAGTAGATTACATTTAGTAGGAGGGAGACATTATTTACAAGATTATAAGGGGCATTAAATTCCAAAGAATAGTTTATATTTTATTCTGTGGCTCTTTCTTCCCAGACCAAAACACTTTCCCCTAATATGTAAGCTTCTTGAGGGCAAGAACTACCTCTCTTTTGTTTTTTGTATTATATACAGCAGCACATAAAAATATAACTATGCCATTTTAAACTGTTAATTTGTCACCTTAGATTTACAGTTTTCTTTGTAATTATTTGGATGATCTGTGTCTCTTAAAAAGCTCACCAAGAAAGTTTGAGCTCATACGTTTTTTTCTCCAGATCAAGTTTTTTTGTCTTAAGCAGAGACATTCACAGACATTTCATTAACCTTAGAACAGCCTGAACAGCCTTAAAATATTGTGATAAGTACACAGTTCCTTTTAATTTTATTATTACTAAAGGTCATGTTGGTAAAGGTCATTGTAATTTACCCAGAGAAAAGCATTTTCAGAGTTAAATACAAACTTAGCATTTCTCTTTTTTACCTTCTCCTTTCTCTGTTTATTTAAAACTATTACTGAATAAGCAATTTCAGACTCAACAAAGGCTACATCTACTATGTAAAACAATACCACTGTACATTAAAATCATTCCTGGCACTTTCTACAACTCTTAGACAGTTTTACTGGAAAGTTATAAAAGAATTACCAGGCCTCTAGTATCATGGTCTAGAGCTAAGTGCGCTGGATTGGACATCAGCTGAGATCAGAGTTTCAATCCCATTCCCAGACATTTACCTTGGTGACCTCGGGCTGCTCAGTGTTTCAGAGCTTAGTCTCTCTAATTGTAAAAGTGGCAATAATAATAATGCCTGTAGTACCTATCTCTGAGGTGCTGTAAGGCATAAAAATATAACATGAGGTAATATAAAATGTTTTTGTAGCCTCCAGACTATCTAATAATAAAATGACTTTCATAGCGGGCTTACTGTGGGCCAGGCACTGTGCTGAGCACTTTACAGCAGGTATCTCTTGTGATCCTCCCTGCATCCCTTGGAGGGAGCTGCTATTCGGTAGAAGTTACATCATTTGCCCAGGGCCTCACAGTAAGTGTCTGAGGCCACATTTGAACTCAGGTCTTCCTGACTCTAGACTTGGTGCTTGATGCCATCTATCAGTTTTGCTTTTTAAAATCTGAAAACCTTTATCAACGATTTTCTAAGAAATAGGACAATATTCTGATTTGTTGTTGTTTCAAACATTGGTAGACAGTAGTGAAAGGGAGCAAAATCAAGATTTTGATTATAATTAGAAAGTTCTCTAAACAAGTACCAAGGGGCAGTGAGGTGGTCCAGTGAATAGAGTGCCAGCACTGCAGTTAGGAAGACTCATCTTCCTGAGTTCAGATCTGACCTCAGACGCTTTCTTTGTGATGTGCTGTGTGAGGCTGGTCAAGTCACTTAACTTTATTTGCCTCAGTTCCCTCATCTGTAAAATGAGTTGGAGAAAGAAATGGCAGCCACTCCAGTGTGTTTGCCAAGAAAACCCCAGATGGGGTCACAAAGAGTCTGAAACACCTAAACAACAACAAGTATCAAAAGCTAGGGATGGCCATCTGGTAATATTTGATTAGGAATTCAATTTTAGTTCACTACCAGGTATTAGTATGTAGGGTATTTTGGCATTTAAATTTTTAAAAAGCATATGTGGGAGCAATTATCAAGTATTTCTACCCTCATCTGTATGATTAGTTAGAAAGAGCACTAGACTTGACATACCCTGCTAGCTGTGTGACCTGGAGCAAGTCACTTAACCCCAGTTGACTTGCTTTCCCCTCTCCAAAAAAGAAAAATAAAGGGCACTAGATTTGAAATCAGAAGACCTGGTTCAGATCCTTGCTTTGATTCTGACATGTATGTTTTTGGATGAGTCACTTAGCCTCTTTGGGCCTTGTATTCCTAATAAGTAAAATTAGAGAGTTGGTGCACACAATATGTAATTCCTTCTTACTTTAAATCTGAAATCCTGTGAAGTATTTTGGTGTGATAGGTCTTAAAAAGAATATATTTTCTTTATTAGAAGATAAAACTATATAAAAAAAATCATGTGTAGCTAATTCCCTTCAACAAAAAAATGGCTTACTGCATTGGTATTTTTTACTAGAATTTAATAAATTCCACGTTAATGATAATAAGTTGAGGCTTTGAACGTGTGTCCTATTACAAATGAACAATTGGATATCATTAAATTGTTCCCTTTTCCTTTGTACATATATCTTCAGATGTGCTAATCCATTCAGTAGACACATTAATGAGCACTGGTTGAAGTGTAATATTGGAGGAAGTAAGGCTTGTTGACCTCAGCATGGAGTTTAATACCTTTAAATTAAATTAGCTACTTGACAGTGAGTATAAAGAAATAGCCATGCCTCTGGCAAACTAGAATTATTGATGTCTTTCTGTTCTCGATGTTAAACTTAGCTGGGAGGAGAAGGGGGAAGAAATCATTTATGTCAATTTTAAAGACACTAACTTTAGTTCTGACTTTTCATTTAAAATGTTGTCTAGTAATTTGGTAAAATAATCATTTTAAGACCTTATGAAACAAGTGTAGCATGTAACTTTCTCTAGAAATGTTAAAGTACAGCATTTTTTTTCCTTAGGAAGAAAACCTTCAGTTTTTCAGTAACATGAGAACCTAGTAGCAGTAACTTTCGTGTAGACTCTGTCACAAATTGTCCAGTGATAGTCAAGTTGGGTCATTCATATGATTTCTTACCCTGCAGTGCAGTATTACTGGTCAGCCAGCAATTCGTCATTTTATCTCTACGGATTGTCTCTATCAGTGTAATAGAAAAATACTTAAAAGTAATTTCCTTTCAACACCTGAAAATCAAAAGTGCTATAAGCACTGAGATAAAGTCTTCATAGTATCCCCTTTCATTTATTTTTTATTTTTAAATAAAGTTATATTCTTGTCTTTTGTTTTTATATCATTATAATTTTCCCCATTGGCCCTCCTTCTCTACCTCCCGGGGAGCTATCACATATAACAAATAATTTTTTGAAGACAGAAAAAAAAAGAAAACATCAGGATCAATACACTAAAAACCTCTCTCGTTTCTTAAAATAGAAATCTAATCATGTTGTTCCCTATTGCTTATAGGATAAAGTACAAACTCCCTAGTCTGGCATTTTTTTAATCTTCACAATCTGGTTCCAGCTTATCTCTCTGCATTTATTTCATACTATTCCCCTTTACCAACCACATTTTAACCACGTTGGAACTGTTAACCCAGTTTTCCTTCACTTTTCCACTCACATGCATTCATGTAAGCTGTTTGCTAAACTTCTTTCATAATGCTACCTGTTGAAATCCCTTCTCTTCCTTCAAGAAGCATCTTATGTGTCATCTTCTCAAAGAAGTCTTCCCTAATCACTCTACGTAGAAAGGATTCAGTTGATTTCATTTCCAACTTCTTTGTAACACTTTATGAATCTCACTAATGTCTTCATAAAATTGTTTTATTCTACACTTATTTCTACATTTATTGTAAGTTTCTTGAGGATAGGAACTCTGACATTTTCCAGCATTGTATTTCTATACTTAGTAGACTACCTTGCATGTAGTTGGTGCTTAATAAATGCCTCTTCTTGTTCCCCAGTTTGCTGGGGACACACAAGCTCTTCAAGATTTAGCTTTTGCTAAATGATCTGGATGAGATGATTGTAGTTCACATTCAGTTTGATTCTTACAATATGTTGACTCTCTTTCGTAGTACATTTTCTGTTAAGGGTCATGTACACCCACATATATTTGCATTTTGAGTCAGTTTCCTCTGAAATTCTGTTAATGAAATGGAAAAGAACTTATTTTCTTTCAAACTTTGTAAAAGAGTCTACATGAGGTTCTCGTTTATAAATAAGTCAGATTAGTCCTTTTCAGATCAGGGGTTTAATGGTTTCTATAAAGTTTAGGGAAATAAAATTAAACTCCACGGAAACCCCTAAGAAACTACAGCCTGAATATAACCTGGAAAGTAAACTCAAACACATCTTAATTATAGAATTTCAAGGAACTATAAAGAGATATTAACAAATTCTCCTTCGGTCACATATATTTTTTCAGTAATGTCTTAATTGATTTCTTAAAGCATGGTGCTAATAAGATTATGTTTATATGTTCAGTCCCTAGAAATGCCAGAGGGAAGTCATATGTACAAATAAGTAACCAAAGCAACCTTATTCTAACACTGTTCCTTTAAGCCCTAATAAATAATACTGTAAATATGCTACCAGTGAATGAAGAGTAAAGCCAAAGAGCATAAATAGCTCTGCATGAATGTCCATAACCACTGACACAGCAGTCATTGTTTACCAAGATCAGAATCATCCTTTCCAAATGAGGTTATCACTTAAAAGTGGTTAGATACACAAATGGGTATGATCTCATCAGTGTAGTAGCTCCGTTTCGTCAATATAGATCACAGTCAATCCATGCCTCTCTGTCCTACAGAACTCCTGTCCATCCAGGCTGCAGTCTGCAAGGCTCTTGTCCATTCTCTCCCAAAAGTTTGCCACAAGAGATCCAACCTATGAACTAAAAATGATAAAGGTAGCATGTATAAATATGTCGTATGTGCACTAATAGCACTCTTTAGGCTATGAATATATCATTTTATATGAAGTGAGTAGGTCTGAGTTAAAATCCCATCTCTGCCACTCCTTATGTGCCCTTGGACAAGTCAGTTGACCTCTTTGAACCCCAGTTTTCTCATGTTTAAAATTAAGGGATTAGACTAATTGATCTTTGAGATCTGTTCCAGTTTTGAATCTATAATCCTAAGTAGAACTAGGAAAAGACTTAGTTAAATGAATAATGTTCCATTATCCTTTATCTTTCAAACATTCAACATATAGAAATGAAAGAGAAATAGCATTCAAACCTGAAATTATATTAAAAAGTAAAAAATCACAAAATTATTTGATTCTGGTTTTGAAATAGAATAGCTGAGTAGAACAGCCTATTTGGGGGAGAATAAAAAATAATATTCAATTATTTGATATAAACCTGAAATTATAATTTTTTTGAGGGGAAGCAATTAGGGTTAATTGACTTGCTCTGGGGTCACACAACTAATAAAATGTCTCAGGCCAGATTTGAACTGAGGTCTTCCTGACTCCAAGGCTCTATCCACTGTACCACCTAGCTGCCCCACTGAAATTATAAATTATTTGAGAAAATAATTTATAGGAAAACTGGAAAGTAATGATGCAAATTAGGTTTAGGCCAACTATAACACTAATGTGATACCCACAGTAGCTGCCACGAATATGCATGCATGTTTCCAGGGTAAATTTGCAAAATATAGTGAACTTTCTTCCTCAAAGGCAAAACCAAAATATTTATTTGGAACATCACTATTAGGATACCAGGAAGTAAGATTTAAGAAGGTACTCATCACTAATCCAGGCAGCTTTGACATCTTAAGCATTCTTTCTGTCCAGTCTTCCCACAAACAAGTTCTCCTAGACAGATTTCCTCCCTTCCCCCACTCAAGGTGCTTCACCCTCTCTCCTTCCTTCCCTCCCTCCCTCTCTCTCTCCCTCCCTCCCTATCTCTCTCTCTCTCTCTCTCTCTCTCTCTCTCTCTCTCTGCCTCTGCTCCTTGGGCAAACTCCTCCAACAATGAGCTCCATGTGACTCAGGCTCAATGTGACCGAACTCCACCAGAGCTCAAAGCCTGTCACATGGGCCTGTTAATGGGTGGGGAAGATCTTCCCATTCCATTAATATTACATCAACTTTTATAGATCAACATGAGATCAAATATCCAGTTTATAAGGGTCTAACACAGCGGTTCTCAACCTGTGGGTTATGTTCAAATTGTAACAATGAAAATACCTCCTGTATATCAGATACTTCCATTATGATTCATAACAGTAGCAAAATTACAGTTATGAAGTAGCAACAAAAATAATTTTGTGGTTGGGGGGGGTCACCACAACATGAGAAACTGTATTAAAGGGTCGCGGCTTTAGGAAGATTGGGAACCGCTGATCTAACACATCAAAAAGTACCTTTCGTACCTGTGGCTAGAGGTCCCCCCCGCCAATATTCTTAAGCAGACAAGGGCTAGAGAGGATCACAAAAGATAAAAATGTGTAATTTTGATTATGTGAAATTTCATAGAGGATCGAGCACTAGACTTGAAGTCAAGAAAACCAGAGTTAAAATCCTTCCTCAGACACTTCCTAGCCATGTGACATCGGTAAATCACTTAGCCTATTTTCCTCATCTATAAAATAAAGGCAATGGACTCATTGGCTTCTTAAGATTCCTTCCCGCTTTAAAACTATGATCGTAAGATACAATGAACATTTTTCCACAAGCAAAATTAATATAAGTCGGGTAAGGAGAGAAGCAGGTGACTGGAGGACAAAATTTGCGTCATCATCTGACGAGTGATATCTGTATAGAGAATACAACATAAGATCAAAAGCCATTGACCAATAGATAAGTAGCCAAATGACATCAACAATCCTTCAAGTATTTATTTTATTTTATTTTGCTTTTTGGAGGGCAATTGGGATTAAGTGATTTGCCAAGAGTCACATGGCTAGTCTGATACCGGATTTGAACTCAGGTCCTCCTGACTGCAGGGCCAGTGCTCTATTCACTCCACCACCTAGCTGCCCCAACTTCAAGTATTTATTACTGTAAGTGCCTAGCTATGCGCCAAATACTGTGTTAGGTTCTGAGGGTATGAGTGCAAAGAATGAAGCAATCTCTATTTGCAAGGTCTTTATATCCTAATGGAAGAGACAATAAGTACATATAAAAATATAAAGTTAATAAATATAAACATGTACAAAGTAATTTAAATTCAAGGTAGTTAGGATAGCACAGTAGATAGAATGTTTGACCTAAAGTAATCTTCTTGATTTCAAATCTGGCCTCATGTACTTACTAACTGTGTGACCCTAGGTAAATCATCTAACCCTGTTTGCTTCAATTTCCTCATCTGTAAAATGAGCTAGAAAAAGAAATGGCAGACGTTTCCAATGTCTTTGCCAAGAAAACCCCAAATGGTTTCACAAAGAATAAGACATGACTGAAACAACTGAACAACAAAACGTTTGGGAAGAAGGGTGCTAAGATTTGAGGGGATCAGGAAAGGTTTCATGCAAAAGTTAATGTTTGTGCTGAATCTTACAGAAAGAAGAGAACTTAGCCAAAATTTAAGCCTGATTGCCTAAAGAGAAGAAACTTCTCACGGGGAGAATTACAAACTTTACAGTCATATAGAAGAATCTTCCACATCACAAATAATAAGTTAATGCAAATAGAAACAACTTCAAGGTTCCAGATAATTGGCAGAGATGACAAAAGATAGTCATTAGTGTTGGAGATAGAAAGATAGAAACATTAATATGCTGTTTTGGAACCATGAACTGAGAGGTCAGTTCAGCAATAAAAGAAAGATCTCATATACACCAAGATATTTATAGCAGTACTTGTAGTTGCAAAGAATTATAAACCAAGTAGATGCCCACTGAGTGGGGAAATGGCTAAACATTGTGATACATTAATATTTTAATTAAATTTTATTCCCTTTCAGTCAATTAAAGCATATCTTCTCTTCCTCTCATGTCCTTCCCCACCTTTCCACCCCTAGTGAGAGAGCAAGAAAACAAAACTTTTCATATCAACATGTATGAGTTAGCAAAACAAGTACTCTCATAGGCCATGTCCAGAAAAGGAAAAAAG
Organism: Pseudocheirus occidentalis; assembly: GCA_028646575.1. Lineage (NCBI taxonomy): Eukaryota > Metazoa > Chordata > Mammalia > Diprotodontia > Pseudocheiridae > Pseudocheirus > Pseudocheirus occidentalis. The sequence goes on from CM053598.1 coordinate 207,495,601, forward strand.
TTTCAGTGTTTCATTCCTTAGTACTCTGAGATTGTGGTTGGTCGTTGCATTGATCAGAGTTTCTATGGTTTTGAAAGTTGTTTTTACAGTATTTTTGTTACGTAAATTACTCTCTTGGGGGCGGCTGGTGGTGCTGTGAATAGAGCACTGGCCCTGGAGTCAGAAGGACCTGAGTTCAAACCTGGCCTCAGACACTTGACACACTAGCCATGTGACCTTGGGCAAGTCAAGCTCAATTGCCCTGCCTTCCCCCCTCCAAAAAAAAAAAAATATTCTTTTGGTTCTGTTCACATCACCTGAATTAATTCATACCCATCTTCCCAGGCTTCTCTGACACTCTCTCCCCTTCATCATTACTTACATCCTAAGTACTCTGTCACATTCATATGCCATAACTCGTTCACCTGTTCCTTAATTTATGGACATCCCTTCATTTTCTAATTTTTTGCCATTGCGAAAACAAGCTGCTGTAGACATCGTTGTACGTATGGATTCTTTTCCTCTTTCTTTGATCTGTTTGAAGTGTAGAGTTATTATTGGTAATTCTGGGACAGAAGGTATGCATAGTTTAGTAGCTTTTCAGATATACTTTAAAATGGCTTTACAGAAAAGTGAAGCCAATTCACAGAATACCAGTAGTGCATTAATGCAATATTAGCCAGTTTGAAAACTCTGCAGTTTCAGTGACAGAATTTCAAGCTCCCCATTGCTTTGAGATTCTTGCTTTAGTTATTCCCCTGGAGGCTTTAGGCTGGGCTGGAGGCTAGAAACAAGACTATGATCCACTTTGGGAACGCTTACAGTTATGTGATATGAATGATGAGCCAGCAAAGGAAACTGAGCATGTTCAGTCTGTTGATGGCCAATCGCTGCCAATGAATGTTTGTTCATTGTATGTGACTCTCATCCATGTCTTTTCAAAAATTCACCAGAGGGAGTCCACCCAACATGAAGGAAGACTTTCTCAATTTCTTGACATTGAAGAGAATCCTCTGATTACTCACCTATCATTTTTTGCCCTTTACTACTTGACAAACCCATCTGTTCTTTTTTTATACATTTTCATAGTGATCTCTTTCAGTCCTGTTTTTCAGTTCCTCATCGACTTTATGTTGCAGCCTGATCACATCCACCGTGGACTTTACTGTTAACCTTTTTTGTTATGTTCATTTTTCTTTTTCTTAGCTTTTATTTAGAATTTTTTCCCTAGTTACACATAAAAACTATTTATAATATTCATTTTTAAGACTTTGAGTCCCAAATTCTCTCTCCCCACCCACCTGCCCCCATTGAGGAGACAAGCAGTTTGATATATGTTATATATGTGTCATGCAAAACATACCCATAATAGTCATATTGTAAAAGAAAACATAGAAAAGAGAAAAACTCAAGAAAAATAAAGTTAAAAAAAAAGTATGCTTCAGTCTGGATTCAGACACCATCAGTTCTTTCTCTGGGGATAGATATCATTTTTCATTGTTAGTCCTGCAGAGTGTCTTAGGTCTTTGAATTTGCTGAGAATAGCTAAGCCATTCATAGCTGATCATCTTACAGTATTGCTGTTACTTTTTATGCAGTACATTTCACTTTGCATCAGCCCATACCAGTCTTTCCAGGTTTTTCTGAGAGTATTTTTTCATATGGCTGTAGATAGCATTGATTACATCATCTGAAAACTGATCATATATTTTGATCATTTATCAATTTGGGAATGGGTTTTATTTTTATAAATTTGATTCACTTCTCTAGATGCTAAGAAATGAGGGCTTTATCAGAGAAACTTGCTTCAAAATTTTTTTCAGTTACTATTGCCAACTGTATTTCCCTTGATCCTATCCCTGCCTTTATTCTGTTCTCTTTCTCCTTTACCCTATCCCTGCTCAAAAGTGTTTTGCTTCTTACTACCCTCTTCCCTAATCTTCCCTCCCTTCTATAACCAACCCCCTTTCTCTTATCTCCCTCCTCTCCTACTTTCCTGTAGGGTAAATAAGATAAATTTCTATACCCAATCTAGTGTGTATGTTATTCACTCTCTGAACCAATTCTGATGAGAATAAGGTTCACTCACTCCACCTTACCTCCACCTCTTTCTCTCCACTATGAAAGCTTTTGTGTTCCTCTTTTATGTGAGGTAATTTACATTGTTCTACCTCTCCCATTCTTTCTCCCAGTGAATTCTTGTCTCACCCCTTAATTTTATTTGTTATAGTTATCCCTTCATGTTCAAATCACACCTGCAACCTCTGTATGTATATGTATATGTGTGTATATATGTATGCATATATTCCTTATTCCTCCCTTAATAATGAGAAAGGTCTTATGAATTACAAATATCATCTTCCCATTTAGGAATATGAGCAGTTTAAACTTTCCTATTTACCTTTTTATGCTTCTCTTGAGCCTCATATTTGAAAGTTAAATTTTCTATTCAGCTCTTGTCTTTTCATTAAGAATGCTTGAAAGTCCCCTATCTCATTGAATGTCCTTCCCCCCCCCCCAGTGATTATACTCGGTTTTGCCAGGTAGGTAGTTCTTGGTTGTAAACTTAGCTCCTTTGCCCTCTGGAATATCTTTCTAAGCCTTCCAGTTCTTTTTTTTTTTTTTATTAATTACTTTTTAGTTTACAACATTCATTTCCACAAGATTTTGAGTTATACTTTTTTACTCCCTTTCTTTCCCATACCCTGTGCCCCAAAACAGCAA
>CM053598.1:207498803-207522277 GCA_028646575.1 Pseudocheirus occidentalis
TTCTTTCTTATATCCTCCTCCCAATACCCCCCCCCCTAACTTTCTAGTACTTCCAGTTCTTTAATGTAGAAGCTGCTATATCTTGTGTTATCCTGACTGTGGCTCTACTATATTTGAATTGTTTCTTTATGACTTTTTGAAATACTTTCTCCATGAACCGAGAACTCTGGAATTTGACTATAATACTCTTATATCTTGTGTTATCCTGACTGTGGCTCTACTATATTTGAATTGTTTCTTTATGACTTTTTGAAATACTTTCTCCATGAACCGAGAACTCTGGAATTTGACTATAATACTCTTGGCTGTTTTTATTTGGGGATCTCTTTCAGAAGGTGATCAGTGGATTTTTTCAATTTCTATTTTACCCTCTAGTTCTAGAATATCAGGACAATTTTTCTTGCTAATGTCTTAAAAGATAATGTCTAGGCTCTTTTTTTGATCATGGCTTTTTCAGGTAGTTCAGTAAGTTTAAAATTATCTCTCCTGTATCTATTTTTCCAGGACAGTTGTTTTTCCAGTGAGATATTTCATATTTTCCTTCTATTTTTTCATTCTTTTAATTTTGCTCTGTTGTTTATTGATTCCTCATAAAGTCATTTGCTACATTCTAATTTTTGGAATTATTTTCCTGAGTGAACTTTTGAACCTTCTTTTCCATTTGGTCAATTCTGCTTTTTAAAACATTCTTCTACTTATTGACTTTTTTTTTTTTTTTACTTCTTTTGACGTTTGACCTAGTCTGTTTTTTAAGGTGTTATTTTCTTCACTATTTTGGGGTCTCCTTCACCAAGCTGTTGACTCTTTTTCCCTGATTTTCTTGCATCACTTTTATTTATGTTGCCAGTTTTTCCTCTACCTCTCTTACTTGATTTCAAAATTCATTTTGAACTCTTCCATGGCTTGAGATCATTTCATATTTTTCTTGGAGACTTTGTTGTTTTCTGAGTGTATGTTTTGATCTTCCTTGTCACAATAGTATCTTTTAGTAGTGAGAATTTTTTTTTCTTCTGTTGTTTGCTCATTTCCCCAGCCTATTAGGTCACTTTTCACTCTTTGTTAAAGTAGGAGTCTACTTCCAGGGTGGAGGGTGCACTGTCACAAGCTTCAGGGGTTTTGTTCAACTGTTTTCAGAGATACTTCTAGTAACCTGTAAGTTTTCAGTTCTTCCAAGGCAGTATGAACTAAGAAGAGGTGTTTACTATTCTCCTGACCGGTGCCCTGGTCTGTGAGTGAACACAAGCACTCTTTTCTGCCTGGAACTGTGAGGAGGGTCCTCTCCACTGTTGCTACAATGTCTTCTATGCTAGTGTTTCTCCTTGCTCCAGGACCATCATCCAAGACTGTGACCCATATCTGAGTATGAGCAAAAAGCACATCTTCCTCTCATCCTCCTCTTCAGTTCCAGGCTCAACTTTTATCTTTCTACACTGCCTGTCCTAGGTATACCTACTAATAGATTAACTCTGTAGGTTATCCATTTGCATGCACATGATAATTTATGCAGTAGACAGACATTCTTTATCCACCTGGTTTTTCCTGTGTGAATATTCAGTCCATAATCTTGTGAGTGGCTACAGATCCCTTTCAGAATGCTCTTCAGCCTCACTCTGGAGCTTGAGACTCTGTATTGGGTCTCATCCATCATGGTGGTGAACACCTTTGATGGGAATATATCTTCCTATTTTGTTGTTGATTCTCACCTGATGTATATGATCAGATAACCACTGAACATGATTACTTCTGTTCTTTTGAGGACGCTTTAATGATTTCAGTATATAAGAATACAATTATGCTTTTTTTTTACATTCCACAAACAATAAACAAAAATGGAATCTTATATTCTGTATATTTTTTATTCAGTTGGAAAATTGTAAATTTTGTGGTCCATTGTGGAATGTAGTTTGCGTAATCACTATTGATATCCTTATCAAGAATGTCCTCAATAAAGAATTTATTTAGATCAGTAAGTAGGAATATGTGTCAGCAACTGTTGATGTTCTCATCACTGCCTTTTCCCCTTATTAATAAGGTTCAAAATTTTTCCCATGATTTTGGGTATCTTTCCCTCATTCGCATATGTTATGTGTATATGAAACAACCCTTGTGGTTGCTTCACTTCTTGTATGTCTGTATCTATACTTAGTCTAATCCAGCAGCCTTTCTGAGCTTTGTTTCATGTGGTGCCACTTCTGCCTGTGTGTTTGTGGTGGCAGATCTGCTGCCCTTGATGGTGAAAACAATCTATTGTTAGATCATTTTGCAGACTTCTCTTACCTTTCCTTTCATTTTTGCCATAACATGTCGCTGACATGACTTTGCCAAGCTTTCTTAAGACTGGTTTTGCCTTCTACTGCTTCATTATGATTTTGGGAGTCTCATAATCATTCATCATTCTTCATAATATTTTACAAATAAATCTGGATTTTTAAGCCATCCTCGCCTTTGATCAGCTTCTCTCTCAACTTGGCAGTAAGTTATAGCAGCCTTACTGACTAAGGCATTTTCAGGGCTCTTTTGGTCTTCTAAGCAATTAATTTCCATCAATTAGGCTCCTATAGGAAATTATAATTGATGATGCTATCAACTCTGTTATCCATTTTTAATTTTCCATCATGAATTACTTGTTTATTAACTTTTTTACTTGTTCTTGGTCCAATTTTTTAAAGTTATTTTTCTCATTATTCTAGTTTTTAACTAATCATTGCTCTCACAAATCAGTGGCCTACCCAGACACAACATCTGATTCAGAGATTCCTCCCACACTAATAATGAGATTTTTCTTGTCTGTTGAAATATAATCAGACATGCTCCACAAAATAGAAGACTTAGACATTTTTTCTGATCCCCTTCACCTCTCTAACATAGAAATTTTACACCAGAAGTAAAACAGTGTCAGCCCTCTCCATAACCTAGGGCAGTGCTGTGGAACCCCTTTAGAAACAGATCCCTGCGGGCCACATATTGGTGTTAAAAATCACAAATTAACATTATCTATATTATGTTGCATTTTTATTTTGTTAAATGTTTACCAGTTACATTTTAATCTGGTTCAGGCCATGCTTGGGAGTTTTCCAGGCCAAGTTTGACAGCTCTTGTTTAGGACATCAAGAAATGTAAGACGGTAAATCCTCTTTGAACTAATGCCTAATTTGTGCCCACTCTTCAGTCCCTTCCCCACTGCTCTCTGTTCTCTCAGCAGCAAGGCTGCTCAGTCTTACCCTACCCAGTCCATAGGATTGCAGCAGAAATGCAACCTCACATTCTAACACTGCCCTCCACTTTCTAGTCACTTGAAGATCCAGACTAGAAATTTGCTGCAACTGTGATAGCCAGAATTGTGACGGCACTTTGTGCTTCAAAGAGCTCTCAGAGGTGATCAGAGCAGGATAAATATTTGGGCTTGTTTGAGCTCAATTCTACAATCTGACCCCCACCTCCTCTCACTGCAAACTCTGAACAGCAGAAATTTGCCCAGGCTACAGTAGCAGCATTGTGGTACCCCCTCTTTCTGACTGGGCGGGAGACGTGAGGAACAGAGAGAATGAGGCAGGATGCCCTGTCTGTGGTCCTATGTGGCATTCCTACTAAACCTGAGGGAGAGAACACAGTGTACAGCTAGAGCTGGTTCTATTCCCCCACATATCACCTGGAGCAGATATTTAGGGTGGTGAACCGTGAATTAATTGTCCAGTGTGGGAATAGCCTAAGAGCCAAGCCCTAGTAAAACCATCATGAAAGCGTAGGGAGTAAGGAAGTGATCAGTAGATAAAATAAGGAAACAAAAGCTCAAGTTTTCAAAGATCTCAGGAGGAAGAAAACTCAAAGACCTTAAACATAAGCAGATAAACCACTGCAAAGACATCACAAACAGAAGGAAATATGAGCCCCATATCTAATAAATGAATTCAGAAATCTCTGAATATGTACTGTTTTTAAAAGGGGCCAGGGGAATTGATTCAGCACCTGATGAGGCAGATGACCAATAATGTGGCTTTGGAGATTATAGAACTACAGGGTGCTGTTCCTGAGTAGTTTAAAAGAGAACTTAAAAGAGACCAGAATTTATGGCCTACACAGCAGAAATAATTGGCAGTGCCTCATCTCACCAAAGAAATGGAAGAAAAGACAAATGATTAGGAATACAAATAATGCAAAAGTGAAGGATGGTTTGGAAGAAGAGAAGCAAAAGGCAATAATATTAAAAGAAAACCTGCTCTCCCTTTGTACAGACATACAGTTCAGTATAATCCTGTCTTGATCTTTAAGACGGGAAGTATAAAGAAAACTTAAGGATTATAGGTCTCCCAGAAGAACATGACATGTCAGACAACCTGAACACGGTTCAAGAAAACTGCTGAAAACTTCTGGACATAGAAAACAAAATGCCAGTTGAAAGAATCTCGAGTCACTTCTGGAGAAGGGGGAAATTCAAGGCTGACCCAAAAATTTTTTTAAAGGATTTCCTATAATAACGAGACATTTGAAACATTTTTAAAAGAAAACATTCTTTGTTTCTTGAATAACCTCCCAACAACAGAAATGCAGGAGAGGTGAACAAATACAACAGCCAGGGGCAGCAGCCGTGAAAGCAGAGAGACTGTTAAGAAACTTCCTCCCAAATATATGCTAGGAAACAAGGTAATGGTGAAGAGGTGGACCTGGAGCATCATGTACTGAACTTTATGGCACACTGAATCCCAGTGAATCTTTGTGTGTGTGTGGGGGGGGGGAACCAAATTACAAAATGGGGAGGGTACATGGAAGGAGAGAGGAAAGAGGAATAGAAGGGATGATGTGATATCCCATGGTTAACTTGAAGACTAGTAATACAAGGAAGGTGATTTCTTTGGTCCCTCTGGAAGAGGAGAGATGGCAAGAAAATGGGCATGAATATACAAGAGAAGGGAGAATAAGAGAAAAAAAACAGGGAGGCCTTTTTTTGATGGTGGCACAGGGTACCACTAATGAATGCCTCTGTGGTTAAAGAGAGATATTTTGTGAAGGGAAATGGAGCTCTTGCACCAAGTGTTTGGACTTTAGAGACTCCCTTCATCCTGTCTTGGGAGGTTGGATGGAAGAGAATAGTCAGCCTCTGGGAGCAACCTGGCTACTACTAGGAGAATGAGAGGCCATGGACTCAGGAAAAGAAGATGAACAGAGAAGAGCAAAGGTTATTCATGATCTGCATAATAGGGGATGTGAGGAACAGGGAGCGTCTGCCTTGGAGCCTATCCTCTGTATCAACAACAGGAAATGTTATTTACCTGAGAGTGAGGCACAATGGAAAGCGGGAGCAAACTTGCCAAAGGGCCACTTCTACTCTGCAGTGGCAGAACCTGCTTAGAAGACCAGAATGACTGGTTTGAACTTTTGATTCCTCGAGGAATACAAAGGGACTAGATAAATATGGGAGCCATAAACCAGAGAATAAGGGTCTGGAGAAGTCAGAAAGAGATGGTGGATAGTAAAGAGATTAAGGGAGAATAATCCTCTGGAAAGGGACACAGTAAATGAAACTTATCAAAGTAATGAACAAAACTAGTTGAAGAAGAGGGAAAAAAAGGACAATTCTACTTTATTAACTGAAGAAGAATAAAAGGGGGGGGTTTAATCAAATAAAAGCAGAAATTTACAAGCAAGAATGAGGGGAAGAGATTCATTGTAAGCATAGCCACCCTAGAATAGATAAACCAAAGCAGCTGAAGAAACTGTACTGTATTTATAGCAAAAGAGGAGGAAGAAACACAAAAAATTTGAGTGAAACTCCAGTATTATAGTACAAGAAAACATAACCCTAATTTTCATAACTTTATATTTGAATGTATTAAATGATCCAATAAAGTTTAAAAAGAAGGACAGATTACATTTTTTTGGTTTCTTTTTTTTGTTTGTTTTTTTTTGGAGGGCAGTTGGGGTTAAGTGACTTGCCCAAGGTCACACGGCTAGTTTTTTGTGTTAAGTGTCTGAGGCCAGATTTGAACTCGGGTACTCCTGACTCCAGGGCCAGTGCTCTATTCACTGCGCCACCTAGCCGCCCCGACAGATTACATTTTTAAGGAAAAAACCTCACTCTGTTGCTTATGAGAAACCCTTTGTAAAAGAAAGTATAGGCAGGAAAAAATTGTGAGGGACCCAAAAAAATTTACTATGTATCAAATGAATTCAAAAAGCAGTAGTTGCAGATCATGCTCTCAAAGGAAAAATAAACACTCAGAAACTAAGTAGGGATAACTGAGGAAACTATATCATGCCGAAAGGAACCATAGACAGGAAACCAATATCATTACTTAATTTATGTGCTCCAAATGCCTTCGTATGCAAATTCATAAAGGAGAGAGTATATGAACTACAAGAAGACACAGACAGTAACAACACAGTACCAGGAGATTTCAGTGTCTTTTAGTTTTTAGATAAAGTTTAAGAAAAGGATAAACAAGAGGGAAAATGTGGAACCTGTGTGCACCCCAAAAACTGTGTGCAACAGAAATCCTTACCCAAATAATACTCAGAGGCTTCTCAAGGTAGAAAGCAGAAAAGAATGGTTTATTACGACTTCAAGAAAGGGCCACCCTCCTGACAAATGGTCAGGGAGGAGAAGCAGTTGACAAAAGGAAGTGGCAGAATTATAAAGCCCTAATGCAGAATTCTCCCCCACCCCCTTCTGCCCCTTTTCTTCCATTGGCTGGAAGTCAGGTGCACAATCTGAACACGACAATCTGCCTCAAGTACCAGAACAAGGAAACAGGTACCACACAATGGACATCTGAGAAAGCCCTTCTGTCCTTATTTGGTGCATCTTGTGCTGAGGGGTCACTGAGGAGAGGGGTGACTCCCTACACTCTTGAGTTCTGAGTCCTTGTAAATCATGTGATTTCCAGGGAAGGGGAACTTGGGCCTGTTTAAATAAATAAAAAGCCTTACTAGATTTTAGAGTCTAGAATGAGAAATTTTCACTTCTCTCTCTCAAACCAAACAGGTTGCTAGAGAAAGTAGAGCTAAAAGACTTATGGTGTCTTCTAAATAGGACTGCAAAAGAATACGTGTATTTCTTAGCACTACACGGAACTCATACAAAAATTGCCCATGTATGAGGACACAGAGGTATATTCCAAAAGTGTAAAAAGGTAGAAATGCAACTTTTACAGACTTAATGCAATAAAGTAGTCATTGTATCAGGTACCACAAACAAAAGGTACAGATCTCAGATCCAGATGGATCTGTAAAATTCTAAAAAATTGGTAGGTGAAAAAAACAAATCATAGAAACAATAATTATGCAAAAAGAATTGCTATTGATGAAGCAGCATACCAAAATTTCTGGGATCCCCTTAAAGCAATCCTCAGGAGAAAAATCATCCCTTTAAACGTACATTAACAAAATAGAAAGAGATTGGAGTAATGAACTAAATCTACATCTTTAAAAATTAAAAACCCAACAAATAAAAAATCCTAAATAATCAGAAATAGGTGATATTAAAAATTTGAGGAAAAGGATGTAAATTAGAAACAAAAATATATATAGAAATGATCAATTAAAAGCTTGTTCTTTGAAAAGATTAGTGTAATTGACAACATTTTTAATTTAATTTTAAAATTAAATTAAATTTAAAAATTTAAATTTAATTTTAGAATTTTAAAATGCTTAACTCTGGAAATACCAAAAAAAAAGGCAAAAACCAAACCATGCTTCTAAGGAACTCACAGTCTAATAGGGGGAGGGGAGGGTGGGCAACAGCATGCAGGCAACTCTGTACAAGCAAGATATATGCAGGATATATTGGAGATAATCAACATCGCAACTGATGGGGATTCTTTATTATACCCTAATTCATACCCTTATCACCCAAACTGTTTCAATAACCTATTACTTGATTTCTCTTTCTTCCCATCCATTTTCCATACAGTTGTTAAATTGATATTACTAAAGTACAAGTCCAATTATATCATTTCTCTGCTCAAGAACCTTTAGTGGCTTACCTACTCTTTCTAGGGTCACAATCTAGTTCCAGCCTGTCTTTTCAGGAGGATAATGAATTACTCTTCCTCTCAACAGCTAAACCAGCCTACTCACTCTTCTGCTACCCAACTTTCTACCTTCTCTCTTCATGCCTTTTTATAGACCTTGAATACATTCCTGCCACCTTCTACAAAAAGGCCTTTCATTATTTCTCCATAAGTTTATCCTCTCAACCACACAATTACTTTGCATACAAATTATTTTGTTTGTATTTCATATATGAATATTTGTATATGCTGAAACTTCATTCTGCTGAACCAAGATGGATAAAATCACACTGTCTTTCTCACTTGGTCTGCTACAAGTTTATTTAACACAACCTCATTGCTGCTAGGCAGTCTACTATGCCTCCCTTATCCTTGCTGTCACTCTCCACAGCAACTTTTCTAAGCCTTTTCATCTCTCCTCAAACCCTCTGTGGCTCCCCCTTTCCCCACCCTCTCATCTGGGAACCTTGCCTTGTGTTTTACACTTAAAAAATTGAAACAATTCACCACGAGCTCCCTGTTCTTCCTTATCTCACAACACTCATAGACCTTCTGCCACTGTCTCTTTTGTCATCCCTCTCTCCCCTGGTGAAATGGGCGTACTCTTAACCCAATCGATCTCATTCCATACCTTCTCCAACAGATCGCCTCCTTTGTTATTCCCACTCTGTCATTTATTTTCACTCTCCTCCCCACTTTTCTCACTCCCTATAAACATGCCTATGTCTCCATCCTGAAAAAACTTTCACTTGATTTGTCTCTTTCTTTAAAAAGTCTTCACTTGATTCTTCCATCCCTACTATTGTCCTCTATCTCTTTTGCCCTTTGTGGCTAAATTTGAAAAAGCCATTTACAATCAACCTTTCCTCTCACCCTTCTTAACTCCTTATAATACAGTTTCCAGTTTTATTACCCCACTGAGACGGCTCTCAACAAACAGGTACTGTTTTTTTTTTCTTATCAGTGATCTCTAAAGTGCCAAACCTAGTGACCTTTTCTCAGTCTTCCTTCTCTTTAGCCTTTCTTCAGCCTTTGACCCTGTCGATCACCCTCTTCTCCTTGATACCCTCTCTGGGTTTTTAGGACAGCACTTTCTCCTGGTTCTACTTATATGATCACTTCTCAGTCTCTTTTGCTTGATCTTTATCCAGATCATATCCTGTAACTGTAGGTGTCCCTCCAGGTTCTGTCCTGGGCTATCTTCGCTTCTGCCTCTGTACCGTTACATAGTTTTAATTACTATCTGTATACTGAGGATGCTCCAAGCTACTTATCCTGTCCCAGTCCTTCTACCGACCTCCAGTCTCATAGCTCCCACTGTCTTTCAGACATCTCAAGCTGGAAGTCTAGTAGACAAATTAAATTCAATATGTCCAAAACAGAAATTATCTTTCCCCCTAAATTCTCCCCACCCTCTCTTCTTCCTTGTTCTTGTATAGGGCAACAGCATCCTCAGGTATCATCCTCAGCTCCTCTCTGTCTCTCACCACTGCCATGGCCACCACTCTGACATAGTCCCTTATCTCCTCCTTGTACTTGCTGGTGGGTCAACCTGCCTTAAGTCTCTGCTCATTCTAATCCGTCCTCCATTCAGCCACCAGTTATATTCCTAAAGTGCGAGTCTAACCATGTCACATGCGCCTTCTCTCCACCCAACACATATACTTAAGGAACTCCAGTGACTCCCTGTTGCCCTGGGGATCGAATACCAGATCTTCTGTTTGACCTTCAGAGTCTTTTATAACCTAGTTCCCCTCCTACCTTTCCAGTTTTCTTCTGTCTTACTGCCTGCCATGTACTCTTTGATCCAGTGACCCTGGCCTCCTGGTTGTTCTCTGTACAAGACTCTCCATCTTTCAGCTCTGAGCATTCTTTCAGACTGTCCTTCATGCCTGGAATGCTCTCAGCTGACTTCCTGTAAGTCCCAATTGCCCTCTCTTCATTGTTTCCTATTTATCTCGAATATAACTTGTTTGTACAAATTTGTTTACTTGATGTCTCTCCCATTAGATTGTAAGCTTCTTGAACACAGGGACTGTTTTTGCCTCTTTTTATATCCCCAGCACTTAGCACAGTACCTAGACAATACTAGAGGCCCAGTAAATGTACTTTGAATTCCTTAAGTGCTTGGGTAGTATTTGACATCAACAAGTGAATCATAGAAATGTTTTCAAATTTTATTGCACAGATCTGCTCACTTTCCTGAAACCTTTGCCAGCCTGACCTAGCATAATGTTGTGCATCTGGATCCAAAATCATACAGATAGAAAGTCCTAGATGTTATGAAAGTATACCTACTCTTTGTACCATGAATTCATATGCCCAGATATAATTTGTCTCTCTTTGCTGCCCCCTAACCACTTAGCTATTCCCACAATATCTGGATGACTGAGAGATTTGTATAGAAATATAGCCAGTGCTTCTTAAATTTTTTCTACTTGTGACCCCTTCAGTTATGACCCTACGTGGGGTCTTGGCCCACAGCTTAAGAATGATGAATTTCTAGACTTTATTTTAGTATGCCTGTTCCCAAAGTTGTTAAATATTTTAGTGAGGAAAAAAAATGTATAGTACACACTCTCTCTCTCTCTCTCTCTCTATATATATATATATAGAGAGAGAGAGAGAGAGAGAGATTTTTGTTAACCAGACATTGTTAACAGACCTTTAAAAATTTTTCCTTCTAGAGATGAACAATTTCCAGTTAATACATGAGAATGTCTTAAACTGCTGTATAACAGATGTCAAAGGTCAAAGGACAGAAAATATGTGACTTGCAATGATTTAATATTAAAGAAATTTAATTGATGTTTGCCTTTAATTGTAAAAATGCATCATTCAGAGTAATCTTGTGCCTAGAGAACTAATAATGGAACACACCTCCCTTCACTCAGTGGAGAAATGGGGAAGGGACTGGCAACGTAAAAAGAAAAGAAAAAGCAAAACTTTTTTTTTAATTTAAAAATTCATCATACGGAATTTTATGACAAGCTTTTTACTTAAGATATTTAAAAAATGCTCAGCATATCCTTGCTCGGCACGTTGCTCTGGTTCTTAGTCTTCCCTCTTACGTCCTTTTCGGTTATTATTCTTCTCAGTAAAACCTTAGTCATAGACTTCAGTGGTAGACAAGACAGCTCAAGATAAACTTTGGTCCAAAGAAAAGAGAACAGTGTTTTTCCTTGTTCTTTAGATAAGTGGATACTAGAAACTAGAGATTATTTTGGCAAGAGTTCAAGGGTTAATGCAGCAGATAAATAAAAGGAATTTTCTGTAAATTGAGACCTGCATTATCTCAGTTGTCTTGTCTTTCCAAACATAACTCGTTTAATTTTTTAAAGTAAATACTTAAATTCTTCCTGACAGTGTGCTCAGCTTTTACTATCGTTTATTACTGCAATTATATATGGTATCACTTAGAACAATCTGCCATTTGGAAATCTCAGGATAGCCTGAAGCTGAGTATTCAGTCTGGCTAGTATTGTAACATGTACAGCATATGACATTAATGTATCAAAATTAGATTGGATCAGCCCTCCTGGTTAAATTTATTTCACATTTCTTTTGTATTCAGTTAACATAAACCTGTTACAAAAACTGACACATGGTGATGGCTGTATAGGAAGGATATTTTAAAGTATTTTGATTGAAAAATGAAATTTCAGAGAACATGACTTTAAAAATTGTGTGATCTTTCTCACTTTTTAAAAAACTTCACAAAGAAACATAAACCCTGTGTTGATAGAATTTTAAAAAGAGTATATATTTCATACATTGGTATTAATTTCCTTCATTAAAATAAAGATTTTAAATTTTTATTCCTGGAATACTATCTAAGTTATTTTTGAACAATAAAAGCCATTCTGGTTTCCAAAAAGAGCTGTCTAGACTATTGAAGCCTTTAAGTATTGTTCTTCTGAGAATTCACCGTATTTTAAAAATGATAGAGCCTTATTTACAAATATAGCTTTGTTAAAGAGCTATCTTTAAAGCAATGGATGTCTCTACTCATAATGCTTCAGAGAATCTAGGTGGGCTTGTGCTTATTGGGGAAGATAAAATTGTGAATTAAGAAGTTTGCCTTTATACTTCCCATATTTGGGAGAATATTTGGTGATCAAATAACCTTTAGAGAATGAAAGAGAAAGTTAACTGATCTGTATGTTTCTTCTGAATTCGCGTGTTTAATGTGTTTACTTTTTTGAAAGAGACAAACCATGCAAGTTTTCATAATGCCATACTTTGGATTTTTAAAAATATTTAACCTGTAATTTTGTCCTCTCTGGAGGTTCGTTCAGTCTATATTTATCAGCCAGTCCATATTCTGGTAGTTGTTGTCCGCAGATCTCTAGCACACTCTCCTTCATTCCTCAGTGGATTCAGTGCCTAACTCACAGTCTTTCTCTCTTCTGCAACTCCTGCCCTAATATAAGGGAACATCAGCACATATATTGATACTCCTTTAAAGCCTGGAACCACACAAGTTCTCAATTTGCTCACTTCCCATGGTCACCTTCTCCACCCCACCCCTTGAGCTTCACATCTTTGTCTACAATCTACAAGTATTCCAGTCCATGTTTATAAACTTTCAGGTTTCTTTATCTGATCATATGTTGTCATTCTTCTCTCACTCTCACTTGTAGCCTGTTCATTTTCCTCACCAGGATTTCTGATCCATCTGTTCTTTCCCAAGCCATCCCCCTGGCTATCCTCTCTTCCCTTCTCCAACTTGACCACATGCTGAACCAGCTCATTTCTACACTGTCATAGTCTTTCAAGTTCCTTGACCCTTTATCGTATTAAAGATTTCGCCTGTCTTACTACCATCATCTTTTGCTAATGCTACTATTCACGCTCTGCTGAATGAAACTGAAAAAAATCATGAGTTTTGAGTCTACCACAGATTTGTGTTATGTGATCTCAGCTGGGCCCTCACCGTAGTAAGGAAGCCTTTTTACACATCCCTCGTCAGTTCACCACGCCACTCATCACAGCAGTTTGTCTAAACATATTCATCCTTCCTCAGACTTCCAAAGCTACTCCCTCCCCGACCATATCAGTTGAGATCCTCCCTCATAATGGACTGAAAAAAAATAGGGCTATTTGTAGAGAGCCCATCTCCTCTCCTCTTCCTCGTCATATCGTCTTTATGCCCTCTGCCACTATCCTCTCCCTCACCCTGCTTTCACACAAAGAAGGAGCTCTTCTTTTGACCATGGCACCCCCACCCATAAGCACAAGTGATCCCATTCCGTCCTGTTTTCTCTAAGAGTGCCTCCTCTATTTTTCCTCCTCTCTCTTTAATTATCACTCTTCAAACATTCTCTATTGTTTGCTTTACCATCTATAGACGTATCCACATCTCCCTCATCCTGAAAAACCCTCACTTGATCTAATCCATCCCTGTTATCCATCATCCCATATCTATGCCTTTTTGTTGCTGAACTCCAGGAGAGAGCTATATATAATCAGTGCCTCTGCTTCCTCACTCTTTTCATAGCCTTTTACAGTCTTCATCATTTAACTGAAGCGGCTTTCTCCCAAGTCACTAATGATTTCTTAATTGCAATATCAAATGGCCTCTTCTTGGTCCTTGTTCTTTCTGACCTCTCTACAGCCTTTGACTCTGTTGTTCATCTTCTTCTCCCCAGGTTTTTGTGACCTGTCCACCTCCTGATTCTCTTCCAAAACCAAGTTTCCTCTTCATATGCACGATGTCTTCTCTATCTCCTTTGCTGGATTTTCAGCAAGGTCATGTTCACTAACGATGGGCATCCACAAGGCTCTGTCCTGGACCCTCTTCTTTCCTTTCTGTACGAGTTCATTTAATAATACCATTATCTTACATAGTTATTATCAGATCTACTTGTACAGCAGCAAGCACTGTGCTAACGTTCAGTTTCTCATCTCCCACTGCCTTCTAAACATCTTGAATCGGACACCCAGTAGGTATCTTAAACTCAACATGTCTAAACCTGAACTTCATTTTCTTTACCCTCAAAACCTTTTACTGTCAAGGGTATCACCATTCTCCTAGTTACCCAGGTTCACAGCTTAGGTGTCGTCCTCAATCTTCACTCACTCTCATTACCCATATCCAATCGAATGCCAGCAACCTTCATAGCATCCCTTGTATACATCCCCTTCTGTCCTCTCACACCTGACTACTCTGGGGCAAGCCCTCACCACCTCACCCCTGGACTATTGCAGTAGCCTGCTGGTTTGTCTCTCTGTCTTCTCTCTCCTCGTTCTGATACTTCCACCACTCAGCTGTCAAACTGACCTTCCTAAACCAAGTCTGCCCATACCAGCCCCATCTTCAGTAAACTCCAGTGACTCCCTGTCCCTTCTTATGTCAAATATAGAATCCTCTGTTTAGCTACTAAAGCCTTTGATAACCTGACTTCTTCCCACCCTTCCAGTATCCTTAACACTAACTACCCTCCATATACTTGGCTATCTAATGACATTGGCCTTCTCACTGTCCCTAGAGCAAAGCACTTCATCAACCCAGCCACACACATTTTCCCTGGCAGTTCCTCATTCCTGGGATGTTCTCTCCTCATCTTTGTCTCCTGGCTTTCTTGGTTTTCTTCGTCTCAGCCGAAGGCCTGCCTCTTGCAAGGTGCCTTTCCCAGTCTTTCTTAATTTTGGTATCTTAGCTCTGTCCCTAGTTTATCTGTAAGTGCCATATTTATACAGAGTTGTGTCATGTTGTTTCTCTCATTAGACTGCAAGCTCCTTGAGAACAGGCACTGTGTTTTGCTTTTCTTTGCATCAGTAACACTTAGCATAATTTCCTGCACAGCATAAATGCCGACTGATTGACTTCACCTACACTGCAGCAAGACAATCTTTTCATTCCTCCCTCTCACACCCCACTGAGGCTATTCCAAAGCTCTTCTCAGGCTTCCTCCCCTTGTCAGCTTTCCTCTGTTTGTTGTCTTCCCCCATTAGATTGTAAGTTCCTGGAGGGTGTTACCCAGCATTGATCACAGTGCTTGGCACGTAATAAATGCTTAATAAATGTTTATTGACTGTGACCATGACTTTCCATACCTCCCCCACTCTCTCACCTGAGGACATCATCTCTAACTCTACTGATATGCTTAAAGCTGTTTGCCATCTGCTCCTTTTACTCCCCTTCTCTTCCTCTCAAAATCCACGTATATCCTATCCCACTCACTTTTCCCCAGTCTCTGGTAGTGATGTGGCTTTTCTTGCTAATACCAGCATCTCATCTCAGCCTCAGTCAACCTCACCCTCCCTCATCCCTCACCCTCTCTTCCTCTTCTTTTTCCTCTTCCCCCTCTCCCTCTACACTCTTCTTCTTTTGCCTTCTCTTCCCCTCCCCTTCTACCGACAGGTTCCATCCCGTTGCCTTCAAACGTGCCCACGTTTCCCCCATCCTTAAAAAGCATTCACAAGGCCCTGTAATGCCACTCAATTTACTATCCTGTATCTGCTCCCTTTATTAGCCACACTCCTCAAAAGAAGTGACCAAGCCCACTCTTCTCCCTCTCATTTCTCAGTCTTTACAGTTTGGCTTCCAGCTTTATCACTAGACTGAAATCACTCTTTCTAAAGTTACCAAAGTTGCCAAGCTTTTTCAGTTGTCGTTCTTACCGATCCACCTATTGCATTTTAACTTTAAATTTTAGACCAGTAATTTATACCAAGCTAAAATTTATCTCTCTATACCTTGTACTCTCTGGCCATAGCTCTTTGCTCTTGAGCAAACCAAGTCTAATCCCTTTCACAGATGTCCGTTTTTCACGTACTGAATTTTATGAACACTGTCACTGACTCTAAGTCTTCACTTTTCCATTTTGTTTTTATTTGTATGTATTCTCTATATGCTTTTGCATATGTTCTGTATTTACCTTTATCTGTCCTTACCTTCCTCAATTACAACCCCTTCTGAATAGACCCTTAGATACTTAAATGTTTTGTGGTTGATGTTGGATGGAATAAGAAAAACCTGGGTTCAAATTCCATCTCACTTACTAGCTGAGGGACCCTGGTAAAGGCATTTGACCTCACTGTGCCTTACTTTCTTCATCTATAAAATGAAGAAGTTATCTGAGGTTCCTTCCAGCTCTATATGATCTTGTGAATTGAGGATACATAAACCTTTCCCCTTTGATTGCCTGCACCCTCCTCCTGTTGTCCTAACCTGGTAACATCCTGGATACATATTGATTGGTGTAACAGTTGGGGTTTTTTTTCAGTCGTTCAGTTGTGTATGACTTCATAACCCCATAAACTATACTGTCTGTGGGGTTTTCTTGGCAGGGATACTCGAGTGGTTTGCCATTTCCTTCTCCAGTGAATTAAAGCAAACAGACGTTAAGTGACTAGCCCTGGGTCACACAGCTAGTATGTACCTAAGACCAGAATTAACTCCAGGCCCAGTGCTATATCCACTGAACCATCCAGCTGCTCCTGGAAGTGGCCATACTTAAGATCTAATGCTCAGTTTCAAAGAAGGGTGTCAGATAAGGGGGTGAGCTTTCCCCCAGTGATCTCATCCCTCTCATTATTCAGTAGGAAGTCAGTGTCTTCTTCTCCCTTAGTCACTGGGGAGACAGTCCATGGAATGGAGTAGAAGACAGCAGCAGGAATGAGGAGGAACATGGCCAAATTAGCAAGACCAGGAAGTCTGCAAATGGCTACTGAGCGGCAAAAACCAGACCTCCCACCTGAATCTCTGAGACCTTGGCTCTTACTTGAGCCAAAAATAGGAAGAGATGGAGCAGTAGTCCATCTTGTATAAATTAAGAAGTCTTCTTTGGTAGAAGGGACTGATACCCTCACGGCCTGTTATAGAATAGTTAGTAAGCAGCTTACATATCTAGATGAAATCTCTCGGATCTAACAATGATTAGTAAAAATCGAGGAGATATTTATAACATGCTAAAGTAAATAAGACAGTAATAAATTTGTTAAATCTAAAGTGATAAATCTTTCTTATTCAAGGAGAATATTCAGAAAGGAAATAAAACTGGAATCCATCCATTTTTCTGCATTTGATTTTATTCAGAATGTGCTTTGTAAAGAAAGAAATTGAAACTTAACTAAAAGAGAATGTCTTGATTATCTGCATATTTCTTTTACCCACGCTTGCCCTTTTTCTTCAGTATAGTTTCCAGTGTTTCATATGGTTTCTTGATATTCACATTGAACATTTTAAAATCTAATTTTAAACTTTCTTATCTCATTGTTTCTTAAGACAATTTGATATTGGCACAATTTGGAATGATTGCTATCAATAGCGGTGGGACTGCATGTATTTACGTATCGTATGCAATGTTTTGTTAATATGACTTTCTGGTTTCCGTAGCTGCGACACTTGGGAAATGATGAAGTGCACATTGTTTGGTCAGAGCATACTAGAGATTACAGAAGAGGTATTATCCCTACAGAATTTGGCGATGTCCTTATTGTAATATATCCAATGAAAAACCACATGTTCAGTATCCAGATCATGAAAAAACCTGAGGTGTGTAGATTATATTTTCTTTACATTTTGCTTTCTAAAAGAAGTATGTGCATTCTACCTGAGAATTAATTAATAATGTCTTTATCCCGGGGGCGGCTAGGTGGTGCAGTGAATAGAGCACCGGCCCTGGAGTCAGGAGAACCTGAGTTCAAATCCGGCCTCAGACACTTAACACAAAAAATCTAGCCGTGTGACCTTGGCCAAGTCACTTAACCCCAACTGCTCTCCAAAAAGCGAAGAAAAAAAAATATGTCTTTAGCCCAGTCAAGAGTCAGGGGATGAGTGAGACAGTTTCCCATTCCCATGTTTATTGTCTAAGCCTTCAACAAGAGAAGCCACAACAAAAAACCTTAGCAAGAATTGGCCAAAGCTACCTAATCAAAATTACAGAGTTTGTAGCAGTGGAAAAGTGAACGTTCTCTGTATTAGTGTGTGTGTGAGATATATATACACACACATACAAAAACCTGAGTTCAAATCCAACCTTAGACAGTTATTAGTTATATGACCCTAGAAAAGTCATGTAACTTCCATCAGCCTTAGTTTCCTCATCTGTAAAATGGAGATACTGAGAGAACCTGTCTCCGAGGGCTTTTGTGATAATCCTATGAGATGAAATGTATAAAGTGCTCTGCAAACCTGAAAGTGTCATATAAATGCTCATTACCATTATTATTATGTTTTCACATCGATATTCTGTATAACTCTGCCTTCTCTTTTTGGGGAAGAGTGATTGTCTTAGTAATGTACATGTGATATTTTAAAATTTACAAAATTCTTTGTCACAGTAGTTCTCTGTCGCTATATACAGATGAGGAAACTGAGACCCAGGAAAAAGTGATTCTGCCAGTGGTTATAGAGCTGGTATCAGCTGAGATTTGAAACCAGGTCACCCAACTCCCAAGTCCTGTTCTCTTCCCATTATATAAATATATGTATGGATTATCACAATACAATTGAAATACCAGACAGATTAGCAGATAATGCTGTTTGCTTTTTTTGTTAATATTTTAGTGAATGTATCAAACTCCAAAATAACTTTCTAATTTCTGATTTAGGTTCCATTCTTTGGTCCACTTTTTGACGGTGCTATTGTAAATGGAAAAATCCTTCCCATTATGGTTCGAGCGACAGCTATAAATGCAAGCCGTGCACTGAAATCACTGATCCCATTGTACCAAAATTTGTATCCTTTTCAATGGTATGTTTCCTTTCTTTAGATCACTTTCTAAGGTATATATTTCTTATGTGTTGCTAAAAATATTTAATCTAGTTGTTGTTCAATTTATGTACTGCTTGGGGTTGTAGTTTATCCTTTGTTCTTGAAGAGGAACATGTTGTTAGGGAGATGGTGGCATGACTTGCAACTGACTTTGATCTGAGTGATGGAGGGCTGTGCAGATTCACTTTCTCCTCCGGAGCCATCTGGATCCACTTGCCAGATTTTGATCAGGATGACTAGGGATGGCCCAAGATAGAGTAGGAGACCCTAGCCCTTTTAGGCTAAGGTTTTTTTCAGGTTCTCATTTTGAGAGAGGCAACAGTCATTCAGTGAATAGGCCTCTTTAAGAGGTAAGTCAAGGGATGGCCCTTTTAATCAAGGGGAAAAAATCAAACTGGGAGGGAAAGACTCTCAGTGTTGATGGCCAGGAAAGCAATAGTTATGATTTACATTCACCCTGAGCCAGGAGGGCCCCCAAAATAACCACTTTTATCTCTGCTTGGGCAGAGACCTGTTGTCCAATCAGTGAGTTCCAGAGTGAATTGGATTTAAGGCTTGGTCCTTGAGAAAGAAACTTAGCCAGTAAACCCCAAGTTAACTAGGTAGATTTTGGCTGTCAGAATTTAAAAATTTATCTTCCTTTGGGTAGAACACCCAGAGGAGAGGAAGAGTGGTCATGGTGGCATTCATATTCTTTTCAGCATTACCGGTCAGTCATAAAGATGTACACAAACGTGCATTTGCCATTTTGTAGTTATTATTTTCATACTATTAAGAATAGGTTTGATGTTCTTAAATGCGCTACACATTAAAAATTCAGTGCAGACTTGACATCGTTACGAGTGAAAATTGAACTTTACAAAAGAGTAGTTTATTAGGATATCCCGTTGTCATTGTTGTCCAGTTGTTGCAGTCACGTGACTCTTTGTGACCCCATGTAGGGTTTTCTTGATAAAGATATTAGAGTGGTTTGCTATTTCTTTCTCTAGTTCGTTTTACAGACGAGGAAACTGATGCAAACAAAGTTAAGGGACTTGCCTAGTGTGACACATCTAGTAAATGTCTGAATCCAAATCTGAACTCAAGGTTTCCTGACTCCAGGCCCCGCACTCAATTCACTGTTCGACCTACCTGCTGTATGAGGACAGCCATCTGTTCATTATGTATCTTAATAACCAGTTAAGAAATTTTAAATGATTCCCCCACAAGCACCCTTTCTTGGGGCAGACCAGCCTGCTTGATATTCTTTATGCAGTGGTCCATTTCCCTCCTAAGGCAGGCATGGCGTCCATCATCATCTCTTGGAATTCCTTGGAATTCTGGGTTCAATTAAGGTGCTGACTCCTCTGCCATCCCTTTCCTCCTTTTCTCCCTGGTCTCTGCCCCACACCCAGTTACTTTTGTACATTTACTTTGTATATCTCTTGTACTTATAGTTCTGTCATAAATTCTTTAAGAGCAAAGGACTATTTTTAGTTTGTCTTTGTATTCTAGCAACTTTCTTTAACCAACAGGCACTTTTCAAATGGCTTCTTAAATATATATATAAATTGAAGTAATTTCATGAGCACTAACAGTGTGGGAAACTTGGAAAGAGTTCGCTTAGGAAAATTGCACTTGAACTGAACTTCTAAAGAACATGAGAGATTAGCAGGGAGTACCTTTGTTCCAACAGTTTTATATCTTGTTATGTTCACAAAAGGCTGAGGGTCTAATCCTTTATACTTATAATTTATTTATATTTAGAAAAAATATACTTTATTAAGAATGTCATACTTAGATACTTAAAGTGGCCCTCTTCCTTGGGAAATATTAGATATATAATGATAAGTTTTCTCTTAAAAATTCATTTTTTTCCAAGAGTTTTAGATTTTTTTCCAAGAGTTTTACTTTTTTGTTTTTGTTTCTTTTTTTTACATATTTCCATATAAAATTATATAGAGACTTATTGACTTGCCCAAGTTCATCCAACTTGCTAGCTGGACTGGAATACAGGTTTTCTTCCTGACTCCAAGACCAGCACGCTGTCTGCTATACAACACCATCTCTTTTAGCATCATTGCTATTCTTTCACAAGCCTATTTTACTCTTAGCGCATTTTAATGTTTTCATTTCATCTCTAGTTACGTATCATATATACTCTTAGCCTCACCAAGCATACTACTTTCTGACTTTTACTTGTTTCACTTTTTTCTTAATCCTAATATCCATCCTGAGGTCTGGTGTCAGTTGAATATCACAGTCAAAGAACTTTCAGAGTTCTTTGAACTTTTAATTTGAGGGAAAGCCAGAACACAATAGGGAAGCGATTTCATTTTCCTGTATAAAGAAAGCTCTGTCATACATCTTATATGCAAACCTCAAATTTAGTGAGATAAAGCAGGTTTTTTTGGCCCTCAGTAGAGTCATAAACTCTCAGCTGAAAAGGAGCCAGTACATAGCATTTAGATACTTTATTTACAAGAGTAATGAACTATTCCCAAATTGGCTTAAGAATAATGCAGACATTCAGATTCCATACTGTGAGAGTCCAATATATATACATGTAATGAATTATTAGTTGTATATGGATTACATATGCACTTTTTAAGTTGTAGCACACGTTGTAGCTTTCATATTTGCCTAAAGTCTAGAAAAAGATGTGTAAATATGGTGGCAATCTCTGTAATGATAACCTAGTGAAGACTGCATATGTAAGACCACATTTCTTTTAGGATAGCCACCATCATCTCAATGGATTGAAGAAATAATGTTTTTCAAATTTAATATTTTTTAAAATTTATGTTATTTTGGGGAAATTATTATGCTAGTGTTGACCTTATTTTGTCTACCATGTTCAAGTGAATATCCTTCTGTTCATACACTTATTCTGAATTACTCTTTACAAATGCTCCAGAACTCGATCACTACTCTCTTTAAATACTGGATTTTTCTCAAAACTCATTACAAATACAAATAGTTAAGCAGAACAAATTTCCATATTAGCCATGTCCTTTAAAAAAATACACTTTAGTTTGTTCTCTTGAATCTGTCACCTTTTTATATGGAGGTGTATAGCGTGTCTCACCACGAGCTTCCTGGAACTATGTTTCATTATGTGCTATGTGATCAGAGTTCCTAAGTCTTTCAAAGCTATTTGTTTTTACAATATTGTATTATTTTGTAAATTTTTCCCCTAGTTCTGTTCCCTTGACTTTACATCAGTTTATTTAAGTCTTCCAAGTGTTTCTAAAACTGTCATTTCTTCATTTCTTACAGTGCCGTAACATTGTATCACATACATATTCTGTAACTTGTTCAGCCATTCATTCCCATTTGGTGGGCACCCCCTCAGTTTCCAATTCTTTGCCGCCATGAAACACAATAATACAAATATTTTTATATGTATTGCTCCTTTTTCTTTCATCTCTTTGGTGAATAGACCTTGTAGTAGTTTTTATGGATCAAAGGGCATGTACACAGTTCAGTTGCTTTGGTTACATAGTTCCTCAGAAACAACTGTGATCTTTTATTAACAAGACAAAAGTTATTTGAGCTAAAAAGATTGATTTCAGGCTTTTAATACTACAGTTAAATATATCCAAAATCCTAATTGTAAACTAGACATTTAAGTGTCAAAATGGAGATATTTTAAGTTTATAAATGAACAGCAATAGAGAATAGCACTTATGGTTATGAACTGCAGAGGGGTGGCCACACAGAGTAGATGAGGCACAGTAAGAGGGGGAACCAGGATACAACAGGCACTGTGGCCAGTATCACCACCGTAGGAAAGGTGAAGCACCACATTTGTGACTCTGAAGTAGCCTAAGCATTCTACAATGAACAGTCTTAGCATTTATGGTGCAATTTGTAGGGAAAAACATAGAGCATAAGAGAAATCTAATGGGGATAAGAACATCACAGAAAAAGTGCCCAGAAGGTGGTCCCAAGTTGTTTGATGATTGTAAGACTTGGAATGAACTGATTACCTGAGTCCCATCCTCAAGAGAGATGCATACATAAGGTTGTCGGGTTCAAAATCTGAAATATTTTTTAATATAAGTTTTTTATTTGTTTTCTTGTTTACATCATTGATTTCCATGAGATTTTTGAGTTACAAATTTTCTCCCCATCTTTCCCCTACCCCCAACCCCAAAACAGCAATCCTACTGTAAAGCCCCTCCCCCAATCTGCTTTCTTTTATGCCCTTCTCCAACACCCCTCTAACTTTCTGGTAGGGCAGGGAGGGTCTCCCCCTCCCAGTCCCTGCATATCTTAATTCCCAGTTGCATGTATTGCAGAGCTTTAAATTCTAGATTCTTTCAGTTCCTCCCTTGTCACCCACCCCCACTGGAAGGACAAGCAATTCAGTACAGGTTGTGCATGTGTAATTACACAAGATATCTTCACAGTGGACATATGGTGACAGTCTGATCATATGTCCCTCCTTCCTGTCCCCCTCCCCTTGCTCTGTTCTCTACCCTGTCCCTGTCCCTTTACTGAAGTGTGCGCTTCCAGCAACCCTCCCCTAGACCCTGCCCTCCCCTCCCCTCCACCATCCCCCCTCTTATCCTCATGCCCCCTACTCTCCTGTGTGGCATGATACCCAGTTTAGAATTTATGTCATCCCTTCCCTAAGCCAAATTCAATGAGAGTAAATGAAAGTAAAGTTGTAACAGTTATCCCTTGCCTCTTCTATATGAGATGACTAACCCCATTTTGTCTCTCCCTGTCTCCTCTCATTCTAGTCCTCTCCCACCTC
>CM053598.1:207522777-207566661 GCA_028646575.1 Pseudocheirus occidentalis
GGGGGGAGAAGCTCTGTCCCAAATCGCTGGGGTTTCCACAGCTCCTGGAGCTATTAGGGGGGTGCTGCAGCCCCCACCAGCTTTGGCTTGATGAAAGTACACCCCAGGACCACCACCCAAAACCACGATCCAGATCCAGGCCGCGCAACGCAAGAGCCCTTGGCCTTTGATCAATTGCTCTGGCCCCCCTGCTGTCCGCAGGCCAGGAGCTCTGAAGCAGCCAGGTTGGGCTGCTTTCTTACCCTGGGGGCACTTTGGCCAGACTGCTTCCCCCCCACCAATTCAGCTTGAATTCCACTGACCTTTCTCTTAGCCTTGTTTCACCTGGCTTTATAAATGTGGAGATTGCTCCAGGTGCCTCCAATCTGCTCTCCTGTAGACTCCAGCTGCAACTTTTCCTGACCGTCCTAGGGCCTGGCTGAGGTTTGGGTTTTGGGCTGTGCCAGCCTCGGCTCCCAGCCTGCTGCTGCAATGAAACCTACCTACCGAGCTGCCTTCAGCTAGAGATGTGTTTTCTGTATTTTTGTGAGTTTGGGAGCCCTAAAATTTCTTTATAGTCATATTTCCTGGGTATTTAAGGTGGCTGTGTGGGAGCTGCGAAACTTTTCTGCTTCTATGCTGCCATCTTGTCTCTGCCCCAGAATCTGAAATATCTTAATACTCCTAAAGAAAGTATTCTCAGAAAGAAGATAAATTTGTAGAGGAGTTTTTTTAAATCATACCTGGTGAATTTAAACTTGCAGAGATCTTTATTGAATTTGCTGAGAGGTTGGCAATAAAGCTTGAAAAAAACAGCTGGTGAGTTGACAGGGAAACTGAACTGCACCCAAGAGGTACCTCTGCATAGAACAGTCATTTGGGAATTCCATCCCCCAAGCCTGACCAATCATTGTTCTCCCACTCACCCTGACTTCCCTGGAGACCAACCTGCCTGCACCTGACCAGACTGAAGGCTAATCTGGAACGCCGCTTCTTCCTCTACCATCTCTTCCCTTTTCAGTTGTACAGGTTGTCTCCATAGCTCTTCCCTCAAATCCCATCTGGGAACAAAAAAACACAAGCACAATGCAATAGTGTCTTTAGAAGCATGTTGTATGAAGTATACGTTTAATAATGACCTTTCTTTATCGAAGCAGCCACTTATAAAACACTCCAAATAATGTGAAATATTTAACATGTGCCTTAGAGAATTTAGAAATCAGCAGCTTTGTGCCAGTTGCCACTTCTTGTTTTAATCAAGAAAAGGTGAATTTAAAACTCAATTTGGGTTGACTTACATAAGGTTCTCTTTCACACGTTAATCAGAAAGTCACTTTTTGATTATCTCTCAGTCTTCAGTAGTATTTTATAGAAAAGATAGCACTTACCAAGCATTTTTCCTAACATTTCATTGAAAAGAATGAAATTCCAAATATCAAAAGGTTTATAGTGTAGCAAAAAATAATCAAGGATTCAAAAATTGACCTTGACAGGACAGAAGAGTATCATATTATATGAGGAAGAAGTGAGTTTACTAGAGGGTAATAGTCTTAAATAACTGTGTTCCTGAAACCATTCCTTTTCTAAAATAAAGAATTTCATTGAATGTTAAATCTTATGGTAAAAGGCAGTGTTGCTTAAAAAAAAAATACCGAAGTTGGAGCCGATAAGATGTGGGTTCAAATTCTGCCACAGACATTTGCTAGTTCTGTCACCATAGGCTGTTTCTTCACTAGAAGTGAAGGGGATAATGAAGATGATTATCTACCTCAAGAAATAGCGTGAGCATCAGCTGACATTGCATATGACCCATTTTGAGGTTTATAAAGTACTGCCTTGAGTGATACTTGGTGCTCAGCAATAAGGTTTCCTATAGTGGACTCTTTTTCTAAACCACCTTCAGTAAACCTCAATGAAGAATAAGTGTATATATATTATTATTTCGTAACAGTTCCATGATCTGCAGCAGATCATTGTAGAATCTTGAGAAATTGCAGTTTTTTAAAGTGATTGTCACACTAGAACACCAGAAGTGTACAAACAGGAAAATAAAGAAAGTGTGTGTAACTTAGAAAACCAAAAAGCAAATCGGAACAACACACTCTTATCCTTGTTGCGTATTACTGAAGCCACACCCACCACCACCTTCATCTGTCAGTAACCGAAAAAGTCCTTTGGCAAACACAGCGCTCATTCATCGTCTTACGTTTAACCACACAAGGGATTTCCTCTCTTCCTTTTCTTCGAAAATTTCTTTTTACCACCTTTTGCTTTATATCATATTCATTTCTGATTAGATGTTAAACATATCCAGCTATGAATATTTTGGTATATATGGAACCTTTCTTGGCAACTAGGTAGTGCAGTCGACAGAGCGCTGTCCCTGGAGTCAGGAAGATTTGAGTCTAAATTTAGCCTCAGATATTTTCTTTGATCCTGGACAAATCACTTAAACCTCTCTCAGGCTCAGTTTCCCCATCTACAAAATGGGGATAATAATAGAATCTACCTCTCTTTGTAGTTGGGAGGTTAAAATGAGAGAATATTTGTGAAGTACTTTGCAAACCTGTCATCATCATCATTATTGTTATTTATTTCTGTCTTGTGTTATGTGCCTAGGAGTGATCTAATCCAGTCTGCTCCCTCAGGCTAAACTCATGCTACTTGATTCTGTTCTTATTTTTTCTTTTTTCCCTTTTCCCCAGTGTACATAAATCACCCCCTTTGGATCCCTAATCATCTTTTGTTTTGAATAATAGACGTCCCTGGCATCCTTTTCCAAGAAATGTTCATTTAATTCACCTTCCTCCTTGCTCCTTTCCTCTTCTAGGTTACTCTTAGAATTTAATCTCCCATTTATGGCCTTTGCACATAAATATTCCTAGGTGGCTTCTGAAAGGCAAAAAACTCATCCCCTCCTTTGTCTAGGACAGGTAAGAATGTGATTAAAGTTCTTTCCAACTTTCTTTGTTTGAAAGACCTTCTGAGAGGCCCTATTTCCAGGAGTATTCATTCCTGAAGGAAAAAGCATAGAACTTTGGAAGAAGCTCCAGCTTCCTTCAGTTTAATTCATCAGATATTGATTAAGCATTCCTTATGAGAAAGATACCATGCTAGGCACTGGGGGCACAAAATTTCGTAAGTAAATACACTTTTTAAAAGGGAGAGGATGCTAATAATTAGGGGAGAGGGGTAGTAGGCAGACTTTGAAAGAAGCTGGGCATTCAGTAGGGTTGCAGGTAAGGAGGGAGTACATTCTAGACATGAAGATTACTTGTACAGCGATGGAGAGGTAAGAAATGGACATCATACAAAGAACAAAGTTAGCCAAGCTATTTGCCAAAAATGTAAAGTTGTATAAGGAGAAGTAATATTAAATATGATTTGAAAGATAGATGTGAGCCAGACAAATGTCAGGCAGAGGAGTTCGCATTTTACCTTACACACAGTTAACGTTTTGAAGCAGGGATAGGGAGGTGACGTGGCCTGATCGGTATTTTTGGAATGCCAGTTTGGCAGCTGTGTAAGGAATGAATGAGGGAATGATGAGACTGGGGGCAAGAACAGCAGTTAGGAGCTCTTCTCAGTAGTCTAGGTAAGAGATAATGAAGAGTGAGCCGGAGTAGAGGGTGTACGGCTAAAGAGAAGGGTGCTGATGCAGAGATGTGAAAGAAGCCGAGTCAATAAGAATCGGGAATTATTGGATATAAGGGCTGGGAAAGATAGAAAAGTAATAGTTAAGGATAGTTCCAGATTTGAGAAAACAGACTCTAAGGCTGATGGAGCCTTTGCCAGGCTCCCTTAATGCTGGTGCTTTCTAAGATTACCTATATATCCCATATGTATTTTATATTTTTACGTAGTGGTTTGCATGTTGTCTCCTCCTTATAGGATTTAGTACTGGTTTTGCCTCTGTATTTCCAGTGTTTAGGACAGTGCCTGGTACATTTTAAGTGCTTTGGAAATACTTTTAAATTAACTAATTGGTTCCATCAGTACAAATGGGGAATTTGGGAGGAAGTGTAGGTTTGAGGTAGGAATGGGGAGGAAGCTTAATGAGTTTTTTGTATTGGACAGATTATATTTGAATTACCTACAGAATAACCAGTAGAGGTTTGGTGACATAATGGATTGGAATTTCCTAAAGGGAATATGGCAGTATATAGATTTGAGAATCATCTATTTACAAATGATCATTGAACTCATCGAAGCCAGTGGAATCATGAATAAGAAAGTATAGCGAAAGAGGGGAAAAAATGGAAACAGGATGGAGCCTAGGGCGCTACCCACAGTAGGCAGAAGAGGGAACATGATCCAGGAAAGGACACAAAGAAAGAAGGATCAGATAATAAAAATGAAAACTTAACACAGAATACATAGGAGGAGACTGAATCCAGCACAAGACAGAAAAGCCATTAGATGAAGCAGTTTAA
Organism: Pseudocheirus occidentalis; assembly: GCA_028646575.1. Classification (NCBI taxonomy): domain Eukaryota; kingdom Metazoa; phylum Chordata; class Mammalia; order Diprotodontia; family Pseudocheiridae; genus Pseudocheirus; species Pseudocheirus occidentalis. The sequence goes on from CM053598.1 coordinate 207,527,190, forward strand.
AGGTCACTGGTAAACTTTAAGGGAGGCCTTTCAGTCAAGTGGTAGAATTAGAAGACAAGATGACAAGGTAAGTGAGGAAATAGAGGCAAGGGTCTAAGAAATCCTTTCTTGTAGTTTGACTGTAAATGGATGAGTGATTGAGGAATATGGATTATAATGGTCCAAGTGCAGGTTTGCTAAGGGTGACCTGGCAGGTAGAGGGGAAGGGGCCAGGGGAGATTAAAGATGAAAGGCAGAACTCTACTTTACCATCTGCAAAACCTGGAATCAGACATTAACACTAAAATTCATGGAGCGTCTGGGTGGTACAGTGAATAGAGCACTGGCCTTGGAGTCGGGAGGACCTGAGTTCAAATCCAACCTCAGACACTTAAACCTTATTCTAAATCCTTGTTCTAAATATTGTGTCTTTCTGAAATAAGATATAATATAGAGACTTTCCTTGTTCTGAAGATTGTATATAATATTGTGAACTGTTGAAACGGTGAACATTGTACTGAATGAAGATTTGTAATGGAATAAACAGAGTGTTCACTAATACTGTGTATCTGAATCTTAAAAGTTCCTCACAGTAGCATTCTCTCAGAAATCTACTGCTGATTGGCACTTAACCCCAGTTGCCCTGCCTTCCTCCCTCCAAAAAGCAAAAGGAAGGAAGGAAGGAAGAAAAGAAACTCATTCCCCCAACTGTCTTTCTCCTCGAGAAATTTCCATTCACTAATGAGGGAGAATTTGACAGGCCATGAAATTAGAGTTGGAGAATCCAGGTCAAATATAGACTTTGGCTTTATTAACTACTTGTATTACAACTCAGATCCCCCACCTGAAAAATAAGACCATTTTTTCAGATTCTAGGTAAATTTCATCTCTCTCACTATCTGTGAACCTCCCCGCTGTACTATCCCTTTCTTGCTCCAACCCATAAAATAATTGTTGTTCTTTCCGGGACCTAGGGGTTCCATGACGTTCAGACAAAGGATTTCTGAAAGGGTATTTATTACTTTGTCTCCTCTCATCCTTGATATGTATTTGTTTCTAAAGATCAACGTTTTCTCTGTCTCTTCTTGCCTGTGATTAAATGTCCTTTGTATGTGACTATTTAACCATATTTCTGAAGGTCCTTGTAAATATTCTCATTTTGTTTTCTCAGTCACACACCAGGAGTTTGTTGTTTTGTTGTTGGAGTTTGTTTTGTTTTTGTTTTTGTTTTTTATTTTAGTAGTACTGAGAGCACTGAATTAACTGCTTCGTCTTTTAGTCTTAGTCTTAGTCTCCCTACACTAATCAATCTCTTTTTGTTACATGAACTTGTTTAACTTAATAAGGTTTCTTTTGTTTCATGAAGTTTGCAGATCAAATGTCCTGCTCACTTCTAGCTTCTTCAGAAGGAATGAATGAATTTTTTTCTTTTTCTGAGGATCCATCTTTATGTTATCTGAGATCATAAACCAAATTCTTTTGCTTTTTGGAATATCTAATTTCACTTCTTCCATTTTTAGTAAACAAGTTTTAATCTTATATAATTTAAACTCTTTTCCCTTGATGTGTGAAAGTCTTCATTTTTGCTTCCTGAAAGATTGTTTTTTAATGTTTAAGTTCTGAAATTTTGTTAAGGAAATTTTAGGTGAATTAAATTTAGGGTTTCCTGCCCAAATACATTGACCTATGTTTTTCTTTATATCACTATAAATTTCCCCAGGCTCCCTTCCTTTCCACATCCCATAAAACAAATATTTTTTAAAGAAAAAAAAAGAAGAGGAAAAATCAGCATAACTGATTAAATACAATGAATCTGATGGGATCATGAATAAAAAAGTGTAGAGAAAGAGAAAAGGGAACCACGACAAAGCCTTGGGAACTGCACGTATTTGGTAGGGAGGGGGTAGAGGAGTAGTAGATCCAAGAAAAAACATAGAAAAAGAGTGGCCAGATAGTTAAAATGAGAATTAAGAGAAAGCAGTGTCACAGAACACAAAGGAAGACAGTGTATACAGCAGGGAATCCAGTCAAGAATAAATCGAGAAAGTCTGAAAATATGTACAATGCACCACACTTGTGGACCTCTGGCCCCCCAGAGGAGGGAGGTGGATACATCTAATCATTCTTCTTCTGTCCGTATATGCTTTTTCTTTATAACTTTGCACCATTTATTTGAGCAGGGGGAGAGGGCTGGGAGGTTCTTTTCTGTTTGCATTGTTGTGATCACTGTGTATGTTGTCTTGGCTTTGCTTACTTCCTTCTTCATCAGTTCATGTAGATCTTTTTATGCTTCTCTGTATTCATCACATGGATCATTTTTTATAGCACAGTAATCTTTCCTGACATTCAAATGCTGCCATTTGTTTAGCCTTGTTCCAGTTGACAGGCCTCTACTTTGTTTCCAGTGTTTTGCTATCACAGAAAGTGCTGCTGTAAGTATTTTGGTGTATATGGGAACTTTCTTCTCATTAATGACCTCCTTGGAGTCTTAGCCTAGTAATGTAATCTGTAGATCACAGAACAAGGGAATTTAGGCACTTTGTTTGTATAATTCTAAATTGCTTTCCAGAATGGTTGTACTGACTCACAGATGCACCAACTAGGTTTCCACAACCCCTTCAACATTTAAGCATTCCTGTCTTTTGAGTTTATAACATTGTAAAGCCAAAGTTGAGGATTGTTTTTCATTTGCATTTATCATATTATGAGTGATTTGGATTGCTTTCATATCATTATTAATAGTTTGCAATTATCCTTTTGAGAACTGTTCATTTATATCTTTATATCAGTCATCTCTTAGGGAATGGCTTTCTGTCATTTATGTTTGTATGTGTTTATAGATGTTAATTGTTCATATATGTTGGATACCAGATCCTTCTTAAAGAAATTTGATATAAATATTTTTATAGGAGCTTTTCAGTTTCATATGAGAGTTTTCTATTCTGTCTTTTGTAATTACATCTGTCTTCTGTTTTTTAAAAATACACTGCCTAGCCATAGTTGTGAGAGATAGCTGATCTGCTTCAACTCTCATTTTTCACTAGTATGGTCTTCAGTATTTAAGGTTACGTTTCCATTTAGAGTATATTGTGGAATATGGTATGGAATATGTTCTGCCAGACTGCTTTCGAGTTTTTCCCCCAGTTTTATTAAATAGGTAATGTTTTCCTTTGGTAATGTATGTTCCATTTTATTAAACACTGGATTGTTAAGTTCTCTTGTTTCTGAGTCTACCTTATCTAATATGCTGCATTGATCTACCTTTTTATTTGTTATTGTTGTTCAGTTGTGTTTGACTTTTTGTGACCCCATTTTGGGTTTTCTTGGCAGAGATACAAGAGTGGTTGGCTGTTTCCTTCTCCAACTCATTTTTCAGATGAAAAAACTGAGACAAAACAGGATTACGTTTACCCAGGGTTACACAGCTAGGAACTATCTGAAGCCAAATTTGAACTCAGGTCTTCCCCAGGGCAGGCCCGGCCCTCTATCTAGGCACCACCTAGCTGCCCTTTCCGTTTTTTAAGTGGTTTTGATGTCTGCTGCTTTATAGTAGTTTGAAGCCTGAAAGTAATAGAACTCCTTTGTCCCCACCTCTTTTCATTATTTCCCTTGATAACCTAGATCTCTGTTTTTCCAGATGGATTTTGTTTTTATTTTATCAAGGTCTGCAAAGTATCCCTTTGATAATTTGATTGGTATAAGCATTAAAATCAAATTAATTTTGATAGTATTGCCATTTCTATTATATTGGTAGAGCATAGCCATGAGAACAGAATATTCCTCCACCTGTTTAAATTGTTCTTTATTTCTTTAAGAAAAACTTTGTAATCAAATATCTATTAGTGAATCTAATCACATCTTTTTCATATGTTTTTGTAGATGTATGCTTGATGTTTTATGTATTTTGTAGTTATTTGGAATAGGGGCAACTACGTGGTGTGGCTAGAACACAAAACCTAGAGTCACAAAACTTGAGTTCAAATTCAGCCTCAGACGCTTACTAGCCATGTGACCCAGGGCAAGTCACTGTTTGCCTTATTTGTAAAAAGAGCTGGGGAATGAAATGGCAAACCACTCGAGTATTTTCACCAAGAACACCCCAAATAAAGTTACAAAGAGTTGGGCACAACTGAAATTACTTCAAAAATTATTTGGAATGGAATTTCCCTTTCTGTTATTGCTTCTTGGGTTTCTGGTTTTTCATTTTTCGTTGTAAAAGTCTTGTTGATTTTTTTCAGGGTTTATTTTGTAGCCTGCAAGTTTACTGAAGTTGCTAATTGGTATTTTGGATGATTCCCAAAGATTTTTCAAATAGGCCATCAGAATATCATCAAACAGGGCTAGTTTTATCTCCTCTTTACATATCTTCTTTAATTTCTTTCTTTTGAGTTGCTACTATTGCTAGCATTTCCAGAATTATATGAGATATCCTAACAACTTTTTGTGGATTTTTGTTATTTTACTCCACTTGGTCCATTTCTTACTCTTTTGAGACAGTGAAGGAAAGCTGGTCTTACAAATAATCCTCACTTGTCAGAACTTCTCTCAGGATTATCTAGACAAGCTCTATGAAGGTATGTTTTCCCTCTTTCTTTTTTTTTTTTGTTCTTCCGTAAGGCATTGTATCAGTTGTCATCTCCCTCCATACTGTTCTTCAAACATTAAGTTGCAGAGTTCTTGCACATACTCATTGGTAGTGGGAATTTGCTCATCTGAGAACTCCTTGCACTGTTATAGATCCAGTCCCTTTTCCTCTGTTTCTCACCTCTCTTGCTAAATGTTTTGTTTATGAGATTGTCAACATGGATTTCAATTTCATTTAATTGAATTGTTCAGGTAGCATAGCCACTATTAAGTTACTGATCAAAGATCTCACAAATGTAGCACCAACAGTTAAAATTGTTTGTAGACAGTCTAAAAACTTGGCTTCTTAGTCCTCCCTCCCCCCTTGCCTCTCTCTCCACTACTTTGGTACAAGATAGAGGCCTAGTTAGTCTTCTCTCTTTTACCTGTTGCCATGACAAAAGAATTCATCATCAAATGACCAACTTTCTGATGACAAGCCTCTCCAGTTAGCTAACCTGGTTTTCAAATGACAGGCACAGCTTGTTGCCAGGACTATAAGAATCTTTGCTTTCTCATCCAAGTGAAACCAGCTGGAGCTTTGATTCTGGTGGCGCAGCCTTTGAAGATCCAGAGTCACCTTAATGGCGTGATGAGGCATTGAGGTAACATCTGTTCTGTTGGTAGAGCATCAAAATACATCCTTTGGCCTATTTATAGTCGATCGTCTTTTGTTCTTACTACTGTTATTTAAAAAGAAAATGTATTATCTTATTTTTTTGTAACCCACTCTTCAGTCTGTAGAATTATTGTGAATCTAAAGTTAATGTATTTTTAAAGTCATACAAAGAAATTTAAAATGCATCATTTTCCACTTTTTAATCTGATTTTTAAATGATTAAAATTGGACTTAGTTGATCTACAGAAGTGGTAGTTCACATTCAGGACTTCACAAGAAGAGAATGGAAGAAATTATTTGTAATTTGGGAGCTCTTTGACTTCAGATTCTAATATAGTCTAGTCATCTATTGTGTGATTTTGGAAAATTTTTATATTACCCTGAATACTCTCTTATGCGGACTACTCAAGAATGCTCGCAGTGGTGGGTAATTAGTAGAGCCCAGCGCGGTTTTCTTTAAGAGATGTGAACAAACTTTAAGCGCTTCATAGTTTTTGGAAACGGTTTTATTGCATGTGTTCTATTAAATATCTTAAATAATAATCTGGAACTTGGGATCCTCAGTCTAATATGTAACCACAGTTTTGTATCTTATGATCAGGACATATGGGATCGTAGATTTAAAATTTCAGGGGAGCTCAGAAGCCGTCTAACATTTTATATTTGAGGAAACTGAAACCTGCCTCACAGGTTATAAAGCAGCTTGCCCAAGGTCCAAGGATAGTAAGAGTCAGAGGCAGAATTTGAACCCAGGTCCTCCACCTCCTAAAGCAGTGCTTTTTCTGCTTTAACCCACTCCTCTCATTGTGTTTGATTTCTTTGTTATTCTATTTGTAATTTAACAGTATACTTATTTTCATAACAGAGAATTCACTTGGTAGCCCAGAAGAAGGAAATCTCTTTCTATAGTCATGTCACTTTTTGCACATTTTCAGGTTGTGTAAGGCATTACACTTTGTGTAGGGACTGAAGAATATAGTTTAAACAGCCTAACCTTTTTAAGTGTTTAGTTAACAAACACGTAAACATCTTTCAGAAAGACGACTAACTAAAAACCTCAAAAAAGATATAATTTTTTTAAGAACTTAGGTTTCTTAATATTTCAGAATAAAATATAAGCTTACAATATATAAGTTGAAGATAAATATTTAAAATTTTAAAATACTGTAGTCATAATTGAGATAGTTCTATTTAAGATATATGTTAAATATCACCCTGTACTATAAAAATAATAAATAGAATTTATTAAATCAGATTTTAAGCTTACAAAACTAGTAAGATGACAAGAAAAATTCTGTTGGTGACAAACCGATTTGTTCTTAAGCGAACACATAAAACATAGCAGTTTTGCCACAGAATATACGAGAAATTAATGCAGTGCTACCTTTGAAAAAATGACAGCAGCTAATAATTTAATCCTTGGAACAAAATTATTTTTAAAAAGAATTAACCTAAAAAATTCAATTAAAATGTTTACCGTTACATCACTTTTTTTATCCCCTACAAAAATGCCACGTAAAATTCCACAGCATAAATTGTGCTATTTATGTTCATTAAGTACAGTTTGAATTTTACCTCAGGAACATCTTCTGTAACTGCGTATCTAATGTTGTTCACTAAATGAGGACGGTATTGATCGGCATATGCAGCTCAAATCGATCATCCTGACAGCCAAAATTACAGTAATCTGTCAGTATTGACAACTCTTTCAAGTTCTGATACGTCCTCTTTACTTGTCTGGCCTCACTTGCGTTTGAAATATATTTTCTTGCAATTTCTAGTTTTGTCAGCGTAAGTATTTTATAGTGCTTTATATCCCTTGATCCCAATTTATTGGGTGGATCATGCAGTTTGAATTGAAATGCAACACGGGAAAGCAAGTAGAGGCAGTGGTCTAAAAATTGGATCTGGAAGGTATTGTAGATCAGATTTTCAACTATCATTTACTAGTTACCTATGGAAAGAATTTTTTACAATGAAAAATTTCAGGTCGTTATTTTAAATTCCTTTGATTTTGGCCACTAGTAGAAACTGCTGATCAACCTAAATTTCTACTTAAAATTTTATTTTTATTATGTAAGATGTCAATTATGATTTATTAAATAATTAACAGGTTAGGCATAATCTAAAACTACTATAAAATACCATTTTTAATATTTTTGAACTGTTAAGTTTTTGTTACAGTTTGTCCTTTTCTTTAAATATGTAAATTTTTACATGTTAACCACATGCTATTATACAAAAGCCTATGGGATTAGGTATTTGTACCCCAAATTTAAGATTATGGCTTTTCTACAAAAATCAGTATTAATGTTTTTCTCCTAACTTAGTTTTGGATGGTTATTCTTAAATGCCTGAATTTAGATTTTTTTAAAAATGTATCAGACATTATCAGAATTCAATGTTAAGTTCTTAAAATATCCATTTAAAATTAGTCATCCCAGCAAATCAATGTGATTTTCTTAAGAGTGCTCATTTCTCCCATATTAAATAAAATCCAGAGACTGTCTATTGCTTCTAGGATCAATTTTACAAGCTCTAATGTCAGATTTTTAAAGGCTTTTTCAACCTTATTAAAATTATTCTCTTTTTCTAAATAAGATTCGGCGGCCTTACTGTTCCCCCTTAGAGCAGTCCATCTTCTGTCTCCATCTCTTTGAATTCCTTATTTCCTTTTAAATTCTGCCCAAGTAACACCTTCTACATGAAACCTTTCTTGATCCTCCATCTGCTAGATCCTTTCCCCCATAAATTTTACCTTGTGTTCATTTTATATTTACAGATTTATGTACGTGCCTTTCTCTTCAGAATGTAAGCTTCTTGAAGACAAATTCGGTTTATTTGTGTCACGTCTCCAATGTCTAGCACAATTCTGAAAAGTAAGCACTTAATAAATGTTTTTTGATTGATTCTGTCGTCCAAATAGGCTAAAATGGGCGCACCAAATTAAAACAAAACTGATGGTACTGCCGGTGCATTTCGCCATTCATTAGAATACAGATTTGAAACCTTCTTAACAAGGTTTGTGAATATTACTGCCGTTGCGTCTTACAGGAAAATTTATTTGAGACCATATGTTTTATGTAAATATTACAGTTTTACTACAGGCACAGTTGTTCCCATCTTAAGAAAGAATTGCACTCCCAAAGTTTAGTCGGCAAAATAGCTTAGGTCTTGAAATAACTTCTTACCTGTTAGAGCTGTTAGACCGCTGAGCCGCTCCATAAAAGCCTTATTTAACTTGGGCTGTACCTGACGTCACCGCGCGGTGCGCCGGCCCGTGTAGAGAACCGGACTCGTATGCGCGGTTGTCCTTGCATGTGGGAATACGGTCACAGCTCTAACTTCGGGGCCGCCACCCCCAAAGAAAACCAGCCGTAAAACAGGACCTCCTCTTCCTGGGTGGAGAGGACGAGAAAGAGCACAGCTTCTCCTCTTGAGGGTTTCTAAAGGCTTTTGACTCAGCCAAGTGGGAAGCTGCCTAGATAAGCGAGACTTCCTCCTGGGCCGCCTTAAGTTGTTAGAAGACAGAGGGTACGAAAACGAGTCTTAAGGGGACGCTGCGTCGGTGCAGATGGGCTTCTCTTTAAACTAAATTATACTTCTAGAGAATCGCTGTGGCCCTGAGGACTGAAGTGACTCGACCACCGTCACATAGGTAATCTGTGCTGAGGGCGCAAAGAAGGGGAAAAGACAGTCCCTGCTCCCGGAGAGCTCACAATTTAACCTCATCATCTTCCTCCCCACCCCCGTTATCCACTTAGTGGTCAGGCCCTTCACAGCATCCCCCGTGGGCCCCCCTTCTCGCCCCCACATCATCCTCGTGGCTTCTCCTCTGGAGGGTGGCAGTAGCCGATGGTTGATTTCCCTTCTTCAGTCTCAAGTCTCTCCCACTCTATCCTCTGCTCAGCTGTCAAATTGTCTTCCTAAAGTGCAGCTCTGACCTGGTGTAGTGCCAGTGAAATATTTACAACGCTGACAGCGACTATAAATAGTCCCATATAGTGCTCAGTGGCAAAATATAACAGATTCTCCATATAAAGAACAGAACCAAAACATTTATTTAGACACCAAAAATCAGAATCCCCAAACCAGTAAGCCGATTCCATCAAAGTAACAAAGAAATTAATAAACCAGGGGGCGGCTAGGTGGAGCAGTCAATAGAGCACAAGCCTGGAGTCAGGAGGACCCGAGTTCAAATCCAGCCTCAGACACTTAACAGTTACTATCCATGTGACCTTGGGCAAGTCACTTAACCCCAATTGCTCTCCAAAAAAAAGGAAATTAATAAACCATCATAGAAGAGAGCCACGGCCTCCTTTAGCCTTCCCACAAATCAATATAAGATCAATGTTAACTCATGAACCTCTCTTATCTCCTTGCCCGAGCTCCTCCCTCTCTCACTGTCTCTAGCTCTGACTCCCAGCTTCCTGTGGCTCTGCTTCCCTTCAGCGAACTCTTCCGGCCACAGGCTCCACGTGACCACATTCACCCTATCAGGGGGCGGAGTTTCCTTTCGAAGCAGGGAAGGTCTTCCAGTTGCCATGGCCATTCCAGAGGTGGGCTCTGTGTTCAGTAAACGTGAGCGTCTCCTTTTTAACTTCGGATCAAAGGCACGCTGCTCGGAGCTCTTGACGCCCTGGCCCCTCTCCTCCCTGTCCAGTCTGTCCGTGCCTCGGACCCTGTGCCAGGAGCCCTCCCCTCGTGCCGTGGCTCACCGCCGGCGCAGCGCTGGTGGGTCTTGTTCGGACGTGGGTGTTTTGTGCGTCGTCTCCCCCTTCCGACGGCGAGCTCCTTGAGAGCGGGGACTGTTGTATCCGGGGGCTTTAGCCCGGTGCCTTGGAAGGTGTCCTCAGTGACTGACTACAAGGTAAAGTCTGGATAACTTCAGGAGGGGACCTGAAGACAACAAGGGAAGCCACCCTTCCTCTGGGAAGTGTTGATAGACGGAACCCCGTATTAAAGAAGAGAAAAAGCCGTGGCACCCGAGGAAACGGTATTCTTAGGTGGGATGCAGTTTGACAGTGCGGTTCCACACGTGTCCGTCTAGACAGCTGGATTGTATCACAGTGAACCAGCAGTGATCAAGAATTCCAAAACGGATCAAATGCAGTTTATCTGCTGCCAGGAAGCAGTCATTTTGTAATCAAAACCCCTACATTACCGCCCTCTTGTTTATAAGTAAAAACTGGATCAGAAATTTGTGCCCGCAGTATTTCTTACCTCCCGATATAATATGGTTAAACTCATATGTACATTAAGACAATAAATCATGTCTTTCACAGTTTGGATTTTTTTTGTGAGAGAAAAAATGGAAGAAAACTAGAATTTGAAGGTGCTATTGGGGAACTGATTTAGACTCAAGAAAATTAAATGTACGAAATGTAAAACAAATTAAATTGTTAATAACGTTCAGCCTAAAAATTGTGAGTTTTACTCCAAGGTGATTTTTTTTTTCTTTTCCCACTGCTTAAACAGTGAGGCTTTTGATATTAAATTTTTAATAGCTGAACGATGGAAATAGAATTAAGTTATGGGTCACAAATCTTTTCACTTCTTCCCAAAAGCTTCTTTTCTTAAACGCTAGAATACTATTAGAATCCTAACTTCTGCTTGCCAAACCAATGTTACCACCCATCTGTTCGTGCCGATTGTGAAGAAGGTTCAGTTTTCAGGGAAGCCTTGCGTTTCACATAAGGTATGTGAAGTGAAATTTCACAAGGGACATGGTGAATCCTGATTCTTAATGATAAACCTTTTGGTGCCATCAGGGTTGGCATATGGTCCAGTATGATATGAAAGCTTGGGTTCCCTGGCTTTACTTCTTTGGCGTGGAGTTGACAAAACATGGTTCTTGAGCATTATTTCACTGGACACCAATCATGGGCAGCAGGAACTGCCCATTTAACTCTCTGTGGGAAGGAAGCCCAAACAGCATTCACAATAGTGCCATTGTAGTGTTGCTAACTGCTCTGAACAGCTTGAGAGCGCTGGGGAGGAAGAAGGATGGGGTTGCTTTACTAATTGCAGCTCAAAATAGAAAAGGGGCAAGAATAGATATTGGAACTGATGTCTCTCCATTTGTTTGTTTAAGAGGAGTTTTTACATTCATTTAAATCGTATCCATTAAAAATGGAAGTAACTTAGTATAATTAAACAACCACTTGTAGAACCTTTGTGTTAGTATTTCATTCAAGTAGTACATGAAGTTCAGAAAGGATAAAGAGAGATCTTAATTTAGGGCTCTTACATATATATATACATATGTACGTATATAATTTTAATCTAGAGTTGTGTTTACTCTTTAAAGTGAAAATCTCATACACAAAATGGAGAATATTAAAATATGGAAAATAGATTTATTTTGAGCATGATACATTTTTAATATATTAATCATAGTAAATATTATATCTTAAACACATTAGCATCTATTAAATATTAAACAACGGATTTTACACTAAATGACAATGATTCTAAGCGTATCGGATTTTGTTTCTTAGCTACCTTGCAAAGTTTTTTTTTTTTTTTTCCATTCCTAGAGCAGTACATGCCCACAATGTTTGTATAAACACTACTCCTGGGCTTTTGTTTTCCTCTTGGTCGGTTTAATCTTCAAGCAGTTGTAGAGTTGAATATCGTCTTTCTCTTACTGAGAACCAGTGCTGTATTGTGTTTTGTTTTGTTTTGTTTAATGGTGACTTATTCTGTATCCCCAGGGAGTCTGGCCCTGCAGTCATACTGTAGATATTTACATAGAGGATTTTGAAGTTGGGCTAAGGAGTTGATTAATGTGTGTCATGATAAAAGATTAAGGAGGGATTTTTAAAGGAAACTTTCTGTTCTATTAGAAACTAGGGAAGGAGGGGGGAAAGGAAGAGGAGGAGGAATCTGTGCTAAACAGATACTTTTGTAATATTTAGTGATCTTTGGTTTTATTAAAATTACTGGTATTGCATCTCCTTTTAAATGATTTAGTGAATGTGCCTCACAACTGCATTTCAGAAATAGTAATTCATTAAATGACCATTCTTCCTCTTGCTCCAGAATAGTAGATTATATTTAAGTCAAGATTAATGGATAGATTTTGATGTTAAAGGCAAATCTCTAACTCCATCACTCCCTGGAGGCATATAGTGCATTAGTTTAAGGCCGTGTGCTGCTTATCTTAGATAATATGACACTGTCTTAAATGACAGTTTGCTGTACTTTGTTACTGCTTACTCTTGGTAATAAAATCACTTTTTTTGTTTCCTGATAATTACAGTATTAAAACAATCTTAATCAAATTAGTGCGCAATGAGGTTAGTGATAGCTCTTAAGTAATTGTATACTGTAAATTTTATTTTTCCTATTTGTAGTCTTTTGACAGGATTTTGAGTTTTAATATTAAATCCCAACAGATTTCGTTTCTTCAAATTTAGGTCTTTGAAAATGTTACTGAAAGAAGGAACACAATATTATATTTTTTCATTATGTAAGGTGTTTTACATTTTAAGAAAAATTTCGCTGTTCATGTTTATAAAAGAACTTATTCAGTCCTCTTATAATTGTGCTGTCACTGCAAATTTCAGGAATAGCTTTTAAAGTAGATATTGTCAAGTTAGAGGGCAGGGTTTTGTTTTCTCCACAGATTAGTTGAAATCCAAACTAGTTTTTTCTTCTGGTTGTATTATTTTAAAGAATTACAGTTATTTTAATTTTCCAGGAATTATTAAAGCATTTGTAAAAGCAACAGGACTTTTCAGAATCTTTAGGCTTGATTTCAGATACTAAATATTAAGGTTAATTTTTTAAAATTAATATTAACCTCAGTAGAAAAGATGAGTGCTGAATTTACTTAAAATTTTCATTTAATAATTGCACAATTTATAAACAGTTAAGTCAAAATTTTATCCACCTTCAGCTTGCGTTAATAGGGCTACACTCTCACTGCCTTAGCACCTGTTATGGATTTTGAGTCATCTGGCAATCCATGGGACTTAAAGTACCAGGTGTCCTGCCTCTCTTATTTGAGATGCAGTGTAAACAGTATAGACTTAGCAGTATGGTTAAAGGGATGGATTCAAACCTAGCTTTGTTTTCATTGATAAATTACAGCTTTTCCTTAATGATAAATATTGTCAAATTCTGAAGAATTTCATAATAACAGTGTATTTTAAAGTTATGGAAAATGATGAATCATTTCTCTAGTAACGCGTCCTCTAAGGGCAGCCCCAGGGGCAGTGGCGGTAGTCGTAGCAGTAGCATACAGTATTAATGACAGAGCGGATTCGTGTTTCTCTTTGTTCAGTGAATTATAGGTATGGCTACTCGCATGAGAAAGCATACCCCTCTTTCTAGGCCTTGATGAGAAAGTAGCTTCTGTAAAACGGAATTATTTCCTCTTCTCCCTTGCTTCTCCGCTTGCTAATAAAGCATTGAAGTTCTTTTAATCCAATAAATCAGAAGTACCTTTTAATGCATCTAGTACCTATTGAGTCTCTATTTCAGAGAAATTTATGTGCAGTACTGGCTTGTAGGGCAGTAGACCTAGGGCGGCGCGCGCGCGCACACGCACACACACACACACACACACACGAGTTTTAAGCTTTACTGCACTGTAACTTTTGGAATGCCCTCTGTGTATAGATGTATAATTCTTGTTTTTCTTTGTTTTCTAAGCCTCTTGAATAATGCTGTAACCAACATAATTTCTTATAAAGACTTCAAGACCTCTTGAAAAAAATCAGTATGCCCCAAATGTGAAATGTTCACTTGACAAAAATAATCACCTAATAATATGGAAATAAAAATAATCATGTAATAAGCTTTACCAAGGCAGATAATAGAAAACGAACACCGGTACATTTTCCTTGTCTTCCTTCGCATTCTCTTCTAAATGTGAGGCAGCATGTTGCCATGAAAAGTATAATGACTAGCATTTTTAAGCCCCTTTCTGACCCTTACTGCCTGTATGATGTTGGTCAAGTCACATAAGTTTTCCCAGCCTCAGTTTCCTCATCTGTGAAAGGAAAGGGTTGGACTAGATGGCCTTTGAGGTCGCTCAACTCAAGACGGTTATACCTTTTTTGCGTCACAGATGCCTTTGGCAGTCTAGTGAGGCCTGCAGACCCTTCTCAGGTTAAGAACCCCTCCTCTAGATGCCTGATCCTATGAGATGTCTCATTCCCATGACCACTTAAACAATGGGAGAGGAGCGCACACTTTTATATTGAGGCCTTTTCATTGCAGCAGCTGCAGCAGCAGTAGTATATAAAGCATACAGTATTAATGACAAAGAGGATTCATGTTTCTGTTTGTTGAATGAAATGTGTGGCTCTACTCTTCGGTCTCCAGTTTGTTTTTTTACTCATTATATGCTACAGTTTCAAAGATCATGCCTGTTTGACCTGGCAAAGGCTTTGCTGATTAAACATCTTGTTTCTTTTTGTCAAAACCTGAATATTTATGTTTCTTAGAAATAATGTTTGAGGAAACCTACTACTATTCCTTTCAAACAGTTTTAAATATTACTAAAAACTCTCCTCCTTGTCTTGAGCTGTTCTATAAAATGGTTACCTCTGCATTTGTTTTAAATTAAATCATTTATCAATGTCATTTCCTTGTATTTTTCCTTCTGTTCTTGTAATGCTTAAAGCCTTTGTATAAAAATACAAAGCAAAAACATCTGCCAAAAATGGTTTTGAAATAATACTTTGATCTGATTTTTGTCTTTTGGCTTTTCTTCCGAGATTCTTCCTCCTCCTACCCTATCCCTATCAGCATCTTAGGGTCGGCTAAGTCTTGTCTTTACAGAGAACAGTGTTGCAGTTTGGGGGGGGAGGGGAGGGGCGGGGTTAGGAAGTCTTTTATCTTAGGAATCATGTGCATTCCAAAATAGAATTTATTTAAGTAATTTAATGTATTTATAGATTTATAATATATTTATATAAATAATCTAAATTGAATTGTGTTATAAGCCTTTGAAACATGTCTCTAAGGAAAAGCAACACATTAAATCTCTAAGGGAAGAGTTGTGATTTCAAAGGAAAAGCAACACATTAACAAAAATTTGCCATGGGCTATCACCAGCCATCTTTTCTTTTCTTTTTTTTTAAACACAGATTCTGGGTATTTATTTTGCTATTACTACTTAGGAAAATAGTGTCTCTGTGATCAAATAAAAAGTCCTCTGTTCAGTATCTACATCCCTTCATAACCTGACCCTTTCCTGCTTTTCTGTGCTTCTTACTCTTAGTCCCCACCACACATTCTTTGATCTGGCTTCCCTGGGCTACTCGCTGTTCCTCCCAAGTGATGGGTCTCCATGCCTTTCTCCTGGCTAGCTCCCATTCCTGATAGGATACCCTTATTCGCCTCTTCATTTTCTTCTTTCAAATCTAAGTTTAGATCCCACTTTCTGTGGGAGATGTTTTCTGGTCCCCTCCTTTGGGAGGTACCATCCACTCTGAAATTCCCTCCCATCTATTCTGTGTGTTTTTTTTTATTTACATGTTGCATCCCTGTCACTCCTTTTAGAGTGTGAGCCCCATGAGGGCAGGGACTGTTTTTACCTTTTCGGTGTCCCTAGTACTTACCACAGGCTCTTGTCCTAAGAAAGCACTGAAATACTTTTCAGTTCAGCTTTTTTTTGTTTCTCTTAATCCAGCTTCCCCTTTATTTAGACACAGGCCTTTATTGACTTTTACAAAGACCATAAAAATGAAATCCTTGTGTGCGTTCAAGAAAATATGATTTTGCTTTTTTCTGTGTATATTCTATGTATTTCCTTACATATGTATGTGTTATTTCCCCTGAGAGAATGTGAGCTTCTTGAGAACAGAGACCGTCATTTTTTGTCTTTGTGTCCCCAGCACTAAGCACAGGGCCTTGCACATGGCAGACACTTAATAAAATGCTTGTTTTGTAAATTGGTTGGATAGCAGTGAGACACTGTAGGTGGGTCTTTGGTAAGGTAATTTAGTAAGGAGTAAATTGCTTCTCTTTTTTTTTTTGGTGGGGTGGAGCAACTCAAGGGGTACATAACCAATGTATATGAAGGTATATAACGAAGATTGGTTTTAAGGGATGCATAAGGACAGACCATTCGCCTTTTATATACGTAAAATATATGTCTAAGATTCCTATTAATAATTGGGTAGCTCATAAAAAAGGTTGACAAACCTGAGTAAGACATGAATTTAGAAAGTAAAAGCATTTAGGAACACTTAAAAGGAGTAATTATCGTATACAAATGAGGTGCAAGAGGAAGAATTGATACAGAAGAATTAAATGGGGGAGGAGAGCTGATAATTCTGGTAAACTACTTTCATCAGGAATGAGTTTAAGAGGGAACAATACATATATATTTA
The DNA here is from genome assembly GCA_028646575.1 of Pseudocheirus occidentalis. Taxonomy (NCBI): domain Eukaryota; kingdom Metazoa; phylum Chordata; class Mammalia; order Diprotodontia; family Pseudocheiridae; genus Pseudocheirus; species Pseudocheirus occidentalis. The sequence goes on from CM053598.1 coordinate 207,543,762, forward strand.
GAAGAGTATAAAAGTTCTCCAAGTTCAGAAGAAATAAAACAGTAGGGGCATGGTGGGAGAGGACAAAGGAGGGAACTTTAGAGGGGAAGGTGAGAGAACAGGTAAAAGGGTGTAGTATAGAAGGGTCTTTAGGTTTATGGGAATGGGAAGATAGGGGAGGCATCCTTGGAGGGAGGTAGACAGGTAATAGGAGGGCAAGGTAGTGGGTAGAAGTAGAGGAGCGAAGGAGTGATAAGAAACGAGATGTGCACAAACATAAAAACCAAGATCAGGAGAAGAGTGTTTGGGAAAGTATATGCCTACATATGTATGTATATGTGTGTGTATATATCTATAGCTATAGAGAAATATATCTACACTCTATTGTAGCCTTCTGGGGGATAGGCAGAGGGAAAAAATGAACAAAGTAAAGAAGCGCACAGCAAAGAAAAAAGAAAACTTAAAGGGAAGCACAGAAAAGATGGACAAATCTCAACATGCATTATTTATCATACAGGCTTTCTTGAAATGAAAATTTGTTACATATTTTGACTCCTCTTATGTTCTGCTATGCACATGACATGCTTTTTTGTATTATATTTAAGTTCCAGTATTTAAATTTTTTTTTCTTTGTCCTTTGTGTTCTGGCCCTTGAGTCTAAAAGAAAAATCCTATGGAGTTATTTATTAATGGATTTACTTCAATATAAGTGGTATTTTGCCTTTGGAAATCAGAACTCTGCTCTTAGAGATAACATATTTTGTTTATTTATGGGGTGGGGTGTTTGTGTGTAATTATTTATGGGGTGGGGTGTTTGTGTGTAATTTCCAGGTTAGAAATATCTGTGGTAAGTAGGGAAGATACAGCACCTGATATGTAAAGGATAAAAGATTATTTAGGAGAAAAGAGTACTAACCTAATAACAGAAATTTGAAAATTAGCCCTAACTTTGTGATAACTTCTTTTTGCCAGTGTTGTAGTAAAGAGCCATGCTGCAGGTAAGAGTTGAACATCATATCCTCTCAGTCCCTTCCTCTGGGATTTTGATAACATGCTAATTTCAGGAAGAAACTAAGCGGCAATAATGAATCGAATGTTGGACCAAGAGTCTGGAAGACCAGAGTTTGAATGTCACCTCAGATGTTTACTAGCTGTAGGACCCTGGACAAGTCACTTAACTTCCACCAGCCTCAGTTTCTTCATTTGTAAAATGAGGCTAATTATAGCACCCAGCATACAAGGGTGTTGAGAGGTTCAAATCAGATGAAATTATATATATATATATATATATGTATATAGTAAATCTTAAAGTGATATGTAGATTTTAACTATTATTTTTCCTTTTTTAAATTCAAGGACCCTACTTTTTTTTTGTTAAGAAAATGTAATGTTAGGGGGTGGCTAGGTAGTGCAGTGAATAGAGCACCGGCCCTGGAGTCAGGAGGACCTGACTCCAAATCCGGCCTCAGACACTTAACACTTACTAGTCACGTGACCTTGGGCAAGTCACTTAACTCCAATTCCCTGCCTCCCCCCTTCAAAAAGCAAAAAAAAAAAAAAAGAGAGAAAAGAGAAGAAAATGTAACATTAAAACCTACATTCAAGAAGGTAAAATAATTACATCTCTAAACTGTTATTGATAATTCACTGCTGTACCAGGTTGACGCACAAAATGGATGGAGCAATCTCCTCTTCCAATTCCCCGTTCCAAAAATTAATTTATACTTCATACTCCAGTAAAGGTCATCAGATATCAAACTGATAAGAATAGATCATTTGGCTTTATTCTATCAATGTCTGGTACAATACAAAACGTTGCTATAAATTTGGCCCTAGGGCGGAGCTTCTGGGAGGTCTGCCCAATGGGAAAAGTTGTGTGACACAAGGCAAGCTACTTACCTTACCAACGCCCTAGCCAGCTTGTTAGGATGACACATGATGCAGAGAAGGTCATAAGCTGCATTGGTAGAGTGAGTTTCCTCTTCCAGGAGTTCTGTCTGTCGTGAAACCGGAGGCTAGTCCCTATTCCCCATTTGAAATGTGTTCTAACAACCTGTCTCAATTTCTCTTTGTACAAAATATTTTGTTGAGGATTTGTTCATAAAGCAAAAGTGTATCTAAGTTCTGGAATGCCTAAACTACAAACTGACACGGATCAAAATAACCGAGTGTACTTACTACTCTACTTCAGGGGTGGCCGGGTGGTGCAGTGAGTAGAGCACCGGCCCTGGAGTCAGGAGGACCTGAGTTCAAATCCGGCTCAGACACTTCACTCAAAAGCTAGCCGTGTGACCTTGGGCAAGTCACTTAACCCCAACTGCCCTCCAAAAAAAAAAAAGATGAGGTCGGATCATCTCTAAGGTCCCTTCTGCCTTCAGATGGATGGAGTGCAGCCATATATTCTACTTATAGCCAGTTTTTATTTTTGTTTTTTTTTAAATCATTGTGTTGATTCCCTGTGTTGAATTTATAGGGAACCCTAAACAAAAATAACATAAGATAAGCTGTCACAGCTAAGTTGTGATCTGTGTCGCTGCTGGGCATACCCGTGTATCGGCGTGATCACAGATCCACAGAACCACTTGAACATGCAAAAGGCAGTTTGGGTATAACGAGAAGAACACTGAACAAGGAGGCGAAGTTATTCAGTTGTGTTTGACTCTGTTGCTTCCACCAGATCATACTGTCCCTGGAGTTTTCCTGGCAAAGATACTGGAGTAGTTTGCCTTTGCCTTCTCCAGTGGAATAAGGCAAACAAAAGTTGATTTGCCCAGGGTCACACAGCTAGTGAGTGTCTAAGGCTGGATTTGAATTCAAGTCTTCCCCAGTGCTCTTTCCACTGAGTCACCTAGTTGCCTCCTAGAGGTAAAGACTTGAGTTTAATGCTGCATTTCCTCCAAAGTTATTGGCAACATGATCTTCATTTCGGGGAAATTTACTTAAATCCTCTCAGTTTATTTCCTGATATTTAAAATGGTAATAATACTACGTAATATACTTCACAAGATTGGTGTAAGAATCAGTTAGTGCCCAAACATGCACAAGGACTTCAGGGTCAGTAAGAGTGGCCTAAATAAATGTAAAATATGTCAGAATTATTATGGAAGTCCATTCCTGTGGGGAAGAAATCATTGGCAACAGGATTTTTAAAAAATTACTCTTTAGAATTTTAATATTCATTTCATAAGCATTGTACCTGTCAGTTCTTTTTATCGGAATGCTACCATATAGTCCCCAAAATAAAATCTGGCCATGTGTTGCTTTCAGATTTAAAATTTAAAATTTAATTTGAAAGCCCATGTACTTTTGGATATTTTCATAATCCACTGGCTATGCCAAATAGTAAAATTCACTAGGTTAAATCCATATAGATGAAGGTGACTTTTCAGACCTCAGGTTGTCATAGGTCGTAGGTACCATATTACCCTAATCTAGACAATAATTGGTGAAGAGAATAAAGAGATTCTGTCTCTTAAAATAAGACCAACCCTGTTTTGAATCTTCATTAGGATTTAACAAAGTATACGTTAGTCAAGTGGCCCTTATAGATGACTTAGATAAATATGTACTGCTAATTACCCTTTGAGTCCTGTACTGCCATGTCACATACAAGGGGAGTTCAGAGCAACTTTGTACATACATAAAGATGTATATCATATCAACAGTAATTATAAATGGAAACAAATGCATGTCTCATCATTATGATGAAAATCACAATCCTGTTTGTATGCAACATCTGATATTTGAAAATCCTTAAAGCAAAGGTTTAAAAATGCCATTCTTAGCTCAGATGAAATCTGCATCATGGGTAAACTGTAGAACAGAAAAGTCATGCTAATAAGACTTAAATGAAGCTAACCTCCAGTTTCTTTACTGCCTGAGCAGCATTGTTTACATGAGGATATTGCTGTAAATAATTACATTAAAACACAAAATCAAAGTGTTTATTAACAATGCTTCTAGTCCTAAAACAGAATGCAGGTAAGGTTAAAATTGCGGTAGCTTTTGTGTTATTTTTAGAATAGTCATACCCTTTTCTACTTTTCTGCTTTTTCTGAAAGTGGAACTGGGGTGGATTAGTGGATAATTGCATTGCTGTGATTGCAGCACCTGTGTTGTTGTTTTTTTTTTTTGATTGGCTAGTTCAGTATTACAGATGCCTACCAGCTAAAAATCTTTACCTTTTTACCCAGTGGGTTTTTTTTATCTTCTTTTGTCATGAATTACTTTTGATTTAAAACAATAACCTTCTCAGAAGAGAAGTTTGCGAATTACAACTTTGAACATTTTCTTAAATTTCTATTGATTGGTTTGCCTTTCACCTTTTTTTTTTTATCAACTTAGCCCTTCCATTTCTTTACTTTTCTATGTCAGTGGCAACATCCGCTCACAGTAGGAGTACACCTTGAGTTTCCCTGTTGTTGTTAGCCATTGAACTTGTGTGTGCCATTCAATTTATAGGTACTAATAACTCTTCCCCAGAGAGCCTTTCTAAGGAATAAGTGTCTAGGTGATGTAGGAATTAACTACTTTGGATTACAGTTACCATTACAGATGCTAACCACCCTGTTTGGGATTTTTACCATCATCTCGACACAAAAAGCGACTTGTTTGTGGGCTCTGGAGCATGGTTTATATTGCCTAAAGCTGCCTCTCTTTAATTCATCATTTAAATGGGAAAAATATAAATCAAGTGGATATTTACTGTTCAACCTAAAAAAACCCTAATCCATATATAATTTAACTTTAAGGTAAGGTTTTTCTTGAACTAACTTCGCAATATTTACTAAGAAGTTTCCATGACTTTGAGTTCAATCCAGCAAACATTTCAATTGACAGTTAGGAAAAAATCTATATAAATGCTAGGTCTAATAATAGTACTAGTTATTATGGTTAGGAAGAGAAAAGGGACTGGATTTATGATGTCATTGATAATAGGGAATTTTCAAATAGGAAACTCCATCTACCAATGCAAGTCTGCATCTTCTCCACAACTTGGCATCTTAGAGTTAGTTGGAGAACTGAGAAAGTCACTTGTCCAGGGTTGCAGAGTCAGTGTGTGCCTGAGGCAGAACTTTAGCTCATGTCTTCTTGGCTCTGAGGCTGGCTCCCTTGTCCACCGCACGCATCACGTTGCCTCTCAAACTGACAGTTCATTTTAAAATTATCTTTTAAAAAGTCACCCATACATGATGAGAGCTATAGAATTTATTTTATTTTCAAGTAGTTAAGATTTGGCAGCATTCAGACCGTAACTGAACTTCCTTGTGATGTTACAGGTTTCAGCCAGAAAGAATCTGTCTGTCATTTTGTATAAAACAAAAATGTTTTAAGTCCAGCTTTGGCATTTCTTTAAGCTTTCCCCAGATCTCCTCTCTTTGTGTCATAAAACAGTGTATTGCCTTCCATCTTCCATACTTGATTATTCCTTTTCTTGTTGCACTAGGTTTTACATTGGGGCTGTGCTTACTTCAGATGTATTGAGGCTCACTTTAGTTCTGCCTAATTTGTGTATAAGCTTTAAATAGAATAAGATAAACTAAAAGGTTTCATTTATAGCCTTCTGAAAGTGGAGCATTTTCCAAGCAGCTAGCTGTCTCCACCCTACTTTTCATGAAGCATTTTACCCATTCAAGCAGACTTTTAGAAACAGCTTGTTTTGATAGCAGACCGTTCTCCTGTGGGCCTTCAGCCTTTGCTTCCTGGCAGCACCTTTGGTGCGAAAAGAGACTGATCAATTGGGAGACTATCAGTGCCAGCATGCATGGAGTGATAAGTTAACACACCACTGGGGATTTCTAGGGCCCACCAAGATACTTCACTTCTAATGTGCTAACAAGCTCATTTTTCTACCTCTTGCCTCTTCAGTTATTTTTTTTTTCTCAGAAGAGCTTAGAAGTTGAGTGCATCAGGCATAATGAAAAGCTCTGTAGGAGGGAGAAGCAATAACCCCATTTTTCCCTTTTCAGCCAAATAGAAAATTAGTTTCTGGTAATACACAAAGGCCAGTATTTTTTGTACAAGGGGCACTGCTGTGAATCAAAGGACTCTATTAACTGCAGAAAATTCAGCAGCTGTGAATCTCCCCCAATGAAAAAAGTACTTTCCAACAAGTTGTGAGATATGTAGTATTATTTAGATTGAACCATCAGTTTCATCCTCTTCCATTTATTAACCTTATGCTTTTAAAAACTGTTATATATTCTTTTCCTGTGTTAAGATTTAATTGTGTCCTCCAGTCATAAAATCCTTATTATTAAGTATTTTATACTCTACATTGTCCTATGACTGTTACTGCTGCCCCTACTGTTACTGCTATTACTGCCAACCATTGCAAAAATAGGATTCTCTTGAAGTTCCACCATCCCAGTAGTCAGAATTAAAAATAATATAAATTCTCATTATTTTAGTATTTGTTATGTGAAATAACATGAAAGATTACACACCAGCTTCACTCTACTTTCTTCTCACTTGAAGGGTAAAAGACATAAGTCAGAACCTGTTAAGGTCAAGTGCAAGCTGAATATGCAGTCTTTTGTATTTACCATTTGCCTTTTTTTTTCTTTTTTGAAATTATTAGCCTCCATAAATAGCTATCACAGTTTTCTATTGAGTTCCTAGCTCTATTTCAGGATTTTTACTCTTGGTCATTATTAGAAGTTAGCATGATCACCAAAATTTAAAATACCTCAATTGGTCACCAGAAAGGGAAAAAAGTATTAAAATGCTTTAATTTTTTTGTTGGAAAAATTCACTGTGACAGACCAGTAGGAGCATTTTTATTATCCTTTTTGCTTATTTAAATGTCTCATATAAGGCCTGCCTCTGTACATATTGTACAGCAGGACAACTTTTAAGAGTTGTAGGAGAAAGGTTAACTGATTTCTCAGTTCAAGAACTATACGACATGAAATCAGCGTGCTAGTTTTTCCTGATAATTGTATGGTGCTGCCTGCTGTTCTACATTTTGACAGCCATTTCCATAGTTGCTTTCATGAACAACAGAAATATTCTCTCCCTTTCTTGCCCTTTCTGTGCTAACAGCACAATCAGGCCTGCTGAAATAGGAAGCCTGGAGTGGATTGTTCAGAAGCAACACTTCAAGATGCTGCTCTCTAGTCAATAATATCAGGGAAGAGAATGTGGTGAAAGGGAAGTACGGTATTTTTCTGTCCGTTTCAGTGCCCTGCAGATATTTTGTTTTGGGATCTTGTATACTTTTCAAATATTCCTGCTTGTCTCGGTGTTGTAATTGACTGAGTATTTTTTCCCAACATAAAGATTTAGTTGCATATTTATCTTTATTGTTTACAGTTTAGAAATTATGGCAGTATTTTCATTTAAAATGTAAAAAAGTTCTTAAGGCAGAAAAACACTTTTTAAAGCATGCAAAACATTTTCACAAGCAGAAGTTGAACTTTTAGACACACTATTTTAAGCAGTATTATAAAACTTAATGTATTGCTTTTCAAGTTAAACTTAACCGTTTCAGTCGAATTTAAAAATGGGGTAAGTCCAGTTTGACCTGAAACCATTTGAATTATTTTTCAAATATACCGTGTCTTTAATACTTTTGGATTTTAATATTTAATAATGTCTGCCTTTCCATTTATATTAGTGTGGCAGAGTAGCCTTAAATTAAGAACTGTGCCTTTAATCCCCCAAAAATGCCATAATTTTTGATGTGTGAATGGTCTGAAAATTATAGAATGGGCTTGGCCGTGAATGTTGTTATTTATTACTTAAAAGAAATATGTTAACCTTGGCAGCATGCATCATCATGGGCATGCGTCATCGATTTAAATAAGCTGCATTTCAGTTCATCCTTAACGGAAGGGAAACAGCTACGAAGAGAGAGCGCGGTACCTGCAATCAATCGTCCAGCACCACCTGGAGCCAACCACGTTCGAGGACTTCGCAGCACAGGTTTTCTCTCCTGCTCCATACCATCACTCAGCCTCTGAGACGGGTAAGAAGGCTAGAAACTATTGGTCCTCTCTTGGAACTCAGTGGCATTTGAAATGCAGGACCCTTTTTCTAAAACCGTAAAAATCACCAAAAACTTTATTTTGTTGGAAATAAATGACAATCACTGAAATATCGTAAGTAACTATATCACAGTATTGGCCTTTAAATTTGACTTATGAATGTGAGGCAGAAGATAAATGGCTAGACGGAAGTTAAACTAGAAACACTGGTGTTTGTTTTATTGTTCACTAATATAGCGAGAAAGTTACATCATAGCTCCGTGTTTCTAAAATTATTTCACCATGCAACTGCTGTAAATAGCTCAGCAGTCTCGTATAACAGTCCAAGCACCATACTTCTACTGAACTAATAGAGAAACAGTGTATTTTATGAAATCATTATTAAGATTTCTTTAAAAGAAACATAATTTGAACATGTAATCTCACATAATTTATAGAGGGTCAAATTTGGTAGTCCAAAAACATTGTTATTATTCTGTATATTTTTTTTTTCAATTCATAAAGCCAAAAACAAAACTAGCCTCGACTTAGAAGTATTCAGTGGAGGGGGTTCTATTTTTTTATGTTAAATGTAAGAGGGTACTGCATTTTCTACAATTAACTTTTTAAAGAAATCAATATGAAAACAAATAACTCATCAATAACAGGCCACATCCTGTTCTGATAATACTTTGTACTCCTTATGATTGTTTCATTTATTTTATTTTCCCTCTTTAGATCATTAAATATCAGTTCTGTTTGTCTGAAGGTAAGACAGTGTACAAAAATCATCCTCTATTCTTTTACTCTTTTTTTTTTTTAACTAGAGCACTATGCTTTATAACTCAGGCATTTACAAACTTAATGGTTTCCTGGTCCACACTAAACATTTCAGAAGTTTTTACTAAATTTTCTCCAAAGTTAGTTTTTTTTACTAACCCCAGGTCTGCATGAAACACTAACAATGGTTCTGGGAGAAAGATAAGCTAAAAATAAAAGATTTGGTTGAAATGACTGAATTCCTTAGTGAAATGATCATGTTGACCTTCTTGTTTCTCAGCACGAACAAGTAGTCCGAATAGATGGCATTGGTGTTCACGTCTTTGCATCATTAGTGACATCCAAAAGGAGCAGGAGAAGAATACCCCCACATCCCCCCAAAAAGATTGAAATTCCTCCCTGATAAACTTTGTTTTCTAGGTGACAGATAAGTTCAGATGACATACCTTCATCCAAGGAGGGAAGTAATCTAGTCTGCTAGAAAAACTGGATTGGGGGTGTAGCCAACACAGTTAGACTCATATCAAAATGGTCATTAAAAAGAAATCTGAGGAAAAAATTGTAAGTGTTTTTTACTCATGGAAGGAAAGGAAAATGAGAATGCTATGATGATGAAGTATCGTCCAAGGAGAGGGAAAGAAAGATTGAGATTTGTTTTGAACAGATTGATGATACCACCTGAAATTATTCTGTTTGGGTGGTAGAGTAGAAAGATAAATGGAAGAAAATTATAAAAATAAAAGACTAAATGGACCCAAGAATACTTGTTATATATTCCTACCTGTTTCATTGCTTAGTAACAGGAAAGAATTTGGGGTGAAATATCAAACCATCTTATTTAAAATAGATAATGACTTTTGGCATGTCAGATACTTAGCCCACAATTTTACCAAAATAAAAGGAGAATGGGTTTTTTTTAGTGATTCATTAGGATAGAAAATAGACAATATTAGAAGCAATTCATTTTAGAAGACGCTTAGGGAATAGGACTACAAGCTGTTTAATGAAACAAAAAAAATGTTCTTCATAGGTAAAAAGGTATTTTTCATGTAGATATTGATATTTCCAAAAATATTTTCACATAAAATATTGTATGTTTTAAGCCAATAAAATTATCCTAGAAGACTAATAACCATTTGGTTAAAGCACTTTTCTGTTCAATGTAATGAAAGAAAATTAAAGTGAATTACTACTCCTTCATACCCCCATCACCACCAAAAAAATGACAGAGCTGGGATCTCTTAGATTTTTTTTTCTTTTGGCCTCACCCCTTTAGAATTGTTCTACCATAGCACTTAACAACTTCCTACAGAAGCCATAAGGAATGGGGCAAGAGTACACATAATAAAAATCAAGCTAAAATAATGGTTACCCAGTAGCCTACAGATTTCAAAAGCAGTGAATCAGCTTAAATATTATGATTTGAGGGTTTTGGTTTGTTTTAACCTAAAATTTGTTGAGTATATTCGTAATTGAGTTTCATAAATATTTTAAAGATACCATATTCATTCATAATGAAATACTTAGCATCTGTTAAAATAAATCCTGTCAAAAATCAAATTCATTGTGATGTATAATTTCTAATCCTTCCTATGATATAATGCTCTTTTGGTCTTCCAGTAGCTAGGTTCAAGTGTTATTAGATTGCTTTTCATCTTTTTTTAATTATTGTGGGGGAGAAAATGCACTTTACCTTCACCTTAGTTATCTCACATTTGAGTGGAAATTCTCAAAACCTTTAATATTTCTATTCAGAGAATCCACTAGAACATTTTGTGTCAAAACAATCAGTTTACATACCAATTTCTATATAAAGACTTTACAGTTCAGTAAAATTTGATAAGCCGTTAGAGCAACTACAGTTCAGATTATTCTAGGTTAAATGATTTACTAATTTTATAATTAGACTTATCTTTATCTATAATAGTGGAGTAGGATAAATTAGGATAAAATAGGATAAACATCCAAAATTTTCAACTTTGAAATTTTTCTGTATATTTTAAAATACGGTAACTTGTCTTGTGGTGATATGATTTGCACTTTGCTTAAGCAGATATTTTGATCACATGCTGGTAGGTTTTAGTGCTAAAGACACTAAGCTTTTTGTTGTGTTTTTCAGTGCCCTTTTTGGAAAACCCTCAAACTTCAGGTTGTTATCATATAAGAACATCACATGAGTGACACTACCATTCATTTCATAACTCAGAAGTGTATTTACTTACTTCCCTTCAGGTCAGGTTAGGTCAAAAATTTTTAACCTTTTTTGTGTTATGGTCTTTCTGGGAGTCTGGTGAAGCTTGAGATCTCACAGTTCTATAAATGAAACCAAATATATTAAAATAAAGATGCAGTTTTTCCCCGTTCTTGTTCTCAGACCCTCTGAAATCTATCCAGATCCCTATAGATCCTAAGTTTAGAATTCTTGGTCTAGAGAGCTGTGAACATTAAAAAAAAAATTCCTAGAATAACAAAATTTGAAATTTAGAGGAACCTCAGAAGCCATCTACATACACAAAAGGAGTTCCCACTATGACACATCCAATTTTTGCAATTGTTGGGAAGTTTTTCCTGGCACAATTCCTTAATTTGCTTTTTTGCCACTCTACCCATTTCTCCCAATTCTGCCCCCTGAGACAAAAGAGAACAAAGCTAATCCCTCTTCCCCATGATGTTTCTTCAAATACTTGAACACAGCTTTCATATCCTCCATCGAGTCTTCTTTTCTTCAGGCTAAACATGTCCAGTCTGATCCTCATGTCATGGACTCAAGTCCTTCAACCTCAAGTCCTTCTTAAACAACAGTGGCAAGAACTAACATGATATTATGTATGAGTTCTGCTGAAAGCAAAGGACTATGGGACTATCACCTCCCTCATCCTAGAAGCTCTGACCCTCCCAACATCGCATTCTTTTTTTCTTGCATTATATTGCTAACTACACATTATTTTTTTCCTTCAAAATCTTTCTGTTCTGTTTCTGCTTTCTATTCATATTTACAAATCCTAGAACTACAAAGACAATACTTTGGGCTTTTCAGCCCTACTATTCTGAATTCAAAAGTATAGTTGTTGTTTTTTTTTAATGCAGATCCTTTTCAGAACAACTGATTTTATCTTTGTTTCCCCCATCTATATATTTGTGGTATTGACCTTTTTTCTCTTGAGTGCAAGAATTTACCTTGATCCCTGTTGAATTTCAACTCATGAAATTGTACCCAATACTCTAATGTGGGTCTTTACTGCCATCTGCTCTGTTGCCTGCCTTATCCCTTACAGCTTTGTGTCATCTACAGATTTGTTCAGCATACTATATGTTATCTATATGCTATTTGGTATATGCTGCCTTTATTCTGATCATTGATAAAAGATGTTAAACCGCAAAGAAGCAATGACAGATCCTTGGAGTATTCTGCTGAGGAAATCCTGCCACATGGACATCCACTCATTAACTACTCTTTGAGTCCAAACATCAAACCATTTCTGACTATCTATTAGTATTATAATTTAATCTGTATCTTTCCATCTTTACCAGAAGAGTATGAGATGTTTTATCAAAAATGTTGCTAAAATCTACACAAACTATATGTACAGCATTACCCTTAACAACTACTTTAGTAATCCTGTCAAAAAAGGAAATTAGGTTATTCTGGCATAACCTATTCTCAGTGGAACCATGCTGGCCCTTTGCAGTCACTACTTCTTGTTCTAGATTTTGGGCATCTGCCTTTAAGGATCTCTTTTAGATTTTTCCAAAGAATCAAAATTGTATATAGGCCTCTTGTTTGCAGACTTTTCTCTTCCCTTTTTTGAAAAACTGGGACATTGGCCCGTCTGCAATCTTGCGATGGCTTTTCCATTTTCTGTGATTTTTGAAATATCATGAAGAGAGACTCCACAAGCATGTCTGCCGGTTCTTTCTGGACTAGAGGATTTAGTCTCTCAGCTAGAGGAGTTGGATTCATCAAGGTTTGATGGATACTCTCTTACGATCTACATTTATCTTGGGTATCAGCTCCCCATTAGCCATTTTTGTGCTATCCTTTTTCATGTAAAGATCTTTCCCCTTTGCAGACAAAAAAAAAAAAAGACAAAAGAGTTTAGTTTTCTCTTTTTTTATTGTCAGTTATTACCCATTCCCCCCACTCCTGTCCCTTTTATTTCTCATCCTTATTTCCTATATCCATATTACTCACTTATTTCTCCTCCCAGTTTTGTATTTTTTTTTAATCATCTTTTTTTGTTATTCTCAGCCTTAAATCATTCTGAAAAGAGACAGAGAGATCTTCTGTTACCTGGCCTTTCTGTCTTTTGTGCATTTCTGTTTAAAATTTAGGTCGGTAAATTTCCTTCCTGTGCATTCACATTAGACTCTTCAGACAAACCACAATTTTATTAAAAACGTTTCATTTGTGTTTCCAAATTTTTATTCTTGAGCATCTCCCATCCCTCCTTGGCTGACTTCCTCCAAAGTGTGGCGTTCTTCCTGTCCGCATTCGCTCATAACCTCCATGTTCATATTCCCTACTAAGATGTTCTCATGGCGTGCATTCACCTTACTATTAAGCAAATGAAGAATGTGAAGAATTTTTTTGAAAGCCAACTTTTAAATTCCTGGTTGATATAAATCATAAAAGAATACTACACAATGTCTTTGTTAAAATTTTCCTAAAATTTACATAAATATGTAAAAGCAATGTCATCAGATTCATTAATTTATATATATATATAAATAAATATATGTACACATATAGTTCCAAAAATGAGTTATCAGACAGCCAACTCTTTCAAACCATAAATAACTATTGAAATTTCATTTTCCATCTACTCCAGATACTGACTCAACCTTAGGAGAAAATTTTTCTTAACTAATATGATTTCCACCTCATTTTAAAGAAAATGTATAAAGGAAGGAAAGATTTTCAAAATAGAATATTCTAATCCACGCGCCATATGAAAGAAATTGAGAAACATGACCAAAAAGAATTGCTCAAGCGAGTAGAGTTTTATAAAATATTCTCTAATCATTTTTACAAGAGCAATAATACCATTACAGTTGATACCTAAATGTCATTTTATACTTCATTAATTTCCTTCATAATTTAAATTAACATCTGAGGCACCAAGATGGCTAATATTTACTTCAGCCTAATGTACTTTCTCTGCTTTATTTTTACCCCTCACTGTTTGAGCTACTATGGATGTTCTAGCTTGCTGCTCACCACCATCATGCAATGCATAATGCAGTCATAATATTCTCTTCCTTACAAATTCCATATGTTAGTACTTTATAAACTAAGAAATCGACCTTTGTTGATTAGGTGAAGTATTTCTAAAAGACAAAGCTCTCATTTGGAGATAATAGTTGGCCATCCTTGTAGCTTTCAAGGTTTTCAGGTTCCTATAAAAAGAACATCATAAAATACTGTGCAAGTTATAACAGTATTATAATTTATACTCTATTAAAATTATTGTTAATCCATACAAAGTAATAGTAAAAAGTCCTATATTGGGACTTAGCCTAATATTTGCCAGATTTGCCTTAGATTTGCCATTCTCTCCCAAAATATGATCTTCCTCCATAATCAGATACAATTTCACGATGGTTCAATAGAATAATCACAGGTTGATTGCTGAACCAAAATTTTTGACTGGGCCATCAAAAGAGTCCATCATAAGTAGTATAGCTTTGACCTTAGATAACTTTTCTGTCTCTTTCCTACTCTGTAAAATATAATACATAAAAACTGCTCAATTCACAAGAGGACTTGATACTTCTAAATTGATTCAAGCTCATTACAAGAAAGTCATTTTATTAAAAACCTGGTATATGGATATGCCAGTAGGAAGATGGGGCCTAGTCATTCTTGAAACTTCTCTTTCTACAATTTTCTACTACAGCCAAATGCATTCTACTCTTAATGCTATGAGCTTTGTGTTTTTACGATTTTTTTTGGTATCCCTATCCCTTAGCACAGTGTCTAGCACATAGTATCCACTTAATGAAATGTTTTGTTTATTGACTAGCTTTTTAAATATTTATTGACTCACTGAACTTTGTGGTTATTCTATACTGGCTAATTGAAATTTCTTTGGCAATGATCATTTGCTTCCATTTCTACACATTGTTTTTTTCCTGCAAAATCTTTCTATTCTGTTTCTGTTTTCTATTCATATTTACAAATCCCAGAACTACAAATGATACCAAATAATTTGGGCTTTTCAGCCCTACTATTCTGAATTCAAAAATCCAAGCATTAGAAAGATGTTGTTTTATAGCTTTGAGGCCACCAAAGATTCTTAAACTCCTACGTTTCATTTTGTGAAAGTCTAAAATGACAGCATTTCATATGTATCATAAAATGAAAGAATTTATTTGCCTGTTTATTTTTCAGCATTGCATTCTTTTTAATGATCTGTTACTATTTCTTTATCAATATCCTGTGGTTTTTCCATGCCATATCACCCAGTTTTGTTGGAATGAGTCCTAGTAACTTGTCATCATTCAATGTTCTATTACATTATACATCTTTCAGAGGTACCATGAATTGCTCTCTATCCACCAAGATTTACCCTTGTGTCTGTGCCTTTGATTCCATCTCCTCTGGAAGATTGCCCCCACAGTCATTCCCCCCCGCTCTTAATTCTAAGATAACTAATGACACCTTCCTAGCTGCCTTCCCACATGTTTATCTCCCTCAGGCTCAAGAAAACCTTCACCGGACTATTCCTTTTGTAACCCAATGCCTAGTACAAGCTGTTTGTATTGTTCCCTACCCTTTCTTTATTCTCACTCCCTTCTCAACCCCTTGCAGTCTGGCTTCCAACTTCATCACTCGCTGGCTAAGATTTCACTCACGCAAGTTAAAAATGATCTCTTACTTTGCAGACACAATGACCTTTTTTGTCTTTGTACTTCTTAGTTTTTTTAGCAGTATTAGACAAGGCCCCTTCTCCAGGATACTCTCTTCTCCCTGAGTTTTCGTGACCCGGCTCTCTTAGTTTTCCTAATTATATCCTCACTTCTTACTCTCCTTTGTAGGATCTTTATCAGTGTCCTACCTCTAACTTGATGTTCCCCAAGGCTCTGTCATGGCTCTTCTTCTCTTGTTCCTCCTTATGCTCTCTTGGTGATCTTATATCGACTTCAGTGGTCATATCTTTGTAGATGAGTTCCATATATCTACCTCCAGCCTTCCTTTCTTTTCTCCTTCCCAATCTCCCATTATGGAATGCCTGTTGGACATTTGAACCCGGATGACCCATAAACATCTCAAAGAACAGTCCAAAATATTTTATCCTTATCTTTTGTCAAGCAAGCCCTTCCCTCTTTTCTTCACAGGTTTTGATGCGAGTACCATCAGCCTTGGTTCACAACCTTAGGGTGATTCTTAACTCTCCAGTCTAACACTCTCTAGTCAGCTGCTAAATCTCATCAACTCTACCTCCACAGCATCTCATAATCCTTCCTTTTCTCCACTCACATTTCCACCACCTAGATTCTTCAGGCTGTCAACCCCTGGATTAAAAATAATAATTATAGCACTTAGCACTTGAACATTTGTTGTTTTTAAAAAGCTGTATTATTTCTTATTTGATCCTTACAACAGGCCTGTGAGATAGGTACTATAAGATTTCTCTTCATTTTACAGACTAGGAAACTGGGTTTTTGCCAGTGACCTTGCAAGTCGTTTGTCCTGGTCTCACAACTAGTAAATGCCTGATCAAGATTTGAACTCTGGTCTTCCTGACTCCAAATCCAACACTATCTGATGTGCCAACCTAGCTTCAGTACTTATTGTCCTCCTTGACTCAAGCTTCTCCCTGTCTCTAATTCATCCTCCAGATACTTGACAGAAGGACGTTCCAAAAGCACAGATCTTGCCATGTCACTCCCCTCAAAAGGTTTTTAGAATTAAATGCCAATTCCTTTACTTTTCATCCAAAGCCCTTTACAGTCAACCTTTAGTTTACCTTTCCAGGCTTATGGCACATTAATCTACATCACATACATTCCAGCCAAACTGGCCTCCATGTTTGTGGTACAAGACCTACAGTCTCCCGTCTGCACAGCCCTGCCCTTCATGCCTGGATGCTTCCATTATGGCTCAGTCCAGTCACCATCTCTTACACAAGGTCTGTCCTGATCTTTCCCCTAATTGTTGATGTCCTCTCCCCTGGAAATAAATTTGCATTTATTTTGTATATATTTATCTCCATACATGCTGTTCCCCTCTCTAAACCAAATGGAATAGCCTTAAAATCAGGGTCTGTTTGGTTTTGTCTCTGTACCCCTGGGGCCTAGCATGAGGTTTGGGACATATTGGGCACTTAACAGATATTTGTTGACCGAATCCACAAGTGAGAAAATATCCCCACAATCCAACTTAGAGCCCCACTATTTCATTTCAGTTCACTTCAGCAGACTTTTATTAAGTACCTACTACTGTGCAAGACACTGTTCTGGGTACTAAAAATAGGAAAATTTTATACATGGGGAATTAGCCTGCATTTTCCATTTGGTGAAAAATTTTTTTTCAAAGTTCTATGCCTCTCTAATTTGTTCCACTCTAGGATTCATTTACTTTTACTTCTCTGCATTTGCGAACCTTAAATCCAATTAGCTCAAGTCTGTCTTCTGAATTTGTAATTATTAAATGTCTTCAGTGGTTGTAGTCACACCAGAACTGGAACTTCTGTAGTTCTACACATCCAGAGATCAACAAAATAAACCACATCACGCTTTTTTAAAAATGAGCCATACAGTTAACTTATTGCTCTCACAGTGACCACAAATCATTGTAGCCATATTGATTATGGCTATTTGTAATGACAGTGTTAATTGGTAACAGGAAACCACATGATTTGGGGAGGGGAGGGCATGATTCATTTTATTAGCTTTCTGTAGAGACAGCTTATGGCCAATGATATGACATCAGTATTTATTTTTTAATGTAGCAGTTCACAAACTTTGTACCTTGTAATCTATCAATTACACAAATAGTAAAATTAAATTAACGTTAACATTCAAATTAATGTCTCACACTATAAAAGTCATGTCTTGCTTAGAATAGAATATTAAAGTCATTTTATGCATTTCTCTTCTCTGTACCTTTGAAAATGAGCAAATGTACGTTGCAAATTATTTGTTTTAAGTTTGAATTTAATGGGAATCATCAGACCAGAAGTTGCTGTGGGGTCTAGAGATTAAAATGTTGTCATATACACCAAGTACCAAGAAGCTGTATTCAGTCCTATGTGGATTTGGTGGGGTTTCCATCAGGGGAGATTTTTGTTTATTTTTGTTGAGTTTTATATAGATTGAGAGGAAAGTGGTTAAGATAACATGCCATGAGTTCAGGAGACGCATTGAAGACCAGTGGATTTGGACTGTTTTATAGACTTCTTTTTTCTTCTTCTTTTCTGTCTTCCTGTGTAACTCTTAGTTGGTAAGTACAATATGTTGGATTTACAAACAGCTCTTTGACTGTGAAACCATTCATCACCCTAACCATGCTCTCGGTTATGTTATTTAACCAAAACCTGATTGGTCTCTTCTCTGTTCCTCAGTTAACACCTGTCAAACCCTGCAGTGTGTCTCATATCTGTTACATCTATCTTCTCTCCTGTTTTCTCACTTCTCTCTACTCTTTCATCATTTCTTCATTAACAACAAAGAAAGAAATGCAGTGATAGTTCTCTTCCTCCCCAAACCTCCACTAGAAAGCATTGGCCATCTCAAGGTAAAAAAACCAAAGGAAGCCCTCTCATTCTTGCTGGGAATGGTGTGCTCTACCAGACAAGCATGGGCTCCCATCTACCCTCTGTCTGCCTTCTGTCTGCAATGCTTTTCTGGAGGGGGCCGGTGGTTCATGGACTCTAATGGTTCACCCAAGTTAGATAGTAAGGTGGGAATGACACATTTCCTTATATTTTAGGGTGTGTAGGTCATTATAATCCTAGTTAAGAAAGAATGGAGGCTGAAGCACCCCCATTGAGAAGGGGAGAAGTTGACCTGGCTTTTGCTTGACCAAAAATTTTAGACATGTCCATTTGTTCAATACACTTATGATACTTAGCCTCGTTAGGTACTCTAGAAGCTTTGAGTTGTGATGAGGAGATTTCCCAAATGCACTTAAGTTTACTAGTATATCAAAAGGACCCACATCCCTATGAAAATGTTTACTTTGCCTTATTACCATTTATAAATTAAAGGCAAAATAAATTGAGAAATAGATTATAATTAGAAAGTTTTAAGCAGTAGCAAAAGTCTGAGACCACCATTTATTATAATACCTGATTAGGAATATGTGTTCATTACCTAGTTTACTAGTTGCAAAGAATCTTATACCATTGGATATTTTGATAAATACCAGTAGGCAGAGATTTCCATGCGAGGCAGTGTGGCATAATAAAAGACTATATTTGAAGTCAAAGAAGCTGATTCAAGTACTGGCTCTGCTGTTGACATGCATGAGCTTAACCTTTCTGGGCCTCAGTTTCCTCATCTGTAAAATGAGGGGGTTGAACTAAATGATTTCTAAGGTCCTTACAGCTCCAGATCGATGATCTTGCCATTATACATGAACACTATTATCTTTAAAGAACGATAATGAAGAATCTAAACAAATGCCTTGGGAATTGCAGGCTATAATAACACTAGACTTACTGCATCATACTTGCAACTTTTTCTTTGTTGTCTCTGCAAGTTTTTTGGTGGATTTTTGTTTTTTGCTTTGTTCAGAAGTGAACTGTGTTCTGTGGAAACATTTAAATGGGAAGAACTAACTTTCTTAATAACAAGGGATTTAGTCTCAATGGCTAAAAAAAATTCACTCGTTTCCCTCTTTCTTTTTTTTTTTTCCATTTTCAGATCTGTTTCCTCTGGTTACTTTTTTTGTCTGTGGAAGAACTGGAAATCTCAAATAAAAGAAACAGTACTGTTGATCTGTCTTAAATTATGGCATTTTTTGAAACGGTTTTTCCATTTAGACAGATTTTGATTTTAGAATCTTTGTTAACACAATAATTTGCTTTGGTTCTTTCCATAAAGGAAATTACTTAATACCTTTAATGACTTTAGTTTGACCTTAAAGCTTTTTAGGATTGTTTCAGAGTATTAAATTTAAGCTGTGAATGCCTACACTCTGAAGTTTACTGTAAAGGAACTAGTCCTACTCACCTGCATCTTGAACCCTGCATGCTGATGGTGGCTCTAGATCCCTCCCCTTCCTGGTTGCAAGGAAATTGCTTCCCATTGCTGCTACTCGGGATACTCTGGTTGGTTCTCCCCATGATTTGATGGTTTTTTTTTTTCCTGCTGACATGGTGGCTTTCAGTGAGTTTACAATACTTAATAGGAGTTCTAATGAATACGTATTGTTTGTCAGAGAGGTTCTTTTTTTAATGGGGTACATTGCTGGAACATTGGTACTAAGAGGCTTGTCTCCTACTGTCTCCCACAGGCTCCTTCCCGGAGACTCTACCCAGCGAAACTCCAACAGCATCACAGACGGATGGGACCGACTTAGCTTCTCCAATGTCTCCACGAACCAGCAAGAGCCGAATGTCTATGAAACTTCGCCGATCCTCTGGCTCTGCCAATAAATCCTAAGGAGACAAGCAACTCTGCAGCTTTTTGGAATGATGAACATTAGTCTTGAGCAGTTGAATTAGCACTGAAAATATTTTCCCCCAGAATTTAGCCAGAACCATCATACACATGCTCCTTCCTTGTATACTTATTTTAGAAAACACCAATATTTTATTTGTAACAGTATTTTAGCTTCAAGATTGCTCTGGGGTTTTAAGTTACACTCTAAGCTTCCACTTTTTTGGTGCAGTTTATATGCTGTACCCTTTAATTTTCTTGGTAATTATGTCTAAATTGTCACTTTTAACTCCATGATTAGCAGTGAACCAAAATGTAATTGGAGAAAATTCTCACTTATTTATTGTGCTCCCATTGTAACTTTGTTAGCAAGCTAAATATGTACAATTTTTTTAAATGTACAATTTTAAATTTAAGCATTTGTAAAGTCCAAGCAAAAGATGCAAATTTGTTCATGCACAGGATGTGTATGGATTATTTATGTTATGAAAATAAAATAATTACAATAAATGGTCTTTTAGTATTTTAGTTTTCACTTGAAAATTTTTTTTTAGTATTAGGTTTTCTTAACCAAAACAGTATGTCATTCCTAGCCATGTGGGTAATGCCATGACAAATCAAAAAAACGAGAAAAATCACTGTGCTGCACTCTGACTTATGCTTGCCTTCTGGTTATTTTTTTTATAACATTTCCCTTTTAAAATGGTATCACTGTTCAATGCCATTCTGTTTTGAAATTGTGGCCCTGATCATCTGGCCACCAGATCTCAATGGATCAATAGTTTTTTTCTTATATATGGAAAAAGAAATATTTTTCCAATGTCACTTCCTTGCTCAAAATTATGTGTACTACTAAAAAAGATGAGGGAATATTATCCAGGAGTCACACTTTAATCTCTTGTTAATACTGAGCTTAGAGGTGTGGATTAATACACAATTCATTCCTCCAGAGGTATTTTCCTACAACAGATGAGCTGCTCGTATTTTGTGTTGAGTAGCATCTCCTAAGGAAATGTAGCATGGCATTGGTTCTAATTGCATGTGTAAATACATCATACAGGCAACCACAGAAATAGAAATTATGTATGGTCATTCATGTAGTATCTACAGATTTGTAATTGTTAAAGAAAAGATGACAATATTTAATAATACAATAAAAAATTATTCTTACCAAATTCCTGTTCTTGAGTGTTGATTGAGCTTTAGTGTTTTGTACGTTTTAGGTATCAAGTAGAGTTGATCTTATTTCTGTGATTAATAGACAGTAAAGCATGAATTTAGTTTAGCTTCTCACTTAAAAATGGATCTGAATTCTCTTTCTGGGGGTGTACTTTGAACCCAGTTCACAAGACATCTCTGTAATCTAAGACTGCCCACAGTGACTTCTCTCCCGACAGTTTGAGTTATGCCAATAATCGTCTCAGTTGCTTGACACTTTAATTTCTCACATAAACTTTTGTTAACGCTGCTCCTTCATATGATAAACCAAAACTTCAAAGAAAAAAGGGTTAGTTGTTTGGTTTTTTTAAGAGAATAATTCAAATCTTGCTGGTTGTCAGAAACTGATATTTCAGGGGGGGGGGTTGCTGTTAAGCAGAAATAAAAATCGAAAACACAAAGCCCCCTGTTTAGCTATGAAAAATAGCTTTATTAGAGGAAGTGCATTAGACTGTAATGGAGTTCAAAAAGTTAAGGAACAAGCTGAAATAATACAGAAGACTATCCTAAGGTGAAGAGTTATGGAGAGAAGTCACTCATTTCCAATGTGCTCTCAAAAAAAAAAAAAATTTAACACCAGGAAGCTAGGATAGTATGAGAATAGTGAAATAATTGCTTTTGAACCAGTAAATCAGACTCCAGTTTTAAAAAAATACAAATTCAAACCAAATTTGAACCTATAGTATTAACCTTTTTTTAAAAAAAAGGAAGGTGGAAGATCAGTATTCCAAAGGAAAATTAACTTTCTAGAGACTAAGCCAATATTTGATTGGGAAATGTTTGCAGTCTCCATTTTCCCCTGGAATTTCGGTTATTTAAAAGGAAAATTATGCCAGTCTCTGTTTAAAATGATTGCCTTTTCTTTTGCCCCCTGTGTCTTTCAATGGGTTGGTTCTAAATGCTACATGTAAAGGCAAGGACAAACAGCACACAAGATACAAGCTAAGAATATTTATTTGGTGAGCACCATACACCTCTGACTAAAAGAAGCAAGGACAAGGATGTAGAGAATGTACATTGATGATGGTTCACAAAAAGCAATTCAAAAGCCACGGAGTTTGGGGAGGGGGGGGAAGTGTTCAATGAATTGCCTTTCAGTTTGGTGGTGGATTACATATTATTGTAGGGTCATATTTAGTACAAGAAATGAAGTTACCAACAAAAGTGTTACACAAATTGAATGAAATGTTACTAAAGAGGTAAAATTCTAACTTCAAGAAACCAGTCTAATGTGTTTTTCTTTTGGTTATTTTTAAATAGTTAATTAAGCAAGTTTACCTTACACAAAAGTGAAGAGTCAGCACTTTCCCCACTTTCTTTGGGGTAGATGAGTTTGATGGAATTGGGGG
>CM053598.1:207567161-207585592 GCA_028646575.1 Pseudocheirus occidentalis
AAAAGCCCTCTGAATCTCATTTAAGCTCAGTTTTGCCCACAGCCACAGCTCGCTTGAAACCTGGCTTCTTTATTGTTTTCTGCAAGTTTGGCACCAATCACATGTCTATTTTTCTATTCGCAGAATGTATAGTGAAAATTTATCTGAGCCCATATGGCTGCCTGCTATGACAACGGAAGCAAAATCAGGAATAACCGCGTTGAGTGGCTTTAAAAAAGAAGGAAAGAAAAAAGTCCTTTCTAGACACAAAGAGGTCTTCATCGAGACTTTTCATAAGCATTAATAAGTCACATAGAATTTTTTTGGGCCTCCAGTGGTTCAGCTCCAGGAAGCTTTTAGGAAAGGAAAGGAGGTAAGGAAAGAGAAGGTGGGGGTGGGGCACTTTTACCAGTTGGTCCCGAAGCGGTTCACAATGTCCATTTCTTCCTGTCCCTGTCCTAATCTTGTTTCTCTGCATACTCAGCAACCGGGTCTTAGCGGCATCTGGAGAAGCAACACCTGCCGGCTTTCCGAAGGGTGACATTTGTTGATATGTCGGGTTAGACCCAAGGAACTGAAGAAGGTAGAGGGACAGTGCTTGCACGGAAAGATCTGTTGAGTATCTCCGTCAGCTCCTCTCCCTCCATCTGACCCCTCTGGAGGAGCCCCGGCTAAAGCAGGCAATAGCATTTCCTCCCGCACTGCGTGCCACAACCGGTGCTTGTCTCTGATGTCGGCCGAGGGGAAGTGCGCCCCACAAAGTGGGCATGGGAAAGCAAGCTGCAAGCTCTGCTCAGTACCGTAGCCAGGGGTCAGCGCTCGTGCTGACCCTGCCTGATGAGTGCCTAAGTGCTTGCGCAAGTAAGCTTGACGGCGGAACTTCTTGTGGCAATACGGACACAAGAAAACCTCAGATACCCCTTCTCCTGGGCTCTTTCCTGTGCCCTGAACGCGACGCCCCGACTCCCTTTCAGTATATGGGCCCTGTGGTAGCTGGGGCTCGGGGTGCTGAGCGACCTTGACGTCCTGGCGGCGGGTAGAAGCAGAGTCGGAACTGTCTTGCTGCTGATCAGTCCGGGAGCTGTCCCGAAGAAGAGGGTGCTGACCTTCGGGCCTTTTCTCTCTGCTGTTTTCCTTACCCTCCGGCAGGAAAGGTGCGATGCTGCTGCAATCAGGAGACCGTGAGGAGGAGGGAGAAAATGAGGGAAGAGCTTTCCCGTCCCCGGGGACGGCTGTGGCAGCATTGGCAGGACGTGGCTTGTGCCACCGGCGGTGGGAGGCGAGATTGGCTGGGCAGCTGAAGACCTTGTCGCATTCGGGACAGCGGTACTCAACTCTCACTATGCGGGAGCATCGGTGCTGGGCCAGCGCAAAAGGGTCTGAGTACTGTTCCTTGCACAGCTGGCAAATGAATTCACCGAGAGGCGTTCGGCTGCCTTCTAGGCCTCGGGATGGGGTCCCAGGCACCTCCTCCTTGATTTTCAACCCCAGGACTGGGGATGTGGTTACTTCATCCGGGAAGCTCAACCTTCTCATAGCCTTTGGCTTCTTGGCACCTGGCACTGCTGTCCCAGGCACTAACACTGACATGGGTCCAGGAGGCCCCTTGTCACGACGGTCGCCCCCGGTACCCCGCTTCAGTCCCTGAAGAGTGACAGTGAGGGGAGCTGAGTCCGGCTTTGGAGCAGCTTCTGGGAAAGGTGCCAGAAGTGGCATCAAAAGATGCTCCACCGAAGCTGGGGCGGACGAAGGTGCCACTGTGGAAGAGAAAGCAACCGCGCCTGTGGTGCCTCCGGGGAAGGACTCAGCCGAGGCAGGAGAACTGAGGCAGCGCTCCAGAAACGTCCCTCGCAACTCCGCGCCGGCCGGCTTAGCTGGGCTGGGACTGGGACCAGGGGTCGAGCCTCCGCTCAGCCCCCACTCAGAGCTTTCCCGCCGGCCTAATCCGCTACTTCCTCCCGTCCCTAGGCAGGACGAAGTGCGCACGGGAGCTAACAGTCGCGAAACCGCCTCCCTCTCCTCCTTTTCTACCTTTTCCAGTGAGAACTCCAACCGCTCCGTACCCTTCACGCTTCCTTGGGGACTAGGGGAAGCTGCTCTAGGGAAAGGAGGCGCCTCTTGGGGCCCCAGCAGCTGAAAGTCCCTTTCCACCCGACGCACGCGGTAAGAAGCTCCCAGCCTCTTGGTTCGTTTCACCAGGAAGCCCCTCGGCATGATGGGGTTGGGAGAATGGGAGAATTAAACTGAGAGCGAAGGGGTAAAGTGAGGGGTGGAGGCTGCAGGACTAGAGACTGGAGCAGGACGTTGCTACAGCCGTCATGTTCCGGCCTTTATAGATGAGACGCCAGCTGGGCAGAGGGGGCAGTCAACCTCGCTCTGGGATGGGAAGGTGCTGCCCAATCAGGAGTAGAAACCTGTGCCGGAAAAGGGGGGGAGGGGGGCGGGCAGGGTCTCAGCTCGCAGCTGCCCAGGCTGGCTACCTTGGTGGTTGGATAAGCACCCGGGGGGAGGGGGGAAAGCTAGACTGCTTCGCCACGCCTTCCCCGAGTTCAAACAGCATTATCTCCCTCATCCAGCAAAATCAGTTACTTGTCAGTCCAGCGTTAGAATGATACCCATCTAGGACTGCCTGTCAAACTAATTCAGAGTGGAGATGAAGGCGCGGGAAACCCGCGGGAAGGTAAGCGTGTTAACGTGTTTGGGGAGGTACGAAGCCTCAGCCTTCCTTCCCCCACCTTCTTAGCCAGCCCATGATTACAACCTCAGGTCTCTGCTCCTGGCCTTCCTTCCTTCTTGTTGACAAAGAGTCTCGTTAACCCCTGGCAGCTGGAGCCTCTTTACCCTACCACAGCCTGGCCCCGAGAGAAACATGGAAGAATTTCTAGAGATGAGAAAGGGAGTGGAATTCCCCCTACTCTTCCAGCACCTCAGGTCTCTGAGAAAGAATTGAGGTGTAGGGGTTGCGAGAGAAGAAGCCGTAGAGAAGAAGAGACAAGCCCATGTGGCCATGAGCGGCATTTGGGTTCCTTTTTGTGACTGATAGGAAGGCCTAGTCAGCCCAGAAGGTCCTTTGACTGAGCCGGCAACAGGGCATTTGGTGGTTTGTATTAGTAAAAGAATGAGCGAAGAGGAAAGGAAAGGAGATCCCAGGGTGTCTGTGGGAAGCTTAAAAGAAGCCCCGGGTATATTAGTAACAGCTGAAATATCTCTCTGCTTGCAATGAACTAATAGAAGGGAAACAACGGAAAAGCAGAATGAATTAACCTGCTGATCTGTTCCTAAATTTGCTGTTGAAGCATCTCTCACATCTATCATTGATTGAGACTACCAGCCTCTGACAGCATGAGAATTTATTTCTGATTAAGGGTGCTCAGTGTGGAGATTGTGCTTCCTAGCAAAACTTTAAGGCTCAAGAAACTAGACATTTCAGTATCCTATTAGTTAAGAAATACAGTGTATCTGATGTATATTGTAAGAGGAAGGGGAGAGTACCCAGTAACTTTCTTCCTTTCTCAAATAAGGATATTTCCTGTTCATAGTTTACTCTTGTTTCATACAAAGATATGTCTTAGCACTTCAGTTTGCCTTATAGCCCCAGTTAGTCTATAAATAAACATTTGTTAATGCTTATTATGTACAAATAAGCTACATACAGGGTAATCAACAGAGAGGGAAGACACTAGAAAGGAAACAATTAACGGCCGACTATGTGGAAGGAACTTTGCAAATACTACCACCTCTGATCCTCACAATAACCCTGGGAGGTAGGTGCTATTATGAATCCTATTTTACAGTTGAGGAATACTGAGACAGATGAAACTTGGTGATTTTCCTGCTTAGTGATGGGCTTGTAAATGTCTGAAGCTACATTTTATTTCAAATCTTCCAGACTTACAAGCCTATTGCTCTATTCACTGCACCACCTAGCTACTACTAGATATAAGAGGGATCATGATGGAGGGTTATGTCCAACAGGGATCCATCTACCTATAGATGATAAAATTTCAGCTGGGATTTGAAGAAATCCAGAGAAGTCAGAAGACAAAGATGAAAAGGGAAAACATTCCAAATATGGGTGACAGCCAGTGAAAATGCCCCAGAGTGAGGAGATGGAGTATCCTGTTCAAGAAACAGCAAAGGAAGGCCAGTGTCACTAAATTGCAGAGTCTGTGGGAGAGATGAGGTCGAAGAAGATTAGAAAAGTTGGGGAAGCAGGTAGTGAAGAGCTTTGAAGGACCCTAGAGGTGGTAGAGTTACTGGAGTTTATTGAGTAGTGGTGGTGACATAGACCTGTGCTTTAGGAAGATGACTTTGACAACTCAGTAGAAGATAGATTGGAGTGGGGAGAGACTTGTGACAGGCAGACCAACCAGCAGGTTATTGCAATGGTCCAAGTAAGAAATGATAAGTACCCGCACCAGGATGGTAGAAGTGTCAGAAGAGAGAAGAAGGCTAATGTTGAGAGATGTTATGAAGGTGAAATTGACAGACTTAGCAATATTCTGGGGGAAGGGTGTGAGAGTGAGGAATTGGGGTGGCACCTAGTTTTGGAGAGTGAGTGACTGGGAGGATGGGGGTACCTTCAACAGCAATAGGGAAATTAGGAAGATGGGATGCTTAGGCAGCAGGGAAACAATGAGTTCAGTTTTAGACATGTTGAGTTTGATGCCTCTGGAACATCCAATTTGATGTATCCAACAGGTAATGAGGTTAACAGAGAAATTCGGTTTGGTTGAACAGTTTTGAGAATCACCTGCATAATAATTGAATCCTTGGGAACTGCTGAGATCACCAAGTGAGATATTATAAAGGGAGAAGAGTAGAGGTCCCAGGATAGAACTTTGTTGGACACTCATGTTTAGCATGTGTGACCTGGATTAAGATCCACATATTAGGGGCAGCTAGGTGGTGCAGTGAGTAAAGCACCCACCCTGGAGTCAAGAGAACCTGAGTTCAAATCTGGCCTCAGATACTTAATGCTTACTAGCTGTATGACCTTGGGCAAGTCACTTAATTCAAATTGCCCTGCCCTTCCCTCTTCCAAAAAAAGACAAAAAAAATTCCACATATTAATCAGGGTTACATGGTACTTATATATTCATAATATGGAACATGCCCTACCACAGGAAAAAAATTGTAAAAGAATGAGACTAAGAAAAAAAATATGATACTTGGTACATCAAGGCACTTACAATCTAGATGAAAAGATAAGACTTGATAGCTTATATTCATAAATCTTTTCAAAGAGCAGCAAGGAAGCCAGCATCACTGAAGTTTGTAGAACATGCATTACTGCTTTCATTTTGCGGATGAGGGAACTTAGCATAGGAAAATTTCAAATTCAGAGTTCTTTCCACTACACCAACATGACTTACAACACATGGTAGAGTATAGTTATTAGAATCTGTGATGAAAATTAAGAGCAGAAGGAAAGAGATTATGCACTAGATAATACCTAACTAGATCAAAATAGAATTTTAAAAATGAAAAGCTAAATTTTAGCTGCAGGAAAACTAGCCATTAGTTATGGACAATGAATTCTTCCCAGTAAAGGTACTTTTCCCTAAAAAGTAAAATGATTGGAGGAGTTGAAGAATTAAATGATGTGCAAATTTGAAGATTTTAGAGACGAAACACCTATTTTGGAATCATCATATCCATGACCACGTAAGTGGTTTTTGGTTTTTTGGGCTTTTAAAAAATCTTCTTCTCAGTCTCAGTCTCCACTTGGTGATCTCTTCAGTTCACATGGAGTCAAATAATTGTCAAATCTACTTATCCAACCATCACTTCTCTACTTGCCTGTAGCTTCCCATGTCTAATAGATTGTTGGACAAGTCAAACTAGATGTCACAATGACATCTTTTTAAATTAAATTTGATTTTCAAACAAAGATAAGCCTTCTCACTCCCCTTCCTCTGCCCCATTGAGAAAGAAAGAAAAAAAATTCCTGTTACAAACACGTGTAGTCGAACAAAATGAAATTTGCCATTGATTATGTCTAAAAAAAACCATGTCCATCACCTTTCTTTCAGGACGTAGGCAACATGTTTCATGATGAGTTCTCAGGAATTTCACAAGCTTTGTATGTATATATGCATATACACACATGTGTATGCATGTGATATGCTTCCAAGTTTATATGTATGTACATATACATGTATCTGTATTATGTGTGTATGGTTTCAAAGTTTCACGCACACATTCATACACACACATTAGTCAGCCAACATCAACTTTCTCACATTCTCTCTCCCACCTCTCACTGCCAGGCAGTTAAGAACATGAGAAAAACAAAATCCATATAAATATAGATAATCAATCAAAACTAATTTCTGTACTGGCCATGTCCAGAAAAATATTTGTCTCATTCTCCATTCTGAATCCTTCATCTGTCTCTCTTTCAGGATGAGTACTATGCTTCACCATTAGTCTTCTGGAATCTTGGTTGATTATTATGTTGACAAAAGTTCAGTAAAATAGTATTCCACCACATTTATATACCATAATTTCTTCAGCCATTCCCTAATTTATGAAAGCCCCTTCACATTCACATTCTTTGCTCCAACAAAGAGCTACAAATATCCTTAGAGTTGTTTTGCTTAGAACTAATCTCTCTTCTCTTTCCGTTCTATTTTTACTGTTGAGTAAAATGTGTTTCTGCGTGTGTGTGTGTGTGTGTGTGTGTGTGTGTTCTTCCCTCCTTTGACCAGTTCAGAGAAGAGCGAAGTTCAGGTATCAGTCACTCCTCCTCATCCCCTTATCTTTGTTGGTATGATGGTTGTCTACTGATATAACTAGGACAAGTGAGATAATTTTCCCTCATTTTCCTTTCATTTTCCCCACCAGTTTCTTTTTCCCCTCTTTCTATTCTTAAGATCATTAAGACAGAACAGAACAACTATCAAGCTCTGTCTAATTGGACTCCCTTCTATAAACTCTTAGGAGGACAAGGCTCAGAAGGGACGTATGGAGCATTTCCTAGTATATGAATATAAGCATTTTATCTTTGTTTACTGTTTTATCATTGTTTATTCATGTTTCATTCATGTACCTTTTTTATATTTCCCTTAAGCTCTGTGTTCAAACTTTAAAGTTCCTCCACGGTTCTGTTCTTCTCATCAGGAATGCTTAGAAGACCACCATTTCTTTAAAGATCCATTTTTTCCTCTCTACTATTATATTCAGTTTTGCTGGGTAAGTTAATCCATAAGCCAATATTGTTTGCTTTCTAGAATATTGTATTCCCCATTCCTTTATTGTGATAGTAGCTAAATTATGTGCGATCCTGACTGTGACTGCTTAGTACTTGAATTTTTCGTTTATTCTGCTTGCAGAATTTTTTCTTTGACCTGGAAGTTCTGGATTTTAGCTATGATGTTCCTAGGAGTTTTCATTTTGGGCTTGCAGGAGGCAACTATTGAAATCTTTCTACTTCCACTTTGCCCTATGGTTCTAGGAGATCTGGATAGTTTTCTTTTAAGATTGCCTGAAATAGCATATCTGGGCTCTTTTTTGTTCATGGTGTTCAGATGGTCTAATGATTTAAGAATCGTTTTGTTAACTTTTTTCTCCTCAATATATTTTTCAGATCAATTGTTTTTGTTACAAAATATCTTATATTTTCTTCTATTTTTCAGTCTTTCAATTTTTAAAAAAATATTTCTTAATGCCTCATGGAGTCATTGACTTCTATTTGACATTCAAATTTTCAGAGTTTGTTGCTAGGGCAAGGTTTGTTACCTGTTGTTGATAAATTGTTGATGCCCTTTCCAGCTCTTTCTTTCATGATTTTCATTTCTTTTACATTTTTCCCCTCAGGTGCTTTATTCCATTTATAAAAACATGCTTTAATTCTTTTTTAAAACTTGCTTTATCTCTTCTAGGAATTCTAGTTGAGTTTATGCCCAAGTTATGTTTGTCTCTGAAGCCTTGCTTGTATATGGTTTGGATTCATTCTTTTTGGTCTACTTGAGTCTCTCTGGCAACATAATAGCTCTTTATAGTGAGATTCTTTTTTGTTTATTCTTTCAGCCTGCTTCCTGACTTCAGATTTAATGTTAGGTCTGGGTTCTGCGGCACTTCTAGAGGTAAGGTCTGGGCTGGTCCTGTTACTGCTTCCTTGAGGTATTGAATATTGTCTTATTCCAGGATCTCAGGTGCAGGCTGGAGAACTGCAAGCTTTCAGTGTCCCAAATTAGTCTGATCAAGGAAATGTCTTATTGGTGCCACTCTCATCTGAGCTTTTCAGGTTCCAGACCTGGGTTTGGTCTCTGAAGGGGAAAACCGTTGTTCACAGCTCCTCTCAGTCAGCTGGAAAACTCTGTTGATTGAGAGTGATAGAACTGTAGACTCCCCTTTGGGACAGGGGGATTCCTGATCTGGTTATTCCTCTGCAAATTGGGTTAGATACTGGAACAGAGACCTTTCTTTGAAAGCTCCTGAAGTCAGAATCAAACTGTTACTGCTACTGCTGCCTCTACTCACTTCTGAACTTTCTTCTTTATAGTTAGATTGAACAGGAGCTCCCCACCCAAAATGCCATTCTCTTGAGCAAGTTCCCTTCTTAATCTGCCCTGGATCTGTAATCCAGAGTTGGGTGGTGTGCAACAAAGCTGCAGCACCTCCCCCATCTCAGTGCCCAAGTATGGGTTTGGGGCTGTCCCAGTCCAGGCTTGGAATCTCCTCTTGCCCAGGTACATAGCCTTTCCTCAGGTACTACAGCACTCATGTATTGGTTGAACTGGGTTGGACAAAGAACCCACTGTGACCCTTTCTGGGTTTGCCCATCAAGATTTGGTCTAATGCATTTTCTAGATATGGTTGGATGAGTTTGTGGAAGAAAGCCCACCACACTGCTTCTTATAGACCCACTAAATTGCTCTGCCCTTTGTCCTAGACATTTCAAGTTCAACATGTACAAAATGAAATTTGTTTGGGGTGGCTAGGTGGTCCATTGAATAAAGCTCCAGCCATGGAGTCAGAAGGACCTGAGTTCAAAGCCAGCCTCAGACACTTAACACAAAACTAGCCATGTGACCTCAGGCAAGTCACTTAACCCCAATTGCCCTGCCTTCCCACCTCCAAAAAAAAGCAAACAAAGAAAAGAAATTTGTTATTTTCCCCCCAAACCCTTGCCTCTTCCTAATTTCCCAATCACTTTTAAGAGCACCATCATTCTCCAGTCACCCACACTCCAAACCTAGGTGCCATCCTTGACTCCTCCTTCTCTTTCATTCTCCATCTCCAACCAAAGTACAATTGCCAATTGTACTTTTCCCAACATCTCTTACATAAGCCTTCTTCTCTCCTTTGGTACCTCTACCATCCTGATGCAGGCCCTCATCACTCCTTGCCTAGATTACTGCTCTTTGTCCTTTTTCAAAGAGGACCAGTGTGGCATCTGAATTGAGAAAAAGTCATAAAATGCAGTAATAAGTGAAAAGCCATAAAAACTTAAACTCTCTGAAAGGCAGAAGCCTGAACATGGTGACCTGCTTACAATCATAACTTAGATACTGAATTATATTTTAGACACAGAGTTATAATTTAAGATATTATGACCTATAAACACCAAAACAAGAATATTATGACGTATATGTGACCAGGACATGATTGATGCACAAACTTATGTTTGAACATAACATTGGCTTAACTCAAGCAGAAAACAAAAAAAAAATCCCCCAGTCAGTACTGATGCACTCTCCAGCTCCTCCTGCCTTTATCTGTTTTCTATAATTACCATGGATTTTGGGGATTCTTTAGTAGGGATTCATTGACTGGTTTAGCTGCCACCCCAGATTGAGGATGATTAGCATCTTGGCAGGGATCCATCTTACTGCCCCAAATGTAAGTAACCCAAATTGATTAAGCTGCTACCTATAATCAGTCTGGAGCTCTTTGGCCTCTTCCTTTGGTATAAAAAGGACACCCCATGATTATGGATCAGGGATTCCTGGGCAGGGGGATTCCGGATCTTATACCCGGTGACATCACTGGTGATAGCTTGACTGGTGGGTGAATCAGATTTAAGTGAGGCAGAGTTGTACAAAGTCGTCAGCCTCATTCTTCCAGAGTCATTAAAGCCAATGACAGGACAAAAGGCAAGACAACCAGCAGTGGCTCAGGATGCAGTGTAAGACCTTAGTGTTTTCAATGTCTGACCAAGCTCAAAAATCCCATAACACCTGCTTCAGCCTCCTTCGTGGCCATTGGAAAAAATCATTCTCATTCACCCATTCCACCAGGGGAAGTCTTCACATGCTTCGGGCAGACATCCTCTAACTGGTCAACCAGTCTGTTGGCTGTCAATTATGCTCAACCTGGTTTGGCCCAGCTGCAGAAATGGTCTTACTGGGTTGTGGCTGCTGTGTGTGCTGCAGCTCCTTGGAGCTATAGATGAGGGCTGCATGACAGGTGGACACTAAAGATGGATGAGCAGCCCTGAAAAGAGGTGCTTGTCCTCCCTGAATACCCCATCTACCCCCTGGACTATTGTAACAGCCTTCTGGTTGACTTGCCTGTAACAAGTCTCTGCCTACTCCATTCTGTCTTCCACTCAACTGTCAAAGTAATCTTCCAGAAGTACAGGTCTAACTATGTCACCCCACTACTCAATAAGTTCTCGTAACTCATTGTCACCTCTTAGATCCTCTCTCTGCCATTCAAAGCTCTTCATAACCAGCCTCCTCCCCTCAACTGTTCTGTTTTCTTTCACCTTACATCTGCCACACACTCTGTAAGCCACTGACATTGGCCTCATTCCCGTTTCTCAAACAAGCTACTCCATCTCCTGACTGTCTGTCTGGAGTAGAATTATTTTTTGGTTCGGATTTGTTCCCACAAATAACACACTGTACAGTTAGGAAACAATATCTATTTTAATTATATACATAGAATAATACAAGAAAGCCTTAGGAAAACGAAAACAAAGTCCCAATGCACACAGAAACAGGAAGAATTTAACTATAATAATTATAAGGTAAGCAGAGAAAGGAAAAAGAAAACATCACCAGGCGGAGAAGCACCAACGCCTGACCACACAGGCTGGGGAATCCCGAGTATAGCCGTCAGGGTTCCACCTGGGAGGGGCTCCAGGCAAGACACCTCCTCCGTGGATGAGATTCCAAAGGTGGTGGGGGGAGCATGGGGAATTATATGTCCGCTGAACAAAGTTGGCTCTGTGCCATGGAGTTTGGCATCTGGCCCTCTGTGCAGCCAGTTAGCCAATAGGTATTTCTACTACCAAGGAAAGGGCTGTGTACTGCTGCAAAATATAAGTTGATTAATGGCAGGTTTGGGGGAATAGCCAGTACCTCCAAGCATGCTTCCGTTCCAGAAATGGTTAGTTCCTAGAATATGATAAACAGCAGCCAAACTACACAACACTTGTCCTTGATAGTTCATACTAGGGACAAGCTAAACTTACTCACTTTATAGGTCATATTAGGGACAGGCTAAATTTACTCACTTGATGGGTCATATTAGGGATGAAATAAACTTAGTTACTATGGGGGCGTGAATTGTCCCTTCACTATCTCCCATACCTGGAATGCTTCCATTTCACTTTCCCAACCCCTGAATTCCCTGTATTCAAGTTTTAGCTAAAATCTCACCTTCTACAGGAAGCTTTTCTGGATCCCCCTCAATTCTAGTAGCTCCCTTCTGTTCATTATTTCCAATTTATTATGTGCATACATATATATGACATGTTATACACATATGTATACATACACATATACTATACATACATATGTGTATCTTGTTTGTACATGGCATTTCTTTCATTAGCTCATGTAAGCTCTTTGATAGCAGGGACTACTTTTTTCACCTTTCTTTGTATCCCCAGCACACAGTGCCTGGTACACAGAAGGCTTTACTAAATATTCGTGGACTGACCTTTAAATGACAGTCTGAGGAATGGGTCTTTAAAGTTTCTTCAGGGGTGGCTAGGTTGCACAGTGAGTAGAGCACAGGCCCTGGAGTCAGAGGACCCAAAGTTCAAATTCAGCCTCAGATATTTAACACTTACTAGCTGTGTTACCTTGGGCAAGTCACTTAACCCCAATTACCCTGCCCTATCCCCTCTAAAAAAAAGTTCCTTCAGCAAGGGAGTGACATGGTCAGTGTTAGGAAGGTTATTTAAGAAGCTATATGAAGGACAGGTAAAAGAGGGTAAACAGTGGAAGTACAGGTGAGGAAAGATGAGTCATGACTCAGGTAGTGACATGTGAGTAGAGACACATGGATGTGAGAAAACACTGTGAAGTCATAATTCATATTTGTAGAGTAGAAAGGAGTGGAAAGGTTCAGGATGACTTCAAGGTTGTAAACCTAGGTGATTAGAAGAGGAAAAAAAGAAGGCCTAAGGCAGAGCATTGAGAGATACCCATGGTTTGGAGGTAGGAGATGGATTAGGATCTCACAAAAGGGACAGAAGAGTAGCCAAGCAAGAAAGAGGAAAGAAGGGAGGAAGAGGACTGAGAAAAAGCTATCACATTTAATAATAAAGACATCACCAGTAACCATGAAGGGATTAATTGATGAAACTGAAAGTCAGATTATAAGGTGTTGAGAAGGGAAGGAAGGGAGGAAGGAAGGAAGGAAGGAAGGAAGGAGAGAAAGAAAGGAAAGAAAGAGAGAAAGAAAGAGAGAAAGAAAGAAAGAAAGAAAGAAAAGAAAAGAAAGAAAGAGAAGGAAGGAAAGAGGAAGTGAGTACACTATACTGTGTGGCCTTCTTTACTATAGCATAGAAATAATCTACATCAGACACCTCTCTACTCCTCTACAGAAGGGGGGAGTCATTTGAGGAGTAAGAAAGAAATAGTATATATAACATCATTTTTAATATATTCATCATTTTCGCTGAATCATTTTGTCTTCTTCCTCTTTAACAAAAAATTCTTTGTTAAATGGGGTGACTCTCTAGGAAAGAGGAAGGAAAGAAATACAGGGAGAAAACTAGGCAAGGTGAAAACAAAAGATATCAATATAAATCTATTTTTGTTTTTGTGGGGTTTTTGCTTTTTTGGAAGGGGGAAGGCAGGGCAATTGGGGTTAAGCGACTTGCCCAAGGTCACACAGCTAGCTTTGTGTTAAGTGTCTGAGGCCACATTTGAACTTAGGTCCTCCTGACTCCAGAGCTGGTGCTCTATTCACTGCGCCACCTAGCCGCCCCTATAAATCCATTTTTAAAAATAATTTTCATTATCATTATTCCAGAGCATTTATTAATAGCCCATACATAACCCTTGAATAAGTGTCAGGGTACACTTTAGGGGACTCTTCTTTAACTCAGTGTCCCAACCCAGATGATATAGAAGCTTAAGTTATTTCTACTCCAGTAAAGAGCACTTGGTCATTTCCCATCTGTTTTCTAGTGTTCATCTATGGTTGTAGCTCTACATTAGTTCAGATTTCCTCCAGCAGATAACTCTCACCCCCTTTTCCAGGGGACAAGCTCAGTCATCTGGCTTTTTTACAACAAAACCTAAGAAGTAATTTTTACAACTCAAAACACCCATTATTCTTGTTTTCTTTTGTATGTGGTCTCTATTATCCCCCATTGGCTTAAAGGTGAAGAAGGTAGTAAGATAATTTTCCTTTCTTTTACCTCTCTAAAGACTCTGTCTCCATTTCTGTATATGCTTGCAGTACATTACTGTAATTCTTGATTATGTCAGCACCTCCCATTAAGTTTTAGAATTGGAAGGACCAGCTTTATTCCTCTCTCTCTCTCTCCAGTTAACCTTCCCCACCCTATATTCCTGTTGGGCCTGGTTATTCATTCAATTGGCACTGGGCTCTACAGGCAGTGCTTGGTGTTACATCCAAAAGGAAAAGCAGTGGTTCCATAGACCAGAGCCTGCTACTCCCAGTATGAGAATCTGAGCGGAGAGAGGGAAATTTGTCAGTCCTATACACATATCACAGAATCTCACAATTAGAATTGACCTCTGGAGCCATAGCTGTGCAAAGAATGGGCAAATTCCTAAAAAAAATCAATTAATAAACTTTATAGTATTGAATATAAAATTATAATTGAATAACAATAAAATTCCTGAAAAATACATGATTTGATTACCATCGACCTTTGGGTCTCACTTAGTGGTCTATGAACACTTTAGGGGTTCATGATGATGACCGAAAGAGTTTGCTTTAAAATTAATGACATTTTAACCAATAAACAGCTGTCCGATAATGTTGCAAATATATTTCTCCTTTGTGACAACAAAAATGAAATGTGTATGTTTGAAGCATTATAGGTTTGTTTCTACAGCAATTTGAAACCATCATGATCATGCATACAGCAATTTTTGTATTTGTGCAGCAGTTACATTAAATTCTAACAATTTCTGATTAGGAGAAATATGCTCTTGCTGTTTCTCAATCTGTTATCAAATTGTTTTCAAACAACCAGAAGAGTTTGACATTTGAGTGCAAACCAACTATCAACGAGCATAGTCTCATTTGCATTCTACCTACTGTACCAGAGTAGCTCCCTTGTTTTCCCTGTTACCCTGTAACCTCATCAGCTATATAATTTTGCAATCAAGATGTTATGAACATCCTCATCCTCTATAGTACAAACGTCAGAATGTTTGAAAACCATGATCAATGGGCATGTATGTTATCATGAAATCATCATCACATATGTTCTACAGGAACAAACACTTTATTGCCTCTTATTGCAGTGGTAAGGCTGTTTCCCATTTAAACATGCTCATGCTATTATTCTTTTATCTGGCACATTTTTTAATGAACTGGTTGGTTAACACTAGTCAGTCATTCAGTAGAGTTTCTATGATAGTGTAACCTATGTGCCAGTGGTAGAAGGAAAGAAAATCATGTCTTCATGTCATGCAGAAATTCTTTCTTTAGGGCAGTTAGGTGGTGCAGTGAATAGAGCACCAACCCTGAAGTCAGGAGGATCTGAGTTCAAATCCAGACTCAGACACTTGATACATTTACTAGCTGTGTGACTTTGGGCAAGTCACTTAACCCCAATTGCCCTCCAAAAAACCCCTCAAAAAACAAAAATTCTTTCCTTAAAAAGGTTAGTTAATAAACTTTGATTAAAATGAAGCAATATGTACAATTAAATTTTAAGTAAACTTTCACTTAATACAGTTCTTGCTAAAGAACTGTATTAAGGCAGTTAACATCCAGGCAAGTTTCCATTCAATAGAAAAGTGAATATTTCATACCATACCTAGATAATAATTTTTGTTGACTGATCAGGTTGCTAAAATAAAAATGAATTTTCACCTCTCAGCAAGAGAACTCGCACAATTCTCCTACCGTTTTCCACAGCATATTTGTGTGAATCAGCATTTTTACTTTATTCTATTTTCTTCACTTGTAAAATGGTGATAATAGTGGCGCCCATATCCCAAGGCGATTGTGAGGATCAAAAGACATAAAATTGTAAAGTGCTTAGCACAGTGTCAGCCTGGCACACAGTAGATGTTATAGAAATGCTTATTTCCTTCCTTCCTTTATATCAAAATATAGAAATAAACTCAACGAAGGATCAGATTTTGATTGATTGATAAGACTGGGTTTGCCTGGTGGTGAGTTAAATATTTTAGTGCTTGTTAAAATAAAAAGTCCAACATTGAAATTAAGTTTATATGTGATTATTTGTTACATAGCTTCTAAGTCATTTATATTCAATGAAATTTATAATATAAAGAAATGTAACATAAAGTCATTCTGATAATAGTAAGCATATCATGTCTTACTGGATTACTTCTTTTAATTCTTAAAGAATTTCCCACATAAAATGTTCATAATTATTCTAAAATTAGTTTTATAATTTTATATGTAGTGCTTTTGTGATTATTAAGTAGAATAAAATTTTGTATTTCATAATTATACAATGTAAATTTTAATATAGAGTTTTTCTGGGCAAAAGTTATTGTAGTATTATTATAAGCACTATTATAATATTATACATAGTGTATTAAATTACCCTGGGGATTTACAACACAATTTTATTATTGTTGTTGAAAGGGGTTTACAAAAATATTGGAAACCAGTGTTATAAAGTAGAGGGAGATTACAATTTCACTTGAATTAATTCATTAAAAAGCATTTTATTAAGTGCTTACTATGTTTCAAGTGTTGTGCTAAGTACTAGAGAGGAAACAAGACAGTCCGTGCTAAGAAGGAAGAAAACAACACGTGAGAGAAATTTCAGCTACATAGTGCATGGAAATCTCAAGAATTCATCAGAACCCAAAGTTCCTTAGGCTGTCAGTAACTTCCACTTAAATGAGAAAGGCTTTATATAGAAAGTAGAATTCATTTCAGAAACTTTGAATAATAAAACTAAAATATATTGGACATAGGAATAAAGAAGTTTCTCTTGCTTGCTTGCTTTTATTTAGTATTTTATTTTCCCCTAGTTGTAAGTAAAAACAATTTTTAACTTTCACTTTTAAAACTTTGAGTTCTGGGGCAGCTAGGTGGCGCAGTGAATAGACTACTGGTCCTGGAGTCAGGAGAAACTGAGTTCAAATCTAGCCTGAAATATTTAACACAAAACTAGCCATGTGACCTCAGGCAAGTCACTTGACCCCAATTGCCCTACCTTCCCCTCTCCAAAAAAAAAGCAACCCCCCCCCAAAAAACTTTGAGTTCCAAATTCTCTACCTTCCTCCCTCCACATGCCATGCCATTGAGAAGGCAAGCAATTTGATATAGGATATATAAGCAAAATATATCCATAATTGTCATGTTATGAAAGAAAACATAGACAGGGAAAAAACTCAAGAAAAATAAAGTTAAAAAAAAGTCTGCTTCAATCTGTACTCAGACATCATCAGTTCTTTCTCTGGGGATGAGCAGCATTTTTCATCTTAAGTCCTTCAGAGTTGTCTCAGATAGTTGCATTGCTGACAATAGCTAAGTCATTCATAGCTGATCATCTTACAATACTGCTGTTACTTTGTACATGGTACACTTTACTTTGCATCGGTCCATGCAAGTCTTTCCAGGATTTTCTGAGAGCATCCTGCTCATCATTTCTTATAGCAAAATAGTATTCTATCATAATCATATACCACAACTTTTTTGGTCATTCATCAACTGATGGGCTTCCCCTCAA
The DNA here is from genome assembly GCA_028646575.1 of Pseudocheirus occidentalis. Classification (NCBI taxonomy): domain Eukaryota; kingdom Metazoa; phylum Chordata; class Mammalia; order Diprotodontia; family Pseudocheiridae; genus Pseudocheirus; species Pseudocheirus occidentalis. The sequence continues at coordinate 207,584,251 of CM053598.1, forward strand.
CTTCTTTACCCTCATAAAAGAGCTGCTATAAATATTGTGTGTGTGTGTGTGTATAAATGTATGTATCCTTTTCCTTTTTTGTTTTTTATTTTTTTGGGATAGAGACCTATTTGAGGTCAAAGAGCACACATGCTTTTATAGTCCTTTGGTATAGTTCCAAATTCCTCTACAGAATAGTTAAATCAGTTCACAACTCCACCAACAAGGCATTAAAGCCTCATTTTCCCACTCCCCCTCCAACATTTGTCATTTACCTTTTCTATCCTATTAACCAGTCTAGTAGGTGAGAGGTAGTACCTAAGAATTGTTTTCATTTGCATTTCTCCAATCGTTAGTGAGTTAGAGCATTTTCCATATGGCTATAAATAGCTTTGATTACTTCACCTGAATACTGATCATATCTTTTGATCATTTATCAGTTTGGGAATGGCTCTTATTTTTATAAATTTGATTCAGTTCTTTATATGTTTAAGAAATGAGGCCTTTATTAGAGAAAATAGCTTCAAAATTTTTTCACAGTTAACTATTGCTAACTTTATTTCCCTCCATCCTATTCACCCTACTCTACTGTTTATTCTATTATATCTCTCTCTTAAGAAAGGAATTTCTAAGACATAAGGCACAGAATTAAAAAGCCACTTAACTTACTGCCATTTATACTGTGTCATATGTATACCAAATCTTCAAATACACCACTTCACCAGGACCCATATATAAGTTACTAACATGAATTATCTATCTCCTTTGTAGATGGACAGACAGACAGACAGAGACACAGAAATATCTCCTATCTATCTTCCTTCTTAGGTAGTTTTTTTCTATTATTAAACCTTTTTAGACATTTCTTAGAAATTTACAATCCTCTTAAATTAGAATGATTGTAAGAAATTTAAATTTTAGGTTAGGCTGTATCAATGTTTTTTAAAAATAGCTTATCATTCAAGTGCTGGAGAGGATGTGGAAAAATTGGAACTCTAATGCATTGTTGGTGGAGCTGTGAACTGATACAACCATTCTGGAGGGCAATCTGGAACTATGCCCAAAGGGCTATAAATAATAGCATACCCTTTGACCCAGTAATATCACTTTTGGGGTTGTATCCCAAAGAGATCACAGAAGTGGGAAAGGGTCCCATATGTAAAAAAGTATTTATTGCAGCTCTCTTTGTGGTGGCAAAACCTGGAAATTTAAGGGATGCCCATCAATTGGGGAATGGCTGAACAAGTTATGGTATATGAATGTGATGGAATATTATTGTGCTATAAGAAATGGGAAGGAGATTGACTTCATACTTACCTGGAGAGGCTTATATGAATTGATGATGAGTGAGAAGAGCAGAACC
>CM053598.1:207586092-207602294 GCA_028646575.1 Pseudocheirus occidentalis
GCAGAATGTTCTGTACCATGAAGCAATTAATGCCCCTACATTGTTCTTCATACCTTCTTCCTTATAGTTTAACTATATAAGCCGTGCCCTGAGAACATTAAAACGGACCTTGACAAAACTTTGCTTGGTCTCGCTCTCTTTTCTCCCCCGTTTCTTTTTCAGGCTGGGTCCCCCTCGGCCCCACGATTGATCAGGTCCCGGTGGACGGGACACTTGGTTTTGTAAGGACTACCTTGGTTATTAACTCTTCATATTAACTTCATAGGACCACAGATTTAGAGTTAGGAGAGATCTCAGAGATCAATTAGTCCAACCCCTTATTTTTATAAGGAAATTGATACCCAATGGAATAAATGACAACCAAGGTCGCACAAGGCAGCAAGTGTCAAAGCCTAGATTTGAAACCAAATCTTCTGATTCCGAATGCTCTTTCATCTGAACCACATATTCCCAATACTTTATGGACTCGCCAATAGCCTGGATAAGTAATAGTTGATTGTAGGCAAGTAGTAAAGAATTCTGAGTTAATTTATTTCATTGCTTGTGACCTCCTCAAGGGAGGTTTGCCTAATCCAATTTTTGCATTTATTTGCAAGAAAGATAGAAGATAATACGTTGACTCTTTCTACTGTTTATGGTTACTCTGTTTTCAATCCAGTAACCACGTTAGTATCTACACCACAGCATTATTATCTAGACAATATCTTTCCAGCATTTCAATTATCTGCATCTCATGTAGACCCACATCAAAAGCTTTTTACAAATATCTAGATCTATAATCTGTCCATGGAGTTTCCTTGATCCATAAACTTGTCTTGTAATTTTATCAAACCAAAGAAATCAGATTTGTCTGGCGTGATCTGTCTTCATAAACAAATGCTGTCCACTGACTAACACACTGTTATCTGTATGCTTACAGATCAATCTGGCTCTTTCTGACCTGGCTAATTGTGTTCTGCCCGCCCAAACTCTCCCACTTGTTTGAACTGCAGATATTATTCTTCCCTTTTCCTAAACAAAGTGTTTAGTGAAGTCAAACAAACATAAAACACCAAAAAAACCCAGTGTCCTAAAGATTTGTATCTAGTTTATTTACAAACAGTGAACTGAAACAGCATCCTAACTTTTATAGGTGACATATTATATTGCTTTGTGATGAAGGTTGTGTAAGTAGTGTTCCATGTTTAATTGGTGAAAAATGTAGAAATTAAAAATAAGCCACGTCTTCCATATATACATATTTACTCTAGTAAAATCCCTAAGTTATATCTAACACTGAAAATTTGAACACGTGAGATTTTGTTCAAATTCGGTTTAGAATGTAAGGTTAGAAATGAAGGAAGTAGGTTACTTTATAAGCCTTTTCTTGAAGGAACTTCACTTGCTTAATACAAAATGACAGTTGTATGCCATAAACTATAGAAACAGTTGTGCTTCACTTTATGTGTAAATTAAAAAAGTCTATACAAATGTTTCTGACTCCAAATTGGGTGCTTTATCCATTCCTCCACCCAGCTGTTTTCTTCTAGTTCTAGGAATTTCTAAGATGTATTATTAAACAGAACAAAACCATTTAAGACTTTCTTATGATTACAACCCAGAGCCCCAAATCTAAGATTATACATGAACTAAACATTAGATCGAGGTTCAAACACTGATTCTGTTTGGTTCTGTGTGTTGTACAGAATTTCACTGAATTCCTACACTACAGATTTTCTGTACACAATTACTAATAGACATGAATCACAGAAAAGTTTTAACTAGTCGTAGATGTATATGAAACAAAAGCAGGAATTAGAAACAGCTTAAAGAAATGTAGGATATGCCTGGAGACAAACTAGGTAAAAAGATAATTAAAACTTCACTGTCCTTTTGCTAATCTAATGGAATAATACTATTGTAGTCCTTTCCAGATACAGCCCTCTCCTCAGAAAATTCGAACAGACAGAGTAGTAAGCTCGAAGAGCTCTAGCCACATCAACACCCAATTTTAGTCTCCATCTAAAGGTCCAACTGCAGGTTTTCTATCTCCCCAATGTTAAAGCCACCACTCACCATTGAGCTGCTAAAATAAGAACAATGTATTCCGACAGCCATAAAGGCAATTGAAGTAGACCTTGTGGAGTGTTTAGAGCTTGGTCAGATGTCAAAAATGTCAAGGTCGTCTACTGAATCTGTAAGCATAAGCAAAGTGCGATTTATTGTTGTTGTTGTTTTTCTGGAGTTCAGTTTCCTAGACTGAGGTTAAATTGTAAACATCTGAAGGATTAATCTCCTTTGAACCCTGATAATTCACAGGTGTGCTGAGTCAATTAGGTTTCACGTCTTCTGGCTCTGAACCAGTCAGGGGTCTAGTCTTTGCTATATATTGTGGGAGGTTGGTATTTTGCTTTGGAGGACTTGCTCATGAGAAGGACCTTTTGACAGGATTCTTTGTTAAGAGGTTTCCCCCATCCCCCGAAACTACTCAGAGGTTTGTGCTCTCCTAGTCCAGTGGTATATGTAAGTGGTCGTATTACTTTGTTTAGATATTAAAAGCCCTGTCTGTTGAATCTCTGTGCTAATTTCTCTGCTTGCATTTTCTACTTATCTGTAATTAAAGTAAGACTGTTGACCCTTTTAAAAGTTATCTTTCCTTTAGCAAAGCAGATCAAAAGAACCTGTGCTAGCAGCCATTCTGGGTGCGCTAGAGTGCTTGCTGTTATAGCATCCCAGGTCATCACAAGTCATCTTGACTTTTGTCCTGCAATGTCCTTCAATAACTCAGGAAGAGAGAGTAAAGCTGACAACTTTGTTCAACTCTCCTTCACTTAAATCCAATTCAAAAGTAAATCTCTTGATATCACCTACGATGTCGTTGGTCATTTTCAAAAAATGAAGGATGAAGGGGCAGCTAGGTGGTACAGTGAGTAGAGTGCCAGTGCTGGAGTCAGAAAGACATAAGTTCAAATTCAGCCTTGACACTTCATACTTAACTAGCTGTGTGACCTCGGGTAAGTCACTTAACCTCAATTGCCTTGTCTTCCCCCCTCCAAAAAGCAAATGAACAAAAAGAAAATGAAGGATGAATAACAGTTAAGACTCTACTCTTCCCTCTCTAAAACCAAACAAAAAGTACTCAGCTCTCCTGCTTAGCGTTTCCTCCAAGGAATCTTATGACTCTTCCTCATCCAACTGTGTGAGGAAGGAGAACTCATACTCTTTTGGAGCTACAATTTTCAGAAGTCCATGCCATGAAGTTCTAGGGTAGTTTAATTTGGCTACATGTGTAACCTTGGGGAAAGTTGATCTGAATATCTAGTTATATTCCTTCCTCGGTTTTGATATTACGCTTAACATCTAGAATTATACAATATAGCATCAAAATAAAAACCGACACTTAGACCAATGATAATTAACCCAATAACCAATGTAATCACTTTAGGGCATTGTTTATACTAAACATATCATCAAGAGCTGCAGGAGATAGCACAATACAAAGCAACATTTAACAGGATGTTTCAGTGACCACATGTCTAAACTACATGCAGGGCATACATAATACATGCATGCGTCACAGCTGTATGCAGGTATCAACAAAACAAAAGTAAACATATAACAGCAAGTGAAAGTAAAGCCACAGTAATATCAACAGTCTCAACAAAACACACAAAATTAACAAAATCTACCAAAATACATATTCAAGCCAACTGCATAATTAACAGACCCATGCAGCTGGGATACAGATGTGATATTGCTAGAAGAGCAAATATACATGAACAACCAAAACTGAAGCATATGTATAGTGAGCTTACATGTAGTACTTCAAATGCAGAAGCATATGTGTAGTGAGCTTACATGTAGCACTTCACATGCAGAAGCATACATGTAGTGAGCTTACATGTAGCACTTCACACACAGAATCATATATGTAGTGAGGTTACATGTAGTACTTCACATGCAGAAGCATACGTGTAGTGAGCTTACATACATGTGGTGAGCTTACATGTAGTACTTACATACATGTAGTGGGCTTACATGTAGTACATACATGTAGTGGGCTTACATGTAGTACTTCACATGCAGAAGCATATGTGTAGTGAGCTTACATGTAGTACTTCACATGCAGAAGCATACGTGTAGTGAGCTTACATGTAGTACTTCACATGCATCAGTGAATTTAGTGGCTTCAATAAGTCAGATATTACATGAGAAAATAGCATTTTCGTCTGGCTATACTTATAACCATTTCTCCAATTTCCCCAAGACCCTGTAGTAAGCATGGTCACTGGTCAAATAGTTTTATCACTCCTGAAACCTCTTGACCTGTCTGCCCCTGACCCTGATCTAGCTGATGGTATGGACAGATCATACTCCTCATCAGAACTATAGTCTTACCTGCTTGAATCTAAGTTTGTATGGATCCAAGCTAGATAGTAATGTTACTCCTGACCTACCCAGGGTCCTTTGTATCCTTGGAGTCTCTCTATATATAGGTGAAGTACTAGACCAGAAATGTATTGTCCCTAGGCTCAGTCAAACTGTTGCATTTTTCTTCTCTTGAAATGTCAGTTGTCTGTTTTTGAACTATTGCTAGGTCTGACGGTCCTTGAATGACTAGTGAGTTTTGTCTCTTTTGCTTACAGTTCATTGAAGTAGATGCCCAACCATCTCTATTCATCAGGTAGTCCAAGTAATTTATTGACAAATATATTGACAAATAAGTGGTTGCAGTGTTATCTTTGGCTCTGAATGGAGCCATCTTGTAAGTGAACAAGTTGCCCAGGCTTTCACCAAGTAGACATGAAATACCTTTCCATCAATCTGCTAACTCATGTATCTCATGAACACCAAGATTTCTCAAAAGAACTCTTATCATGTGTTGGAGGTTTTGACAACAAATTCAAGAATCATGCCACTTTTTATTTCTTTCAGCTTTCCTTTGGACTGAAGTTGTAGCTAGGTGGCAAGTGTCTTTAAGCTTCTCTGTAAGCAAAAACATGTACTAGAATCTCTCCATTCTCAGACTGTAAAACACAGAACGAAGGCATGGCTCACACCCAAACATTAAAAGGTAGAGTAGAGAGCTGTTGGTATTACTCCTGGTAGAACCATACACATGCACTAGGGATGCTACATGTTGGATCCACTGAGATTGGTTTCAGCGTCCCTAATATGTTTAAACGTATGCAGTTGAAAATAGTAGACGTCTTGACAAAGCTAATACCTCCTTTAGCCATGTGTGTTTTCAAAGTCTCTGTGCTGGTCTAAATGGTTCGAGTCGAGATGCTCATACTCTAAGAAATACTTCTCTCGTGATACGCTAGCGGTCCTGGAAGCTTTCTGATTCCTCGCTGGCTATGCCTGCACATCACCAGCTACGTCTGACGTGTTCTTGTTATTTCCATGCACTTGTAGCATGTCCTTGGTGATATAAAGTAGAAGGTCCCTTCCCGTCAAATATGAGGACTTCAGTAGCTGCTGAGCTAGAATTCCACGGAGGTGCTAAAGAAATCCTTGAACATCAAGACTTCCTCATATTATCTCCTCTGAGCTGTCTGCTTCTTCATGCTCTGAAAAAAGAGACATGGAATGTCTAGGGGGCACAGTGAATAGAGCACCGGCCCTGGAGTCAGGAGGACCTGAGTTCAAATCCGGCCTCAGACACTTAACACTTACCAACTGTGTGACCTTGGGCAAGTCACTTAACTCCAATTGCCCTGCCTTCCCCCCTCCAAAAAGAAAAAAGAGACATAAGGAAATGCAAAGGATAGAATCAGTCACAGGTATTTATAAGAAATAGGATCAGATTAGTCAGATGCAGTCTTTAACTGGACATGCTTAGAAATGGGTGCCAGTCAGGGAGAGAATTATGACCATCAGTTCTTCTGTATCTGTTTTTTTTCCTTGATATTTCAACCATATGAGTGCACATTCATGACTAAAAAAAAAACTACAAGTGTACCTTTAGTAGCAAACTTTAGCTTTAGCTTTCACTAGTTCAGGCTCTCAAGAAGTGTGAATTTGAGGAAAGGAACTGCCGGTGTTGCCACTGCTGCTGTCATGGACTGTGCATGCTGTTCCATTTGTCCTGGGGAAGTCCTGCCAATCTTCAATGTGTTCTCCTTCCTTCTTCACTGGTTTTCCTCTTAGTCCTGCCCCAGTCCCAAATCAGGCAATATTTTCTTGCCTCAGGAGATAAGCAAAAAACCTCAAATCCCTCAAGTCTAGGCAATGGCATAGACATTCTTATCCATAACATAGAGAGGAAGTTGTTAAACAGATAGGAAGTCAAATGAATTCCAAAAGTTTGTGACAGCTCAAGTTCTTTGAATATGCAGCATAAGTTGGTAGCCATTGTCTTTGCTCACAAAAAGCACAAGTCTCTTACTTCTTGTGATGTGTAACTTGACTTTATAAAATCTGTTCTCGCTATTTCTGTATTACCATAGGGCCTTTTCTTGACCCATGTAGCTAAAGAAAGCATGAAAAGCTTTCGTGGCCATAGAGCAATATGTGCTAGGTAGAACCCATTGTTTCCTGGTGCCATGAATGGGACTAGTGACAGTTCAGTACACAGTACATACAGTTCAGTGGCAGAGTTGCAACTCATGCCATTGTCTTAATAGTAAATGCAGTTGATTTCCAGTGACCATGACTCTTTGGTTCAGCGCCACTCTTAAGCCTACCAAGCTTTCATTTGTTTTTCGGTCAAAAAACTTGTTGGATCTGCATAAGTCAATACTATTGCACTTGTGAAGCAAATTGACTGGATCTTAGAAAGTTTATAGACATCTGTTCATCCATAGGTCTCCAAAAGGCTTTTTAAAAGAACCTTACATTTCTTGCCTTTCTCCATTTGTGCCTTCTCCAATGATATATGCTCAAATGTCAACTTTTTTTAACATCTTATTCAACACTTTGACAATAGCAATGTAGTTTCTAACAAATTTGTGATAGTAGTCACCAAGTTCTTTCAAAAAGCTCTAGATCAGTGTTTCTCAACCTGTGGGTCGTAACCCCTTTGGGGGTCGAGTGACCTTACAGGGGTCACCTAAGACCATCAGAAAATACATATTTCCAATGGTCTTAGGAATGGAGACACTGCTCCTCTATCCGTCTCCAGCCAGGTCCACCCACATGCAGATATGCCCACATACGAGTATTAAAGGGCCATGGCATTAGGAAGGTTGAGAACCACTGCTCTAGATCTTAAAAGTTCTTTGCTTGTGGTCCAATGAGATACTGTGTGATGCACATACTTAATAGAAACAAAACTGGCACTTGTCAATTGAGAGCTGTAAGATATTTTCCTCTCAATCCAACATTTCAATCAGTCTTTCCTAATGTTCTTCCATGGTCTTCCCAAAGACAATGATATCATCAAGAGACATTGACACTTAGAGGGTCCAACTTAATTTGCCTTTGAGTAGGATCAGATGCCCCCAAGATATTTTGGATACATACATGCAGACTGGTGAAAATCTGCCTGGGCATCTTGAAGCAGTTATCCTGCCTTATTCTACTGTAGAAATCTGGTAATAGCTACTACATGAGTACTGAAAACCACTGGCTGCGTGAGAAATGATCCGTGGTATCTTGAATTCTTGGCGTGATGTCTTTTGGGTTTTTGTTGGTTTTTTTTCTCCCAAAGTTCAATAGTCAACATAATATGTTTTTCCATTCCTCTTTGGTATTATTGCTATAGGTAAATGTATATGGGTTGTTGGTGATAATGCCTTTAACCAACATGTTCTTGAGGTGGTATCAGAGATTGTCATGGACAAAAGAATTGTCCTGGATCTTTTCTGGAATAGTTGGGAGTTGGTTGGATCTTGTGTGTTGCTCCTACAGAAAGAGCATAACATTCATTTACTGAGCTTCTACCTCAGCTGTTCATTCTATTCCTCTGGTTCCATTCCCAAAATAAAATTTCTCTGGATCTACTATCAGGTGGTAGAGCAGACAGAATGCTTATCCAGAAACAAGGAAGCCTAAATTTAAATCCAGCATCTACCTCCCAGAGTTGTTGTGAATGACATTTTACCTGTGCTTAGCACAGTACCAGGCACTTAGTAGGTGTTCTTAAATGATTTGTTCCTTTTCTCCTTTTTCTTTTTGAGAGAATTATAAGCCAATTTCTAAGTACCATCTCCTGTACCAATTTTGTCGGGCATTTTTGAGTGTCCAAATGAGTCTGGCATCTTCTATCTCCATCTTTTGTAGATTCTCCTAATCCCATCCCAATGTAGACTATCCTACAGTCTTCCAACTCTGTTATTCAAGATTTCTATAATATCCTCAGGTCCACATATAGGAGATTCCTTTATAAATGTCAACATTCATCAAGTGATAGTGTTTTCTAAGGAACTCACTCTATTTTCATAACATTGACATCAATAAATAATAGCTATGCCATTATTTTACCAGTCACAAAAATGCTACATCCTGACAAAACAAGTAAGAAAAAACTTCAAAGAATAGTAGTAAGAATCAGCAAGAACTATGAAAATGTAGCACCTTATAGGAGTAATAACATTCTACTTGCACATCTATAGACAGTCTAATAACAGTGTCACATTGTCATCATTAATTAACATGTACAAATTTAACAGAAGGGTAAAATTAAACAGTGGAAGTTGATAAACAGAAAAGAAAAAAACATTATCTAAAGTAAAATAAGTCCAAAAATAATACAGCAGAATTAAATGTTGTAAACTAAAAGTAAATAAACAAATTTTAAAAAATACAACACTCAGAATAAAATTCAGCTACTGAATTTTCAATGAAAAATTTAGTGAGAGGTGGGTAGGTGGTGCAGTGAATAGAGCACCTGCCCTGGAGTCAGGAAGACCTGAGTTCAAATCTAGCCTCAGACACTTGACACGCTTACTAGCCATGTGACTTTGGGCAAGTCACTTAACCCCAATTGCCCTCCAAAAACAAAAAACACAAAAAAAATTAAAAAAAGAAAAAAGAAAAATTCAGTGAAAGGAAGAAGAAAAAAGTAGATCCTAATAGGAAATAATAATGATGATAGCTAATGGTTATATAGTGCTTTAAGGTCTACACAAAAGTCTTTCTATATATTATTTCATTTGCTCATCACAACAATCCTACGAGTTACGTGTTATTATCTCCCATCTATATGAGGAAGTGGAAGCTGAGTAATAAAACATGAAATAGAAATGTATTCCAAAAGGAAATTGTATATTGATTTTTTTTTGTTATTATTCAGTTGTTTTTTGGTCTTGTCCTATTCATTGTGATCCCATTTAGGGTTTTCTTGGCAAAGGTACTGGAATGATTTTTAATTTTCTTCTCCGGTTTACTTTATAGATAAGGAAACTCAGACAAACATCCTTAAGTGACTTTCCCAACGTCACATAGCTAGTAAGTGTCTAAGGCTGGATTTGAACTCAAGATCTTCCCTGACTCCAGACCAAGCACTCTATCCACTGTACCACCTAGCTGCATATCAAACTTTTCAAAATCCAGCAAATTCAAGATAAAATTAAAAAAGAAAATTCAGTATCTAATAACCATTTGCAAAAGTAGCCAAGTTGGGTCTATAGTAAACTTTAAATTCAAGACATAAAAGACAAAAATATATTCAAATACAAAAAGCAATCAAAATACAAGAAAAATCAGAATTAAAATTTTGTAGAAGATATATATTACATGCATGCAGCAATAATGCAAGAAACTTTGCTTTAAAAGAAGTGAAAACTAGGTGTTAAGCTCCCAAAACAGAGAAAAAATTAATATATTCATTACATAAGCAACTCAGCTCAGTTTCCCCACCACCAATACTCCCTACACCAGTGGTTCTCAACCTTGCTAATGCTGCAACCCTTTAATAGTTGTATGTGGATGTGTCTGCATGTGGGCAGACTCACCTTGAGATGGATAGAGGAGGTTCCTAAGACCATCAGAAATATGTGTTTTCAGATGGTCTTACATTACTCCTATGAAAGGGTCGTTCGACCCCAAAGGGGTCACAACCCACAGGTTGAGAACCACTGCCCTACACAGTCTTGTGATTCTTCCATCTGAATTTGGGTGGGAGTGGGAAGGGAGAGGGAGAACACACTATTTTGGAAATAGTTTCCCAGAAATCTTTGTCATCACACCCTAGAGCTTTTCCCTGTTCCCAGGAAAAGTCGGTTGATATATTTGGTTATATACAGGGGGTAAAAAGAACTTTACTCATATTGAAAAATAATTATCAAAAAAATCAGAAACTACTGATCTATATGCCTGATCTCACATTTATACAAATTTATACAAATAAATTTTTATTAATTTTTTTAACTTCACAACAATTTCCCCCAGTATACCTCCTTCTTCCCCTCCCAGAGGGGAAAGACAAAAACGTCAGCATAACTGATCCACCCATCAGAGGAGTCGGGAAATACATACATTGCTCAACATTTGTGCCAAGGAGTGGGGGGGCGATGTCTTCTTGTATCTCCTTTTGAGATCTTCTTTTTCTTTGGAATTTGGCAACATTCCATTTCGGGGTTTTGTATGTGGTTCTTTCCGTTTACATTGTTGTAATAATTGTGTATATTGTGTTCTTGGTTCTACTTCATTCTGTATCAGTCCACAAAGATCTATCTCTGTATTTGTCATACTCATTATTTCATACAGCAGAATAATATTTCATTATATTCACGTATCATTATTTAGCCATTTTCCTCTTGGGGGGCCTCTACTTTGTTTCCAATTCTTTGCTATCACAAACAAATGCTACTACAAATTCTGGTGTATGTAAGGACTTCTTCCTTATCAATAGTCTACTTGGGTTAGAAACCTAGTAACGGAATCTCTGGGTAAAGGCGTATGAATGTCACTTTAATTGCAGAATTCCAAATTGTTTTCCAAAACATTTTCATAACAGTTCACAGCGCCACCAGCCCTGCTCTAAAGCACCTATTTTCCCACAAACCCTCCAACATTTCACTATTCCCATCTTTGATCACATTTGTCACTTTTCAGGGTTACATGGTAAAACCTCTGGGTTTTTAGATTTTGCATTTTTTCTTATTAGAAATACTCGGAGCATTGTTTCATGTGATTATTAATAATTTACAATTATTTAAACACTTATCCATTATGGAGTAGCTTTTGGTTTTAGATATTTCTAGACAGTTATGTGAAATAGTGGATAGAGTTCTGGACATGGAATTAGAGAGACCTGCTTTCAAATCTGACCTCAGACACTTACATTTCTGTCTGTTTTCTCATCTATAAAATAAGGATAATAGGACTTGCTTTCCTAGGGTTTTTGTGAAGCTCAAATTTAAGTTAATATTTGTAGAATCACTTCACAAACCTAATAGTGTTACATAAAGGTTGTCTGTTGTTATTTTGTCATTTGTGTATACACATCTTGTACATAAGACCTTTATCTGACAAATTTGACAATAAATATTTTCCCCCATATGACCATCCATTCTTATCCTAGGAACATTAACTTTGTTCAAAAGTTTTTCAATTTTATATACCAAAGTTGCCTACTTATTGTTCTGTAATTGCCTGTCTCTTGTTTGTCTACCCATAGCTATGAAAAAGTATGCTATCTGTTTCTCTTCTAATTTTTAAGTAATTTTAAGTAATTCATACGTTCACTGAGAATCCATTATCAAATACGGTGTTAGGTATTGGTCTGGGCCTAATTTATGCCAGGCTGCTTTCCAACTTTCTTAGAAGTTTATATAAAATAAGGAGTTTTTTCCAAAGTTATTTATTGAGTACTGGCCTATCAAGTTTCATTGCTTCTGATTTTCTCTTGTCTAATCTGTCCCATTTATTTACTTTTCTACTTTTTAACCAAACCAGATGATTTTGATAACTGCTGCTTTCTAACATCCTTTAAGATCTACAGGTGCTAGTCTCCCTTTGTCTCAATCTTTTGTTTTTCCAAATGAATTCTGTGACTCTTCTAATTTCATCAAATTCTGTAAAGTACGCCTTTGATAATGTGATTGGCATTACATTAGAACTGTACATTAACAGTGGTACTGTCATTTTTATTAGGTCGACACAGTCCAACTATGACACTGGATATTCTTCCAACTATTTAAATTGTGCTTAATTTCTTTAAGGAGTATTTTGTAATTGAATCTATACAAGTATTTTGTATGCTTTGGAAGAATGACCTCCAGACACTTAAAACTTTTTGTAGTTATTTGGAATTGGATTCCCCTTTCTATGATTTCCTCAGATCTTGTCGTTATTAAATAGAAATGCTGTTGATTTTTAAGGTTTATTTTTTATCCTGCAACTTTGCTGAAGTTATTGTTTCAATTAACATTTTCTAATTCTCTAGAATTTTCTAAGTAAGTCATCATGACATTGACTTCTTTCTTTACCTATCCTTATGCCTTTAACTTCTTTTTCTTATACTATTGCTACTGCTAACATTTCCATAACTTATTGAAAAGAGAACAGCCTTACTTTACTCCTGTGTCTACTGGAATGGTTCTAACATGTCTCCATTCCATGTGATGTTTGCTTTACGTTCTAGGTAGATACTTTTATGATACTGAAAAAAATTCCTATTGTAGAGAATAAGTTTGGCCCCAAAGAATACATATGAACAGAGACCTCCCTACATTCCTTTGCAGAGGTGGAGGGATCCACAGGTATTGAACATCATATAATATGTCTATCTTTGTTCAATAAGTTGACCAGTTTTGTAGTGCATGTTCATAAATATGTGTGTATATACACATAAATATATAGCTGTGTATCTATACATATATAAAACTTTTTATTATTTTTCTTTAGAAAAAATCTGTTAGAAGAGATGGAGAGGAGAATTTAGATTCTGTAAAAACTTTCTGTAAAAACTTTCTGTAAAAACTAAATTCTTTGCTATTAAAGAAAAGACATCAACCAAAAAATTTTTAATTTTCTGTTCCCAGCAACTCACCTGGGGTGTGCTTGGCACACTTGTCTAAATTCCCTTCTAAAAAGTTCTCTCGGGAAAGGGGAAGACATGAATTATCTTTCAAAGTTCTCTGCTAGAACTTCTCAACTGAAGAATTTCAATAAAGTTCACCTGACACTATTTTTAATTGTCTTCTAAATGCCATACAAAGAATCTCAAAGGGTCCATTCCACTCAGGTCTTAATCCCACACTCTTCTTTTCTGAGGATTCAGGTGGCAGTTGCTAGTAGGCTAATACAAAGTTATTTGATTAAACAAAGGAGTCATTTTACCAAGTTTTCATAGGTGGCCACCTTTCTAGTAGTTGTAAGGGCTTACCCAAAGAAGTACTTCCTATCCCAAGGCTCATCGATATGAGACACTCTACTTATTGGTGGAGATGAGTGCCCAGCCCTGAATGAGGGGCCAGGTACAATTGGCGAGGCTATAAAGAGCTTCAGCCTTCAACAATGTCTTTTGGGACTCTTTAAGCACAAGTCTTTAAGTAATCCTTTTGTGGATTCTTCAAGCAAGATTCCTCCTTCAGAACTCTCCAAACAGGAATCTTCTTCAAATAGAATCTAGTTAGCTTTGAGACTGAAGATAGAAGAGACCAAGCCCTCTTCAGGACGAGGAAGGAAAAGATTGTGACAAGACTTGAGAAAAACAGGGGATCTCTGTATTGTCCCAGGATAAGCAATACTGTAGAGACTTTGGGGAATTTTCCCTTGGGTGAGATCCAGGACCCTCCTTCTTGGTTGGGCTGAGTTACCTCACTTCCAATGAGAGAGCTTCTTCATTCTGTATTGTCTTGTATATATGTTCTCCTATTCAGACCTTCTCTGATTTTTGTTTTATTATGATTTAGATAAATGGGTTTCTTTGCTATTAAAGAAAAAAATTCCTTTATGCCTACACTTTGGAGGGTTTTTAGCATCAGTGAAATACTTTATCAAAAGCTTTTTCCAAATCTATTGAGAACCACATAGTTTTTGGTTTTAATTATTATTCTGTTGATTGTTTCATTTACGGTTAACTGTCCTTGCATCCTAGGTATAATCCAACTTGGTCATGATAATTTCTTGGGTGAATTCCTACAGTCTGACAAGGATTTTATGTAACATTTTTACATCCATATTCATTAATGATATTGTTTGATAGTTTTCATGAGCTTTCTTCTTAGGTTTTAGGATTATACTTATCTTATTAAAGAAATCTGGTAAGATCCTTTCTCAGATTGGTTTTTTTTTAGAGTAATTTGCAAAGTACTAATTGTTCATTTAAAAAAAATTGATGGAATTTTCCATCAGGCACAAAAGTTTTAGGAGTTTTTTTTCTTTTGATACCTCCTTTAAAACTAGTTCTATTTCTCTGTCTAAGACTGGATTATTTAATATCTCTATTTGATCTATTAGTTTGGGCAATTTGTATTTTTGAAGGTACTTTTTGATTTCTTTTGTGTTCTCATTGTTTTTTTAGCATATAACTGCATAGTAAGTTCGGATAATTCTTTTTATTTTTTTCTCATTTTGTTGTCATTTCACCTTGTTCATTTGCTAATTTGTTGGCTTAATTTTCTTTTTAATCAGATTGGCTACAGGTATATCAATTTTGTTAGTCTTTTCAAAGAACCAGATTTTAGTTTATTTTTCACTTGTACAGGGGTTTGTTTTGTCTAATTTATTTCTTTTTTAATTTTAACTCTTATTTTCCACTTATTTAAGATTTTTTTCCAGAAAGATCATGTACTGCTTTTTTTCTATTTTCTTTTTTCCTAAATTATTTATTTTTAGTTTTCAACATTCATTTTCACAAGATTTTGAGTTACAAATTTTCTCCCCATCTTTCCCCTACCATAACCTACTGAATACCCCTTCCCCAAATCTGTTCTCTCTTATATCCTCCCCCACCCTAGCTCCTAACTTTCTAGTAGGGTGAGACGGATTTCTATACCCCAGTGCCTGTATATCTTACTTCCAGGTTGCATGTAAAAAACATTTTTTTTAACATTTGTTTTTAAAACTTTGAATTCCAGATTCTTTCCCTTCTTCCCTCTTCACCGATCCTACTGGGAAGATAAACAATTCAATATAGGTTATACATGGCTAGTTACACAAAATGGTTCCATAGTAGTTATACTGTGAAAGACTAATTTTCCTCCATCCTATCCCACTCCTGACTTATTCTGTTTTCTCCTTTGACCCTGTCCCTTTTCAAAAGTGCTTGCTTCTAACTAACCTCTCCCCCAATCTGCCTTCCCTTCTATCATGCCCCATACTTTCCTGTAGGGTAAGATACCCGATTGAGTGTGTATGTTATTCCCTCCTTAAGCCAAATTCAATGAGAGCAAGGTTGTCCCACTCCCTTTCACCTTCCTGCTCTTCCCCTCCATTGTAACAGTTTTCTCTTGCCTCTTTTATATAAGATAATTTGCCCTATTCTATCTCTCCCTTTCTCCTTCTCTCAATATATACAAGGACGTTTTATTTAATTATCTTAAATTTATTTTAAATCTGATAATTGAGTTGATTATTTTAAAATGCATATTTAAATGCTCATTAATATCTTTTTATTTTTAATACATTTATGGTGATATGGAGGACTGCTTTGACTGCATACAGAAATTTTGGTATGTTCCTTCATAAATCATTATTTTTTTATCTAATTAATGTTTTTATGATTTGTTCTTTGATCCACTTATTATTAATAATTTCACTGCTATCTCCATTTGAGTCTGTATCATTTGTTTATGCTTCCTGAATTGATTACTATTTTTAATTGCTTTGTGGTCTATTAAAATGTGTTTGCTATTTCTATCTTTTTCCTTTTTTTCCTTTTAAACAATATCTCTGTGGCCTAACACATGGTCAATTTTTATAAAAGTGTAAAGCCAACCAACAGTAGATTCCTGAGAGAATGCTACTGTGAACAGCTTTTAAGATTCGGATTACACAGTATTAGTGAACACTCTGTTTATTCCATTGCAAATCAAGATTCAGTACAATATTCACAGTATCAACAATTCACAATATTATATACAATATTTAGAGTAAGGAAAGTCTCAATATCATATCTTATTACAGAAGGTAACAAGGAACAAGAGAAGAATCAGCTGGTTTCCCTAAGAGGGGAACCAGCTTAACTTCACATTTAAAGATTCAATCAATCAATCAATCAATCAATTAACAAAAGGAATGACCTAGTTTCCCTAAGAGGGAGTTGATTCAATCAACAATTCACAATATACTGATCTTCCACTCTTGGGGCAACCATTAACTTTAGTTTC
>CM053598.1:207602794-207621260 GCA_028646575.1 Pseudocheirus occidentalis
TCTGCAAGTATCCACAAGCTACTTAGAAGAAATGTGATCTTGCTATAGGAGGTTTGCTTCTGGGAAAAGCCAAGAAGACAATTTTAGCCTCAATCTAAGATGGGACCCTCCTGGCTCAGTTTCCTTCCTTTGAAAATCAGAGAGAATTGTCTTACTTTGAAAAGGAATTTTCCCACCTGGCTATTCCTAAGTCTGGCTACGAGGTGAAATTGATAACTATGACTCTTACCTGAATTCAAACAGAGCTAAGGATGTTTTATCCTGTCATATATGGCATGTCCCTGCTTTTTCCTTTTATGGCAAATTTCTCTAATTAGAGGAAACAGTCAGCAAAAGATATGAGCACAATGCAGGTATGTGAAATCTTGGTGTCTTCAATATGAATATATAGGGTCCATACCACTAGGTAAATTGGGACACAGGCTGTTATCTGCCTGCCTGCATAGTCAAGTGAAAGACTGAATCTCTGGAATAGAATGATATGAGAACCATTAGACAAAGAGAGGAGAAGTTTGTGTAACAAAGGTACAAGTACAGTACTTAATCATTATCTCATAGACTGAGGCTCCAAGAACAGCAGGTGTGTTCATGTGATGGGATCCCAGTCATTGCTTCTAGCTAGCCACTACCCATTCCTCTTATTTCCCACAGAAAAGCAGGTGTATCCATGTGTTCAACCACAACCACATTCATTTAATCTCAGACAGGACCAAAATAGTCAACCAATCAGAAAGCAGCACCACCAGGATGCCCAAGTAGGAAGTGGACCCCAAAACAATAGAAGAGACTTACCATAAGTATGTACCTGTGCAGGAAAAGCAAAAGCTGTCCTTTAGGTGAACTTGTGACATAGGCTTATTATAATATCATTATCATGCATACATACTCCCCCAAATGGGTTTTTCTGTATGCGTGTGCACTTCCACTGTGGGTGGGCCCCCTCCCCTATTACCTAATCCCTTAACAAACCCCTCCTGTCTTTTTAATATTCATAATTGCTGTTATGTAATTGCATCTTTACCGTATAAAAATTCATCTTGTTTTCTCGGAAGTTGCTCTTGGAACTTAGCCCACTTCATGAGGAGCATCAGTATCAATAAATACCTGGATTAGAGGTAGTCTGACTCTGAATTCTTTGAAATGTTCCCACCACAACACAATATGATATTGCAACATTTCCATTATTGTCTCTTGGATTTTGGTATAATATACATATGCTATTGATTTTTAAGGGCTTTTTTTTGTAGCCTACAACTTAATGAAGCTATTAATTGCCTCAGTGTCTTTGCTGATTTTCTAGGCTTTTCTAAGTAAACCTCCATGTCATCAGTAAATAGGCATAATTTTATCTCCTCTTTATATTTATGTCTTTAATTTCTTTGTCTTGTATTATTGTTATTGCTAGCATTTTTAGAATCATATCACATAATAATGGGGAGAGTGGGCACTCTTATTTTATTCCTGTATATTTCGGGAAAACTTTAGTGTATCACCATTACATATGAAACTTATTTTTAGCTTATATAGTTACTTTTTATGGTATTATAAAAGGTCCTTTTATACTTATACTTTTTAGGGTTTTTAATATAGATAAATGCAACACTCTGTCAAAGTTTGGTGTTTGTGGGGTTTGGGGGTGTCTATTGGAATAATGACGTGGTTTGAGATTTTTAAAAATAGAATTAATTATGTTAATTATTTTCCTAATGTTGAACCATTCTTGCATCCACTTTATAAATCCAATTTGGTCATAACAAATGTGATCTTGACTGAATCCCTATAGTCTATTTGACAGGATTTTATTTTAAATATTTGATTTGGTATTCATTAGCTATATTGTTCCGTAGTTCTGTGTTTTATTCTTACCTGGTTTGAGTATCAGGACTATATTCATCTCACAAACTGAATCTGGTAGAGTACTTGCTTTATCAAATTTTGAGAACAATTTGTGTAATAGTACTATTAATTGTTCTTCAAAAGTTTAGTAGAATTCTCCTATAAATCTATCAGCATGAAAAATGTTTTTCTTTGGTAGTTCCTTTACAGCAGCAATTCTCAACTTGTAGGTTGCGACCCCTTTGGGGACCAATGACCCTTTCACAGGGATCGCCTAAGACCATCAGAAAACACGTATTTCTGATGGTTTTAGGAACTGAGACACCACTCCTCTATCTGTTTCCAGGCGGATCCACCCACATGTAGATACACCCACATAAGAGTATTAAAGCGTCAATGCATTAGGAAGATTGAGAACTACTGCTTTACAGCTACTTCTATTTAATTTTCTGAGATTAGGTTTTTAAAGATCTCTATTTGGTCTTCTGTTAGTGTGGGCATTTTATATTTTTGCAGATATTTCTCTACTTCTTTTGTGTTCTGGATTTTGTTACCATATAACAGTGCATAGTAGATTCTGATAAATAATTTTTTTCTTTCTGATTTTATTGTAATTCCATCTTGTTAATTTGTTATTTTATTCTACATATTGATTAATGTGTGTGTGTATATGTATATTCACATATACATATATACACACACATACATGTTATACATAATCTTGTTTGTATATAGTTGTTTACATGTTGTTACATGTTGTTTCTCTCATTAAACTGAGATCAGGAACTATATTTTGCTTTTCTTTGTATGACCAGAGTTTAGTATATATATATATATATACACATGCTTAATAAATGACTTGTCTTGATTTAGTTTTCTGCCCTCTTTTTAGTCAGGTTGGCTCCTTTTCAAAGAACCACCTTTTAGTTTTATCATTTCCAGAATATTTTTGTTTTCTAGTTTATTTGATTTTTCTTTTAACTTTCCATTTTTCTCTTTTGTTATTATTTTGGATTTTCCTTGGCTTTCTAATTTTTAAAATTGCCTCTTCAGTTTGTTAATCATTTTTCCTGTTTTCTCCTTTGAAATACTTTTTTTTACTTTTTGTGAATAATACTTTTTAATGAATATTTTTCATTAATACTTTTTTATGAATATTTTTTTCCTGAGATATATTATAGTTGTGTAATAGATATTTTGGTGTGTTGTTCATCATTATGGTTTCTTTATTGTTTCTATGATTTGGTTTTTGGCCCTCTTATTACTTAAGATTCCATTGTTGTCTCCATTTGAGCCCGTCTTTTGTTTGTCCTCTCTGATTATTTTTATTGCACTGTGATCTGTAAAGGATATGTTTATTATTTCTGCCTTTTCAGATCTATTTTCAATATTATGATACCCTAAAAACATGATCAATTTGTCTATGTGCTGTTGAGAGATATGTATGTTGCTTAGCAGTCTCATTTAAAAAACGCTAAATCTGTTAGCTCTAGTTTCTCCAGAAATTTATTTGATTTTATATTTTCCCTTTTTAAAAATCTTTCTGGTACATTTGTTCAAAACAGAATGATAGACATTAAAATCTCTTACTGTTATATCATTTTTGCCTATGTCAGTTTTTCTTCTATGAATCTATATTTCGTAGTATTTGAAGCATATAAGTTTAATATTAGTATTGGGTTAATGTAACAAAGATTAGAAGGAAAGCTGGGAAAAGTTTTTCACAGCAAGAGTCTTTGATAAAAGCCTCATTTATCAAATATATAGGGAACTGAATCAAATTCATAATAATACAAATCATTCCCCAATTGATAAATTGTCAAAGGATATTAACTGTCCCCTTTTAGATGAAGAAATCAAAGCTATCTATAGTCATATAAAAATACAACCACTATTGATTAGAGAAATGCATTTTAAAACAATTCTGAGGTATCACCTCATACCTATGAGATTGGTTAATATGACAGAAAAGAAAAATGATAAATGTTGGAGAGGAAAGGGGAAAATTGGGACACTTATGCACTGTTGGTGGAGTTGTGAACTGATCCAAACATTCTGTGGAGCAATTTGGAACTATTGCTACAGAGCTACAAAACTGTGCATACTCTATCCAAAAGAGATTTTTTTTAAAGGGAAAAGGACCTATTTGTACAAAAATATTTTTATCCACTCTTTTAGTGATGGCAAAGAATTGGAAATTGAGGGGATGCCCATAGACTGAGGAATGGCTGAACAAGTTGTGGTATTTGATTGTAATGGAATACTACTGTGCTATAAGAAATGACAAGCAGGCTGATTTCAAAAAAACCTGGAAAAACTTACATAAACTGATACAAAATTAAATGAACAGAACCAGGAGAACATTGCACACAGTAACAGTAATAATGTACAATGATCAATGGTGAATAACTTAGCTATTCTCAACAATCTAATGATCCAAGACAATTCTGAATGATGAAAAAATGCTAACCATCTCTAGGGAAAAAAATGATCGAGTCTGAATGCAGATCAAAGTATGCTATTTTTCACTTCATTTTTTCCCATTCCCTCTCCCCCACCCCCCTTTTTGGTCTGTGTCTTCTGTTACAACATGCCTAATGTGGATATATGATTTGCATGGTTGCACATGTATAATATATATCAAATTGCTTGCTGTCTCAGGGAAGGGGAGGGGAAAAAAGAGGAAGGAAAAAAAATTGGAATTTGACATTTTTTAAAAATAAATGTTTTAAATTGTCTTTACATGCAACTGGAAAAAATAGTATACTATTTTAAAAAACAGTATTAATTTGTTTTCTAGGCTTTCTTTCAGTGTAGTATAGTTTCCTTGTTTATCTTTTCTAATGTTGTGAATATTAGATTGTTCTTTGTCTAATAAGATTTATTGCAACTCTTACTTTTTTTCGATCCATCTGATGAATCGAAATCGTAAATTTTGTTCCAGCCTCTAATTTTTATTCTGTGTATGTCTTTGCCTTTTGAATGTGTTTATTGTAAAGATTATATAATTTTGATTTCTTATCTAATCTATTACTCTTACTTTACTGAATTGTTTAATCCATTCACATTCAAAGTCAGGAGTTTGCTTTATATTCCTCCATTCGTCTCTATTTTTTTTTCTGAGTTAAGATTTTCTTGCTCTTCTTCTGTAAAGACAGTATCTTTTCTAAGGTACATTTGCTTAATCTATTTAAAGGTAACCCACTAAGCTTTCTTCCTCTCACCTTCAAGCCCTTCCTCTCCCATTTGCCATTCCTTTACATGGTTTTGGAGTTTTGCTTAGCGTACTAATTCTTTTTTATCTTATTGTATAATTCTTTCCCTCTTTTCTCTCTCTCAGTTAAACTGTTGAGTAAAATCCTTTCCTCTCCTCACCTTCAACTTCTTTCACTTGTTTTTATTTTATTTTAAATGTTTTCAGTGTTTTCTGTGTCTTTTTCTAACAATGGATTATTTTCCTCATTCTCTTCATTAATTCTTTTCCCTTTCTTTCAATTCTAGATTTTTATTCCTTGATTCATCGCACTTGCACTTATTTCTCCTTTAGCCTCTGTGTTCTTCATGGAATCAAAGCTTCTAAGGTACGTATTTTGAGTTTTCTCTCACAAATAGTTTTTATATAATTACCTTGTAGGTCTTGTCACTTCTCTTTTTTCTGTTGTACCTCACTCTTAGAAGAACCAATTCTTGCAGTATATAGAAAGGTCAGAAATATTGATGGAAATTTCCATAATGGAAGTTTTTGTGTATCACTGATTATATGGCTCACTGCTAATGCCCTCCCCATGATCATTTTCTTTCCCATTTGCCACAAAATTGTTTCTCTGTATCCCCAGCCCTTCTGGAAGTAAATTGTCCCCAGGAGCTCTGATTCCTTCTCCTGAGGCAGAACGCTGTCCATGGTGGCACAACTTTCTCTCTCAGGGGAGGTAGTATCTCTAAGCACTAAATCCCAACAGATTAGAAACATTATAAAGTCTCCTTCTCTGAGGACAGAACTCTCTCTCTCATGGGACCTCCTCCTACCACTATATTTCCCTCTTTTTTTTCCTGTGTTTCAATCCCTCCTCTTGATACCTTTGTCCTCAGCCCTTCTTCCTTAGAAAACTTATTTTCTCTTCATTGGTTACCATTTTTCTCTATTTTCTTCCTCTCCTTTCTCCTTTTATGTTCTTTACCATTCTGCAGTTTAGTTGCACACACACACACACACACACACACATTTATGTGAAGGGGCAGGTTTGGGGGAAGGGAGGAGTTGTGAGGTTTTCTCTTGGTGTTTCAGGCTTGAGTTTCTTCGCCATCACTTCTATTTGACTTCCACTTTCATCTTTGTCTCCCTGTGTACTTTTATTTTATTTTTTATTTTTTGCTTTTTTTTTGGAGGGGGGAAGGTAGGGCAATTGGGCTTAAGTGACTTGCCCAAGGTCACACTGCTAGTTTTTGTGTTAATTGTTTGAGGCTGGATTTGAACTCAGGTCCTCCTGACTTCAGGGCCGGTGCCCTATTCACTGCACCACCCAGCTGCCCCATATCCTGTGTACTTTTAGAAAGAAGTTCTTAGTGACCCCTCGTTATTATTTTATTGTTTCTGTTGGTTTTTTTTGAACTCCACAGATGCCTTTCTGGGGCAGTCAGTGGAAAGAGCACCAGGCCTGGAGTTAAGAAGATCTGAATTAAAATTCAGCCCCAGACACTGTGTGACTCTGGACAAGTCAATTTAATCTCTGTTTGCCTTAGTTTCTTTATCTGTAAAATGGGGATAATAATAGCAATTATTTTCTAGGGTTGTTGTGAGGCTCAAATAAGATATAATTTTATCTAAAGCACTTAGCTTTATCTAAGTTTTATCTAAACTAAGCTTTATCACATATAAATATCAGCTAAGATTATTTTGGGTTTTTTTCCCTAGCCCTCTCTTTTTTCTTTGGCCATTTCATTTTGTTACTTGTGCCTTCCTTGGTGTATTTGTTACCTTAGGAAAGCTTCTCTGTAAATACATGTATTTAGCCTCTCTTTGTTTCGTCATATTTTTCTTAGAGGCCAGTGATTCTTAGACTCTCTCTTTTTTCTCATATGTATCATTTTTCTGCCTTTATAAATAAGGCTGAGTAATGGACCAGACCCCTGAATAGAACTGGATTCATCAGTCGTATCATGTATATGAAAACAGCTAGTGCAAGACCGGTTTTGGGAGGTTTCCCTCTTAAGCAGAAGAAATACTTATATTAAGTGGAGTCTAAGCACTCTTTCAGTTTGCATGTTGGGATTTTATGGTTTTTTTCAGAGCAGAGCATGATCACTTTAAAATCTTTGGGGGTGGCTAGGTGGTGCAGTGAATACAGCACCGGCCCTGGAGTCAGGAGTACCTGAGTTCAAATCCGGCCTCAGACACTTAACACAAAAAACTAGCTGTGTGACCTTGGGCAAGTCACTTAACCCCAACTGCCCTCCAAAAAGCAAAAAAAAAAAAAGATAAAATCTTTGGTGGCCCGCTAAAAGTCTGAGATATTTTTTCCCCCTTGTAATTTTCACTGGAAGCCCTGTTCTAGCTTATTGGCACCTGCACTAGCCACCTTTCACGGTGTGTCTAAGGCTAATTATGAAAAAATATCTAATGCAGTCCTTCCATAAAGAGTTAACTTTCAGCTGTTTCTAAGGTCAATGAAGTCTTCAATGTGTATCGATGTCAAGTGATCCAAAAGACCCATTATAGTTGGTGAAAAATTCAGGCACAAAACCCCTGACCAATCAGAGCTCCCAAAGCTCCAAAACCAGTTTGAAGGCAAGGATTATCTAGTTTCAGGATGAATCCTGTTGAAGGATTACTTTGCAGCAGTAGAGTCATTGCTACCTGCACTCCACAAACATGGAAACAGTTAAGATGTAAAGAACAATCACAGGTCTGGGAGAAGGACCAGAAGCAGCTGTATTCCAGCATCCTTCTCCCATCATCCTGGACTCTGGTTTACATCTTCTAATGAGCTCCATTTAAACACATAAGTTATGTGTTAGATTCTTTTTCCACTTCACAGTCGAGATGATTTGTTTGGTAAATGTTGAGGAATGAGCAAACAAAACTAATCCCTTCTTTTGCCCTTGAAATGATACTCATGAACCCAGGACAGTCAACACAGAGAAAAGCAATAGTTGAGGAGATGGGCAGTAGTGGCAGGAATGGGAATCAGTCTGGCATCTATGAGAGTGTTAATGGCTTTAGAAGCCCTGAAGTTGTGTGAGTCTGGAGTAGATTAAGTCTGTGTGGAATAGTGAGAGAATGAGTATTTGGGGTTTGGAACTTCAGTCATTGCGGTGTGAGGACTGAGGTGGGCAGCGTGTCAGGCATGCAAGGAAGGATTCAGCATGGGAGCTACTTAGACCTCACTGCATTCCACCCCTTACACAGTGAATGCCAGAAGTAAGTGGCCATGATGAGAAAAATAGGTCAGATTCTATATCTGAATAGCAAGTTTTTGAGTTCCCAGTAATCCCTAAAAGAAAAGAGTCTGTGCTGTGTAAGGAATAGGGTGGAGGTTAATGGTGGTGGAGGGGTCCTATTTCTAAGGTAGTGAATAATAGTAGCATGATCATGAATAAGAGGTTACACTCTAGGGTGGTGAGAAAAGGGTAGAAAGCCCAAGAGCCCACATACACATACATGATTTTAAGACAGGCACCAAGAGAATGGCTAAATGAGGTGTAATATCTACACACATCACCAGGTGGCTGTCCAAGCTTGAGCTGCACCAGCTCACGTCCACTTTATGGTGCTAATAGGTACTAGTGTCTCAGCCTGAAGCCACCAGGTCAGTCATGATCAGAAAGGGCAAAGGTCCTAGAGATTACTTTCCTCCCTCCCTTTTTGGCTTAGGGATATAAATTAATTCCCTCAAAAATCATACCTATCTTAGTTTATGTATTTCATCCCATTCAATTAATTTTTTTTCTTTTCTAAACTCTGTGTGACCTCAAAAAGACAGATTAGAGTACCTTTAGCTTTCTGAAAGATAGAAAAGTAATAGATATAGGGTCAGAATTCCCACGCAGCAGGCTGCTCCTGGTCAGGGTCTAAAATCCACTCTCTTTGTCTTCTGCTTTCTGCCTCTTATTCTCACTGATACTGCAGTCTTGTGCCAAGTGTTGCTTGGCCTCATGATTTCCAGGGGGAATGGAACAATTGTCTTGCAAAGCTCATTTCCCTTTCCCCTTCACGTGGGTAGGGTCAATCTCCGCGTCCTAGCCAATAAGCTGAACAATCTGTCTCTTCTCTTTAATCAGAAACACATGGAATTGACTCCTTCATAGGTTGTTTAGTGGCTTTTTGGCTATTTTCTCCTAGTGTTGCCCCTGGGGCATAGGTTGGGGGAGATTTCAGTCAAATTAAGAGTGATCACCATCACTTCATCACCCTCCTACCCTTGCCTTCTTCAGCTCAAATGCTGGAAGAATTAGGAAGAGGAGAGGAGATCAGAGGAGAGGAAAGGAGAGGAGAGGAGAGACAGAGAGAAACAGGGAGAGAAAGAGACAGAGAGAGAGAGAGAGAGAGAGAGAGACAGAGACAGAGACAGAGACAGAGACAGAGACAGAGAGTCATGACATTCCCTCCTCTTCAGTATAATGGAAAAGTATTCATTAAGAGCTTACTGTGTACCAGGCACTGGGAATACAAAGAGAAGCAAGGAGTCTGTTACTTTAAGGAGCTAATGGAAGACAACATACATAAGGGTGAGCAGGGCAGAATTCCTGAGCAGTGTTTATTGTATTATTACTCTTAGAACTAGAGCTGGGAAGGCTACTTGTGGCATGCCATGCAGATGATCTAAAAATAGTAATGTAGGTTTGGGTCTGAGATATATATATATATGCTGAAAGTTCACCATTTAAAAGCCCATAGTCCCAGGAAGGGAACTTGAAGTGCAGGTCCCTTTAATTTAAAAGACTCTCTCAACTTTCCAATTTAGCCCCTAATGGAATGGAGGTCTGGCCCCTCTCTGGGGCTTTTCCTTATCTACTCTATTGTTCCTCTCTTTTCAGCCCCTTCCTGTTACATCAGCAACAGAAATTCATACATTCTATTTCTTTAACAGAGGCTTAAATTGAACTAGGTGCTAAGTACCTCTTAGCTTTTCAGTACAAAGGGATCTTTAAATTTCATTACCATTACACCACATTGACTTCCTGTGTCTGGGGAGGGATAGAAAGAATATGTCATATATTGGTGGTGACCAACCAGTTTTGAAAGTATATAAATATACATACTTAACCAGGAGCCAGAAAGCTTCCATGGTTACTAAAATAATATGGGAGGTTAAGTGACTTGATTAAGAAGTAAGAAATACTTATTTCTCAGTATGTGACCTTTCTATTAGGATCCAAGACAGATTTTGAAAGTAAATTTCTTAGACAGATGCTAGCTTTAGCAGGCATCAAGAAGTCTACCACTCTCCAAGAGACCTAAGTTTTGCACCTTCTAAGGGACCCAAAATCTGAATATTTCAGTCTAACGCTAATGAATACGCAACATGTCAGAGACACCGAGATCAGAACAAAAATTTCAGTGGAACCAACTATAATTTTTTTTGTACACATAGAGAACTTCATCAGGAATGATGTCACTGACTTTACACCCTACATGTTGATGATGTTTTAGGCAGTTAAGTGGTACAGTAGAGAAAGTGCTGGATTTGTAGTCAGTGAAACCTGAGTTCAAATCCAGCCTCAGACATTTACTAGCTGTGTGACCTTGGGCAAGTCACTCAACCACTGCCTCTATTTCTCAACTGTAAAATGGGGATGATAGTAATAGCACTTACTTCTCAGGGTTGTTGTAAGGATCAAATGAAATATTTGTAAAGCTCTTAGCCATTGTATGCTGATGTTTGGGAATGAACTACATTCACCTATTCAACTGTGTTTTGGAATATCTGAGGATGAAGAAACTGCAGATATTTGCAACTAATATATCTCTCATGCGAGAGAGAAGCTCAAGGAAGTTTGCTACCTAGCTATGACTTAAGACCAGAATAATTCTGGAAAGAATAAACAGTAGTATGACTGATGCTCACATATGTTGTCAAGACCTTCAACACAGAATTTTGATGAGAATTCTCAGTATTCATGGAACATACAAGCTAGTAGAACAATTGGAAACTATTCTATATCTAATTGTGGAGAGATTGAGCAACTTGAATTTACAAAATAGCCCCCAAGACTGGGTGAGGAGAGTTGAAAAGACAATTCACTCCTATTGAGGCACAGTATACACAATCTTCTTCATTCCAATTGTCTGTTTCTAAATCACTCTCTGGGCCAGGAAGTCTTATATGATAGGCAGGCAGTCTCTTCTCAGTCTCTTTTGTTCAGAGCCTGCTGAGGTGTGCCAGTCTCCACCTGCCCAAATCAGCAAGTACAATTAACTCACCAACTGGCATTTGCCAGTTATGAAAACTGGCTCGCCGCAATAGGTTTTAAACAAAAAAAGAATACCTGCCCATATCCATTTAACACAAGTAAATGTATAATGTAGAAATGGGAAGTATCCTACATGTAATTTAGACCTATAGTCATTCAAGCAACTTGTTAAGTGATGCTTTGTGGATATAGTTGATGGCATCCTAATATGATTTCCTGGTACACTGAATAATAATTTCTGTTCTGTTAGGGGTTGCTGTGTTGCCAAGTTTACTGAAAATGATTTTGCAAGGGACTTCGAAATTTCAAACCCAGGGAAAGAATGTGTCAGTTCTTCTGGCAAGAAGGGAATAAATGATTCTGAGAAGGCGTAAGTCACTAAAGACACTCAGAGTCAAGCTGAGAAGAGAGAATTCATCAAAGGCTTGGATCCGGAGGGCAAAGCTTCTAGTACAGTAGGCATTTGAAAAAGTCTTCTGGAGAAGGACAGGAGGAGAGGGGAAGAGGCAGAGTCCGAGGCAGATGCCTGACTCTCCCTGAAATAAGTTCCCAAGCCTCTTCACACGGAAAGACATTGCTCCAGGCACTTGGTACATGCGGCCAGACTCCCATTATACCTAGATCACTCAAGTGCTTTTCTCACCTTTTTTTTCCTTAGTGCCTAATGTAAAATGAAGAGGGAAACAATAGCTACTGTCTGAAGAAGAAGCTATTTTAGGCATAGATTACAATGGATTGCATGACCTCAGAAGAAGACAAATCACTGAGGGTTGGTGGTAGGGAAGAGTGGCAGTTCCGATTTATTTTGTCCTAGTGAATGGGGGAAAGAAGGAGAAGTGATGGTCCCAGTGGGGCTGCAAATATATAGGGGCATCAAAGGAAACCTAGGTATCATATAGTAAGTACTGTAAAAGAGTTGGTGACTGACCTGGAATCTTGGTACATGCTTATGCCCTAGTTAAAGGGCAGTGCTCTCTAATAATGGACTGATGTTTTTAGCTTCCAGCAATGTTCTCCCACATCCTAGTGTCACAAACAAAGGACACCAGGCTCTTTGTCTTTAGACAAGATCAGTCCCAAGTGTTTACAAAATGAATATAAAAATTGGGGAAAATTTAAAAAAATTTTAACACACAAAATCAAGTAGAAGTAAGGAAGGGGTGGGTAGGAGTTGTTTCCTCCTATCATTGTTTTCCTTTGGCTCTCCTGTTACTAGAATGAGCACTGGACAAAAATCCCCCATGGTCTCATACTTCTCTGCTTGTTGATGCAAAGGTCACCTCTCAGAGCTCTGGAAAAGAAAAAGGAACTGCAGGTGTCTTGGTCACAGGTTCCCACAGTTACACTGCTCTCATTATCTGCCCTACTGTCTTCCCCTCTCTTCATGTCCCCTACTATTTGCTGTTACAATCAGTCAAAATTTTGTACCTTCTCCCCATGTGAGGAGTGAGGTCCCATTAGTTTTCCAATTACAAATCATGGAGAGTTTTGAGGCAGGCTCATCTCTGGCCATATCTTACCATATATCAACTAGTAAGCCCTCTAAAGGAGTTGGTGAGTGACCTGGAAAACACAAGGGGAAACTGAGCACAGTGTGGGAGACCAAACTGACTTTTCAGAAGAATTCAGAACAAGGTAGGTTTGGATAGGACAGAAAGCGAATGACAACATATAAGAAGGAACATCAAGATTTTCAGTTTCCATAATTTTAATTAAAGCAAGTGGAAACAAAATCTTGTGTATTTTTTCTCTCAATTTGATAGGTGTTGACACATTTTATCATCATATGTAGAAGATAAGAACAAAGAAAAGGATTGGAATTTGGTGTGAATGAACACATTACAAGGCCTTTGTAGTTATAGAAGGTGAGGAAAGAAGCGTATGTGTTAAATGCAACGGAAACTACAAAGGCCTAGCTGTCAAGGTCTGCATGGATGTGCTTAGCTACATTATGCTGATAAGAAGGAAGCTTGAGAGAATAGCCAGGATTTCAAGGGGAAGGTTCCTAGGCTGTGTGTGGATAGAATTTCACAGAGATGTCTCTAGCCTATTGAACAGAATTCAGCGGTTCTCAACCTGTGGGTTGTGCCTCCTTTGGGGGTCGAACGACCCTTTTACAGGGGTCGCCTAAAACTATCAGAAAACACAAATTTCCAATGGTCTTAGGAACTAAGACACAGCTCCTCTATCCATCTCCAGGCGAGTCTGCCCACATGCAGATATGCCCACATACGAGTATTAAAGAGTTGTGCATTAGGAAGGTTGAGAACCACTGGAATAGATAGAGTCATAAGCCACTGGGAGTTAGGGGATGCTGATGGGTGGTAGCCCCCATTTCACATGCAGGCAACTACAGCATAGAGGGTTTTGTTTGTTTCACATATAACTTTAGGCTTTGAATTAGTAATGTAGTCACTAATAGAACCTGGCTACATAAAACTGCCCAGCTCAGGGAGTATGGTACCTCCTCTGATATGACAGTTCTCCCACACTGGGAACACCTGTATTCCTCATGAGTTACCGGCACCACATGAGAGGAGGCAAGAGGCAGTCTCAGCTCTCAACAGAATTAGACCCAGAACCAGAATTTCCAACGTGTTCAATGCTTGTTTTCCTCTAAGCTCAATAAACCTACTTTTATATAACTCTCCTTACTTGTGCCATCTAGATACTGAATTTCTGGAGCCTTCTACCACAGCAGAAATGTGATTTTACTTGATGGAGTTTATTGTAATTAACAAATAGACCTGTACCAACACTAGTTATAATCCTGGGAGAAGAATTATTAATATGCATATTTTAAAAACAGAATTCATATTTTTCATAGTGTTCTTAATGTTATTAGGTCCTGGGAATAATGCCCTCC
The DNA here is from genome assembly GCA_028646575.1 of Pseudocheirus occidentalis. Classification (NCBI taxonomy): domain Eukaryota; kingdom Metazoa; phylum Chordata; class Mammalia; order Diprotodontia; family Pseudocheiridae; genus Pseudocheirus; species Pseudocheirus occidentalis. The sequence goes on from CM053598.1 coordinate 207,616,908, forward strand.
AGTTTGCAATCAGGACTTTTTCTTTGAAAACTCAGTTTATCATTAGAAATTCACTTTGAATGGCTTTTAAAAGAATTTGGAAATCCTTTAGATCAAGGGATTTTTTTGTTTTGTTTTGTTTTGTTTTTAGTTATTTCAGTAATACTTAGAAGTTTTCTAGTATACATGTAATGACATTTTAATTCGACAGAAATCTACTTTCATATTTCAAAATGCATCGTGACATTTAGTTTTCATGGGTGCTGTGTATATTAAATGTCTTTAGAGAGCTTTTCTGTCTTTATAATTTCTAGGTAAATTCTCTGAGTGGCAGGAGAGAACAGGACATGATTATTGCACCACTGAATCTAACCACAGAAATTTTAGAGATGGAAGGGATCCTAGAAATCATCTAATTTGTCATTTTCATTTTATAGATAACAGAACCGAGGTGACATGAATTGCCCAAGCTCATCCATCTAGTTAAAGACAGAGGTAGAATTAGAATCCAGATCTCCGACTTTCACCTCAATAAGTCTTTTTACTATACCCTGTTGCAAGGTACTATGAGGACCAGTCATCAAATTGTAGATTTCTTTGTATTTTGGATGAGAACAATTTATTTCCCTGGATGGTTGAAGTAATCCCTTAGCAGAAAAGAACTAAGTAGGGATTTAAACATCCAAACTAGGGTTTCCCTGCTTAGCTAACAACTTGTGCCCTGCCAAAGCAGAGTCTGCCCTTTCAAACCTCTCCTTGGGAAACTCATTAGCAGAATAAAAAAAAGAGGCAGGATCAGTTCTTGTCTTCCTTGTCGGAGATGTAAAAAACACAGTAGTTCTAATTAGCAATAATTAAAATTTAATTAAGAAACTCTCTGCAATCCCCATTCTCCCCCTCCTCACCTCAAGCTTGCCATCTTTTTATTGTTCTTCTATGTGCGGTGCTGATTCATAGCTAAGGCAATCATTGCTGAGACAAGTATGTATTTGTATTATTAAGTACAGAGGCAGTTATTTTTTTAAGTCCACTATCACAGATATAGATTGATTTTTCTCTTTATCTTCTGATTATAGATACAATTATTTGTATCTTTATTTGTATTTGTAGTTGGTCAGTCAGTCAGCAAGTCAGTAAGCATTTATTAAATGCCTACTGTGTGCCAGGCACTGAGTTAAGCCCTGGAAATAGAAAGAAAGGCAAAATCAAACCTAACTGAGTCCCCTTGGTTTCCTTCTTGTTAGGGTAAAAGGGCAGTAAAAGAGGTCCATTTCAATAATATTAATTCAAATTCAAATTTCATATTTTCATTTTAAAGATAAATAAAAAGTTAGCTTAAGAAAAACTAAAAGATATTTGTTATATCCATTCTTTTGCTCATTCATTCATTTCAGCACATTTTTCTTATGTGTAAGGCTTTGTGGCAAGTATGTGTAGGTAGATACATGGATTTTTAAAGAGTGATATGTTGAGATTAAGAGAGATGGTTGTATAAAAAACGAAGTGTAAAAATACTTAGTCCAGATGCTTCACATAGTTTCAATGACTCACTCAAGTGTTACTTTGGAAATAGAATATTAATTAGGAAACTGCACAAACTCTAGGACTTTGTCCTACTTTTAGGAATGAGGAGTGATCACAGAGTTTACAGGGAAGAAAAATAGGGTTTGAACGAAAAGAAAAAAGAGAAATCATTAAGTAAAGGGAGAAATTAATTTTTTTAAGCCACTGGGCTAAGAAATATAACCCTGCCTCTGTAATTATTAAAGGAAGGACTCTGTATCTGCTCCATTATCTTAATTATGTTTCAGGGGCAAACATTATTTCAATGTGATAAAAGATGACATGACACTAGAGGTAAATCTGGAGCAGATGTTACATGAGTAACAAGCCACTAGGCCCACATTCTGGTAATTTCTTCCCCACTAGACATGTTCTCATTAATCTGTGATTAATAGGATCTGAGTATAGTAAATGATGATGATCTATTGTCTGTCTTTGTTGAACACCATGGAGAGAGCAATTTGTCAGCTCAGCTTTTGTGTTACTATTTAATAGCAAAGAGGGAGAGAAAAAAGATGCTAATCTTCTAATTGGCATCTATAGAGCAGGGTCTAGGAGAATACTGCCTGACTGAAAATAGCCCAGATGTAATTCCTATGCCTAAGAAGAGAGGGAGACAGAAAGTGTGTGTGAACTGCATGTATCATGTAATTGTGCTTTCAGCAGAAAAGAAGGGGGAAAAATAAAGAAAGGACAGTAGCAAAACAATGCCCAAGTGCTCGTAAGTGTTGGAAGTCTGGCTTGCATTAGCCCAGTTACAGGGCTTCTTGACTGTGGTGACCTCCTGAAAGGGAGGTCTTTCTATTCAGAGGTGGAAAAAGGTAAAAAGGAAAAAAAGACCCCAACCATCACCATCTATCTCATATCGAAATAAAAATGTTGCCCAAATGGACAATCAGATCACCGTCCTAAAACGATGACTAATAGTCTGAGAAGTCAGTCATTTTGAACTGACACCGATAGAAGCTGAGGGTTCTGCTGTCAGTCATAGAATTTTCCTCAAATACTCCCTCCCTGGCCAGGACTTAATATAATGTGCTACCTTGAGACTTGTAGCTTTGTCTTTTATTCATGTAGACAAGAGAATGAACCAATCAACCAACAAGCACTTATTAAAGGCCTACTGTATGCCAAACATTGTGCTAATTATCGGCAGAGACAAATAGAAAGAAAAAAAAACGGTCCTTGCTCTTCTATTCTAACCCTTTCTAGTACCAAGTAGTTAAACTAGAAAATATAATTGATAGTCTCTTGATTGATTTATCTCCAATTTTTGGAGAGGAAGCTGAGATTTTCATGCAATTACTGTCAAAGAATAAGGAAAAAAATTGTCCCTTCTGTTTCTCAAATTCTATCAATCTATACATTTAAAAAAAAAAACACCTGAGACCAAAACTGACTAGTAAAAATCCCTTTGAGCCTGGTCTCTAAGTTAGTGCAAGACACATCTATGTTATGTCATGACACCTCTCAATGACTTAGAACGAAGCCATTCTTAGGTACAGCTAACCGAAGCAGCTTATTGGGTTTGATTAGATTTGGAAAAGGTAGACAAATCTCAGCAATTATGTAGATAACAAGATTAAAATAAGATAGAATCGAGCCTGAAGCAAGTTCCCTATGGATGGGCAAGGGATCTTATCTAAGAAATGATAAATTATAGTGAAGCTTTCTGCTATGTACATTTGGAATGTAACCAGAGAGGGAAGAAATAAAGGCTTTAGAATGGTGGTTCTCAACCTTTCTAATGCCGTGACCCTTTAATACTTGTATGTGGGTGTATCTGCATGTGGGCAGACCCACCTGGAGACAGATGGAGGAGCAGTGTCTCGGTTCCTAAGACCCTTGGAAATATGTGTTTTCTGATGGTCTTAGGCAACCCCTGTGACCCCTGTAAAAGGGTCGTTCGACCCCCAAAGGGATCACAACCCACAGATTGAGAACTGCTGCTTTAGAACATTGAAAGGATTCTGCTGGTCTGGACAAAATCAGTCTTTACTGTCAAACATTTAAACCACTCACCAATTGTAAAATCAAAGTTGCTTTGTTAATAAAAGATACTTGGCAGGATGTTTGCCCAGTCACCTTTAGGTGAGCCCCCAAAACTACTATCTCTGAAAGAGTATTCTCACACTACTATGTTGGCTTAAGTCCACAGGGGGATCCAGTGGGAGTGGTTCTTCCCTGTCTACTGTCCAGAATAATGATACCAACACAGCAGTGACCTACCAACACAGCGAAGTGTTGTAGACGTCACTACAGGGTTAGCACAACTTATAGTATTTGCTGTCCAAGGTAATGTGATGATTCTTCATTGAGAAGGCTATGGGTTCAGACCAATACAGACAGGTGGCACAGTGGATATAGAGCACTGGGCTTGGAATCAGGAAGACTTGCCTTCTTGAATTCAAATCTGGCCTTAGACACTGATTAGCTGTGTGACCTGGGCAAGTCATTTAACCCTGTTTATCTCAGTTCCTCATCTGTAAAATGGGTTGGAGAAGGAAATGGCAAACCACTCCAGTACCCTTGCCAAGAAAACCCCAAACGGGGTTACAACAGAGTTGAGCATGACTGAACAACAAAAGTAGAATGAATTAGGAAAAGTCACAGTTTTGACCAAACTGGCCTTGTTATAGAATAATCCAATTCTAAGCAAGCATTTTCTGGACATTGGCTACCAGCTACTCGACGCTACCTTGCAGCGAAAACGTGCATTTACAGACCCTCGTATTATTTAGTATAATTTTGGAACCAAGTAACGTATTATAATGATATTGGACTTATATGAATTGGGTGACATCGAGGAAT
>CM053598.1:207621760-207644084 GCA_028646575.1 Pseudocheirus occidentalis
CCTGCCACCAGGTGTTTTCCTGTTAGAACACACAATGCAGTCCCGTTTTCTTTGTCCCAATTTACGGAGGAAACAATACGTCGAAGCGATCCACACCACCCATATTTGCCGTATATTCTGACACCATTTCAGGCTTACTGACTGTTACGATATGTCCACCGCATAATGTTCTCTGGGTAGATTGTAGGTTTGTGTTATAATAATTGGTGAGCATGGTAATAATTCTTTTATCTTTCCACGCAAGAAGTGTAGTATTATTCTTTCTGTATGCAACTGTTTTAGTGCTTGAGAGGGGACATCCGAGTGATATGCTAGAATTCCGATGTCCCCTGAGAGGGGACAGCGAAGTGCAAAGAGTTAATGTTGTAATCACAGGTAGGCATTTCAGAATTATTCAGAGAGATATCTCAAATGAGGGCATACTACTGAAGTTATATTACAGACAAGCTGGTCAGGGCAAAAAGCTTATTAACCAATCAAAGTATAGCATTATAAACCAATGAAGTTATAGAATTATAGTCAATGCAAGAGTGACAGAGCAGGTATTTTTATATTGAATTGTGAGAAATGATTATTTCTTGCTTGTATTTAATAACTAATTATTATATTGGGACCAAGCTTTTTCCCTTTTCTACTTCCTCATTCAGAAGTCAACCAGTGTGGGAAACCTCAGGCAGAGATCTCCCCAGGCCAAGATCTAATCCAACTGTAAAATTCCAAGTTTGGGTTGATGGGTGCATTCCTGATCATTGTCTTTGCTTAGACAGGTCTGGAAAGTCTTGATTCTCCCTTTTGTTTGACAGGTGATGTGAAAAATGATAAGTCCCTTTGGCTGAGATTTGGATATTCCAAGTCACAGTACCCCCCCAAACTTCATTGTAATATAGTCTATCCTCTTATTGTAATATTCATTTTCTCATTGATTGTTGGTCAATCAGAGTTGATTTTCACCCTGAGAAATGCCTACTCTTCCAAGAGCGTATAAACTGTGAGCCAACCACCATGAGGGGTCTTTGATCTAAGAGAGATGGCCAAGTGACCATCTTTTTATGAATCAACATACTAACATTTTCAATAAAATGACTAAATTGCTCAGAAATTATGTCCCTCAAACCTTTTTAAAACGCCAGTCACTGAAATGGAAAAAATTCCAGTAAGTGTGTGTCCACGAGTGGGGATACACTAGGTCAGGAAATAGAAACAGGCTTTCAAAAGCAAGCCTAACAAGCCATATATAATGGTTAGGCAATCTGTATAAGGGTAAATATTCTCAACTTTAGTCAAATTAATGTTCCAGACATTATCCATACCTATTTTTGTTCTTTCTGAGTAGGGCACACTCTGCACTCTCTGTGAAGACTCCTCAGAATGAGAAGGGAGAGCAACTCTCTGGAAACCAGAGATAGACTTTTGTAAGACTGGAAAGACTTGAATCCTGGGTTTCCTAAGAAATTACACAACCTAGGACCCTTTCCCCCTTCCCTTGTTGTCATCAGCATTAGGCCCTTTTCAGGAGTTTTTGACCTCCACCTTTGCTTGTGACCTTTTCCCCTCCCTTGTTCGGCCTTTACCAAATAAGGCCATGGATAATACCTTGGCTCCCTGTCCCACCTCCCTGCCAATAGGAGACAGTAGCAGACTTCCTTGTTATCCACCATTGGGTTAGATTTCGAGCCAAGACTGAGAGCCTGCCTCCTAGCCAATGGGAGAAGGGACAGCCAGGAGGAGGGGGCTTGACTGCCTTAGGGTATAAATTCTTCTGTCCTTTGTGACATGCCTCCTCTCCTTGATCCCTGCCATGGAGAGGACCGCCCTCTTCCTGTGGGGGAAGAGAATAAAGCTTCCTGTTCCTTCCTCAAGATGCCTCTGACTTTTGATTTTTCTTGGGGAGGGGATTTTTGGACTCCCCATGCCCCGCACATTTCCTAGTGTGCGTGTTGCATTTCTTCCTGGCATGTCTTCCTGTCCTTTTTTTTCATGTCAATTGCTTGTTTCTTGAGATTTAATTTAGTTCCTCTAAGAAGGAGTTGACCTTATACTGATCATTCTTTTATTTTGTGTTCCTTTGACACAAAAACACATGCACAAAGAATTACATAAAGTAGCTACATAAAAAAATAGAAAAAAATAATAAAATTAATCTGGAGAATCTCAAGAGAAATATTTTTTCAAAGTGGGAAAAAAGAGAGTGTGACAGTACCAGATATTAATATACTACAAAGCAGTAGCCATCAAAAGGATTTGTTTAAAAAATAGGTCAATCTGTGGCATAGATCAGGCATGCAACCCTACTAAAGCAAATGAGCACAATGGTCTAACATTTGATAAACTCAAAGACCTCAATAATGACTCACTGTTTGACAAAAACCATTGGGAAAACTGGGAAGGAGTCTGGCTGAAACCAGATATAGTCTAAAATCTCAAACCATATACCAAGATGAGCTTCAAATAGTTACATCACTTAGAAATCAAAGGTGATATAATAAACAAATTAGAGGAGCAAGAAAAAAAAAGTGCCTCTTAAATCTATGGATGAGTGAAGAATTCATGACCAAATAAGTGACAGAAGAGGATTACAGAAGATGAAATAGAAATTTTCATTACCTAATATTAACATTTTTGTATAAACAAAGCCAATGCAGCTGAAATTAGAAGAGAAGCAGGTAAATTGGAGGAAAACTTTGCAACAAAGTGACTTTGAAAAAGGTCTCATTTCTATGATATATGGGGAATGAATTCAAATTTATAAGTATGAGAGTCTTCTTGATAAATGGTCAAAGGATATTAACAGGCAGTTTTTAGAGGAAAAAAAATTAAACTGTCAAAAACCATAGGAGAAAATGCTCTAAATCATTAATAATTAGAGAAATGCAAATGAAAACAACTCTGAGGTTCTATCACAATCTTATCAGGTTGGCAAAATTGACCAAAAAATGGAAAATGACAAATGCTGGAGTGGCTGTAGGAAAACAGGTGCATTAATGCACTGTTGGTAGACCTGGTAGAACTGGTCTAGATGTTCTGGCAATCAACGTGGATTAAAGAGCTATTAAACTGTGAATACCATTTGATCCATGATACCACTACTAGATTTACAGAGTTCAAAGAAAGAAGAAACACACACACACACACACACACACACACACACATACACACCAACCAATGCAATAACCAACCACGATTCTAGCTAACCCATCATGAAGCATGCTACCTACAGATGTAATGGGCTTGAGATGCAGATTAAAGTATATATTTTCTGAACAAGGTCAATTTAGGAGTTTGCTTGATGATGCACATTTATTACAAGGGGTTTGTTTTTCTTTTCTTTTTCCATGGGTAGTGGGAAAGAGGAAAAATTAGGTTGCTCTTCATTGAAAAAATAAAATTACAATTATTCCTTCTACATCATGACTCTCCTCATTGCAGTTTTTCAGTGAAAGAAATTAAATAGGAATTTCTTTGGGAGTTTTTCAGAAGCTGCAGAAAACACAGAGCCAATGACCAGATACTTAACCCAATTTTACAATAAGATACTATAAACACTCTATAAAAGAAAAAGGAAAAACAAAATCAGACTTTTCAGTGGTATAAAGGGAGTACCAAAAATTTTTACACAGATTTTCCAGATTGTGGGGCACCACACCCCTAATCCAGTCATGAGGAAGGGATAACTATACACTTTAAAAATGCACAGAAAAGGAGCAGCTAGGTGGTACAGTGAATAGAGCACCAGCCCTGGAGTCAGGAGGACTTGAGTTCAAATCCAGTCTCAGATACTTAACACTTACTGTCTGTGTGACCTTGGGGAAGTCACTTAACCCCAATTGTCCTGCCTTCCCCCCTCCAAAAAAAAAGGACAAAGCAAAAATGCACAGAAGAGAACAGAAGGAAGGACAGAATCATACACAAATAGGCTAGATTTGAAAGTTGAATGTCAGATTTATCAAATTTTAAAAGAAAAGCAAGCTTTATTAGACATTCATAGATTCATGAACAATCTTCTACTTTTTATAGGAAATACTAATTTTATTTGGTGTTTGTTAAGGTCAGAATGAAGACAATAAAATATGCTTTTGATAAAAGATGTGTTTCTCAGTCAACTAATGAGGATGAGTTGGGGTGAGATGCCCTGCAAGATGTTATACAGTGAACTGTTTGCCTGGAAGCCTCCCCTTACTGTGATTGAACAGATAGGTGAAAGCAGTCAAGCTGACTTAATGCTTTTGTTAGAGCAGTTATAATCATAGAATTTCAGAGTTGGAAGTGTCCTTAAAGATTATTGTGTCCAAACACATTTATAGATGTGGTGATTTACAGTACGGTCAAAACCAAAGGTGCTAAATGATTTATGAAAGGTTGTGAAGAATCCGACCCAGGACTGGAACTCAGGTCTTGTTTCCTTACTAGTAGGTTTTCTTGTTAATTATCAGGAATACCTTAGATAAGTACTATCTTGTTTTCCACTTTTCAAAACACTCTGCAAGCTTTGAACTATTTTTTTAAACTCATTTTTCTGTCAGGGATCTGGTATCTAGGCTTCCAATTTACCAGTCTTTTAATCTCACTTATAGCATAGAATAAGAAACAAAAACAATTACCTTTCCCCGCATGATTGCTTTCTATCTAGTAGGTGCTTGTCTCAGTTTCCTCATCTGTAAAATGAGTGGAGAAGGAAGAGGCAAGCCACTCCAGTATCTTTGCCAAGAAAACCGAAACAGGATCAGTCATGATTGAATATATACCTATAGTAGACCTTGTTCCTGCCAATATTGGCTGTTTGGTTTTTTATGACATCATCTTGCCTCCTTGTTTACGAGGATTATAGAGCTCCAAATGAACAAACACTTAAAGAAACTAGGATTATTGGATGTTTCTTTCCTTGCACATAATAAATGTTTCTCTCTCTCTGAAAATGCCAGCATGGGTCATTTAAATATATTTAGGTCTATAGTTGAGTAGTATCCAACATCAGCTACCATTATAGAAGATAATTTTTGGCATTTAGTTTCATGAGAGAATCCGTAGAGGAATAAGTTCTTTCCTGTGCAAGCAAGAGCATCTGGCAAAATCTCAGGGGATGAAATATATTAAGCATTATCGGCTTCATTTGAATATGGAAAATAGTGACAAATCCAGGGTCAGACAATTGCCTCTCTGGCACTAGCTCTGAATGCTGAATCAAAAAGCTGTCACAGCAAGAACAAATTAAGCTTTGACTTGCAGGTTTTTTCCTTTTTTTTATGGGAAGTAAAGGGAAGGTAGTATTATGGCTAGAATGTTACCAAACAGAAAACCCTAGAAGAACGCGAAACAGAAACAGGAAGTGGGAAGTGGACGGTTTAAAGCTGGGATAAAAAACAAGTTTTAAACTTTGTCGTTGCTGTTCTGAAAATGAGAAAATAGCATTCTGGTAGTTTGGGCCAAATAAAACACAAAAGCAATCGCTAAGTGTTGATAGGCAGAGGAAAGAAGATGTAATCCACTGGGAAGGTTTTGATCCAAAATGAAACCGTTTTCTCCCCCTGCTAGTCAGGCAGAAATCGAATTACTCTCTTCTTAACCACAAGGGCCACGTAAACCAGAGAGACATAGGTGACAGAAAGTTTTATTGATTTTAATCTTCGAAATCAACAAGTTCTATCACTTTGCACATAGTTGCTTAAATGGTGTTAAGAATAAAACATTTCAAACCGGCTTATCTTGCTACTCTGTCAATAACCATTTCACTGGGGTTTCTTGTTTCACTCTATTTCTGGGGTTGGATATTTTGAAATCTCATTTCTCGAATGCCTTAAATAAAAACTTTAACTACTTGAGAGCAGGTAACAATGAAAATGGTCCCCTTCATTTGCTTTCTCACCTGGCATTCATATGAGCTCCCTCCTTTTCTCCTTTTTTTGCTTCTTTCTTTTCTCCTTTATTCCTCCTGTCCTCTTGCTCCAAGAACAAGGACTATCTGGCTTTACATTTTCTCATTCTAGAAATGTCTAAGAAAAAGAAATAGCCTTTAGGTAACACAGAGGTAAGCTTTATATTGAATGTGCAAAGAATGAAGTTAATTTTTGCTCATTTAAATCCTGATCTTCAGAGCTAACTGAATAGTCTAATTTCAATGAAGTCTAAAGTAAAATAAGATATATTTTCTCATCAGGCTTAAAAACGTAACAATTTTTTTTTCTTATTTGCTTTCCTTTGTCTAATTGACTGGACTAGAAGGCTGAAGATCTAGCTTCTCACCCTAGCTCGCTGCTTACCAGCTGTGCTATCTTAGGCAAAATCATGTGATTTCTCTGAGCTCCTGTTTTCTCATCTGTAAACTGGGGGTGTTAATACATAAAACTGTCCATCTCATAATGCTGTATCAAATGAAATAATGTACGTGAAAACTCTTTGTAAATCACTACACAAATGTAAGCTGGTTTTTTTTAAAATCCTTATCAAGAAAAGTGAAAATCTGCCTCCTTTTAATTATTGCTGGCTATTCCCACACTAATTCAAGCAACTCTTCCCATTTCCATGAAAGGTCAGATTAGTATTTACTGGACTACCAAGCAGTCCTTCTGTTACACTGGGTTGAAAGAGTTAAAATGGGCATGAGTCAAAGGATTTTTTTTTTTCAAAAGGAAGGGAAAATAATTTTTGTCATAGGAATTTCTCAATTCAAATCAGGGGAGAGTTTAATAAAAATTTAAAATGTAATTTGATTCCCTGAGGGAACACATAAAAATGCCTGCATGCGTGTCTTAGGGGGTTAATGTTGTCCTTAGTCCAACCTCCTAGGCGTGATATATTGTACTCATTCCTTTTGTACACATCCTGTCATTCTCCCCATTCACACAAGTAGCATCCACACCACCTATCAGTTCCATATGTGCTCAGCTGCAAACTACAATGGTCACGGCCCTGAGATCGTCTTGATAGCTTGTGTGTCCTGAGAAATAAGACTGTTTCTCTCCCAGCTGTCTCATTCCTGAATGACTGACAACCCCTTTAGAAGAGACTGGCTTCCTTCTGCCCTCTCTCACATTCAAAGGTTATCATAAAGCTCAACATTCAAATCTATGCTTCCCCTGTGGCCGCAACTACTGTTAAGACAATTAGCTTGCTGATGGAAATAGAACAGAAAACTAGAGGGAAAGAGGCAGAACTTCATTCCCATGTCATAGCTCAGTCAGTCTTGTTGGTCCCCACTTTTCTTGACTTGTCAAATATTACTAATGGTGTCTGTGGTGCACCTTGCCTCCCAGCAGTCCAAATCATTAAACAGTATCATTTTATTCATCTTCATTGCAATCCTTTGATGTCATCCATTATCCCCCTTCAGAGTTTCCCATTGCTTATGTCACAGCCTATTCACACTCACTGTGAGCCTCTGTGCAGTGTTAATCTTTTGTTCTTTGGGGGCAGTAATATTTCAAGTCTTGATGGAATTGTTATGACGGAAAAGAAAAGATGGATTGGTCATGTGATGAGAATCAGCGATAACAGGTAGCTAGAAAGAGTGCCTCAGTGGCACCCTGTACATGTCAGGGAAAATAGAGGAAAACCTTCAACACACTGAATAATTTTTGGCCGACTTTTGGGAGAACGTGGTCAAAAGTCACAACAGGATGAGCAGGTGTAGATGGGCTGTAATCTCATTGTTGGAGAGCATGATGGAATTGATGGGATAACAGGTTTATTTGAGTATCTGGGTAATTCTCATTGCAATCAAACATTACCACCCTCATCTTGTTAGGGAGATTGAGGGGCTTACGGAAGCATTTGTAGCAGCACCTCAATGAAGAGTTCCATCTGTGTTTATTCCCAAGATTCTTCTTTGAGGAACTTAGTTTTTCTCCCCCCATAGGTGTATGGTAGCAAAAGGTATTCAAGGAGATTTGGCAAAGATTAGTGTGATAGACTGGATACAGATGTGGTTCATCACTTTCATCAAAGTGTCTCTGCTTCCTGCAGGCTCCAACAAATCCATTCTCAAGATGAAAGTTCTTTTAACTCTACAGTAGTTTGGGGGCAGAATTGGAGATGGCTATTAGGACTTCTCTATGACCTTTCAGCTTGATTATATTAATTTTGATTTATTTTTTTTAAAATAAGGGTTTTTTTTGCTTTTTTGGAAGGCACTTGGGGTTAGGTGACTTGCCCAAGGTCATACGGCTAGTTTAATTTTTGATTTTGTGATACCTTTTTAATTTTTAACTACAAGAAGCTTAGGGTTGGAATCTGACTGGTTATCACTTTCATGGAGCAATCATATGAAGCTAACAGAGTTCAAATTCAAATTTCTGGTGAAACATCCCAATGCTTTAAAGAATTTCTGAATATATTTTCAGATCTTGAGGGTAGAAGTAGTATGTGGATATAGGCTTTAATTATCATCATTATTATAAAATATTTAGAAAGAAACCCTGCTTCTACCTCAGATTTTACAGTAATATTTGTCTATGGCATTGGTGTAATGTTATAATCTCTAATACCTTGGAAATTTTGGCCTAGGAAGATAATTACTTGGGACTGAATGGACAAATTCAGATTTCTACAGTGACCATAAGGTTTTCATTTTGAAACATACTAATTTAGTATTTTGAGTTTTATTGCTTCAATGGCTGATGCAGCTTCTAATAGGTATAATAAGTTCTATGTATGTGATACTTTCAACAGCTAATTACTGAGGACAAAAAAAGAAAATGAGAAAATTAATGAATTATTCAGCCCTAACCATTATAAAAGATAATAACTTAAGGGAAAACTGAAATTTAACTTGAGATGCAGCTACAGAAAAGAATTGAGATTGGTTTCTTATTATGGCAAGAAATCCATTACACTTTAGCACTTCAATGGATCTGGGATCTTTTTAATGTGGGTAGCAACTCCAATTGTGCAGTGCACAACCATCCATACCTCCTCAATATGGTGTTATTCTTATCATTGTCCTTCTCTAAATTCTCTGCAGAGGGTCCACCCCATATTCCGGGGGTCTTTCTCTAAGTCTCTTGAAAATATATGAATATCAGTGTAGCACAATGGCTACCCATCTCCCTTTAGCTGCATGACCTACTTTTCTGGTCAGACATTTCTTTGATGATATCCTTTGCGCTACATTTTAATGTAATTCTTCATAATATGTTTCAGAATCTTTGGTGCATATTGTTAGCTCTTGGCTGACTCATAGTTTTGACTTCTCAGAAAATGTAGTATTCTATGATGGAAAGTCATAAAGCACATCCGAAAGACTACTAGTGTTAAAAAAGGTTTTGTTTCAGGGATAATTTTAGGGTCACTGAAAATTACAGTTTCCCAAATGCAACCCTTTTCATCCTCTTATTAATTCTGGGACCAGTGGTCCAAGATGGATTGTCTGCCTAACTATAATCATAATCTGGACAGTAGAAATTCTTGATCCACTTGTTCTCCTTTGTGGATAGGTAAACTGAACCCTTGAGTGATCATGAATCTCATTTCAAAGGCTTTGCAGTGTGCTGGGTCATGATGCCGTCAAAATCTCATCATTACTAGAAAATCCCTCTTCCATTTACTTCTACTCTATGCTGTGTCCTCCATGAAATCATTAATACTGCTTGATATTAATAAATAGTAATAATCAACCAGTTGCATGGAAGATATTTTGCTGAAGAAGAACTACATTTTGCTCTATCAAAGCAAATGTTCTTCCATAGTCAACAAATAGCAAGTACATTGGAATTGGGGTTTGGTTTGGTTTGGTTTTACACCTTTTAATTAATTGTGTGACTATAAAGATGTCTGTTGTAGCATATAAACTGGCTGGATAAGAACCAGACTACTGAGAAGGAAGAATCTGAGCATCAACAGAAAGAACTGGAGAAGAACTGCATCCCCATTATTACTAAGCTGTTCCAGTATGCAGGAGGCATGCCAGGAGGCATGAAAATTGGATTCCCAGGGGGTGGAGCACCATTTGGAGGTGCTTCTTCTGGATCCACCATTGGAGAGATCAAATAAATGCACCAGAAGAAAGAGCATTCCATTTAACTTTCCAAAAATTAAGGGGCTCGAATTTTTAGGCAAGGAAGTAGCAGTTTAAATGGAACATTTAAGCTACCGCATAAATCCGGGCATTCTGAATACTTGAAAGTGTGCAGAGAGAGAGAAGTGAACAACACTGCCTTTTATTTGTACCATAAACAAGTGGAAATGCAGTTCTTTGTCCTAGAAAATAAAATCTATTTAAAATTGGCGACATAAAAAATTCACTTCATCGAAGTATCCAAAGGTATCAAAATACCTTCATCAAAGATGCTTAAAGTAATTTATATATACATGTAAATTCCTCCCATAAAGATTTTATAGAGGTAAGAAAGCAGGTATATTGCTGGGTATTTTCATTATTGCCTTTTATCAGTATTAATACGGTTCACTTTTTTCTGATTTTTCAGTATCGTCCCCCTTTTAAAAAGTCTTGAGAAACAGTCCATCCATGCCCTCAAAATTGTGTACCTCTACGAAGGGCTTCCTCAGTGTGTACTGCATTTGTTCCACTTGCTCTTCTTTTCGAAATGTTCTTGCTTAATGGGATCTCCCACCAAGCTTTCTGTAAGCTCTCTAGTCCTTATACTGCTTTTCATTGTTTCATGAGATGATAGTGTTACGAATCCTTGCAAATCCTCTCCATAAGGCTTTTTAGAGAGAAAAAAGTCAGTACAGGTGATCAATACACTGAAGACGTCTGAAAATACATGCAATGTGTAACACTTATGTACCTCCCACCTCCATGAAGGAGTGGGTTGTGGGTGTCTTTTCAAATCTCTTCATTGGAATCTCACTTGGTCTTTACAATTTTGTTACATTTACTTTTCATTGTGTCTTTTTTTCATTTACATTGTTGTAGTTACTGTGCATATTGTTTTCTTGGTTCTGCCTACTTCACTCTACATCCCTTCATAAGATCTTCCCATACTTCTTTGTATTTGTCACACACAGACATCATTTCTTGTAACATTATACTATTCTATTACACTCATGTACCACAATTTGTTTAGCCATTCCACAAATGCTGGGTATCTACTTTGGTTCCAATTCGTAGCTATTACAAACAGGGTTGCTATAAATATTTTGAAATATATGGGAACTTAAAAAAAATTATAGGTGGCTTCCTTGGGACATAAGTTCAGAAATGGAGTGATTCAAAGACTACGAACATTTTAATTACTTTATTTACATAATTCTAAATTGCTGTTCAAAATGGATATACATTTAGCAGCTCCACCAAGAATGTATTACTGTGTCAATCTTCCCAAAACCCCTTTAATGTTGTTGCTATTTTTGGTCATTTTTGCCAATTTGCATCATTTAAGATGAAACCTCAGGATTATTTTATCTGCTTTTCTCTCACTGTTAGTGATATGGAGGATTTAAAAAATGTGTTTGTGAATGCTTTTGAGTTCTTTTGAGAATTGCTTGTTCATATCATTTGAAGACCAATTGGTTGTCATTAGCTAATAGCTTCACACACATTTATTAGTTGTTTATTGTTGTTGTTCAGTAATTCAGGCCTGTTTGATTCTCCGTGATCCAGTGAACCATGTTGTCCATGGAGTTTTCTCAGCAAAGATACTGGAGTGGTTCGCCATTTCCTTCTTAAGTGGATTAAGGCAAACAGAGATGAAATAATTTGCCCAGGGTCACACAGCTAGCAAATGTCTGATGTAGTATTTGAACTCTTGGTCTTCAGGCCCCCAGTGCTCTATCCAATGAGACACCTAGCTGTGCTGTTTATATTATTATTGTGTTTGCCCTTTGTTCTTGAAGAAGACCATGACATGAGGAAGATGATGACATGATTTGCAGTTGACTTTGATCTGAGTGAGGGAGCGTTGTGCAAAATCACCAGCCTCACTTTCTCCTCCAGAGCCATCTGGGTCTAGTAGCCAGATATTTCTCAGAATGACTGGAGATGGTCCAGGATGCAATGGGAGACCCTGCCCCTTGCAGCAGTTCCTTCTCTGGGTTATGTTCAAATGAGAATACATCCTACATATCAGATAGATTCATAGCAGTAGCAAAATTATAGTTACGAAGTAGCAACGAAAATAATTTTATGTTTGGGGGTCAGCACAACATGAGGAACTATATTAAAGGGTTGCAGCATTAGGAAGGTTGAGAACCACTGGGCTAAGGCCTTTTCGGGTTATCTCTTTGAGTGTTTTTAAGGAGCTACTCAAGGGATGGCCCCTTTAATTAAAAAAAAAATCAAACTGGGAGGGGAAGACTCTCAGGGCATCTATCTTGCCAAAAGCAAAAGTTATTACTTAGTATTTATATTCTCTCTGTGCTAGGCAGGCGGGAGTTATTGTCTATGAGCTCCAGAGTGAACATGGTTTAAACTTTGATCTTTGAGAAAGAAATTTAGCCAGTAAACCCAAGAAAAAATGCAACTTTTGACCATTGAAATGTATCTTCCCCTGGGCAGAACTCCCCTAGCAAAGGAGGAAAGGAACAGGAGAGGAGATAGGAGGAGAGGAGGAAAAGGGGAGAGGGGAGGAGAGGGAAGGGGAGGAGAGGACAGAAAAAAGGAGGGGAAGGGAGGGGAAGGGAAGGGAGGGGAAAGTAAGGCTGGCGTCCTTGCACAGCCCTTCCTCACTCAAATCAAAGTCAACTGCAAATCACGGCTTCATCTCCCTATTGTCATGGTCCTCTTTGAGAAGGAAGGACAAACATAACCTGTGAGTAAGCAGTACCTTGTTTATATATCTGCTCTATCAAACCCTTATGAGAGAAATTTGACACAAAGATATTTTCCCCCATTTGACTATGTCCCTTCTTATCCTATATGCATTAAAACTTTTTTTTCAAATAAGTTCATATTCTAAACCAGGCATTGCCCTTGGTTGTCATATATACCTACTTGGCAAAGAGACCAAGTGTCTTGTGGCTCTGACTTTAACATGTTTGTAGCACTAACTGATATGAAGAGGATACCAGCTCTTTATCAGAGAAATTAGCAATGAAGTTTTTTTCACAATTAGTTTTTCTCTTAATTCTAGCTGCACTGATTTTGCTTGTGCAAAAAAAAAATTTCAATTTCATGTAATTGAAATACACATTTTATCACCTCTATTCCTTGTTTAGGTAAGAATTCTACCCCTAGCCATAGCTATGAAGGGTATTTCTTTCCATTCTCTATTTTAAAATAATATGACTATTTATATTTAGGTTATTTGAAATTTATTATGTCATATGGCATAAGACTCTTTCTAGTTTTCATAGCAATTTTGAACTGATGGAGTCCAGATCCAGGTAGTTTATGTAGTTGGATTTATTGAATATAATAATTAAATATCCAATTATTTCTGGGTTTTGTTTACTTAGTCTGTTGCATTGATTAGCTTTTCTGTTTTAACCAAAATCAAAGAATCTTGATGATTATTGCTTTACAGTATAGGATTAGACCTCTTTAATTTTTACTTTTTTTTCGCATTATTTTCCTGGATGTTCTTGAACTTTTATGTCTCTATGAACAATTTTGTCATCATTGTTATATTCTACGGAGTAGTTTTCTTGGTAGATACCCATAATCTGTAAATTAGTTGCAATGTCATTTTAAAAATTAAATTGATATGGTCCAAATATCAGCGACTAATCTCTCTAATGATTTGTCTTCCTTTATTTTTATAAAGACCATTCTGTAACTGTATTCGTAAGTCATGAGTGCATTTTGATAGGTGGACTCCTAGATATGGTACATATTTTGTAATTATTTTGAATGGAATTTCTTTTCTTATCTCTTGCTACTGGATTATGTTAGTAATACAAAGCCTGATGATTGTTTTTTGTCTGTTTTATATACTACTTTCTTACAGATGTTATTAAATCATTTATATGGATTTGAATGGAAGTTTTGCAACTCTCTATGTAAACCATCATATAGTCACACGAAGCAATACTTTTATTTCTTCTTCATTGATGCATATTTCTTTGATTTTTTTACTTGTCTTGCTCGTGCTAGCGTTTGCTTTACCCTGGTTTTGCGACATTTTCCCATTTAGATGATAGTTTTTGATTTCCAATACATATAATTTACAATTGTAATGGGGCATTTGGAGCACGCCCACATTGCCTTGTACAGAAGTACTGAGGAGCCTCCTTTGATTACTTTTGTTTTTAAAAACTGTCCAGGCTGAGACAATCTCTCTTTCCTGCTGTGTCCCATGAGTGAAGATCACAGTTCCCCCCTAGTGTAGGTACTATGAATTGAACCAGCAGAAAAGAATTACTTTCCTCTTTCTCTAATTTTAGACCCTTTGGTTAGGGATGTTTGTCTTCTTCTTTTGCATTTGTCCTTCTCAGTTTCAGATGCTACTGGTGGTCCACTCCAGACCTGAGTTTGAGCTGCAGTTTGACCTGAAACCAGATTTTCAGGAGGGATATTGGAGCCAGGAAGCCTGGCATGGAAGCTCTGAAAAGTGGGATGCCTAGGAGCCCAAGAGGTTGAGGTGGAGGGGTTAGACTTGGATATGGAGCTGCACTTTAGAGGAGCTAAGTTATTACACATCTTTTTTTATGCCTTTGAAGTAAATGTTTTTGTACATACTAATCTGATTACTAGGTTAAATAGAACTGAAGTGCAAGGGAGCCCCTCCCCAAACTTGAGGAAATATATTTGATGGGCACTGGAGCCAATGGCAGACAGCCTAGTTACCCCCAGTTCCACTTAAGAGTACTAGAGAGCTCTAGGGCATGACTGGAATGTTAAAATACCTGACCTTAAGGCAGTGGGGTCAGGGTGGCCACTGTTACACAATATTAAGGAAATTTTATTTTTAAAAAATGCTTTCTAGTGTTGTTTACACAAATGGCTGTTGTATTTTGTCAAGTTTTTCTCCATATATTGGAATAAGCAATGTTTATATGGTTAACATTATGTCATACTATTCTTTTTCCTAATGTTGAACCAGCCCTTATTCCTGATATAAATCCAATCTGGTCATAGTGGCTAATCCTGATGCAGTTTAAGGGGTTCAGGCACCCCTCAAGGACTAAAGTACAAGAGAGGATATCTGGAATGAATTCATGGACTTAAGCATTCTTTACGTCAAGGTGGCGAAGGTTTATTGTAATGCCAATATGGTGGGCAGAGCTCATTAAGGAACTTGCCAGAAATGATGCTAAAGCTTATAAAGAAAAAGTGGTGGATTATCTGGCAGATATGCTAATTAGGTGAGCATTTACAGCCTTGGTCACAGGTGTCATTCATGACTGGAAACCAGGGGAAGGGGTTTCTCAGGGCTATATTTTTGATCTGCTCTACTTGTAGTAAGAGAGCTTTGAGAGCTGATGTTTATAGCTTGACCTCCGGATTGAATATCATAACTTTGGGAATCAATACATGATAATTCTGTGGTTACAAGATAGTCCTGTTTTTACAAGAGAATTTCTTCAGAGGTCAGCTTGTTCTTGTGATGGGGAAAAATAGTTTGTGTTACTGGGGCCCACTCACGAGTAATTGTGGGGAAAGGTAGCTTGTCTTACTGAGGCCTACTCTTGAATTATTGCTAGGCATAGTGTCCTTGGGCTGGTGAGAAAACTGTCAGGGATAGAGTTTTGAAGCTAGAGAGAAATGTGATCTTGGAAGTGGGGTCCTAGCACAAGCGTCCCTTCCTTAAACAGATGGGGCCCCAAATCTTTTGGGGTAAGGGATGAAGGTCTTGGTTTTTGAAACTGCATCATGCACTGGATGTAGAGCTGTCCTTGCCTCATGGGGTCCTCCTGCATTTAAGGCATTGGGTCTTTAACCAGTATCTAGAAGTTGGCCAACACCAGGTCCAAAGGGTGATAGGTCATGGACTTGGACAGAGATTGGTACCCAGCCTGAGTGGTCATCTGTAAGTGGATGGCACTGAGTTTAGAAGAGAGACAAATCTGGGAAGGAGATTAAGCAGACAAGAGCCAAAAAGGAGTAGGAAGAAAATGACCAAAAGTGGGGTGCATATGAAGTAGTATCCTTTGGGCAAGGTCGTCTGAAATTTGATTGAGCTATCAAATTTCAAATCAAGCTCCTTAAGTTTCCTTTCTTTTAAAATATTGTCATATTTCCTCACACTTGGCATACTTAAACCATCTGAAACTGGCATAAAGGTAGTCAGAGCTATCTATGGATAGGAGGGACTTGGATGACCCTCATTTGTCCCCAAACTTCTTATCTGCCTTCTATATTTTTGATCAAGCTTTTATTTATCTTTCCAAAGCTTTTGAACACATTACTCAACTTTCCTTTATTTTTCTACCATAACAAGATAGCTCATAAGTTATTACTCTTGATTAACATAACATTGTACTGCCTTAAACAAAAGAGGTTCCTGAACTGAACCTCACAAATGAACAGATACACATTCTTGTTTGTTTATCAAACTTTATTCAAGTTTGTTTATCCTTCTCTGATTCTGTTTGCTCTGGAAGAAAGAGATTCTTCAGAAACTGAATCTTTTACATATATTAAGTTCAAAAACTAATTTAACTCTTGCTTATTAGGCCGTGGAATAATTACAAATTTAGATCAAAACAACAAGATCTCACACACTTACCTTGTTCTCATATTTTTTACTGACTACTTGCTCTGATCATAGACATTTGTGGAAAGGAAAAAAGCAGGGACACGTGACATTCCAAATATAACAGGATAAAGCAATCCTTAGCTCTGTTTGGATGCAGGTAAGAGTCACAGTTCTCCAACCATTCAGTATCTATTTCACCTTACAGCCAGACTCAGAAATAGTTGGGTGGAAAACATTCCTTTTCAAGGAAACACAATGGGTAAACTGAACCTGGAGAATCCTATCCTAGACTGAGGCTATGATTATCCTCACAGCTTTCCCCCAGATGCAGACCTCTACCTGTTAACAGTACGGGATCACATTCCCTCTGAGTAACATGTAGCATTTCTCTCAGATACTGATTTAATGCAGATAACTACACTCAAATCCAAACTCAAAACAAAATTCGTTATGGTTCCAAGAGCCTTTTACTTTTGCTAATCACAGCTTAGAGCCAGATAAAGTTATTTTTACTCTCATGGAGTTGCAATAAAGGTTTGCCAGGACTCGCATACATATGGGATTCCATTTAGCACCTTTCCTTTCCTTCTTAAATTTAAACTTGTCTTAGAAATCCTTTCTATCTATTGTACATAAACTTGCAGCTTCTTAGAAAGGAAGCCAAGTTCATTATTTAGGAACTTCATAAACCAAGCAAGTTCTTTTCCAGGGGCTGATAACCTTACCTATGCAGATGGTTTCCAGGGGTTTTGGCAAATTTATAAAATAAGGAGAATCAACATGGACCCCAGGGAAGGGCATACTGACTGTTCTTAATGGGCAGAACCAAACTGGACAAACTTTTCTACCCAATCCCCTCCTTTCCACACACAGTAATCAATGAACCATTTTAAGTTTTAGTATTAAAACAGTAACCCCAAATAACTTAGTTAACAGTCTTTCAGCTTTCATAAACAATAGCCAAAGTGTTTCAGCTGTAATCTCTTTAACTATAAGCAAAGGGGAAAATACATGGTTTTCTAAATGGCAGTTATAAAATATTATAAGACAGGGTTAGCAAGGCTGACAAAGTAACATAACTGGTTTCACACAATTTTCCCACCATCTTTTAGCTTCAGCGAAATTCAGATTAAAAATTGCTTTTTTGTCAACACCATTTCTGGCTCATGACGGTCTTTCAATTTTTACAATATAAGAGATTTTCACTACAATTTAGAAATACAGTAATAACAAACAATAAACTTCAGATAACATTAATTGCATTTCCTAATCATCACATATAAAAATTATTGAGGGAAGGTTGGGTTTACCAAGTGCAGAGGGTGGTTGGTTTCTGACCTCATACTGCCCTGGCCCATCCCCCTTTCTCCTCTCCCCACAGTTGCAGAGCCTGGTTGCAGACTTAAGGGTTTTGAGAGAAGATATTCATCATCTTGCCTACAGGAGTGGGCTTCAGGGTGCCCAGGGGCCCAGGGTGGTTGACAGTGGGGTGCCCAATATCGCTATTCTGCCTCCCATCTCCCTCCTTTTTCCAGGTGGGGGAGGATAACTCAGATTTCCCTACCATTCTTCAGCACTGTCTTTCCTTAATCTGATATGGAGGAGAGGAGTTAACAGAATCTGCTAAAATGTTTTTAACTGTTTTAACTTTTCACTGCAGCCATACTTCGGTAAGAACCAGGACTACAGAGAGGAGAATCATAAGAGGTAACCCCCTACCTTTTTTTTTTAACCTTTTATTCAAGCAAACTTAACTTCCGTGTCCACTCCTTAAACACTTCTTTGAAACCGAGAGCTTTGAACTTGCTAGTCAAGGTGAGTGGGACTCTGGAAAAGATCCAGTGGCATCTAGTTCCCTCTTCCCCATGCTGGTGAGCTCAAAGCCTCGTCTCTGAGATGTCTCTTTTTCCCAATTTGCCTTGGTGCCAAAAAAAATGATAAATTCTTACTTATTTTAAGCATCAAATTAAGAATGACCTATTTCACTTAAAATACAACCAGAATGAATTCAGTTACCTTTTGGTTGTGTTCTGGTATGCAAAAACTTCTTTGTTTTAGATGAAGCAGGAACGGTTAACTTCTAGTCAACCTGCCTCTCTTTGGTATGAGGGGAAAAGGTTCCCCCTTTCTTTCTTGTTTCTATTTTCACATTCAAAACTTGGCCAGAGTTGGGATGTAGAGAGAGAAAGAGTGAGAGAGAAAATACATAGAGAGAAAATATAGAAAGAGTGAGAGAGAATAGGAGAGAATAGAGAATGAAAGAGGAGAGAGAGGGAGAGAGAGAGAAAGAGAGAGAGAGACAGAGAGACAGAGAGAAGGAGAGAGAGAGAAGAGAAAGAGAGAGAGGGAGAGAGGGAGAGAGAGAAGAGAAGAGAAGAGAAGAGAAGAGAAGAGAAGAGAAGAGAAGAGAAGAGAAGAGAAGAGAAGAAAAGAGAAGAGACAGGGACAGAGAGAGAGAGAAGAGGAAAAGAGAGAGAGAGGGAGGGGGAGAGAGAAGAGAGGGAGAGAGAGAGAAGAGGGAGAGAGAGAGAGAAGAGGAAGAGAGAAGGGAGAGAGAGAAGGAGAGAGGGAGAGAGAGAAGAGAAGAGAAGAGAAAAGACAGAGACAGAGAGAGAGAGAGAAAAAGAAAAGAGAGAGAGAGGGAGGGAGAGAGAGAGAGGGAGGGCGGGAGGGAGAATACTTTATCCAACAACTTTCCAAAAGTTTCCAAACCTTTTACTCTCAAACCCTCTATTAACACTGTTCGTGCAAATAGATGATCCCTTTCTTTGTACCCACACTCTTCTCATTCCTGCATGTTTAAACTTTCTTGCCTTTGCTTCTGTCTACTCATCCCTCTGGTGGACTTTGCTTAAAGCCCCTTTAAAACTGCTCAAATGTTATTTCTTTCCAATTTGGACCTGACATTTCTCTTACCCTCTTTGATTTGCCTTCCATCATATAACCTAAACAGTAAAGTACTTCTCTCTCTCTCTTCTCTCTCTCTCTCTCTCTCTCTCTCTCTCTCTCTCTCTCTCTCTCTCTCTCTCTCTCTCTCTCTCTCTCTCTCTCTCTCTCTCTCTCTCTCTCTTTCTCCCCCATCCATCTGCTTCTCTGATGCTGCTGCAATCAGGGAGGGAGGGAGAGGGGGGGAGAAAGAGATAGCAGCATTCCAAGAAATGTCCAGCTGCAGCCCTTGGAGGCTACTCTTGATGCCTGGCTGCATTTTAAACTGTGCAGGGTATCAGATAACACACAGACACTCATTCGCATCACACAGAGACACAAACACAGAACAGACACAGAGTGATACAGATAATGACGGAGAGAATCTAAAAGCTCAGAGAGACTTCTCAGCCCCCCCCCCCCCCATCAGACATTTTTGCTTGATCCTCCAGATTAGAATGGAGGCCAGGTAAGCTGTTCCTTTTTTCAGGTCTTAGAGACCATGCTTTAAGATAACCTAGGGGCAGATCCCCAGGTGTAGGGGGAAATTTGCTTATCTCTTTGTCTACATACCTTAGAGAGAAAGGGAAACCAAGAAAGAAACCAGAATCCTGGAGAGGGAGCAAATAACCCACAGATGTTCCCAAAACAAGGCGTCCCCTGTCAAGAGGGAATTCTGCCAGAATCTGTTGCAGGCTTGATGCAAAGCCCCTGTGAGCTTTCCGAGGTGACTGAGGGGAGAAACCTGACTCCAGGGTGAGGGGGATGCTCACATTGACTCGGAGAACTCTTAAGACCTCAGACTGCTGCCTGTATGGACACTACAGAAATGATGTAGTTTAAGGGGTTCAGGGACCCCTCAAGGACTGTAGTATAGGAGAGGGTCTTCTGGAATGAATTCATGGACTCAAGCATTCTTTAAGTCAAGGTGGCAAAGGTTTATTGTAGTGCCAATATGGTGCGCAGAGCTCCTTAAGGAAGTTGCCAGAGATGATGCTAAAGCTTATATAGGAAAAGTGGTGGATTATCTGGCAGATATGCTAATTGGGTGATACAACTTTGTCACACATAGTCATTCATGACTGGAAACCAGGGGAAGGGGTTTCTCAGAGCTGTATTTTTGGTTTATTATGTCTGTAGCAAGAGCTTGGAGAGTTGATGTCTATAGCTTGACCTTTGGATTGAATATGATAACTTTGGGAATCAATACATGATAATTCTGTGGTTACAAGGTAGTCTTCAGAGGTCACCTTGTTCTTGTGATGGGGAAAGGTAGTTTGTTTTACTGGAGCCCATTCATGAATTATTGCTAGGCATAGTGTCCTTGGGCTGGTGAGAAAACTGTCCAGGAGAATATTTTGAAGCTAGAGAGAGTGAAAATTCCTAGGGCTGGTGCCAAGGCTCAACCAGCTACCCCACTTTCTGTTTCAGTAGAACTGGCCTGGAGGTGTTTATAATTCACAGGGACCAAACCTTAGTGCTAGGATTTTTCTTCAGATCTTCTCTGATTGTCTCAGGAGGACCACTGTTTTGCCTCAACTCTTATTTATTTTTAACTGCTCTACATTCACCCTAAGGCACTACTGAGACATCTGGAGAACTTGGAACTTTCTGACCTACTCTGCTGTCTACCCACAATTCTTTCCCCTTTCCAAGTCTTTTCAGGTTTTGTTGTCACTTCTGTGCTTCTGGCTTCGAGACAAAAGATTTAAGATTCTGGCCTCACTTTAGGTTGTTAGAGGAAAAGATGCTGTGAAGAAGCTGACATGAGAGGAACTGGCAGTCTCCATAATGTCCCTGTCCTTAGCTGGCAACAGCAGAGACTTTAGGGAACTTCCCCTTGGGTGAGATCCAAGACTCTCTCTCTTTGAGAGAGCAGAGCTATTTCACTTCCACTGGGGAAGCTCTTTTAACTCTATATTATCTGGTATATGTTCTTCTATGTATACTTTCTCTGATTTCTATTTTGCTATTGACTCAGATAACTGAGTTTCTTTGCTACGTATTACGTGTGTTCATTGTGGAACTATCCACTATATGTATTTATTCTTGAACTTGGTATTTGGTGGAAAAGGGGTCAAGCTTTGGATATCAAACTTTGGATCCTCCTTCCTCTGATTAATGAACAATGATCAAAAGCTTAGCCAGAAACTTAAAACTACATCCCCCTGTAGGGGAACAGACTAATACAGTTCTGACCTGGTACCCCTACTTCTCTGAGTAGAGCAGAGTGGTCAAGTTTCTGGCCCCAACCTCTTGATTCTCATGAAGAGTAGTGGAGAGAAGAAGCTAGATATGTCTAATCTGCCTTCCTTCAAGTCGCACAATGACACTGGCCCTGATTCGTCTCAAATTGGTTCACCTTGGATTCCTCCACTCACTTGTACCTCTTGGGGTTAGGTCCCCTTAGATCTTTTAGGTTCTTAGCAACAGATCTCCAGAGCCCTTTATGGCATCATATGACTGAGTTCTTGGGAACATAAACACTGGGAATATAAAAATATGGGTACGGCTGAACCTGAACTGGTCCCATCCATATTTTGGTGCTTCCATTGTTGTCACTTAAGTTTTTGAAATCTTTTTGAAATCACTAAATTTTTCTTTCATTCTTGAACAGTTAAAAAAAACTTCACCTTTCTATTTTCTCTTTTTACTTTCTTTACTTTTTTGTGTTTCAAAATCTGGAATCCTGTTTTTAGAATTTGTTGTCTTTTATGTTTGACTTAGTTTCTTCAAAGACAGTACCTATCCTCTCTCTCTCTCTCTCTCTCTCTCTCTCTCTCTCTCTCTCTCTGTCTCTGTCTCTGTCTCTGTCTCTGTCTCTCTCTCTGTCTCTGTCTCTCTCTCTGTCTCTCTCTCTCTGTCTCTCT
>CM053598.1:207644584-207667126 GCA_028646575.1 Pseudocheirus occidentalis
TAGCCAGACTTAGGAATAGCCAGGTGGGAAAATTCCTTTTCAAAGTAAGACAATTCTCTCTGATTTTCAAAGGAAGGAAACTGAGCCAGGAGGGTCCCATCTTAGATTGAGGCTAAAATTGTCTTCTTGGCTTTTCCCAGAAGCAAACCTCCTATAGCAAGATCACATTTCTTCTAAGTAGCTTGTGGATACTTGCAGACAACTATTTCTAAATTCAAACTCTAAATAAAATTAGTTGCAGGATTTTTACTTCAAGTGGCAAGTTCACCAATCACAGCTTAGAGCTAGATATAATTGCTTTTACTATTATGGAGTTGTGATAAGGAATAAAAATAAAAAGCAGATTATTTGCATTTCACAAATATGTGTAGGAAGGATATTCCTAATCAAAAATAAGATAGAAGCTATTTCAATAGATAAAAAGATAACTTTGATTATATGAAACTGAAAGCTTCTGTATAAACAAAATTAATAAAGGTCATATGACCACCAAAATAGATGACTAGTCAATTTTTCTGATCCTCATGACCTTCCAAATTCTCCAACAGAAACTATATGTCAAAGATAAAGCAACTTCAGTTGTCTCTGTGGTCTAGAACAGAAGTATCGAACTCAAAAATAGCCAGCTCTCAAGTATAGCTCAATTAGATTAAAATGTATTTTGGAAATGTTTAACAAAATAAATAAAATACAATATAGATAATATTAATTTGCTATTATCTAAGTCAATACGCAGCCATGTTTCCATTTGAGTTTGATACCACTAGTCTAGGACACTAGGAACCCAAAAGATGGTTTAAAACAAAACAACAACCATGAACTAACACCTACCTTGAACTCATTCAGTATCCTCTTCCCTCATCACCTACCACACACCTGCCAGTAGCTGACCCAAAGACCCAACTCACAGGCTCCAACAAAACTAGCCCCACACCCTAGTCCCTTCTTCCTCTCTTCAGTGAGAGGAAGGCTCCAGGCTGTAGAATTTTTCTAGGACCTTGGTGGTTAGTACTTGTGGCTACATTTTGTGCTGCAAAAAAAAAGCTTTACAAGTGAGTGGAAGAACAGAGGAAATGGGGAAGGCCACAAGTCTGGGTTTGAAACAGGGCTTAACCTCACACCTCAACACCCTTTCCCCCTCCCAAGCCTCAGAGATCCAAACTCCAAATGACAAAAATCAACCCCTGCTGAGACAGCACTAATGTGGCAGTGCTCTCAACTTTCAAGCTAGAGAACTGAGGAACAGAGGGAGCAAGACAGGACACTAGAACAAAATGCTGTGTAGAGCAGCGGTTCTCAGCCTGTGGGTCGTGACCCCTTTGGGGCTCAAATGACCCCTTCACAAAGGGATATTTAGAGAAGATACAGCAAACAAAACAAAACAAAACAAAAGACCAACAACCTGACAAACTAGGAGCACACTCTCTTCTATATATATCCATTTGGTCCCTTCTGAAAGTTGACTGATAAATTAAGATGAAAACTGAGAAACATTTCTCTCACCAAGTTAATTTCTGGGGGTCATGAAGCCGGTGAATGGGCCCTTTCCTTGCCTGCAGGACCTGGCGTCTCCTCTGTAGGGTTGATTCAGCGCTAGGCTGGATGCTCAGAGCCGGCTCCCACTAGGTTTGGCTGGAGTAGGAGACTGTGCCGTGGCACTCAAGTTGCCAGACTTCTATTGCTTTTTCCAAACTTTTGGAGTTTACAAGGTCATAACATGATTTTTCTGTCTCTAATCTTCATTCACCTAAGATCAGGAAAGAGCAAACACAACTGGGGCCGAAGAAGCATAGGTTCCATGAATTCAGAGCCACATTCAGTGCAAGTGGGAAATTGTTGGTCACTGCATTGCTTACTGCTGATACTCCCTTACTCCATCCCACAGGCACACAGAATTACCCAAGAAGAGAGCCTTTCCCTTTGTTCATCTGAACCTTTTGTATTCTTCTCAATTCTGGCTCAGTAGCAGTTTTTAACTATGCAGTCATAGGATATCTGTGTATGCTCTGAATCAGTAAGAGACCCTCCCTATCATGAATTCCCAGACCAAAGGTAGGCTCACCAATTCTCTAAATGGCTTAGTAATAGGCATAGCATATTACTTCAGTATGAAGGAGTAGGCCTTTATTGGCCAATGGCACATTACATTGGTCATTGTGGTATATGGAGTGTTCAGGAAGGACTAGCACCTCTGCTGTGAGCACTTGCCAAGCCCTTTTCAAAGGTGCTCATCCACCTTTGGCATCCGCCTGTCACCTAGCTCTCCCTGTGACTCCAAGAAACTGTAGCATGTACAGCAGCCATACCCTGGCAAAACTGTCTCAGCAAATCAGGTTGTGACAATCAACAGGCCTCAAACCTGTCAGCAAATTCGGGATGTATACCCCAAGCACGTGAAGACTTCCCCCAGTGAAATGGGCAGATGAGAACAATTTGCTCCGATGGCCCCAAAGGTGACCAAAGCAAGCACTGTGGAGCACTTAGAGCTTGGCCAGGCATTAAAGGTGTCAAAGTTATCCGCTGCATCCTGGGCCATCAGCAGTCATCTGGACTTTTGTCCTGCCACTGACTCAGGAAGAGCGAAGCTGATGACTTTGCGCAACTCTGCCTCACATAAATCCAATTCACATGCAAGTCAAGACGTAACTGTGATGTCATTGGTCCCCTTTGAAAAGGAAAAATGCAGAACAACATTGGTCACATCTGTGAGGTCAGATGTGCTTTCTTTACTAAGGATTTCTTCTTTAACTTGCTTCTTTACCATATTTCATATATTTGAGTATATCTGTCTATATGTATATATATATATATGTGTGTGTGTATGTATATGTATGTATATATGTGTGTACATATAGATATAGATATAGTTATATATGTAGATATATGTCTATATATATGGTGGCATGGATTTTACTAGTGCCTCTTTTTTTTGGTCTTTGTCTCCTGTGCATTCCAGCATGTTCCTTCCTACATTTTAGCTATAACATCTAGCTAAGTGGAAGAAGAAAACATTTTTCTCTCTCCTCCTTTTTCAGCCTAAATTTGGCTCTGCCACTAACCAGTTATGGGACCTTGGGACAGTTAATATTTTTTTACTACTCTAATATATTTGTTGACGTTCTGATCCCTAGTATATGTTTTCCACACTCAGATTCTCATTTTTACTTCTCACTCCTTCCATGAAATTCTGTCCCTGGCTCAATTTTGATGTCAGGTAATGTAATACCTGAACACTTAGACTCATCATTGCAAAATCAAATAAGCCTGGAGGTGATTTGATTTTAATTATCATTAACCTACATAATCAATGCAAAGGATTTAGTCATTCAAACAGGCAAATGGTGGAACATTTAGGTAATTACAGCTGTTTAATGTCTTCTTTTCTGTTGTTTTTTTAAATAAACAAGATTAATATGTATTGCTTAGTAGAAAGTAGCTGCAATTAGGAATGTACAAAACAACATACTCAAAGGAAGTGACAGAAGACTCTCTTGCTTCCTTTGCCCTGTTCAGGATCATAGGACCACATTAATGAAAGAGTCTGCTGTGGACCTAGGAATAAGGGAAGAAGGAAAATGTAGGCACCGTGGCAACCAGGTAACTCTGTGCACAGACCAAAGTAAGAAAAGAAGATGTTAAGTATTACATTGGTAGATGGGACATCCTATGAGGTTCTGAGACTGAGCATGTGACACCAGAAGACATGAACAAAAGATATAAGTTGGAGAATAAAGATACAAAGTTTAAGGGGAATAAAGGGGATAATGAGAATATCCCTATGGACATTGCTCCAGACAGTCCCTTAGGGAGGGTGTTGAAATCCTGGAAAAAGATGATCCCAGCATGTCAACCGATCAGAGTTGATTGGCACTCCTTGGGAATACCTACTCTTGGAAGGGCCTCAGAAGGATATCCTCTGTAATTAGCTAGAAGTCAGAGTAAATTTGCAAGTGATAACTTTAAATTTTGACCAGTCTAATTCTAATTCTAAATTGGTTTATCTCCTAAAAAGCCAACAAGAAAATGAGATTCATGCACACTTTGTCTTGTCAAGTGTCTCTATGTATTTGTAAAATGGTTTATATTTGTGGTGAAAGACTTAAAATGCACCCAGAAAAATTTCTAAAGTCTGTAGAGAGAGAACATTGGGAAAGAAGCCCCACCTTAACCTTTCACTGGGAGATTAAAATTATTTTGGGGGGGGAGGGTCCCAACACTGGCCAAGTAGGGATACCAGAATAAAGTCAGATAATAAGTAATAGAACTAAAAAGCAAAGTGAGACCCAGAAATTAGTTGGGAGGTGGGATCAGTTAGCAAGCAGCCTTTAGACTGATGAGGATCTAAACCAGGCAGCCCAGAGAAAGCAAGAGCTGAGAGAGAGAAAATTCTAAATTAGAACTCAGATTTAATTAGATCCTAAAAGCTGAAGTTTGTACTTTATGTTTAAATCTAAAGAACTGTCTTTGCACCCCTCCCACCAATGTATCTGATATCAGGGATAAAAGCTGTTTGCAAAGGAAGAAATACAGTTCCCTTGATTTGTAAATTATTAGGCATTAACTTCCTCCAGATTCTAACAGGTGAGTGAAAGTCTAAGCGGGACAAAATTGGGTTGAGTGAAAATTTTTAATTTAGGATGTAATTTGGAGGTAGTCTGAGTAATGGGTTTGAAAGATTAGGAAAGAGAAATAAAGGTTTGAGAAGTATGTTGAGAGGGCGTGAGGAAGTTTGAGTACATTTGTTTATGATCCAAAGATTGCTCAAGAAACAGATGTTAAAGATCAGGTTCATCTACAGTTTCGTCATATCAATGGGGAATTTATAGTTGTACAGAGGTCAATGGTCTGTACTCAGAAAAGGAAAAAGAAAGAATTTAAAACCCTGGAAGGAGCCGTTACTAGAGCAAAGCATGGTGAAAAGGTGAACCTCAGCTCTAAGTGGGCAGAAATTGACCAAGAGATGATCAATTCCGCTAGTGTTCCTAGATTTGTGCTCAATAATGGACTTGATAACACTACTTGTTATTCATTGTCCTATGACATGCGTAAAGGACTATGTACTGACATTGTCTTCCCCTCTGTCCCATTTTAGGAAGAAAGGACTACTTGCTCAGACCTCTTGAGTTTGCAGTCTTAATCTAAACCTAGAGAGAGACCACGTTGCCGCTTCCAATTGGGAAGGGTCCTATCAGATGCTCCTGACCATAGAAACTGCAGTCTAGACAGCCGATAAAGACTGAACTCACTACACTGTGATCAAGTTACCAGTGGAAGTCTTGCCTGTAAAATCTGAAGAGTGCATCTGATCAAACATCCCTTGAAGTTAAGGTTAAAGAGACATTAAGCAAAAGGAAAACTGGGGAATGTACTCTGAGGGGGATGTTTGCTGCTAGAATATTTTTATTGATAAGGAAAGTTTCTGTGGAAAACTGAGGTCAGATGAGGGGTTTATTAATCCTCTGGGGAGGAATGCTATTGTGGGCAACTCCAATGGCCAATCAAGCAGCTTTACATGCTCAGAATGGAAGAGAGGAGTAAAACCAAAATGTTTGTGAATTTAATTCAGTGATTTTTTAATTTAATAATTAATCTCCCCCACTGGTATTTTGAGTACTTGAATTCTGTATTGTTCTGCAATACCTGTTTACTGAGTCCTTTTAGGAAGTCTTGTTCATTCACAAAGAGTGTACTTGTTTGTAGCACAGTGACTGAATTCAGGTACTTCCCAACAGCTTTAGTCAGGTGCTCCCCTGCCATAAATCTGAGTTTGTTATTTACCTAAGGGCACCTGTCCCTTTGAATATTAATAGTAATTACATAACTTTCTCCATTTAAGGGTGAAAATTCCTGCAACGATTTGGTTTTTGCCGACTCAACTACAAAGCCCTCTCCATTTCAGTTTTTCTTTTACATGACTCAGTGGTTTTGTCTTGTTTCATGATGAAAAACTTAAATAATCAAAGCAACCATTACGTCCCCAGTGAAGGAGCAGAAACCCCCAAATAACTCTAAGAGTGTGAAGGTAATTGAAGTTAAGGACTTAAGACGGCCCATAGAGATAGAAATAGGATAGGGAGACACAAATGCCTGAGTAGAATGGGTAAGATATACTGTTAAGGACTTAAATAAAAGCGACTGCTATGTTTGTGACTCAGGCCAACCAGTGACCTGACTAGTTTCTTTGGGATGGACCAAGGACAAGAAGGGACTGATGGGAACACAATCCCTGTAAATCCCTCTCACTGTTGTGCCCTGGCATTTGAGGGAGAGAATACGGCTAAGAAAAAGAAGGAATGCATCACTTATAGAGGTAGGTCAATGCAATTGGGGTCCCTAGGGGAGCTCCAGGCAAATTTAAGGCTTGAAATCAAATAGCATTAGCCAACAAAGGAGTATGTGTCCTGTCAGGGAAAGATGTTGAAGGCATTGCAAAGTCTAACCACTTTAGCTGCTGTGATAGATAATTAATTGATGGGATGGTTAGTATCATAGTTTGGCAAGTAGAAGGGAATGACAGTTTCCATCTTACCTCCTTAATAGTAATTTCTGGGGTATTGGCAGTTGTAGGCTGTTGCATAATGCCTTGTGTAAGGGGGTTGGTACAGAGGTTAATCACCTACTAGAGCAGTGGTTCTCAACCTTCCTAATGCTGCAACCCTTTAATACAGTAGCTCCTCATGTTGTGGTGACCCCCAACCAGAAAATTATTTTCGTTGCTACTTCCTAACTGTAATTTTGCTACTGTTATGAATTGTAATGTACATATCTGATACGCAGGATGTATTTTCATTGTTACAAATTGAACATAACCCACAGGTTGAGAACTGCTGCTCTAGATGAAGAAACTAAATTGAACCCTAATTATGATAAGGAAAGTGAATTAAAACTAGACTCTTCCTATGGTACATTGAAATAAGGTGCAGACACAATAAATGGTCAATAAAAAGAAAAGGGGGAATATTGTGGGGGATAAAGGAAGTTGTTGCTTCTGCATTAAAAGCCAAATTGGTAAATAAAATGCAGGCTCTTATGAGGCAGCTGGAAATGATAAAGAAAATGAGGCAAGGGAACAGGGTAAAGGGAGATGTAAAGAGGGGGTGGAGAATCACATGGGGAGTTTAGATGGTCTAGATAGGCTGAAAACCCTGTGATACCCAGATAATGGAGAAACAGGGGAAGGAAATGTAGATTGGGAATAGGGAATAAAAAGCTGTATATTTGTTTCAACTGATGAACCTACTTCTTAGGTGCTGCTCTTGCCAAAACGTTAAATAAAACTCCTTCCTAATTCACTTTCTGGAGTTCTTGGTAAGAGGCTTGCTTCTTCCACCCAGAATTCCTTTAGTATTGTTGAGAATTGTGATCTGCTTCACATATGTGCTACCAAGTAGATTGTGGTCTCTGAAGGACAAAAACAAATTATACTAAACATAGTCTACATTTTTAACCTTCACAGAAACTATCAGAGTTCTGGGCACATAACTTGTGCTTAATAAATGTTTGTAAAGTAACTATAACCCAAGTGTTATAAAATAAAATAAAAATAAAATATTATTTTTAAAAGATGTTTGCTGACACAAAAGCCCACCATTTTAAAACCAATATTCTCTTCAGGTGACTGGAATCTATTCAACCATGAACCTCATATTTCTTTTGAATATCTCTGATCAAAATTAATCATGCAATCAAAAAGGACATGGTTTAAAAAAATGAAATATCAATTTCAGCATATATACATAATATGTGTATATATGTGTGTGTTTGTACACGTGTATATAACTAACAAATCTCAACAGCAAGATATAGAAAGAGAAATTCCATTTAAATTAACTGTAGAAATTATAAAGTACTTGGGAGTCTACCTGCCAAGACAAACCTGGAACTATGTGAACACAATTACAAAATATTTTTCACACAAATAAAGTCAGATCTAAGCAATTGGAAAAATACTAATTGGTCATGGATAGGTGGAGCCAATATAATAAAAATGACAATTCTACCTAAATTAATCTATTCAGTGTCATACCAACCAAACTGCATTATTGTATAGACCTAGAAAAAAATAACAAAATTCATTTGGAATATCAAGAGAATCAATGAAAAAAGTGAAGGAAAGTGGTCTAGGCATATCAGATCTCAAACTAAATCAGTAATTATCAAAACAATCTGGTACTGGATAAGAAATAGAGTGGTGGATCAGTGGAATAGATTAGGTGTGCAATACATTATACTAAATGACCACAAAATCTAGTTTATGATAAGTCCAAGGATCCAAGATTTGGGGACAAAAACTCACTATATGACAAACTGCTGGGAAAACTGGAAAATGGTATGGCAGAAACTAGGTATAGACCAATATTTCACATTGTGTACCAAGATAAGGTCAAAATGAGTACATGATTTAGACATAAAGGATGATTGCTTGAATAAGCAAATTAGAAGAACATGGATTAGTTTACCTGTCAAATATATGGATAAGGGAAGTATTTGGACCCAAACAAGAAAGCATTATGAAATGTTTTTATATATGTATATATAAATACATATATAAAGCATTTATCATATTACATATGTTTGTACACATGTGTGTATAACTAACAAATCTCAACAGCAACATATAGAAAGAGAAATTCCATTTAAATTAACTGTAGAAATTATAAAGTACTTGGGAATACTCAACATATTACACATGTATATATATTTAATACGTTGAGTGTCTGAATCCAGATTTGAACTCAGGTCCTCCTGACTCTAGGGCTGGTGCTCTATTTACTGTGCCACCTAGCTGCCCATGAAATGTAAAATAGATCACTTTGATTACATAAAATTAAAAAGTTTTTGCACAAACAAAACCAATGCAAATGAAATTAGAAGGAAAGAAGAAAACTGGGGGTGGGGGAATATTTTGCAGCACATATCTTTGGTAAAGGCTTCATTTCTTAAATATGTAGAGAACTGAGTCAAATTTATAAGGATACAAATCATTCGCCAATTGATAATGGTCAAAGGATATGAACAGGCAGTTTTTGGACAAAGAAATCAAAGCTATCTGTAGTCATATGAAAAAAATTCTTTAAATCACTATTCATTAGAGAGCTGCAAATTAAAGCAAGTTGGAGTTGCCACCTTACACCTATCAGATTAGTTAATATGACAGAAAAGGAAAATGATAAATATTGGAAGGGATGTGAGAAAATTGGAATGTTAATGTACTCACTGTTGATGGAGTTGTAAACTGCTCCAACCATTCTGGAGAGCAATTTGGTACTATGTCCAAGGGCTATAAAATTGTATATACCCTTTGATCTAGCAATACAACTGATAGGTCTATATCCCAAACTGATCAATAAAAAAAAAAGAAAAGGACATACTTGTACAAAAATATTTGTAGCAGCTCTTTTGTGGTGACTAAGAATAAGAAATCGAGGGGATGTCTATCAATTGTGAAATGGCTGAACAAGTATATGAACGTGATGGAATATTGTTATGCCATAAAAAAAGACAAGCAAGATGATTTCAGAAAAACCTGGAAAGACTTACATGAACTGATGCAAAGTGAAGTGTACAAAACATTGTATACAGTTAACAGTAACATTGTATGATGAAGAACTGTGAATGACAGCTATTCTCAACAATACAGCAATCCAAGACAATCCTAAAGGACTCATTATGAAACATGCTTTCTACCCTCCCCCCCCGAGAAAGTGATGATATTATCTGAATACAAATTGAAGCATACTGTTTTTTACTTTCTTTCTTTCATTCTTTTTTGTTGTTGTTCAAGTCTTCTTGGACAAAATGACTAATATGGAAATGTTTTACATGATTGCACATACATAACCTGTATCAGATTGCTTACCAGGGAAGGGGAGAGGGAGGGGAAAAGGGAGAAATAGAATTTGGAATTCAAAACTTAAAAAAAACAACTGTTAAAAATTGTTTTAATATGTATTTTGGGAAAAAATAAAATATTATTTTTAAAAGATGTTTGCTGACACAAAAGCCCACCATTTTAAAACCAATATTCTCCCACTGACACTATGTATCTGCATACTTTGCATGATCTCAGAAGAATCAAAATTGCAGATGCCTCAAAGGGTAATGGAAAGATATATGTTGAGTATAATTAGGCTGCAGCATGTTACTGATGACTTCTGTTTGAGAAGTGATGCAAGTTTCATCATCAACTACATTTGAAGGAAAGTATATGGGCAACCCCAGTTCTATAATGGTATTCAAAGGAACTATCAAGCATCCTCTATGGAAGATTCTTAGAAAAACCTGGACAAGAATTGTGCACGATTAAAGTTGTTGAAGGGTTGAACTTTGCACAGGTAAAAAAAAATTATAAATCAATGCTGATCCCTGAAGAAGAAACAAAGATAAATAATATTCTGCCTTGCATTCTAGTAAGGAAATATAGTAAATATACATATATTTGTATATTACATATATTAAAATATACATATATAAATATACACATATTCAAGATAGTATAAGTGAAAAGGAGAAGTTTAAATAAAAGACTATATGAAGTCTGAAGAGGAAAAAACTCTTGACTAGAGAAAAAAAAACTTAGAAGAGGAAGTAACATATGAGCTGGGTCTTGAAAGATAACTAGATTTCAGTAGGTGAAAAGTACTTTCAGTAGGGAGGGTATTACAGTAGTAGTGAACTATGTTAGCAAAGCCATCAAGGCAAGAGATTATAAGACTGATATAAGTAATGTAGTCAAGTTTAGCAGGATTCTAGAAGGGTGAGGCCTCAGATAAAGCTAAAAAGGTAGTGTGGTGCCAGATTGTAAAGGGCTTTGTAGATGGCTAAAATGTTTAAACTTCACCTGGTAGAACACAGTAAGTCATTAAAAGGCTTTGAGTGGATAAGCAATAACATCAAATATTTGCATTTAAAAATATCAGTCTGGTATCAGTATGTAAAATTACACATCAGAGGGAACAAAGATGGTAGCCCAGAGGACTGGCTAGAGGATTACTGCAATAGTCTCAATGAATAGTGAAGAAAATATGTATTAGTTAGAGTTCTGGCAGCAAAAAAAAGAAGGTTGGGTTTGAATATGAGGAAAATTTTGGAAATGGAACCAAAAAGATTGGGCTTTTGATCTATCAGTGTTGGTCAATGGATCTGTGCTTTTGTATTTCCCAATACTATGATGGAATATAATTTAATGTTTATTCTAAGAGTAGAGTCAATACTAAGTGCATCTACTATTAGTGGTGCTCAGGGAAAAAACTGACAGCCCTATACAGCAGCAAAACTCACTTCTCATGCAGTTAGTTGGATCAATATTACTACATCAACTTCTTCTGAGTCAATATCTTACTGCTTCCAAATAAACACATGCACACACCCCTTTCCAAGTCTCCAAAAATAATTACTTTTGTAATATTACATGTAATATTAGCTTTTGTCTTAAGGAATAAAATTGAAATCTGGTTCACACAAATTTGTTTTTATAGTCTAGTTTTGTCAGACTATAGAATCCAAATGAAGTCTGACTCATATCTATGAAAAAAACACATTGCTTTC
The DNA here is from genome assembly GCA_028646575.1 of Pseudocheirus occidentalis. Taxonomy (NCBI): domain Eukaryota; kingdom Metazoa; phylum Chordata; class Mammalia; order Diprotodontia; family Pseudocheiridae; genus Pseudocheirus; species Pseudocheirus occidentalis. The sequence goes on from CM053598.1 coordinate 207,656,132, forward strand.
TTTCCCTCAAACTTTGTAATTTTTATTCCTTGCATGCCTTTTAGGGCCTTCACTGTAATCCGACAATATTAGAATCAAATTTGGATACCTAATCATATGAAAGTAAGTTCTATTAGATTTTAATTTTCATTTGCTCTGATTTGATTATAAGCCCATAAGCCTTTAGTCTTTGAGATGGTTAATGGGAAGACATTTATATAATTGTAACTATCCAGGGTTATTCTATTTGCAATCATTGATTTGGTGATTCATGAAAAGGCTATGCTACTGTAACTCATTTGCAGTAGCTGGGGTAAGGGAAGATGATTCAAGAGCATTAAACTATTTTTGTTTCTAATTTTTTCTTCTTAAATATAGGAAGTATAAACATGGAACAGCACCTGTATTCCAGAGGTTCCCAAAGTGAGTGATACTGCCTCCTGGAGAGTGCTGAAATAACCCAGGTGGAGGTGGTAGTAGCCTCAGGTGCATTTGGGGGATGCTGAATAAAAACAATGGGGTTGTGAAAGCATAAGGAAGAAAGAGAAGAAAATTTTGAAAAACCATTCATACATGTTTCTTCTGTTGTGTAACAGAGTTAAAGTCATAGTGATTACATTATTTTCCAAATAAATACACAGAATGCAAGCTATAACTGATCAGTGGTCAAGTTCTCCTACAGGTCTTAACAAGCAAGTGTTGGCAAGTGAGCATGTCTCACATTGTTGGGAAGTCCAGCATGCATCATTAGGAATATGTGCATGTAATGATTTGTTTACAATACAGTACTATATGGTTCTGTGATGCAATATTGCATCATCAAAATTTCAGTGCAGGAAAAACTCTACAAGTTTACAATAAATTATTAAATTTAAGATGCATCACTTTTTAAAAATTTGTATTTTTTTTTAAATGACACAAATTTTATTTAAGTGTCAAAGGATTAAAAAAGTCAATTTCTGGGGAGGGAGGGGTGCACTGAACAATTTTTTTAAAGGGGTGGTAGGCCAAATAAGTATGGGTGCCTCTGATCCATAATAATGACTCTCATGTCTCTCTATCCAACCCAATTCTCTCCCTTGAGTTTCAATACCATATCACCAAATATCTGTTAGGCATATCAAACTGCATCTCAAAGTCAGCTATAATATCTCAAACTGAACATGTCCAAAGCATTATTCATTCTCTTTCTCTTTCCTCCCCCACAAAAAGACCCTCAAATCTCTTCTAAACTTCTCTAATTCTGTTGAAAGCAGTGACTAGAAAAGAAAGGAGAAAGATCCTGGAGGAGCCACATGGAAACATGAATAAGTTGGAGGAAGGCCCCAGTGGAGCTATAGTACATGGGAGAAACCCTGGAGTCCCATGGAATAAGGGCAAAAAAGCCTCAACAACAGAGTTGCCCCAGAGCCCAGACCAAAGCAAAAGAAAAATCCTGAGCAACATTCAGGCAGCCCAAACCTAACCTACCATCCAGGCAACCTGGACCTGAACCACAGCAGGCAACAGAGACAAATAACTCCTATAGAAAGTAGGACCTGGTCTTAGAAACCAAAATCAAAAGCAAACAAGGTCTTTCATGGATATCCAAGAACAAAAGTGTAGAGTTTGACCAAAGCACAAGCTCCCAACCAAAACACTGAAACTTCTAAAATGAGAAAACTAAAGAAAACCCTAAATACCATAAAGAAATTCTTTGGATTAAGAGGGACAAATCCTGAAGAAGAGAAAAGAACGTAAGTCCAAGTAGAGCCTCAAAGGAAAAATGTCTTGGTCACAAGGATTATAAGAGTACCTATGAGAAATTTAAAGTAATGCAAAATGAAACAGCCAGGAAGGAAAAAAAATTTCGAGGAGAATTGCTAACTTATAACAGAGGGTTGGAATTCTTACCCAAGAATTGAATGGGACAAATAGAAAACAACTCAATGAGAAAAAAAAATATTTAAAACAAAGTAAAAATACTGAGAAAAAAAAACAGAAGAAAATGTAGTAACATTATGAAAAACAACCCACCTGGAAAACAGAGCAAGGAGAGAGAATCTAAGAATCATTTTACTCTTTGAAAACCAAGACCAAAAAGAAAGTTTGTCAATTATATTTGGAGATATTATACATGAAAACTGCCCAGATCTCAGAGGGCAAAGTGTAAATAGAATCTACCCCTCACCTCCTCAAAGAAACTCGAAAATGAAAACTAGAATATTATAACCAAAGTCCAGAGCTTCCCAAAGAAAAAAGTACTACAAGAAGTCAAAAAGAAATAATTCAAGAATCAAGATAATATATAAAAGCAGGCTGGTAAAGCCTATGGACACCTTCTCAAAACATTTTTAAATGCATAAAATAAAAATATATATAATATAAAGTACATATATAATGTAAGTGTGTAGGGACTTTTTCATTCACTGTTTTTATATCCTTAATGCCTAGCACAATCCTGGAACATAGTGAGCACTTAATAAATGTTTATTGATTCATTGATAGGTAGATTGTTTATATTATCTAATGCTGACATGTAAAAAGGTTTGGTTGAAGAGACAAATATTAATATAAAAATTACATTATTTATTCCTTATTATTCCCTTAAGGCTAGCATTACTTGCTCAAGGAGTGCAGGACTAAAGTCCTGACTGATGAACAGAGGAATCATAAGACTTTTATACATTTATAGAACCATTCCAATTCAGGATGACTGTCACAAAACTTTATGACTTCTATTTGTTACTATCTATATGTGATACAGAGTTCCTTGGTTGTAAATGCAAACTGACAATGACCAGAGTAGGGTCTATTTACTTTTTATGGTCTCAGGATGTCTGGAGTAAGTCCCGAGATAAGGGGAATCTCACCTCTGGTCTTTGAAGTTGCAGACTCAGGAAAGGCATTTTTAGATCAGTTGGAGCAGTTTGTTTGATTAAATCAGACTTTAGCTAAAATATGATATTAAATGATGATCACTAACCTTTTCACAACCTAGCCCTAAAATATCCTTCCATCCTCAAAGTATATTACTGCCCTGCTCTGTATTTTGTGATCCAACTAATTTTCTCTATTCTTCACCCAGGATGCTTAATCTTCCACCTCTGTGTTTTGATTTTGATATATCAGGAGATCTTCAGCGAAGTGCCCCAGGGATTTGTGATTAATTCTATACTGTTTACCATTTATATCAATGTCTTAGGTAAAAGCATAGTTCATGGTGAGTATCTGTCTATGGGTCTTTCTGGCCTGCCTCATTTGAAGTAAAATGATGAGCTCCTGATGACCTTCAGATGGGGCAGAGACCTTGAACCCTCTCTTACCTTGAAGCTGAGAACACATGGCCCTGTCTTTGCTTCTGTTCCTGTTGTATCTCTTCTTTTATACTTTTAGGTAAATGATGTTGGAAGTGGCTATGACCTTAGGAGCTTCAAAAGGTCAGGAGAGTAAGTTACCAGAAATCCAGGAGAGAAGTTCATACCAAGATATGCCAGAAGCCAAATGGTGAGAATAAAAGTCCAGTACAATCTACTGGCAAAGACCAGCAGAAGCAGAGAGGTAAACATCCATCCATCAATCAGCTATGCTATGCTTGAATGTGAATTTGGTGGACTGGATGCTATGTAGTATCTGTGTTAAGTTTGAGTCCATTCTTCCCAAGCACAAGGTGGCATAGAGGAAAGCCTAACACCCTAGGTGTTAGGAGAAATATGCTTGCAATAAATATCCCTTTATAAAAGTTAATTGACGTTAATTGGATAAATGGAACTGGGGATCTAATCACTGGTAGTTAACACTGGAGGGACTACCCCAGAATAGGGGCCCAAGCTGTTAGCATTAGAGAAGTTATCCCAACCCCTCAAGAGTCCCCTTTAATCTGAAAGGGGACATGTAGCTGGCCTTGCTCTGGAAGAATGAGGCCAGAGTCTTACTATATAGAGAAGACACATAGTTGTGAGGGAAATCTAATACCCTGGATGACAGACAGGATCCAAAAATCTCTTGAGAGGTTATAGCAATAATAAGATGTAATTCAATAGGGGAAAATGTGAAGTCTTATAATTGGTTTCAAAAATAAGTGAAGTCCCAAGGACAGGAGGGAGAGTCATAGAGAAGTTTGTTTGAAAAATCTCTTCAGCTTTTAATAAACTACAAACCCAATATGAGACAATAGTGTGATATTGCAGTCAAAAAAGCTAACATGACCTTGGGCTGAATTAAGAAATACATTACTTCCATGAATAAAGAGTTAACAGTTCCTAAACAGACCAAAGCTCCAGTGCTGTTTGCAGTTTGGGGCGCTTCAGCTGAAGAAGGCTATTAATAAGGTAGAGAATGAAGTTCAGTATCTTGCTTTCTTCTAGCCCCAGTTTTTAACCTGTGAGTTGCAACCCCTTTGGGGGTCACCTAAGACCATCAGAAAACACATATTTCCAATAGTCTTAGGAACTGAGCCACCGCTCCTCTATCCGTCTCCAGGCGGGTCTGCCCACATGCAGATTCAGGGCCTCCTTCATACTCTGGGTCCAATGTTTCTGGAAAATATGGCAACTCAAAAAGACAAGTTCAGGGGACTCCATAAACCTTTTTTTCAACACTCAACATTATATTTTGAATCTGCAATTCCATAAATGATACGTGGTCCTAGATCCTGCTAAGAATGATCTATCTCACTTCTTCTAGAAGTGAAGTCAGGGTGCCACCAAGTGAAATAAAACATGTATATTATGCAAAGAAAAACAAAGAATGTCTTCTTCATTCAACCTGAACCACAGGGATTGAAACAAATGTTCCTTTGTGAAAGAAAACTTCAAGATGCTGAAGACATTGCTTCATTCCAGTCCATCCAGTGGGGTCTTCTTGAAAGTTTCCAATACTGTTTGGAAAGGCTGCCTATTGACATCCAGTGTAAGATATATAGAGCCCAAAGTTGCCTTAGTCTCAATGTAAACCAATGGTCAGGGGAAGGCAAAAGATGGAGAAGTGCTTTGAGTTCACATCATATGAAAATCCATAGGAAGAACTGATGCCCTAGAGAAGAGAAAACTCAAGGGGATATGATGGTTGTATTCAAGTATTTAAAAGGCTGTCATGTGAAAGAGGGACAAATTTGTTCAGTTTGGTCCCAGAGGACCAAACAAGGAGCAATGAGTGAAAATTCCTAGGCAGCAAATGGAGACTTGATATAAAGAAAAACTTCCCGACAATTATAGTTGCCCCAAAGTATAATGGCTACCTCATATCGCCACAGTGGGGGCCCCTCATATTCAAGAAGAGGCTGAATGACTATTTGCCAGTCATGTTTGACTGGGGACTCCCAATAATTGTCCCAATGGTTGTGGTTAGACTAAAATTCTGTTATTCTGTATTACCATGGCTCCGCAGGATTGGAGAAGGGACAATGGTCCTAATTTTCAAAAGAGGGGGAAAAAAGTGGAGCCTGAAAATTAGAGAATAGTAAATTTGACATCAGTAGTTCACCTAGAACATCTAGAACAGGAAGCAATGATCCCCAAAGGCCAGTATGGCTGCATTAAGTACAGATCATTCTAGAATAATATCATTTCCTTTAGGATCAAACAGCAGTATATGTGAAGGACTTTGCAAATCTTTCTGCACTATAGAAATCGAAGTTATTACTGACGCAACGTCAACTAGAATGGAGATCTCTGGTGCAAGTGCCCCAGGGATCTCTGCTTGGTGCTAAGCTATTTAACATTTTTTATCAATGACTTGGACAAAATATAGATGGAATGATTAACAAATTTGCACTACAAAGGAGAGTTAGCATAATGTATGATAGAATCAGGATCCCAAGAAGTGATTTTCTATGTAAGATGATTCAGAAATGCATTCGATCAGATTGATGTTAACTGGCAAAAAATATTTTGTGTTACATTTTTTAAAATGCGTAATATTGTAATATTTTTAAATGTGTAATATTGTAATAAATAAATTTATTTTTAGGTTTCTAATTATTCATTGTTATTTTGGGGAAATCACCGTTTAAGAAATGTTGTTAATGTGGGGGAAAAAATATACCCACACAGTGATACAATTTTATCATTGGGAAATAAACCTCTCTTTCTATTAAAAATAAAGAAGAAAGAAAGCAGTTTGTGCACCCCAAAACTGTGTGCAACAGAGATGCTTATTCAAATAATACTCAGAGGCTTCTCAGGGTAGGAAGCAGAAAAGAATGTTTATTACAATCTCAAGAAAGGACCACCCTCCTGACAAATGGTCAGGGACCAGAAGCAACTTACAAAAGGAAATGGTGAAATTATAAAGTCATAACACGGAATTCTTCCCCATCCCCTTCTGACCCTTTTCTTCCTTTGGCTGGAAGTCAGGTGCACAATCTAAGCACAGCAATCTACTTGAAGTACCAGCACAAGGAAACAGTAACCACCCAATGGACATCTGAGAAAGCCCTTCTGCCCTTATTTGGTACGTCTTGTGCTGAGGGGTCACTGAGGAGAGGGGGAACTCCCTACACTCTGAGTTTTGAGTCCTTGTAAATCATGTGATTTCTGCGGAAGGGGAACTTGGGCCTGTTTCCCATGAAAAGTCTTACTAGATTTTAAAGTCTAGTCTGAGAAGTTTTCACTCCTTTCACTCAGCAGGAAGCTGCAAAAAAAAAAATTACAACAGGTTTCTTCTTAAAGCCTTCATAAAGGCTTCATTTCTCAAATATATAGAGAACTGAGGCAAATTTATAAGAATATAACTCATTCCATAATTGATAAATCATCAAAGGATATGAACAATTTATAGATAAAGAAATAAAAACTATATATAGTCCTATGAAAAATACTTTAAATCACCATTGATTAGAGAAATGCAAATTAAAACAACTCTGAGATATAACTTCAGATTGGCTAATAAAACAGAAAACAAAAATGACAAATGTTGGAGAAGATGTGATAATATAGGGGTATTAATATACTGGTGGTGGAGTTGTGAACTAATCCAATCATTCTAAGAGCAATTTGGAATTATGCCCATTGGGCTACAAAACCGCGCATACCCTAGAAATACCGCTATTAGATTATGTATTGCAAAGAAATAAAAGAAAAAGGAAAATGACCTGTATGTACATAAATATTTATAACAGCTCTTTTGTGGTGGCAAAGAATTGAAAATGGAGGGGATGCCCATCATTTGGGGAATGACTGGATATGTTGTGGGATATGATTATGATGGAATATTTGTGCTATAAGAAACAATGAGCAAGATGCTTTCAGAAAAACCTGGAAAGACATAAACTGATGCAAAGTGAAGTGAGCAGAACCAGGAGAACATTGTATGGAGTAACAACAACATTGTATGATTATCAGCTGTGATTAACTTAGCCATTCTCAGAAAGACTATGATTGAAGAAAATTTTAAAGGGTTTATGATGAAAAATGCTATTCACCTTCAGTGAAAAAACTGATGGAGTCTAAATGCTGATTGAAGTTTAATTTTTTAAACTTTATTATTCTTGTTTGTGTTTTTGTCTGAATCTTTTGCAACATGTCTAATATGAAAATGGTTTGCATGTCTGTACATGTATAACCTATGTCAAATTGCTTGCCTTTTCAAGGAGGGCGGTAAGAAAGGACAGTTAGACAGAATCTGAAACACAAAATTTTTTAAATGACTGGTAAAATTTGTAGTTTATTTATTATTGAAAAAATAAAATAAAATTTATTTAGAAAAAATAATACTTACATCAAAGATCTTTTTTGGTGCAGCCAGTCTTCATAGGATCTCGGTTTATTGCCAACCAGAACCACATCTGGTAAGTAGCCTGGAATTAATTGTTGCTTCTGTGGTTGAGACTCTACTTGTAACATATTTAGGCATGTGCACTTGGTACTGGTATCTAATGTTCTTTTCTAATTGGTTGCTTTTGTTTATGTAAGTAGTGCTTAGCTTGATTAGAAATAGTATAATTTCATGGGTGCATGATCTAGGTATGAAGGTTGATATTGTGAGCAATCTGGGAGAGCAAGGGACAGTTTACTTGTCAGATCTATGGAGCGGGGAAGACTTCAAGACTTCAAGAGCCAGAGAGCATTACAAAATGCAAAATGGATAATTCTGATTATATTAAATTGAAAAGCTTCTGTATAAACAAAGCCAATGTTACCAAGATTAAAAGGGAAGTGAAAACTGGGATAGAATTTATTATAACCAGTGTCTCTGATAAAGGCCTCATTTCTAAAATATACAAAGAATTGAGTCAAATTTATAAGAATACAAGCCACACCCCAACTGATAAATGGTCAAAGGATATGAACAGGCAGTTTTCAGAATGAGATTAAAGACATCTATAAGCATATGAAAAAATGTTCCAAATCACTAGTGATGAGAAAAATGCAAATCAAAACAGCTCTGAGGTACCACATCTCACCAGTGAGATTGGCTAAGATGACAAAACAGCAAAATGATAAATGCTGGAGAGGATGTAGAAAAATCAGAACACTAATGCATTGTTGGTGGAGCTGTGAACTGATCCAGCCATTCTGGAGAGCAATCTGGAACTATGCCCAAAGGGCTATAAAAAAGTGCATATCATTTGACCCAGCAATACCACTTCTAGGGTTATATCCCAAAGAGATCAGCAAAGTGAAAAAAGGACCCATATGTACAAAAATATAGCAGCTCTTTTTGTGGTGGCAAAAAATTGGAAAACGAGGGGATACCCATCAAATGGGGAATGCCTGAGCAAGTTGTGGTATATGAATGTAATGGAATACTTCTGTGCTATAGGAAATGAGGAGCAGACGGACTTCATAAGATAAGGGAGGTGATAGTCTTGCTGCACTGTGTTAGATCATGTTTGGAACATGGTTTTTTGGTCTGGACACCACATTTTAGGGAAGATACTTAAAAAGCATAATAAGTCTAGATGAAGGCCACTAGGACAGTAAGGAGACTAGAAACCATGCCAAATCAGAATGTATTGAAGGAACTATGATGTTTCACCTGGAGAAAAGAAAACTTTAGGGGAAACCTGGGAGATGTCTTTGAGTATTTGAAGGATCATCATATTATTCTACTTGATCCCAAAGGGCAAAACTAGATGTGCCTGGTGGGCATTGCAGAAGGGCATTTCAGTGTAGGGCAGCAAGGTGGCACAGAGGATAGAGCACCAGGCTTGGAATTAGGAAGACTCAACTTCATGATTTCAAATCTGGCCTCAGCCACTTACTAACTGTGTAATCCTGGACAATTCACTTAACCCTGTTTGCCTCAGTTTCCCCATTTGTAAAATGATCTGAAAAAGAAATGGTAAACCACTCCAGTATCTTTGCCAAGAAAACCCCAAGTGGGGTCAAAAAGAGTCAGACATGACTGAAACAACCCAACCACCAAACAACAATTTAAGTTCAATAAGAAAACTTTTCCTAGAATTAGAGCTTATTCAAAAGAGGAATGAACTGCCTCCAGAATTAGTACATTCCCTATGGCTAGAAACCATCAAGCAAAAATTTGAGTATCTACTTATCTCATATATGATAGACAAGATTCTAGTTCAAGTACAGAATATCTTAGGTATCAGATTCTGTGACTCTCTGACGACTGTTATCTTTTTGCAAAGTGTTTTGCAAATAAAAGTCCTATGCCAATATAAGGTAAGTGATCCTTCTCTGAAGCTGAGAACAATGAAGTCGCATCTCTTTTTAAAATTCTGTAATTCGGAGTTTTTCACTAATTCAGACCAATCTTTTTTTCCCTAATTAGTAAGATTTGTATATCGTCAAGCATCTTTACACGAACTTGTCTTTGTTTTCTGTGCCTCCAAATACACACATAAAAATATATACTCTTTCTTTTGCCTTATCCTTTTCCACGTTAAGCTCCTGACATCTATTTTCCAGTTTGCCTTTGAGAAAAGAAAAAAGAGCCATGTTTCTTTTTGTTTTCCCATGCTTCCATGTTTGGAGAAAATAACTCTAGTGAAAGACAAATGAAATTATAGCAGTATGCTTCATTATAGCACATGGGAAATGGCCTGCCAAAGTGGCTTTAAAACTTGTACTGAAGAATTGAACAAAGAGAGAAAACCTGCTGAGGGAAGAGAGGTGAGGGTAGAAAGTCTGAGTCCATTTGTAGGTGAAGTGGCAATTTCCACCACCAAATTCAGTTAGCCTGAGTCATTGTTCTAGGGCAGTAAGGGGATAATCATTAAATATAATATTTTGGCTAAAGTCTGAATTATTCAAACAAACTGCTATGCCTCATTTTAAAAAGACTCTTGTTTCTGTCTCAGCCTCTCCAGAGACCAGCTAAGGCTAGGAGTAGGACTTAACATAGGCATCCAGAGATCATAAATTTCAACAGACCCAGCTTCCTCTAGCTCTCAGAGAACACCTCTCCTTATGTTAACAAAGCCTATGTTATGGCTCTTAAGGATGAGACCCTCAGCTTGAGTCATTAACTTGACTAATGGGACTTTTTTTTCAATCTTAAGATTTTCTGGGCATATACCATGTTATGGAATGTTTTTTTTCTAGCACTATCATTTTTTTTATTTGTTTTCTTGTTTACATCACTCATTTTCATTACATTTTTTTAAATTTAGTTTTTATTTGTTTTCTTGTTTACATTACTCATTTTCATTACATTTTTTGAATTACACATTTTCTCCCCGTCTTGCTCCTGCCCCAACCCCATAACAGCAATCCCACTGTAAAGCCCCTCCCCTGCTCTGCTCTCTTACTTTCTGGTAGGGCAGGGAGGGTCTCCCTATCCCAGCCCCTGTATATCTTAATTCCTAGTTGCAGGTATTTCAGAACTTCAAACTCTTGATGCTTACGATTCCTCCCTTGTCACACACCCCCACTGGAAGGACAATCAATTCAATACAAGCTGTGGATGGGTGATTATACAGGACATCTTCATAGTGGACATATTGTGACAGTGATCATCTGTCGCTCCTTCCTATCCCTCCCCTCCCCCTTGCTCTGTTCTCCACCCTGTGCCTGTCCCTTTCCTGAAATGTGTGCTTCCAGCATCCCTCCCCCAGACCCTGCCCTCCCT